>JAMXBB010000010.1:8436229-9092919 GCA_024138015.1 Lumnitzera littorea | reverse complement strand
TGTGGGTGGGGTGTGTGGTTGTGGGGTGGTGTCAAATGCAAAAAATTGTTTTGGATAGAATGTGTGGAGTAGCAAGAGAGGAACACGATCAGCCCAAAGACACTGATGGTGGGGCAAATGAAGCAGGAACAGATATTTGCAGACAAGGTTACATGCAATTTCTGAAGAGGTCTAATGTGCTGGTAGCAGTGTATGTAAAGTGTAGTGGTCGTCTGTATGTTTAACGTGCTGGAGGTGTGTGTTTAACGTGCAGGTGTGTGCGTGGGTTAACATGCAGTGCAGCAGATGGAGAGCATTGGAATGTGGGTGACAGCCGGTATTGCAGAAAGTGGTGTGGGCAGGTCTGTACTTTCATTTGCAATGTTGTATTACAAAGTAGTGACACTTATGGAGTTTAGTAGTTAATAAGGGAAGTTACCATAAGTAGTGGAAGTTTCACTTGTTTTACAACTGCCACTTGTTTTTGTATTTTAAATGGTAAAAATGTGATGAGGCAGACAAGACCTATTTTTCCAAAAATTTAGCATTCTTAAATTCTAAGGAGAGCTTGTAATCAAGAGTTAACCAAGATATCCTTGGATTCTCTCTTAATGAACACAAACTTGTAATCTTTCAAAATAGGAAAATTCAGTAGGAAGAGCATCAAAAACCATTTAGAATCTGATATTAGTATTTATAGACCAATCAAAAGGAGCTATCTAAGATCCTATAACATTAAACTTGTAGAAAAAATGGTTGTAGGTGCTAATCTCAACACATTATCAGGGAGATAATGAGTTCAATCCCTAGATGATCATTTCACCCCACTATAAAGTCATTCACTTGATAAGTTTCAATCAAAGTCCCAACACACAAGTGAGGAGGAGTGTCAAGTAATAATAAATATAAAACTCAAACCAAATCTACAAGCTTAAACTAGTAGATAAGATTGTTGGGGAGCTAACCTCAACACATATTCTGATTATTTAAAGATGCTGCAGTCTATGACATTCACCTAATGCACAAATTTCACAATGGATAAAAAAAATAAATTTCCATCAACTCATAACTTCACTAGTTTATAAGCTTTTTCCAGCTGAGAGAGGGAATTTTTTATGAGATAAGCCAAACAGATCAAAGAGAGAGGCAAAGTTAACTCAACAATCAATTAATGACATTTGAGGCAAAAAACAGCCTGCAAGGTTTGAGTAGTACTGATTTGGTAGCCAAAAGTAGCAGCCACTATGTATACTTGCAACAAAGGGACATAAGCACAAAGTGATGCAAGGTCTCCCTACCTTTGGGTACCTTCTAAACCTAGCTCCTTGATCTTTTCTGATAGGGGCATCACAGGTTCGGTGACAATATATATGGTGACCTTTGTAGAGTTTCCATCAAAAACTTCAGCTTCAGTACTATGAAGAAATGATAGTATGTTAGGATGCCTCACCTGCGAAACAGAACAAAAATTCTTAACCAAACAAGAAACTGTATGAAGCGATATTACATTACAGCTATCAAACACTGAAATTATTTCCATAATAATAATAATAACAACAATAATAAATTGTGAAACTATCCTGAAAGAGGCAATAGGCTTCAAGTAAGGGTATAAGAGAACCAAATCTCAAACTAAATGCTGAATCATAGAACACCACCAAACCACAGAAAAAAACCAACATGCACAATCAAAGAAAGACCAAGAACTGGAACAAGAAAATATATGGTGCAAGTGAGAAACCCATTTTTCATTAAGAGAACACATATCAGTTCTTCCAAAATTAATTCAATCTCTCCCACCCCCAACATGCAAAACACCAAAAAAGGTTAATAATTTGAATGGATATTAACAAGTACAAAAAACAGATCCATAAAAGAAGCCAGTTTGCTTTTCCCCTAGAACCATGTGTTGTTATGGCCAAATGTCCGCAACAAATTTTATAACATTCAACAAGCAAATCTTGTAAAACTCCATAAAAATAGAAATGGGTTCATTACTTTTGTAAAAGGATCAAAACTTGTGATTTAGTAAGGAAAGGATTCATTATACCCAACATGAGAGTTTGTTTTTGAAGAGCTATGCCAATGCTGTGCCAAACAAGGAGGTTTATTTTAGCCCTTTCCATAAATCAAAATCCCACAGGCTTAGGGTTCAATGCCTTTTTGGGCCTATTGATACTTTACATTTTCAGTTCAATTTTTCTGGGTTAACAGAGGAATATGGCATGATTGAACCACCTGCATGTGAACTATAGATGATCCATGCACCGTCTATAACTTGTTTTTAAGTTAAGTAAATAATTCGTTGATAACCAAAAGTGAGGAAATATACATGTGCAATGTGCAGCAAAGAGTCCGCTCCAAAAGTACAAAAACAACCAGAACCAACCACTCAAATCACCAAAAGTAAAACAAAAATCCAGACTGATAGGGAAGTCTAGTGTAGAGAGAACTTCGAGAGCCAACTGTTGAGAAGGAAGAGTGAGCTTCCTCAGGCAAATTGAGTTCCTTGTATGCAATAAGCAGTAAACAGAGGCAGCAAGAGCCACAGAATACATCAGAAAACACAGCAAGTTGGGATAATCAGATAATCCATCCAGCAGTCCTTACCAAGTAGAGAAGGAAGGAGGGCAGTGAAGTTCATTTGTGACCGTAGACCACAAGTTAGCCAAGAAGGGCCAAACAAATAATAGGTGGGCATGATCCTCCAAAGCCAAGTTGTATAGAAAACAGTGTATGGGTGGTAATAGCCCAATGCAACAACTTGTCTAGAGCATATAATTCGCCACTGATCACCAACCAAAATATGAAAGAATGTCTCAATAAAGATTTTCTCCCCCAAGTAAAATTAGCCCACCTCACGCAGGGGCATGGAGTACAAAGAACATTAATTGCACTTTTAATAGGAAAAACACCAGAAGCAAATGGGCTCCAAAGTAATCTGTCCAATCTGAATGAGTCCAGAAGAAGGAGGGAAGACAGAGGAAAATCTATCTAGAAAGGAGGATGGGGAAAGGTGAAAGCTGCAAGAATAACCTGAAATGATGGAACATAATCTAGCATTCAGGGGTAAACCAGATGCTGCAATCTCCCTTGCACTGCATAGATCAACTAGTGGGCCCTGCTGAAGCCAATAATCTACCTAAATCAAGATGAAGAATCCATCACCCACAATCCAACAGAAATACTGCCTAACTAGAGGCCTAAGTTTAAGGAGATTTTGCCAAGACCATGAACATGTGAAAGAAATTTTAACTCTCCAGAAACTTTTGCCCTTGAGATGGAAAGTATGAATTCAATCAGCCCAAAGGCCTCCCTTGGCCCCATTACATATATTCCATGTATGCTTTATTTACACTGTTTTGTTCCAAATTTCCAAATTTGCTGTTCCAAGTCTGCCTTCCAAAATAGGCAAGCAAACCACATCTCATTGAATTTTCACCTTAAGGAAATGTTCAGTCCTCCACTCCAAAAAAAAAATCCTCATTGATTGCTCAATATTTCGAATAACTTTCTTTGGAAGAATAAATATGGATAACCAATAGACTTGCATTGAAAATATTACAGATTTGAGTAGTTGAAGCCTATGCACATAAGATAAGAATTTACTCGTCCGTGAGTCTAGCCTGGCCGAATTCTTGCAAACAAGATATCACAATTTAAACTTTTAAGCTTTATTGAGGTCAAAGGAACTCCAAGATAGTGAAAAGAAAGCTTTCCCTTAAATAAAACCAAACGAAAATAAGGCTATCAATTTAATGGAAGCATTAATATAACAAAAAAACACAGCACTTTTCAGCCTGTTTGCCTAAAGACCAGAAACCCTTTCAAATTCATCTAGAAAGTGACGGACCAGGCCTATGGAGGATAAATCCCCTTTGCAAAAAATTAGAAGATCATCTGCAAATGATAGGTGCATCGGTCTTTCTGTTTGCACCTCCAATGATGCGGCATCGGGTAGAATTCACCATCCTCCTCAAGATACCAGACAATCCTCCATTGCCAACACCAACAAGTATGGGAAGATGGGAACCCTTGTCTCGATCCCCTTTGGCTTGGGAAAAAACACGCTAGTTCCCCATTAACATTTACGGAAAATTTAGGAGTCATGATGCATTGGGAGACAAGATGAATGAAATGAAAGGGAAAATTTTAAGTGCCCAGCACCTTTTCGAAAATTGCTAACTAATAATACAAAGGATTTAAGTGTGTCTGCTTTTCTCGCAAAATCTTGGGGTGTGATAACCATGGAATAATTCTCAAGCTACAAACACATTATCAATGATTTGTCTACCAAGAACAAACACGGTTGTTCCTTACTAACCAAAAAGCCAAGAAGACCCTTCAACCAAGAAGCTAAAAGCATGAGATAGCTTTGTAAATTATATTACAAGAAGACATTTCCTTAAGCAAGAAGCCAGAATTGAGAAACTTCTTAACTGCCAAGATGAGGTCAAGACCTAAGATATTCCAAGTAGACTTGAAGAATTTAGCGGTGCAGGACCTGTGTCCCAGTGCCTTACCATTAGCTTGGCTAAAGAATGCCACTTTAATATCTTCATCAAAGAAAACAGAACTCAAAGCATCTATTTGTTCATTATTTAATCTCCAAGGCAGCACTTCACTTAGGTCATAGTCACTAGTGTTGAGGAGCTTTAAAACGGTTTTCAAATTAAGAAACAGTTCCTTGGTGGATCTCCTTATCCTCTTTTAACATTGTCCCATCCTCTTAAACTAGGGAGTTAATTTAACTCCTCTTATGCCTTTGGATCATGGCCTTAAGGAGGAGTTAATTTAACTCCTCTTTGAAAAAAGAGGTAATTTTATCACCAAGCTTCAACCATTGGACTCTAGACTTTTGCTTGAAGAAACTCTCCACTGCTTTTAAGGTGTAAGATTGTTCAAAAGCCAACCATTCTTCAGCTACAAAGGCTGTGTTTCTGCTCATAATGTCACTCTGTAAGGACCACAGCTTGTCTTTAGCTCTTGACACCCTAGAGGAAATATGGGAGAAGTCCCTTTCATTTAGAGTCCTCAGAACATCCCTTAACTTTTTAAGTTTAGAGAACACATAGAACATTTTTTATCCCACAACATCTTTTTTCCAAAAACATCTTTGCCTTGCCATTTGACCTCTCTTCCCCCATGACTAGGAATGCTTAGTGACAACCTCTTAATTGTCACCACCTGGCCTCTTTTGCTACCATGGTAGCACCTAATGTGGTCAGCACCAGCTGTGTTGGGGCAATGAAGCTTACACTCATTCACATAGGTTCATGACCCAAAGAAACCATGTCTTCATCTATAGGATCCCAAGTACCTAAATCAATTGAAAGTACGATTCGATTTAAACTACTCATTTTCAAATGATATCTACATTGTTCACAAATATTCATTTGTGACTAAGTTGATGTCTGCTTCAGTCCAAAAATTATATAAAAAAATAAAGGGTAGCCTCCTGCATGGTCCGGGAAAGTGTAAACAAACCAAGTAAAAGGCATGATATTAGAGAGGACCAGGGAGAGCAATCTTGCCTCGGATCTCAGGAAATTGAAAATCCATGCTTGATTGTCCACAACATGGTCGAGTGTGCTATGTAGGTAGCTTGAAAAAGTGCTCCAAGTGGAATTTTAAACAAATACCTCATGCGAAAATTGCCATGAAAACTTTTTAGCCTTAACCAATATATCTTTTTGTTTCTAATTATTATTCTTCTTTTTTCTTCCCCCTCCAATACTTTAAATTAAAATTATCTAAAATTACATTTATATACCTATATTATTTTGGTTGACTGTTGCTTACTTAAATCTCATAAAATAAATTGCAGGATATTTTATTCCAATTTTTTAACTTTGATAATTCGAATAATATAATGAACTATAAATATTTATTGAGTTAAAAAGTAGAAGTCGCCACACAGATATTGAAGACTAAAAAAACAATATTGCATAGGTCAATATCCAAACAACAAAAATTTCCTACCCACAAAAAATGAAATACAGAGCTTATTAAGTTTGACTAAAAGCTACAGCACTAAGGATTCCATTCGCCAAAGCAACTTGAGAGGTGGGGCATCCTCTATCTGGCCAATTATTACATTTCTTCCACAATTAGTAGATAGTGGCTCAAAATGCAAGTCTCCCAGTTCACAATCCTCAGAGTTGAGAAGGGTCGACACCAAGAGTGCAAAGCCTTCGCTCGGGTGATGAAATTGGCAGGAAAGTCAATCTTTCCAATAATAGAAAGCGAGACATCATCGGTAAAGGAGCATGCAAAGAGCAAATACACATGGACTCAGGGTCACATTAGCGCCAGAAACGACAATATGAAGAGATCACACCTTACTTTAGGAGTCTATCCATGGTAAGGAGTCTTCCCAGAAGAGCAAGCAAGAGAATGAAGGAAT
This sequence comes from Lumnitzera littorea, assembly GCA_024138015.1. Lineage (NCBI taxonomy): Eukaryota > Viridiplantae > Streptophyta > Magnoliopsida > Myrtales > Combretaceae > Lumnitzera > Lumnitzera littorea. The sequence goes on along the minus strand of JAMXBB010000010.1, from coordinate 9,086,534 downwards.
GCCTATGTTTCTTGAACCAAGCAGAGTTAGTCCATTGAGCATTTGTATGTGTGTCACCTTAAAGCATCATAAGGCAACTAGATAGACAAATTTGCAGTTAGTTTAGTCATCCAAATCCAAACAAAACAATTAGGGCCTACACTCCATCAGCGGAATAGGAAGGTCAACATCCTTAATCTCCTCCACAAATCAATGGTTGGCCATTCACAACTTAAAGGACCAAATATTGAGCAGATCTAGCATTGAAAGAAATTCCTGTACTTCTTATCCTGCTAAGTGGAAATTTGTCGCTTAGAGGACCAAAGAGGTGCCAATCAACATATGAAACAGATTTGGTAATTCCATTTGCAAGGATTCACTCCAAAAGAGGTGTAAACTGATCTTTGAGCCCAAAATCCTCCTCTAAGCCTTAAGAGTAACCAACAGAGCTTTAACCACCTAAAAACTTCTAACTTAAGGACAGAAAAACACACCAAATAAGCCCATATGCCCTCCTCAAGGTCCTCACACAAATTTCTGTGTATAACTTGTGCAGCCTTGTTCCACACAATTAGATCAATGATACCAAGGCTACCTCTACACCAAAGCACACTCTTTTAATCCAAGCAATTTTTACATGAGGCACCCCTCATACTTATCATTTCATAGGATTTGTCAGATACAGTGTGATATATCCTGTAATGCACTTTTAGGCAAGATCAAGACAAAGAACCACTAGACAAACAGTGAGAAGCCTATTGATTTGATGAGCTATACCCAACCCACATAAGATGGAGTTGTGCTAGTCAAATGCCTTATTAGTCTCATGATCTGCTCCATCAAAGTTTAGACAGCTTTAAGGATGTTAAAGATGCCCCTAAGTAGCGCGCAGGCAATTTTCTACCTGAACAACATGGAGCTACAAAATCTCAAAATCCAAGGATATGTCAACACCAAAAAAGATCCTTTTGCTTGACAAGATTAGCTAATAGCCCAAAATATTCCTACAAACTCCATAAGCACTTTCTTGATAAAGCTTGATGAATCCACCCTAGTTGCAGAAAATTTCATCTAATTATTGGCAAAACAAAAATGAAAAAATGGAAGAGCTTCACCTTCTTACATCTTTAGTGAAATTTAAAGTCATGGTTTGTGATAAGACTCCAAGAGTATCTCATCCTATTCGATATTTATATAAGTGGAAGAGTAAGGATACATAATAAGGGCAGAGGGGGTTAGTTACACGTGTACATATTTTGGTCACTTTTGTTAGTTAAATGGTAAATTTAGTGTATAAATAGGAGACAGTTAGAAAGGAGAGGGGCATGATCATTTTTCAGACTAAAACTTGAGAAGCAGAGCATTAGCTCGTGGACTAGTTTTCTTCTAAAGTTCTAAGCTCAAGTAATATTTGGTTTTCATCTAGATCAAAAAGTTGAATTAAAAATGCTCAGATCAATATTTGAAGAACCTAAACCTATCAATTTGGCACCGCTTGTGGATTTCACTATGACTCGTCTAGAAGGGTGTGTTGATTCTTTGGAAAAATCCCTAATTGATTTTACGGATGAATTTTGTTCTTCACTTGCAGATTTACAAGAGCAGCTATTCAACAATTATGCAACTCAATCATCTTCTCCCAATAAAGCTTTATCATTTATCCAGTAGATGATCCACGAGACTATTTCTACCTGTCCTACCGTTCATCTTGATTGCTATGGTTCTTCGAATCAGTTTGCGCCTGATTTGGAGCATACTCACCTTTTTAGTGGTGATCACTTATTTCGTCCTCCACAACCTATTTCTCCTCACTGTCCACCTCTAGATCTGTTCACAGGAGTAGAGGATGATCATACTCTACCAACTTCTCGCATTCCTCTTCCATTGTTCGATGGACGAGAGCCTTCTACCTAGATTACGGCTATGGAGCAATATTTTCTAGTTTACGCTATACCAAATCTTCGTAAGGTTCCTTTAGCTACTATGTGTATGTAAGGACAAGCTATTTTTTGGTTGCATATGCTTCAACACCGAACTCCTCGCCTTGATTGGCCGTTAATGGTGCATGAATTACTTTTCCGTTATAATTCTCCTTCAGCAACCAATCCTTATGTCAGTTTGTCTACTCTTTGTCAAACTGGTTCTATTGCTCACTATATTGAGCAATTTGAAGCCCTAGCTTCACAAGCACCTAAATTAACAGAGCTTCAGTTGTTTAGCTATTATCTTGGAGGATTGAAGGAGGAAATTTGTGTTCGAGTTCAAACACTCAAGCCTTTAACATTAGCAGCTACCATGGAACTCTCAATGAGCATTAAGCGTGAATTTCAATGTGGCGTAGTGGTTAGTGCTTCCTATTCACCTGGTTCTGCTATTTCTAGTCAAGGCGACTCTTTTGGACTTAGGCCAACTCATGCTTGGTCTGCACCTTCGTCTGTCTATGGTAATTTAGCTTTCTTTGTTTCTCAATTTTTGCACTCTCATCCTTGAGGTATTCCTTCTCGTCCTTTAGGTATGCCTTCTCAACCTTCCTTGTCCAGTTTCTCTGCTCCACGCTCGGCTAAGTCTTCTTCTAGCTTATATAATAAAGCTAAAACATTGAATTCTAAGGGGAGTCATAACTTTCAAGGTGGTAGAGGCCAACGACAATTGTCGTATGCTGAACTTTTGGATAAGAAAAATAAAGGCTTCTGTTTTAAATGCGATCAACCATTTAACCCTCAACATAAATGTCATAATAAGTCATTACGGCTTTTAGTTATGGAAGAAGATTATGATGGACAAGAGGAGGATTGGGAGGATGTAGCTGTACCTTAAGCAACTATAGCTCTGCAAAAACTAGATTCGACTTGATATGATCTTAATATTGTTGAATCTTCCTTTAAGTTAACTATGTTATCCTTTTATGGATTAAATGGATCGCATATTATGAAGTTCAGGGCATCATTAAACTCTATTCCTGTTGTTGTGCTTGTTGATAGTAAGGCTAATCACAATTTTATTTCCCGTGATTTTGTTGACCACATGTATTTTTCTCCTATTATTACAACACCATTTTGGGTTGCTTTAGGGGATGGGCAGATTATTACTTCCCAAGGCAAATATTGTGATTTACAATTGCACGTTGATACGGTTTCATTTGTTATCTCTTGCTACGTATTAAAACTTGGTGGTGTTGATGTGATTCTTGGCATTCAATGGCTACATACTTTAGGAGAAGTTAAAGTGAATTAGGGAGCTATGATGATGAAAATCCCTATTGAAAGGGGTGAATTTGTTTCGCAAGGGGATCATACTTTTGTTTATATCTCCTATTTCAACGAAGTCCTTAATTAAGTTGAATGATATGGCCTCGGGAAAAGTTGGAAGATATATCGAATGGTTGTTCGAATAGTGGTTTAGGGTGTTTCTACGAGGAGTCAACAAACTATTTTCCTCTTAATACAGTGACTTCTAATTATTGTGTTGCTTATGGTATGCTACGGCAAATTGAGTTGGTTGAGCAGTAGCACAGCCAAATGTCATTGTTAAATCTACAGACTAAGCAGTTGTTGGAGGAATTTTTGGATATTTTTGTCAATAAGATTAGGTTGCCTCCTTTACATCTAATGGATCATCACATACCGCTCAAAGATGGTCAAGAACCTATTAACATTCGCACTTATCATTATGCTCAGGTCCAAAATACAAAGATAAAAGAATTAGTTGCGGAAATGCTTAATGTAGGGATCATAAGGCCTAGTACCAGCCCATTTTCTAGTCAAGTGATCCTTGTCAAAAAAAAAAAAAAGATGCTTCATGAAGATTTTGTGTAGATTATCATGCTTTAAATGGAGCTACTATACCGGACAAGTATCCAATTCTTGCCATTGAAGAGTTGTTAGATGAATTCTATGGAGCTACAGTGTTTTCTAAGATTGATCTAAAAGCAGGTTATCATCAAATTAGGGTAGCACTTGAGGATATTCAAACCGATTTTAGGACTCATCAAGGACATTATGAGTTCCTTGTTATGCCTTTTAGCCTCACGAACGTACCAACTACTTTTCAGGCGGTGATGAATGACTTATTTCGACCATATCTTCATGCATTTGTACTTATATTTTTTTATGATATACCGATCTATAGTGTTGATATGACTACTCATATTTCACAGTTAAGAGTTGTTTTTGAGTTATTGTAAAGTGCTTACTTTTCGGCCAACAACAAAAAATGTTTCTTTAGTCAACGATCTCTTGAACATTTAGGACATGTTATTTCATCGAATGGCATAGGAATGGACCCTAATAAGGTAAAGGCAGTGTTGGAATGGCTTAACCCTATTTCAGTAAAGAGTTTGCATGGGTTCTTGGATCTAACGGGTTCCTATCATAAGTTTGTCAAGGACTATGGGAAAATAGCTCGTCCACTAACTCAATTATTAAAAAAAAAATTGTTTTGTGTGGACTATCGAAGTTGAGGAGGCCTTTTGGTAACTTAAAGGAGCTCTTATTCAAGCCCCTGTCCTTGCTATGCCTAATTTTGATCATCCATTTGTTGTAGAATGTGATGCTTCAGGTTGTGGACTTAGGGCGGTACTCTAACAAGGTAGCCATCCAATCGCTTATTATAGTATGGCTCTCTTGGATAAAACTTTGAAACCTATGAGAAAGAGCTCACGGCTTTAGCGTTGTCAATCAATTATTGGTGCCCATATCTTCTCGAGCGGAAGTTCATTGTGAAATCTAATTATAAGTCTTTGAAATGTTTGCTGCGACAACGAATCACCACTCCTACACAGCAAAATTGGTTATATAAGTTGCTGAGATTTGATTTTGAGGTTAAGTATTGCAGTAGGCTCAATAATAAAGCAGCTAATGCATTGTCTCGACAATTCGATGAAGTTATTGTTGCTGATACTAAACCCGATGCTTTATCTAATGTCAATTTGTTGTCTTCTACTCCTGACCTTAAGCATGATGCTAAGTTAGGGGGTATTTTTGGTCCAATTTAGACTAATATGGCCGATATTCGGAAGGCAGTGATGTCTGATCCTATCTTATCCACCAAGGTTGATCTGTTGTGACAAGGACAATCAGCTAGTGAAGGATTTCGGCTGGTCAATGATACTCTCTTCTATCATGATAGGTTGGTGTTACCAAAGAATTCTTCTTGAGTGACCTTATTTCTACATAAGTTTTCATAGTTCTCCCATTGGAGGATATGCTAGATTCTTAAAGACATATCGAAGGCTTGCTGCTAACTTGTATTAGGTAGGCCTTAAACGAGATGTAGAGCATTTTGTGGCCTATTGTGCCGTATGTCAGTAGAATAAGTCCCTAATGCTCTCACCTGCTGGTCTCTTAAATCCATTGCCTATACCTAAGGCAATTTAGGAAGACATTTCTACGGATTTTGTGGTGGGTCTTCCAAAATCTAGAGGCTTTGACACAATTTTGGTGGTTGTTGATCAACTTTCCAAATACGAACATTTTGTGTTGTTGAAACATCCCTATACTGCTAAGACCGTAGCTAATGTTTTTGTGAAAGAAGTGGTACACTTACATGGTATTTCCCATACCATAGTGAGTGATAGGGATCCCATTTTTGTTAGCTCTTTTTGGTGCCACTTGTTTAAAGCTTAAGGTATATGATTACATTTCAGTACTTCATACCATCCAAAAACAAATGGCCAAACTGAAGTACTTAATAGGAGCTTAGAATGCTATTTGAGATATTTTTGCAGTGAACAGCTTAGAAGATGGTCATTTTGGCTTCCTTGGGCTGAGTTTTTTTACGATACTTCTTATCACTCATCGGCCAAGTTTACCCCTTTTGAATTAGTATATGGCCGGTCGCCTCCATCTATTCTTTCCTTTGTGAGTGGTGAGATTGCGAGCCCTACTATTTTAACAACTCTAAAAGACAAGAATGATGTATTGCAACAGCTGCAAGTTAATCTTACAAAGGCTCAACTTAGCAATTATGTGCAAGCTAACAAGCATAGGAGGCATGTGGAATTTAATGTGGGAGATTGGGTATTTTTGAGGATTCGACTTGCTTTATAGCAACGATTAAACACAAAAAAATGTACTAAATTGTCTCCAAGATATTTTGGACCGTATCAAATATTAGAGAGGATAAGGAATGTTGCTCACAAACTTCAGCTACCTCTAGGTTGTAAAGCACATCCAATCTTTCATGTCTCCTTGTTGAAGAAATCTTCCAATGTTTTTTTGACTTCAAACGAGTTGCCTACTCATTTTCATGTGGCAAAAGATGATTATGACAACCGCCAACATTCGTAACCTGTCAACATCTTGGGACAACGTTTCTTGGTTCAAGATGGTATAGAAATTCCACAAGCATTAGTGCATTAGAGGGGAAAAGCCTCCACTGATGCAACTTAGGTTGATAAGGCCACTTTTAAACTTCAATTTCCTAACTTTGTCCTTAAGGACAAGAACAATTGGTGGAGGGTGGCATTGATAAGACTCCAAGAGTATCTCCTCCTATTCGATATGTATATAAGCGAAAGAGTAAGGATACATAATAAGAGTAGAGAGGATTAGTTACACGTGTACGTATTTTGGTTACTTTTGTTAGATAGATGGTAGATTTGGTGTATAAATAGAAGGCGGTTAGAGAGGAGAGGGGCATGATCGTTTTTCCAACTAACACTTGAGAAGCTGAGCATTAGCTTGCGGACTAGTTTTCCTCTAAAGCTCTAAGCTCAAGTAATATTCGATTTTCATCTAGGTCAAAAAATTGAATTGAAAACTCTTAGATCAACATTTGAAGAACCCAAACCTATTAGTTTGAAGCTTCATATCTCGTAATACAAGAAAAAGTTCCACATGATGAAAAAGAGTTAGGGTGACATGAGATCAACTGGGTAGATTCTTCTAGCACTACATGAAAAACCAGCCATCACTATTAAAATTAATTGAGGATCTTTTAGAGGAAGTACATTGCATTTCAAATTAACAAAGGCAGTTGGAAAGTTGATAGATAAAAGAATAACTTCAAGTCCACTTTTAGGGCCACTCACTAAGCATAGTCACTCCAATGATAAACCTTTAACAACTTGATAAGAGAATGTTATCCACTGCACACCAATTCTTTAAAAAAGCAACTTGCTCTTTACCCACCAGGAAAGGCAAAAACACTCATATAGAGTTGTACCACAATAAATAGGTTAGAAATCATTAACAAAGGTAAGATTAATTGCCTTTAGAACAGGAGTGACGAAACTAGAATCAAGTTGCTTTAGGATGCACCTAAAGTCCAAAAAAAGGCCATTAAAGTAGTAAGAGCCTCCTTTCCTTACTCAACGCCAGTTTTGCTAGTACAGATCTACATGGAAAACATTAAGCTAAGGGGTACTATGACTTCCCAAGTTAAAGAATGCCTCATTCTTCGTCAAGTAGCGAGCTAAGGAAGCATTTCAATTCTAATCCAGACTTAAACACGGCAAGATAGGAATATGGTATGGTCTAAATCACGAGTGACGTAGTTAGAGGGGCTTCAAATTGTCATTAGCCAATTGGAGCAACACTCCAATCGTAATTTTTTTACTTGAGAAAATTTTCTTTCAGCACAATCCAACTATAAAACTTTCCATAGAGTACATTTTCCAACTCCAAGTTTGCACTTCCAAGAGGGGCTTATAAATTACTTGTCTGGATCATTGTCAACTCATCCTAAGCAGCGCTAAAAGTATCAGGTAGATTTCCAACTCCATCTTGGAAGACAATTTCAATTCAGCCTTCAACAAGTTCATGGAGCAAAGCACATACATGAGGGTGCAATCAAAATGAGCTTGCAAATCCTTCTCTGCATTACTAATCAAAAGCTTTCTGCCAACATTCCTTATCCTTCTCATTAAGAGGGATGATGCTAATAGGTGCCTTAAATGCTTTTGGACTCACATCCTTTACCTGGCAAGACTCACTCATGCCCGAAATACTTCACAAGGTAATAAGCCTTTTGGAAAGCAATTGGTATTCAACTTCTACGTCAAGGTATTTCATTACTATGACTTGATGGATATCCATAGCCGCCTCTATCTCCACACAAGCACATGCAAGGCTTTCCTGGTCCTCTAACTCCACACAAGCACAAGCATGGCTTTCCTAGTCCATTTGTATAATCACAAGATCCACCACAAAAGGCTACCCAATAGACTAACCACAAAACCTACTTGCATGGGAAAAAAAATCCACAGATACATTCACAACTTCACTCAAAAAGGGACCAGAGAGGATTCAATTCTAGCAAAGGGGCGCCGGCATTGGAGAGAAAGGTATTTCTCACAAAGTACCAAGGCATCTTAGCACTTGATACTCATCACCAACTAAAAGAATAAGATACCTTTCCTATCACTCGAGACTTGCTCCAACCTTTTCATAATCCAAAAGAGTAAATGATGCTATCCACAGCTAGGAAAAGCAACCGCAGCCAAGAAGTGCCAACAATAATGTTCCTCCAAACCCTTACACAATGCTCAGCAACCTCCCTGCATGAGCAACACATCCTTCACAGCAAAGTAGTAGTTCAAGGAGCAATCGATTCCTCGATACAAAGGGTTTTGGGACAAGCCTGGGCATAAGATTTTTCATCTGTGGGCAATGGGAAATGGAAATCTGGATAGAAAAGTTGTTTTGCATAATCCTCAAAAGCAGGTATACCTGCTAATTTTTTAGAACCATCATGATGCTGGTTACTAGGTAGTGCAACTTTCTAGCATCAACTATAGGGTCACATCAATTATGCACCTTCTTGGACTTTGGAGTATTACAAGCTTAAGATATGTCTTGAGTACTGGAGCTAAGTTTAGAAAGTCCATAGCTGTTGCTGAATCCTTAGGCTGATTTTGGTTACAAACAGTGTTTGTGTTAACTCATTGGTAAATTTTTACAAATACAAATTCCACTAAGACTAATTTATTAATTATCCAAAAAAAATCTAAGACTGATTTATTTAATGTCAAAAATCTATCATTCATAGATATTTTCCACTGGTTTAAAAGGTGGTTTACAGGTGGCTAGATTGAGAAACAACATTTCTTTGTTTCAAAGCAAATGGACTGGGCTGAGGACAGTTATTTTAGGACTTGAAAGTGGCATTTAGGATGGAGGTTTGAATGATGAGAAAGGTTATGGTGTTTTTTCTGGCACAAATAACAGTGGAGGACCATGGTGGAAAAACAAATGCAGGAAGGAAAGTAAAGACAAGGATTAAGCACACAAATGAAACAAACTAGTTGGAACATGAGACAAAGAGAGCAGAACTTGAAACTTAAAAAGAAACAGAAGGCTTGAAACTCCCAGTAAACTTAAGGAAGGATAAGTAATGAAATAGGTAAAAATTGTTTTGAGTTTTTAGAGGTTGAAGTTTTTGAATTTTAATTGTTTAAAGCCTATGAGAAATAGTTTCTTTGGTTGTGGTTTTTAGAGCAATGGCTTTTAATTTTCTCACACTACAAACCCATTTCTATTGCGAATGCCTTTCTCTGATTTGCCCCCTTTTTTTTTGGTTGGGAGAAGGAGAAAGAGGGAGTGTTGAGTAATCAATTCCATTGATTTACTCCATCTTTGCAGCCACCCACAACTGTAGTTTCAGAATGTTAATTTTTCACCTTTGCAACTATTTGTTTTTGCGAAACACTTGTTCACAGAAAAATTATTTCAAAGATGAAAGTAAGAACTGTGGCTAACATTTTATGGTTTACTTGATAATTGAAAATCCTTTGTTGCTTGAAATTGCCCAAGCATGCATTTTTGGACTGAGAATTCAGAAGGAAAATCATAGGACACCCATCACTGCTTGTTATTCTCAGGACATCGACAATTCATCTATCTTTTTACCCTTTTGCAAAATAGCTTCTCAGTATTTTCATCATCCAAATGAAAATCAGTCCAATGTTGCTCATGTTCACTCCACCATCAGCTTTCGTTTTGAATATAGAGAGAAGCTTTTCATGCAAAGGCAGGCATATGCAGAAAAGTCAGTGCCTAATTATTTCAAATGAAAAATCTTAAATACATATGCTACAGTTATACATTGCCACAATCAAGCATGTCTTTTATGCAGAACACTTGACTTATTTCCACATGTCTAAACCTGTGAAAAATTAATTAGTGCCACCTTAGGGCCCAGTGATATAATTTTGCACATCCGTTCAGGTAATGATTTCTTCCAGCAAGCAAGTCCCAAGTAAGGGTGTAAATAAACCAAGTCAATTTACAAACTATTCAAACTTGGCTCTAGTTTTTACTCAAATTCAATTTGATAATAGTGAAGTCAAGTCCAAGTTACTTAAATAGTAAATCAAGTCAAGCTTGAGCCCTAGGATATCAAACTTGTCACGTTTACAAGATTAAGCGAGTTTGGTATAATTTTTAATTTTTTTAAATATAAGTGATTTTAAGGTTGTTTAACGAAAATTTATAAAAATTTCAAACTTGATCAAGCTAATCAAGTGAAACTCTAACTTACTAAATATATCTTTGGGTCGACCTTAAGCTCAAAATATAAAGCTTGATTGAACTCGAGCTTCGCGTTCTTTAGTCGAGCTCGAGTTTGATACTATATCGGTTGCCCTATCCCCAGGAAATCAAACAATTGCTTATTATTTTCTTTTTTCCTTTTTCCGTTCACCAAGTCAGTTTGTATCTACGTTGAAAAATTTGTAGACAGTGTAAGTTGTTTTTACAGTTCATTTCACAGGTTTGCTTGCTAGGGCTTTCAGCTTCCTTTTTATTCTTTACACAGGAAATTCTCTCCATGCATAATACCACATAAATTTCCAAATTCTACTATCGTGATAAGGTGTACAAATATGATATCACAGTGAGTAGAGCTTACTGTCCGGAGGCGCTTGACACCATTACGACCAGCAGCTAAATGTCCATCTTGGGGGTTGTTGCCTGAAAGGGAAAATATCGACACTGGAGATCCATCATCCTGGAAAATAACATAGACCCATCAAAACATATGAAGATATGACCCAGGTGACATGAAAGAAGAATCAAGCCCAAGAGAAATGTAAGCAAGGAACTCATTCAATGAGGGGCTCTAAACAATGATGTAAAAGCATCCAATTATACTTGGAAAAGGTTAGAGTGACAGCAACAACAACGTTAACATTTAAGTTTAATACCACCAACAGGACAATTGAAATAAACGCCTATATGCAGTATCGCATCGAATATCACATCCTTTTTATTACCCAAAGGTCAATTTTCTCTTTGGTAATTCCAAATGTCATACTTTTACCACCTGTTCCACATAGATATATAGTTACTTTTTCCATAGAAACATTAAAATATACTGAAGGCTACCAAGGGTTGCAAAAATTATTTATGGGAGATGTCATCCAGAAAGTCAACAATTTCAGCAATTATAAGACCTTTCTTTTTACAGTAAATTATATTTGTGATAATTGGCTTTTAACGTATAATGATGATATAGAAGGAGAAAGTCACCTCCTTTCTTAACCTCTATCCCCTAATAATAATGAATTTGATCTTACTCAACTTACAACTCTTTGCCTAAAGGGTATCTCGATGAAGTAAAAATTTCTTACTCTCTCTCTTTTCATTTCGGTTCCATCAATCAAGACTATATAATGAATTTTAAACAGAAAGTATTCAACAATGAAACCATTAACTTAATCAGAGAAAACAAGTTCAAGAGATCAGCACTTTGTCAAGTCGAGGATCTTCACAAGCCATGCAAAGACTCCGATTATGTTTGTCCTAGCAAATAGCTCACACCTATTGCTAATCCTACAAAACATACTTTCTATAACCAAAATGTAAGCTGTTCACCGAAAATTCACATTTTCATACTACCTATAAACCAATAGCACCATCATAAGCACATCGCAAGTCAAACAACGCTTGTGCATAGTATAAGGCCCCAAAAATTGGCCTCATGGAATCAGAATTACACGTGACGAAAGCATTCTCTGAGATCAAACAGCGGTTCAAGCATCAAGTTATTACTTGTCCGACTTAACCTGTCACTAATCATACACGTTCCAGCACAGCAATTCAAACATCAAGTGGTTTTGGCATTGCAAATTGCCCTAATAAAATAGAGGTAGTACCTTGGAGGTGCCACGGAAGTGAATCCAAGAGCCCCAGGCGGAAGGATAGGGTTCGCCTATGTTATAAGGAAGATCTTTCACTCCCGTTGCGGATCCACCCACCACTCCCTTCAAGAATTTCAACATTCTCTCTCCTTTCTGTCAATCTATGTCTATCAAATCCTACAGAAGAGAAGAAGCTGGAAGAGAGAGATCAGCAACAACACAAGCGGGAAGTGTCGGAGGAGGAGGAGATCGGTTGAAGATTATGCGATTGCTTCTTGATCCGGGAGTGAATCCTCCTGTTATTATGTTTACTCTTATTATTATTAATCGAACTTTATTCCAACCCAGGCATCATTTTCAGTTTTCCCAATTTGCAAATAAAAATAAAAAAAGACAAAATATAGCCGATACCAATCATCAAAAGATTAATTTTTTTCCCTTCCAGCATACAACTTACTGTTATACAAACGGACTGTGCACCCACAATGACTTAAATATGAAAACATTAAATTAGAATCCCTTTAAATCTTTTTTTTATTCTTACAATAAAATTAATGAACATTCAATTTGAATAATAAGTTTTTAAAAACTCCTATAAAACTTCAATTGGATAAAAGTTTTTTTAACTATAAAATCCTAAATTTTTTCAAAATGATATATTTAAATCATAAACTTTTTATAATAATTAAAACATTGGTATAAATTTATTTTTCCCATAACCATTGTGTGTACATGGTACATCATATGAAAACTACATTGTAAGGATAAAAATAAAATATACTGTAAACCACTATTAATTTTGCTATTTATCCATTAGTTCATAAATTGGTCTACATCTATTTAACCAAAATAAGTTTCAAATTAAATAAAAGTAAAAAATTGGGTTTGAGAACTTATAGGGGACATAACTTAAAAGTGGTATAGGAAAATGATGTATACATAAACATAATCCAAATTACAATCTTGTTATATATTTATCATCAAAGTTAGACAACTCACAAGTCCTATGATTTTAAATGTTTTTAGCATTTAAAAATTAAGGTGTATAACACACTAACCAATCGATTTAATCCATTTAAAAAATGATTAGGGCCAAGTATTTTGATCCATTCAAAAAATAGACCAAATTAACTCGATCTATTTGACCAATGAGTCAAAATAAACCAATCTAAGTTAGTCCATCTAACTCACTCATATCTTTGACCATAGATTGACTCATTAATTTGTTCCAAAAATGGGTTATGATTAAGTTTTTTTCTCGATTTAAAAAACAAGCTAAATCAACTCGACCATTTAACCACGAACTAAAGTGAATTAGATCAAATTAACCCATTTAAATCACTCGTACACCTCTTATAAAATAAAGCAATAACACTGTGAGCTCTTGAAAAAGAAAATTGCTTCATCTCTTTCTTTCTTTTTTATTTCTAAAAGTGCTTCATCTCTTTTGCAAGGGTTTTAAGTGAATTATTTTCTCACCATAATGCCAACATAGAAGTCTAATTTTACAATATTGAAGTTTTGTTTATATGATTTTTTCGAGCATTTATGTATTTCTTGTACCTTTTTTTTTTTTAAGAAAAATCCTCAAAAATTTCACATAAAATATAAGGGAAATTGAAAAAAAACAATTGGGAGTAAACTTTTACTCTAGTGCAAGTTCATTTCTAAACTTTTAAAGTATATTGTTTGACCTCTTGAATTTTCACTCTCATGTAGATTTATTTGCCAAACTTTCTAGTATAGATTTACCCCTTAAAGTTTTAAAATAAATTTTTTTACTCTCTAAGCTTTCAATAATTTGTAACATTATGTCCATTTAATATTTTTTATTTAAAAAAGAGTACGTGAAGGGAGATAATTGATCGTGATGTATGATGTATTGTAAAACTATAATATACATTATACAAATACAATAATTCAAACCCCATATTATTATGAAGCATATATTAAAATTCTATTAAATATTATATATCGTATACTCACTAATATTATGTATTATAGCAACACATATAAGGTATGTTATATGTTACTATATGAAATCATATTTTCATGACAAATGATATATTATATACTTATTGTATCTGTTACTTAAATTAGGTAATTATTCAATCGTTTAACCAAATAAAAGTCGTATTTTATATCCATCTTAATTAATGCATATATGGAGGAAAAAAAAACTACCTTAAGTATCATAATTAAATGTTCAAAATGTTAATTATCAACCTAGTAGTTATCTTTTTATCCCTTTATATTCCTCGATATATTCATCAAGTATCGCCAGATATAATGTGATCTTTTTGCATCATTTTGTCATTTATATATTTAATCATCACACTATCTTTCAACTATTGCATTTATAAAAATAGAAAATGATATAACAATAATTTAATTGCCATTTTATATTGAATGGAATTAACACTAATTACCAACTAAGATATATTTACTTTTCAAATAAAAAAATAACCGTTGTACTTACAATAATCATGTAATTTTTTTTATTAAAAATCTTACCATAAAATATTATGAATACATTATCATCAATATGTTATACATTAAAAAAAGGTGTGGTTGTCACATGATACTTGACTAATTGAGATGGATATGAATATGACATTTATCTGGTTGAATGATTGAATAAATACCTAATTTACGTAACATATACAATAAATATATAAGATATCATTTGTCATAAAATGTGACTTTATGTAGTAATATATACCATATGTTATTGTAATATATTATGCTAGTAAATATATGATATATTGTATTTAATATAATTTTCATACATGCTTCATAGTATATGGCTCAATATATTATTTGTACAATGTATATCATATTTTTAATTACCTAATTTCCGCAACATATGCAATAAATTTATAATATATCATTTTTCATAAAATATGATTTTATATACCATATCTTACACTATTATAATATATAACACTAGTGAGTATATGACAAATAGTATTTAATATAATTTTGATGTATGCCTTATTGTATACAACTTGATATATTATATTTGTACAATATATATATATTTATAATATAGTATGCATCAATCAATTATCCCTATGTACATGCTTTTTTTAAATAAAAAATACTTAATAGATATAACATTGCAAATTGTTGAAAGTTTAAGGGCTAAGAAAACTCATGGTAAAAGTTTAGCAGGTAAATTCATACTAAAGTGGATAATATAAGGGTAAAAAAACTTAGTTTGAAAGTTTAGAGAATGAATTCATATCGAAGCATAAGTTAAGGAGAGTATTTTTGCAAGTTCCCCTAAAATAAATCTTTAATATTGTAAAATTAAACTTATATATAAGTACTATCAAAAGAAAATGATTCACTTAAACTCAAAGCCTTTGCAAAAAGATGATGAGGTTTTCTTTTTTAAGAACTTATGTTGTTGTATCTCACACTTAAGCTTCCATCCCTTTAAGTGCTCGACACATCCAACAATCACAAAGAATTTTATTCAAAATCATAGGACAGGTTATCACTTTTAATGAGAAAATATGCAACAAAATTAAAATAACATATCGAGCATGAAAATAAGAAAATCACCAGAGGATACGATTGAAAACTCCATCATGGATTCAATTCCAACGTTGGCTTTGTTTGATTTATCTTTTTTTCATTTGTTTGGTATTTTATTGGTGGTTACTCGAATTTTGCGTTTGCTAAAAATAAGACGCAAAAAAAAAAAATAAAAACATAATTTCATATATATCATTTTTCTAAAATTAAAAACCTAACAAATCTCCATAATATTGATTTTATTTATCTTTTATTTTATTCATACTTATAATAATATCAATTAAAATAACCATTTTCATTGTATAAAATATAGTTTTTCAAATCTTCTCTCTTAAAAGTACATTAATTTTCATTTTCCAACTTTGATACTCTAATCATCACTTTCGTTATAATTATAAAATAAAAATAGATAAAATAGTTTTACAAATACCATTTTTCAAATAAATACATATCAAATTTAGAACAGATACAAATAAGATACAAACAAAAAAAAAAGATAATCTAAACAAGGCCATCATACTACAACAAAACTAAAAGAGAAACAACCCATAGTAAGGAACCATTTTTTAAATTTGATATTATTTATTTTCTGAACAATTGTGGTTCAAACCATAAAACAATTCAAATTGGCCTTACCGCTTTTTTCTTGGTTTCGAGATTTTGAAAAACCAAGCTATGTGATTTAACAACGAAGCAAACCACAACTGTCCCCATATCTTAGCCAACCAATGCAATATTATTTTTAGATGTACTTTATTCGATAAATAAATTATGCAACATGTAAGTTTCACATTTATATGGGAATGCTATTGATTGTGGAAAAAAGTTCAAAACTAAATCATTGCAATTATTATTGGAATTGAGGTAGAATTCTAAAATAAAGTTTCACTACAATGACAATTAAAATGGAGGCAGTTTTGAAATAAAATTTTCCCTTGAAAAATTCTCGAACAAAATATGCATTTTGAAATTTGACATTTTAGTAAAATTTAAAGTAGAAGATAATTAGACTATTTCTACTTGAAACTTTATCTCAATAATCATTTTAAAAATAGATACCTACTATTATTAGCAACTAATAGTGTGTTGATGGTCAACTTTAGGAGAGTGTTTAAGGTTAGAGGCAATATGCATAAATAACATACATAAGCTATCAAAGGGGGGCATTGGAGATGTATGGCATGGTCATTTGGATGTTTAAGTTTGTATAGGCTCGAAAGAATGTTTAAAGGGAAATAATGTAGGCTACAATGAGAGAGTGTAGATCCCTTAACTATAACTTTAATTGGTATTTATAAGCACAACTAGCAAGCTATATATAGAAAGTAAATCATGTTCCTCGAGATTCCCTCTTTAACTTCAAATCTTATAAAGAGGATCTCAAGCCAAACTTGTGACAACTATTGGCTTTCCTTATCCAATTAAGCTGTGCTCACCTTATCCTTTTTTGTCTCGTGGATTAAGATTGCACGTCATAGACTTAAGGGACTACACTCTAAGAGATTAGGTAAGTATAAGAGCTCTATAGATTTCCTCAAATGAGGTTCGTTAGACTCTTTAAACCTTGGTTCATGCTTTAGTGAGGTTGTAATTAGCAATGGTAACTCAGCTTTAGAGATGATGAGGTTAGTCAAGCTCTAAAGAACTCAATTGAGGTCCTAAATAGGTCAGTCATGAGCTTTTGGCTTGGCCTATGCTTTAAGAAAATCGACTTAGGCTTCGAGGCCCATCTATCAACACTTGTCCCTCACTCTCATTGTTGATAAATTGACAAGGAATGTAAGCTCACAATAGGTTTTCCAAGTCCCAGGGTAAGTTATTGGATGAGGGGATATTAGGCGAACTACCCTTATGTATCACTTACCTTATCCTTAGTGTTGGTAAGTAGGAGCTTCTATCCGATGGAGTAATAGGGTGGGCAAATGTCCAAGGTGAGTTAGACTTAAGCTGCAAAGTAAAGATTGCATATGGTCATGATTGGGCTCTTAGCTGCAATGGTTTGATTATAAGGTTAGCAAAGTAGAGTGATTTGATCTTGGTGATAAACATCAAATCCAAGGCTATAGCTTACCCGAGAAGTTTTAATTTAATTTTCCTTGAATGTATAAATCTCAATGTATTTAATGCAAGGGGCATATGTTGAGAAACTATTGGTCATGTTGATATATTATGACTCTTACTTAGGAAATTTGAGTAGTGCATTTCTTCTACAAGGCACATAGCGAGATCCGAACTAGGAATCAAGGCCCTCTTACCCATTCCTTAGCTTATGCACTAATCGCATTGGTTCATTAAGCTCTCTCCTAGCAGTTTATGAATAGGAAGCTAAGTTGTAGGCTAATTAAGGCCCTCTTACCCAAGCATTTGCCCGAATTTCACTATCTCTTTGATAGAGGAAGCTATCCACATCCTAATTTGGATAAGGTTGATTTGGAAATTACCACACCAAGCTCGACCGTAATGTTTTTGAGCTTCCCATCTAGGTTACCAACCTAATTGCCAAGCCAAATTGCAACCATCCTCTATCCAAGAACTATCTTATTGTACTAAAGTTTGCTATCCATGGAATAATACGTCTTTCACTTTTTCTGCCATTATACTATGTACTAGGTGCATATTCTCCCACTAATTGTTATTTTTACCCTTGTAACAATATTTACATAGTATTACTACCACAGTATCCTTATTGGTAAATGTGCCCCAACCTAAGAGTTGCCCTTAATGGATTGTATAAATAGACATCTTGTAATATGTTGTAATCAATGAGAATTTTCCATTTTGCCTTCTTTTTCCTTGTGTCTTGTGTAAGTGTTGGTTAACCTAAGTCCAAATGTACTCTTATTTATTCACATAAGCAAGGAACAATGGCAAATGAGCTTAGGCAATTAGCTCTGTATAATATCAAGCTAGTTTTTAAGTTCATGTGGGCTTAAGTGGTGCATCATCCACGGAGTTGTACATGAGCATCACTTACCCTTTGACTACTATTTACCTTTCGAATTGTCTTAAGGTTCAAACTTATTCCCCACCGTAATTGTTGGCATCCATGTATCCATCCATGGACCCACATCATCACCTCTAAGTACTTAAACCTTATGTACTAAAATGATGAAGAATTGTGTATTGCTTGTTGCTTTGATCTTCAGTTCACTTTCCCTTATCCCTCTTTGATTGACTTTCGGTATATAAAGGGTTAAGATGTCAACTTGAATTTTTGTAAGTGCCATTGGACAATTAATGGAACGAACTATAAATTTTCTCTAAGTGTTTATATTTTTCAGCATTTAACATACTAATGTCCCTTTTTATTTGCTTGACGTGTTGGCTATTGCTTGATGGGTTGGTTGTTCTTTTGATTATGTCTGCTTATAACAAGTATGTTCTTCGTTCATTTGTATTTTGGCATTGATGCCATTGTTCAAACTTCCAACCTATGATGCTTGAAAAGGTGTTCTTGTGACTTAAGCGAATTATGGTCAAATATTTAATAGGAGTCTGTTGGACCAAAGCTAGTCATGGTTGGACTTTTACAAGAGGGAGCCCATTAGACTAGAGCGAATCATAGTAAGATTCTTCCTTTGAGAATATGATGATCAAGGGCCTTATGCCCTATAGAGAGTAAAACAAATTTCAAAGCTAGATCTGGTTCAATGATAGTATCCCGATTTAGTAAGGTGAACGCAGCGCTTCAATTCCCTACCGAAAGCACCTCTTATTTCAAACTTGAAGTTTGGTTCAATGATGGTGTTTAATTAAATGGCCTAAAAAAGCTGAATTGTCCAATCAACTAAATATGGTTTAGGAGATCTTAGGTTTGCTTACCTTAAGGGAGATAGGGACTTAAAACAATGTAAGTGTGCATTTGTCTTAATAAAGACTAGGACTAAGGATCTATCACCTTAGTTGAAGCTGGGCTTGGTTGGTGAGAGGTTGATTTCCTGAAAATGGAATGAAGCCAGACATGCTATAGTGTAAACATAATTCGTACAGCAGTTCTCAAAGAGGAAAGGAGGTAAAGTATTGAAAAATGTACTTCTTTATTATTAGTGATTTCAGTACAAGAGTAGTGGGGCTATGATTAAATCAATGTTTCGCTAAGGGCAGCATTGTTGTTGTTGGTGTTAGAAGATGTAGGTCAATCTTGTTGTCTTATACGCTTTCATTAGGTAAGGTGCTCCTCTTCCCATGCCCATTACTAAATGTTCTTTCTAAGGTAACCATAGTGGATGGCATCCTCAATAATAATCTTTAACTCCTAGCACTCAATTGTATCGTGCCTCCTATCCTAATGGAAATCATAATACTTATGTTGGTTGTGTTTAAAAGGGCTACCCCTCATCTTCTTCGACCAGGGTATAATTATGGCAATGAAAATGAATGGAGGAAGCCTTTTTGGAATAATATAGAAAGCGTGAAAGGACTTTACATAGAGGAAGCTTGTCCTACAATTAATCGATGAAGCATTAACTCTTACTTTTTAGTCTCTTTCCTTTTTCGCTACCCCTCCTCACGTCTAGCTTAAGCTATGCCCCTATGCTGCACATCTCATACTTCTAAGATATGGCAGGCAAGTTCTTCACCGATACCACTTAAGTGATAAAGCAATTTCAAGAAGGACAACTCGATGGCAAACCACTGTTTTCTTTAGTATCTAAGATTGGCTCCTCCCTAGTTCTTAATTTTTAGGAAGATTTGCTTTAGGGGTCGATTGAGTAAGGTATGGTCTCAAAAGGAGGGGAGGGGGGTAGGATTGCGCTTCCGCTTCTTATAACGTCTTTATTTTAAGACAAGCCCCTTTTTGTCTTTGGTATTGAATCAATCCATACCTAAGCTACGGTACTTATCTTAGTTTTCTACTCATCTTAGCTTAGTCAGATATGTGGTGGGCCTTTATTATATCCTCCATATTGATGAATGTAGAGGCTTACTCTTTAAACTCTTCACAATTTTTTGACACCTTCTTCATCAGCTGGGCAGAAAGACTTTATGCCATTGAATGTAGCATGTAAAGTGATGCTTATGTTGACATTAGGTATACTAAGCATGGTGGCATCGAAGCCAATTAGGTAATCTTAAATAAACTCATTTGGTTGTTGATTAAGCTAAGGATAGATGGGTCCTTGGTGAATATTTTGCTTGCCATGAAATGGTTATGGAGCTAAGAGCCAAGCTCATGGAAACTTAAAATGGAATTTGGCTTCAGCATGTTAAGCTAAGTCCAGGTTGCTTTATTTACTGTGCCCGGAAAAGCTTTACAAGTGATTACATCACTACAATCATGCAATTCTATCATTAACCTAAAGTAGGTTAGATGGATCTCAAGGTTTATAGTCCCATCATAAAACTCCATTGTTGGGATCCTGGTGTATGGAGGCAACAGCTCTTAATAGATCTCCCTTATAAAGGAAGATCGGCTTATAAAGAATTAACTATTGGCCTCATTCTTTCTTAAGTCCCTATAATCGGTGATTACTCGAATGTACTCCTCAATTTGATCTAGGTTCTTATCGATTAAAGAGTCGTACAAGTTAGTCTCTAATTGTGTAAGGTAGTTACTTTGAGTTAATGCTAAAGCATTGTTATGTATGAGCTGCTATGCACAACTATTTCGATGCTTCTTTTTCTTCCAATGTCTTTATTCAAGACAATCTAGTAGAGGATTGATGTTGTAGGATCAAAGGATCCACCAATGCTTTGAATCGATGCTAAAGCAGTGTTATGTATGAGCTGTTATGCACAACTACTCTAATGCTTCTTTTTCTTCAGATGTCTTTATTCAAGACAATTGTATAGAGGACTAATGTTATAGGATCGAAGGATAACTCCACTAATCAAACTCTCATGTTTTACATAATAGGTTGCAAAAGAAAAAAGTTTTATTTTCCCTTTAAATGGGATGAGATCACTACATAGGATAATTATATAATAACTTCTTCATCTAGAGAGAAGTAATTGCATTTTAAATATTTACTTAATTTCCTTTATTTTACTTTATTTTTGTTTGGCTAGTTACCTTTTTCTTTTTCTTTTTTTTTTTTGGCTTGAGGAAAATTATACATTCAGTTTTCAATCTTTAACTATATTTCTATTTGAATTTTTAACCGGTTTTTGGTTTTTCTTTTTTTCCTACTTGTTTAGTCAATATCCTTCATCTTTTATAAAAACGGTACTTCTATAAATTCCATTAAATTGCTATGATTTTTTATTGGAATAATAATGATATTAAACACATTAATTACATGATCTAATAATAGAAAATATAAAAAGGTGAAAAGAGTTGTAAAAAAATTATGCGAATCCTAACCTTGATGTCCACTTCAAGGCTAATTGGAAGGATTAACGTCCAAAAAGGAGTGAAAATTTTGCAACAAGTCCTCCTTTTTTATATATTTAATTGAAAAATGTTGTTATGTCAAATATAACAATAAACAAAATGTCTCATAGATGAAATAGCGGATCGACACTTTATTCCCAAACAAATATGAAACAAGAAATGGATGGGAATGCTGCAAAATTAACCTACCCAATGTTTTGACATTGGAAAACAAAAATGATAAACGTCGAAAATTTTTTTTGAGAAAGTTTGTTGAAAATTATGAATTTGATAAAGATTGGACCTCTTGTCCTTAATTTTCTAGAAAATGTTATTAATTCCTTTTAAATTTTCAACAAAGTTTCTCAATAATTATCCTTACTATTTTTCATTACTCAAACTTTGACGTTTGTGCGAAAATGTCTCATAACCTTATTAAAATGTACTATAAAATCTCGTAAATTTTGATTATAGTATGATTTTTTTAAACTAAAAATAGAAATACTCTTTATGTTATCAAATAATCAAAATTTATGGAGATGATTTATCACATTTGAAAGTTTATGAGGTAAATATACTCTCAAGTCAAATTTTAGAATGGTTGTTTGAAATTTTTCTTTCAAAAACCTAAATCAATAGCTATAAAGATGGCAGTTCATCATTAGCTTTGTAAATTTCAGTTGCAAAATCAAATTTCTAATAGAATCAGAATTCCAAGTAGTACATCAAGTCAGCATCAACTCCACATGCTAAATAGATTCTTATAAAATAACATTACAATTAATATCTTAACAAAGTCCATTTGTGAAATGTTTTATATATGTTCTTCAATAAAGTCGGACATGAGTCAAAGTTGGATTGTGATCCAGCATTATACTGGGCCGCTGGATCAGTGAGCTAGAATTAATCCGATGGCCAATTCACGACCCATAGGTCTAAAATTTTGACAAGACGAATCAATTATCTCACTCCTCAGCTCATACATGCTATAAATAGTGCTAGGCAAAAATAAAAATCGCAAACTAAATAAAAAATCGAATTAAGAAATTGATTTATTTGTAAATAATTTAATTTACAGTTCGATTTGGTCTAGTGATACTGATTTGTGATTCTTTTTGAAGAGTTAAACTGTTCAATTGGAGCCAAACCAAATCTCCAAACTATTTAAAAAAAGAAAAAGAAATAGCTATCACACCTAGTGTAATTTATCTCATAGTTATCTCTTTTATTATCAATGCTTTTCTCTATAAGCTTTGATCGTCTTTTAAATTCTAAATATGACAGGCTTTTAGATTTTTTATTTTCATTAATCACACGCCAACAAGGGATGCATCATTCGATCAAATAGTCTGAACATGTTACGAAGCTAGAACATTTTTATAATAATTAGTTAGCTTCTACTGATTCGTAATTGATATATATGTTAATGGTTGATGTATCCATAATGTGTGTGCATATTAAATTCATATTTTTAAAATTTATCATTATCTATTCTATAAAAAATAATAATTTTTATTAATATTGGTTTTTATCAATAATTTAATATTTTAATATACATTCCTCTAGTAATATCTCATAATTATCATTATCTATCTAAATTATTTTTTGTGAATATGCTTAGTTGAGAGAGAGAGAGAGAGAGAGGAGATTGGAGAATTGTCCTCAAAATTTTGAAGTAGTAGGAGCACGAGGAGGGAAAGAGGATATAGAGATAGATGATGTGGTTAAAGGAGATTATCATAAAATTTACTATAACAATCAGGTAGTTATTTTTATAACATTGAATACAATAAACTTTTAAGAATATTTGATGAAATTTCATAAAAAAAAAATGAGGGTAGTTACTTAATCTTTGCGCTTTAATAATATAGATATGTCTCATCATTACATTATAGTCTGTAATCATATGGTTATAATTTATATTGTCGAAATACTCATTAGGTGCTTCACATTAGAGAATGTAAATGTATGGAAAATTTAATAATTTAGTGATCACGGTTTAAATCGTGAATCAAAGTATCGAACTTTTTTTTTTAGACTTGAAAAAATTATGAACCAAACCATATAATCAGTATCAAATTGACTAATTACGAATTGAACCATATAATCATTATATTACAGTCCATTAATATTATGTTTGATTCGTTTTAAACTAAACCGCTTCCACCCCTAGCTATAAATTTATAGCTTAACATAGAGGCAAACACAAGCATAAACATACACATACATATATACTCCCTTCTATCTTTCTCTAAAAATGTGCGTAAATACATAAAGAGATATACATACACCTATTTTTGCATAGACACAAATACACATACATATATGATTGTGTTATACTAGCTATGTGATAAGAATTATGAATAATTTTCCACTTCTTATAAAACATGTCTCATTTGGTAATGCTTTTCATGCGTTTACTAATTTTATACGCTCTCTATAGTGATGGTGTTATGATAGATATTAGCATCTCTTTATGTGGTGTTTATTATATCGTCTTTCTTAAAATTCTTAGTTATTAAAAAGAAGTGATAAGAGTAAACAAACTATAAAAGTTGAGCATCAAGAAGAAATGTAGAAGATAATTACTAATTTCATGAAACATTGATTTCATTTTAGCTATTCCAATATACATAATAGTGTTCGTATCATGAGTATGTCTTTAAGGCTAACCTTAGTTAATTTGCAAGCCTTAGTTGAGCTATACTTGCAAAAAGCTCCTTTTAGCTAGGCCAATAAGGACCTTCCTATGCTTAAGTCAGCATGGAGAGGGAGGAAAGTAATAGGAATAGGAAAAGAGAGGCTTCCTAAGAGAGAGTATTCTAATCAGAAGGTCTAAGCCTTGGAAATGGGATTAAAACCCCTTTATCTGAGGGTCTTGCTTGTATTTATAGGTTTGGAGATGGGGATATAATTCCAGATAAGAATCATGATGGGATCGATGGGTGTTTTTTCTAAGGGGGTGATACTGCCTACGTCCAATGGGATAAGATCCTTTCTTTCAGCCGATTGATGTGAGGGTTGATGGGCCAGTCCCATTGATGGCAAATGATTACCTTAGATTAGTGGATAAGTAGTAAGTCACCCATTAAGAGGTCATTCATCATTTAATGACGAGAGAGGAAGGTAGACATAGAGTGAGGAAAGTGCTCATTTCGTGGCCTTATTGGCTCCTCAGGAACGATCTTCAACGGAGAGTGAACAATTTTCGCCTACTTGAGGCTCGCTTAAGCAAGGCCACAAAACCTAGACTAGGAAAGGAGGAGGGAGTCTTTAAGCTCTCTCTCTTGCTTGCAAAGGGCAAGCTAACCCCTCGTAATTGCCCTGGCATCATAGTGGGCTTGGGCCTCTTAAGCCAAAGTAGTAAGAAACTACTATTAACACATATTGCCTTCAATATAAAAGACAAATAGTAATGAAAATATAATAATATAAATAGAAATGGAATTATTATTAAATATAAACGAAACTAATATAAATGTAAATGCTTCATATTTTCTTTTTTTAATTAAAGTTAATTTATCTAACTAGAAAATAAAAATAAAATCTATCTATAATTGTTATTACAATGATAACATCATGCATTAGAAATTGAAATCCAGAGCATCTGGCTAAGTTAGATTAACTATTGTCCAGATACTTCATATTAAGTCAAGAACAAACAAATGCATTTATAGTTAAATGGCACAATTTCTCTTTGCTAACCAAGGAGAAGATGCAAATTCGAATCTTGTTATCTACCTAGGTTTAAGTGATATATTTACTTTATGGGATAATAGATCAAATATAATTGACTATGATAATATAGTGAGTTGCTTTACCCTCTCCCAAAGAAAAGAAGAAAAATAGGTAGTAATAAAAAAAACTAGTACTAGTAACTAATTACCAATTACCAAAGTCACACCTAATTTCTCGATAAAGTATACATGATATATAAGCTTATGGTGAAATGCATAGAAAGTATTAATAATATGTTGCAAATAGCTTATCTCTTGTTGTCGACGCTTTATTATATTGGTTATGTATAAGAGGTTGTTCTTCTTGCAATCTATACAATTTCTCTAATTCCCTAATCTACCCCATGTTAGGTACTTCTGTGAACATCTATATCGCTTAAGAAAGATTTAACTTATAAGTATGAAAAAGTGGCTAGGATAAAGTAAATTAAATGATGGAAAGGATTGTCAAAGCAATGGATATTCGTGTATAACCAAAAAAGATAGAAACAAGATTTACAACATTATAAAAGTTGTGGTCAACATTTGAAATTGCAAGTTTTAATGTTTTCTCTCAAAACCTATGTCTTGTTCCCCTTAAAACCCTTCCTTCTCCAATCAGAATTGAAACTTTTCTTTCGTTAAAAAGAAAAAACTCAGGCGAATCAGAGACCTAGAAGAATAGTATTCTTTAGATTTTGATTCTATGCAAAATTCATAAGGAACCCCTTTGGATCCCTCCTAAACGACATCAGCAGCTACAACAAACTTGAAAAAAAAAATCATGTAAGGATATGGTGGTTCAAAATCTTAACTCAAATTTTGCTCAACCGTTTGCATTAGAAATGTAAGATGATAAGGAAGAAGGAGACAACACTACGACAAAAGACAAAGAAGAACATACGAAAGGAAAAGCTTTAGAAACTAATCCTCCAAGTATGAAATTTGCTATCTTCTTATCTCAACAGAGAGAGAGAGAGAGAGAGAGAGAGNACTTAGATAACACATCCAAATGAAGAAGAATTCCTTACAAACTTAAGCTTAACAACTGCAACCAAGAAAACTTGCTTAGTCCAAACGAATACTCCAATGCTAAGAAACAATATATGACCATGTCTTCTCGCGAAAAAATGGGACAGAACTACCCTAAGATTAATGTTGGAGCACATGTTGAAGTAGACAAACCTCGAAATCTTGGAGACACTAGCCATTTTGGACATGGAATAACCCAAGCAAGTTTTATGTTGAGATTGATTAAAGGGATTAATAGAGTTGCTAGGGGCTTAATATGGTATATAATGGTTACCTCAATAATGAAATAAGATAGAATCCCACATTTGCTAGGAAAACTAATATTTTAGCATTGAATATGTAGGGCATGAATACCCTTAGAAAGTAGGAAGACATAATGGATCTAATTGATAGTTATACGCCTAACCTAGCAATTTTCATTGAAACCAAGCTTGACTCTCTAACTGCTTATTCCCTTTATCACAGATCACAGTTTAATAGATTTGCAGTAGAAGAAGCAGAAAGGTAGAGTGAAGGGATCTTGCTCATATGGAACATAACCATTATGGATGTTGATGTAGTTTGACAAATTCCCCAAACTTTCCATCTTTTGTGTAAGGTTAGACACATGTTTATCTCTTAGTTTTTCGTCAGTAGTATATATTACCTTAATCCAACACAAAAAGTTTAATTTATGGCTAGATATTAGGAATTCTACTTTCTCCATTATAAATAATAAGCTATGATTTGTAATAGGGGACTTCAATGAAATAGTCTTTCCTCATGAACAATGGGGAGTAAGTCTTATTCTTAAGAAATTATTCTTTTAATTACATGCAATGCATGAATAAATGTGGCTTATTTGACATGAATTTTGTTAGCCTTAAATATACCCAGTTTAATAATCAACA
This sequence comes from Lumnitzera littorea, assembly GCA_024138015.1. Classification (NCBI taxonomy): domain Eukaryota; kingdom Viridiplantae; phylum Streptophyta; class Magnoliopsida; order Myrtales; family Combretaceae; genus Lumnitzera; species Lumnitzera littorea. Next base: position 9,058,982 of record JAMXBB010000010.1, on the reverse strand, counting down.
ACTTCCATCATTAATCCATAAAACAACTACATAGGGCTTGGAATGGAGAAAACTTCATCTTAAAAGTAAAAATTTCCACTTAAGGAAGTAGCTTTTGGATTACAATGCCCTTTTTTAAAAAACTCACCTCCTTTAGTCCTTTAATTTCAAAAATAAGCTCTTTAGATTTCAACTCGATATATCGCATCGAGAGCAGACAAGAGCGACCGTATTGAGCTAGGTCAAAGAAATTGATGTTTAGTGCAGCAAATCCTTTTGCGTAGGACTAAACATGTGGCGTTTGGGCATTGGGATGCCTCTAGCAGAAAAATACAAGTTGTACGGTTAGATTAGAGATTGCTGAGTAAAGGTGTTAAGCAAACTTAAGGGTCTTTCCAAAAAGATGTTGGCTCAGATGTGATCTAAGGTTCTTAACACTAGGATTATAATGGCTTAGTAAGCGTGTAAATGGACTAAGTTGTCAATGGAGCATATTTTAGGTTGGCACTCGATTACTGACAGATAAGAAGTTATTTGGCTTGACATGTAAAGTTGGTCAGTAGCGAGGATCAACTCAGCCTCGATTGGAGTTAGTTGGAAAGATAGAATCTGCTTCATTAGTCCTTCAAGACCTTAGGCCTGAGCTTGGGTCAAGGGTCCAATGCTTTAATTTCCATCATCCCCATTGGGTTGATTTAGATTTAGGATTAAATTTAGCTGGTCTTCACTCAATTCTCCTTTAAGTTGACAAGGACCGAGGCTGGCAATATTAAAGTATCAGAAACTCCATAGTTTTTAGGTGATTCTAATCGATAAGTATTGTCGTTGATCTTTTGGAGTACTTTAAAGGGACCTTTGACTCAGGTGAACAACTTATTCTTTCTCTTCTTCGAAAACTGCTCCTCACTTAAGCATAACCCTACTAAATCGTTGGGCTGAAACTACACTATTTTCCTTCGTTTGCTCTTTTGTCTCAACTTCTTAGCAACTTAGTCAATTTGCCATGTAACCTTCTGATAGATCTATTGAAGAGACTATGCTCTAACTCTCACTTTAGGGTCTTCTTACTTGGGCATGAACACTAAAGTATGGTTAAGGGGTAGTTCTAAGTTGAAGCCATAGACGACTTTAAAGGGTATCTACTTAGTGGTGATGTGCACGTCGCGATTGTAAGCATATTCCACCATAAGCAAATAGACATCCCAATCGGTTAAGTTCTTCTCTACTGTAGCTCGGAGTAGTGATCCCAAAGTACGAATGACTACCCCTATTTAGTAGGTCAGTTTGAGGATGACTAGAGGTGCTGAAGAATAGTTTAGTCCCTTTAATGACGCTAAAGAGTTCTCCATGAATGGCTCAAAAACTTTGGATCTTTATGTTACTCCCTGAAGTCACAGAGTCATAACAATTCCGTTGTGTAAACTAACCTATGATACTAATTAACCTCAAAGTCTTTATCACAGATATAATTTACATAAAGCGTCCATGACTCTTTGCTTTAATGTAGATAGCTTAGTTAAAATTTAAGCTATAATTTACATAAAAGCTAGAACCTTAAGTCATATATACATATTCACATTTATATTATCGTATAATTCCCAGGAAATTATATATGCTACAGTAGTTTGTTAACTAATATATCACAATATCAGTTCATAGACCTAAAAGTATTAACAAGACATCTAAAAGACTTGGTCATACAGCTAGTTGATCCTCACTCCCCATAGCTTCACAAAGAAACCGACCTCAGAATAATTATACCGCGGCATACTAGTCAAAACTTGTAAGAAAATTTATAAAGGTATGAGCAACCATAATTTAGTAAGTTAGCTTGGAGACTTATGAATGCATAACAACCACAAATAGGGTTGTCAAACAATTAATTATATGCTATGCAACAAGTAAGTGCCATCACATAATATGATTTGGTCCATTGTGAAATCAAAATAATTTCACTTGCTCTAATTTGGCTTGAAGAGTTTTCATATTAATGCAACAGCTTATAACCAAACCCAAGTTTATACAATGAAGATATCACTCCCCTCATGACTATCCTTTAAACCGTTGCCCTTATCTTTACTGTAACCTCCTCTCCTGTCACTTAGTTTGGCTAAGGATAAAGAAAAGACCATTATGCTATCCAGCGCTATCTTTTTCAAAAGTGTAGGTGTTTGATTGGAGAATGCTAGTAGTCCCTTAAAGGGTTGCAATTCATTTCTAATTAGGATATTTAAGTTGGTTATGATTGAAGAACATTAAGCTAAACTTAAGAGGGGAGAGGGTGAATTGAGTTTTAAGAACAAATTACAATTCTTTTTCGATATAAACAACTAAATGCAATAATAAGAGTAATCAAAGCAATAATAGAACAATAATAAGTGTAGAAATTTAAAGAGATAGGGATGAAGAAGATCAAGCTCGGATTTAACATAGAATTCGGACCACCCCCTAGTCTTCACTAACACACAATGCCTCCAATTGTATTTTACCTTAAGTCGTCAACCCGGTAGGTTAAATATCATCTATAAATATCATTTAAAAATTCTTTCATACACAACAAATAAATACTCTTTGCATTCTAACTTCAAGAGTATTTTATCACCACTCAAAATATTAAATTTTTTGTAGAGATAATTTATATATTTAATCATTAAGTAAGCTAATTGATCTTATTCAATTATTTCAATATAATTAAATAATACTTAGTTTAATCATCCACTTGTTTTGTCTTCTTAAAAAACAACATGTTTAGATATATATTTTTTGTTTTGTTCTCATCAAAATCAAATAATAAACCCTAAGTTCAATAATAATTAAGTACAGTTTAGGGTAATCAAATAATTTCACACCATTCAATTTATAACAAACACCAAACACAACACATATTTCAACACAGAGTCAAATACATACAAGCACAATCATGCACAATCCTAAGCCTCCAAATACTTTAAAATAGTACTCCAAAATACGATAAAATATTGAACCCAACTTATTTGAAATTCTTGATTTGCTTATTCAACTCGTCGTAAGTTGACTTGTCTCTATGTTTCCTATAATATAATACTCTTTTAGTATTTATATCCTTATGATAGATATACATTTTAGATTATGATTTAACTCAATTTTTCATATATACATATTATTTATTATCAATTCATTATAAGTTAGTTTTGGGATCGATTTTTTATTTTGGTTGCAATTTAGGTTCTAATTCAGTTTCAACTACAGGTACTATACGTAATTCCTAAAAAAGCGTTCCAAACTCTAATGTAAAATTAATCACATTAGGCTCAAGTATCTTAAGTATCACTTTTGGTCCTTAATCAGTATTCTAGTCTACACAGTATACTCTAATCCTAATTTATGTATCGAATTTACTTTCGATATGAGAAAATTTTACATTTTTCATATAATTACCTAAATTTATATTTTCTACCAGATTTATTATATATTAATATTATTATTATATTATTCATTTTAACCTAATATTTTCTATTTATTATAATTTCAATTCCACATACTATTAAAATTACATATATTTACTACATAATACTCATAATAATTACATATAATACTCTAAATGCTACAGTTATCATACTACATCAGATATGAACATCTTAAAATATCTAATTATACACTAAATTAGTAATTATTCAATTACCTATTAATTAACCAAAAAATCACTAATTATATATATTTTAAAGGCCTAAAAATTATTTAAAATTTTCTAAAATTTATTTCTAAAAAAGGGCTTCATAGTACTATTCTATATCCCCTAAGTAATCCACACAAAAATTTTGAATTTAAAACTATACTCTTAAGACTATTTATTTCTAAATCGAAATATGCTTGGGTTTATACTATTTCTTAAGCACTACATATTTCCAAATATAATTAAATCAAACTAATATTTTTCCCTAAATTTACATACATAAAAACATGATAATACTAAATTTCATAATTTTCTAGATAAAATTGATAATTTTAATAAATTAAATAAAATCAGGTTGAAATTGGACTCACTTAGCCATTAGACTTCTGGCTACTAGTAGTCGTCCTAGGGTTGTCAGTCAGCCTAGGCGATGGTGGTAAGATGTGTTGGTGGTGGTGGTTCACTTTTAGGTGGCCGTAAATTGTGGGTTTAGTTTACAAAGCTTAACTACACTGATTTTTTTTCTAATTTAAAAAAAAAAACCCTAATCCTCTCTTTTTCAGTTCTCTCAAGTTTTCTTACACTCTAAATAGACTAAATGAGCTTCTATTAAGGCTTGGGTATTTATAAAGTTGCATGGGAATTTTTTTCATTAATTTTGAGTTAACATTTGACTTATCTTCTTTCCATTTTACTTTTTAGTTGGTTTACTCTAATTGGTTGAATTTTTTTTCTTTCTACCCTAACATGCCACAACCTAATTTTGGACAAATCCTTACTTTTCCTTTTTTTTTTTTAAATTTTCTTTAATTATTTGGCATTTTTCGAGCATTGGAGGTAATTTTATGTATGTTTACCTATAGGTAAATATATATAGAGTACATATAATTTATCTCTAGTGATTCGTTAGTTATCGAAACTCATTTTACGTATTTCCAATAAATAACAGGTAGTGTGCTTATAATTTGATATCATAATATTCTATTATTTTATTACTTATTTTCTTAAATTCAAACTTATGAGATCACTTTTATTAATATTTATAACGTTAGTATAATAATTTAAGCTTGATTAGATCCTTTAACCGATCGTCTTAAAGTCTACGTACAAAATCCAAGCTTATAGATGCAAGGCTTACACTCTATCGAATACCATACTTCTTGGCACGCCATGTAAACAAACAATTTCCTGTAAAAAAAGAAAAGCAATAGTCAAAGCATTGTTAGTTTTGGAGTAAGACACAAAGTGTGTTATTTTATTGAATTTATCTATGATGACCATAACAAAGTCTTTGCCTAAAAAAATTCATTGTAACTTGAGTACAAAATATATGCTTAATTCAGTCCAAGGTCTGGTTAAGATAAACAAAGGCATTGCTTTCCCTTTTTCAGCTTGACATTTGGCCAGTTTGCAAGTAACACAATTCTCAACAATCTGATACACATCTCACCACATCTTAGGCCAAAGGAATCTTCCATTCAATAGCTCATATGTTTATCTCTCTCCAAAATGTCTACAAAGCCCACTAGAATGAGATTCTTTAACAAGTAACCCTCTCAAAGAACAAGTTGGCACAAATAACTTGCCTCCTTAGAATAAATATCCATCTTTCATAAGATAGTCATCCACTATCCTTCCCTCTACACATTGTCTAAATATAAGACCAAAATGGAAGTCTTGAAGATGTTGCTCTTTATTACTCGCAAATCTCAAGAGTCTTGTCCATAGCTTAGTAAGAAGAACATGCCACCTTGGCAAGGTGTTGGCAACCACACTAGTCTTGCCCTGTTTGTATTTGATCATAAAATTGAATCCATCCAAGAATTCAATCCACGTCGCTTACCTCTTTGATAACTTAGTCTGACTTCTAAGGTTCTCAAGGATTTGTGATCTCTATAAATGACAAACTTCCTTGGTAATAAATAATGTTTCCATACTTGGAGTGCTTGGATAAGGGATAGGAGCTCTTTGTCATATACGAAGTAGTTCAAACGAGCTCTTTTCAACTTTTCTCTATGATAGGCAATAAGTTGTCTTTCTCACATCAAGATAGTGCCTATGCTAATACCAGATACATCACATTCAAGCTAAAAATTCTTCTTGAAGTCAAGTAAAATCAGTATAAGTGCATAGGTTAACCTTTCCTCGATCTCAGTAAATATTCTCTCTTATTTCTTTCCTTACCTAAAATCTGTGTTTTTCTTCGTTAGCTCAAAAAGGGTACAACAATGGTACTAAAACCCTTGATGAATTGTTAGTGGTACAACAATAGTACTAAAACCCTTGATGAATTGTCAGTAAAAGGATGCCGGTCCATAGAAACTTCTCACCTCGGCATAGGTGGTTGGGGTTGGCTACTGGACAACCACTTAGATCTTCTCATTATTAACTCATAAGCCTTCTTCACCAACTATATACCGTACAAAAACCACTTCCTCATAACAAAAGCAACACTTCTTCATGTTACCAAACAATCTTTCTGTTCAGAGAACATCAAAGACTACTCAGAGATGTTCATTATGGCTAGTTAAGTTGGCATTGTGTACGAGTGTGTTGTCAAAATAGACAACCATAAACTTCCCAATCATATTTCTCAAAACATGGTTCATTAACCTCATAAAAGTACTTGGGATGTTTAATAGTCTAGAGGGTATAACCATCCATTGGTATCGGCCATGTTAGGTCTTCAAAGTGGTCTTTTATTCATCCCCTTGTCTCATTTGAATTTGTTGATGTCTTAACTTTAGGTCAATCTCACTAAACATTCTAACACCACTCAATTCATCTAGCATGTCATCTAGCCTTAAAATAGGGTACCTGTACTTGATTATAATTTTATTCATCTTTCTGTTATTTACACACATTCATTAAGTATTATCCTTCTTTGACACAAGCAATGCAAGCACAGCACAAGAGTTAAGACTCTCTCTTATATAGCCTTTCTCTAATAACTCGTTGACTTGTCTCTAGAGTTCTACAGCTTGCTCGAGATTCATCCGATAAGTTGGCTTGTTCAGTAATATAACACTGAGTATCAAGTCAATGCAATGTTTTATACCTCAAAAAAGGGGCAACCCTTTTAGTAACTACTCTAGAAATAGGTTGGAATACTCATCAAGTAACTCCTCAACCTCTTTTGGTAGCTTCCCTTGTTCCTTCAACTCCAGTAGTCTCCATATCAATAGGAAGGTCAACAAGTCAAACTTGATGGCTTCTTAGAGCTTGGCTCGACTTAGAATCAAAGTCTTCTTTGATCCTCGAGCTAATTTGGCTTGTAACCTGCTTACTTGACTTAGGGTCATAGGATTCAAGGTAATTTTTCTCTCATCTTTCTCAAACACATATGTGTTTCTAAACCCATTATGAATAACACTCTGATTAAAAAGCCAAGGTTGGCCTAGCAATACATAAGATGCACACATTGGCAACATGTCATAAAGAATTTCATCAAAATAGTTCCAAATGAAGATTGACAGCAATGTTTACTAGGTAATGTGTAATGCTTCCTTCTCATTTAGCCAATGCAATTTATAAGGCTTCAAACGTGAGATGGTCAACAATTTGAGTTTCTAAAGTAGGTTAGTAAATGCAACGTTTATGCAGCTCCCACCATCCACTATGAGTGTACAAACTTGCAAGTAATGTAGAGCTCGTTCACTTTGCAATTGATGTGGAATAAGTTCTCTCTTTACTTTTCCTTAGTAAAGGGTCCTAAACTCAACATACATAGACAACTAGGGTTAACTTGTCTAGGTCTAGGTCTTTAGCAAATACCTCCTCTTCAATAAGCTCTCCTTCTTGGGTGGTATTTTCCTCGGGTGCAACCTCTTCTTTAAGCTCCTCATCAATGCTATCCACTTTGAGCTTTGGGACATCTTCTTTAATAATCATAATTCACCTGTTCGGACATTAAGCAGCCATGCGCCCAAATCCTTGGTATTTAAAGCACTTGATTTAGCTCATCTTCCTCTTAAATCCTTGTCCCTTCTCATAAGTTCTTAGTTGCACTTCACCATCAATTGGTCAGCTTTTCTATTTAGCTTTGACATCTGTTCTTCTATTTAGTTAGCACTTTGTTAAACTCAGTAACTTCTCCAAGCGGGTTAGTTTGATTAGATTGGTTAACTTATTAGAGGTTAGCTCAAATTATTCCTCCTCTATCTTTCCATATGCTGGGCTATTCTTATAGCCTCGTCTAATGTAGTAAACTGTTGAAGTTCTACAATGTCTTGGATGTCGCTTATCAACCTAATGAAAAACCTGGACACTGTTTGGGCTGATAGTTCGTCTACTTTACATTAGATCATAAGCATTTGGAATTCTAAAATATACTTATTAATAGTTTGGCTTCCTTATCATAACTTTTGGAGTCTAGCTAAAGTATCCTGTAGGCAGGTATCCAGCACAAATATATTTCTAAGGATTCTTTTTCATCTTAAGCCAAGTGCCAGCTTCTCTATATCCTTCTTGCCTCTTCATGTTCTAGAAGCTCTTCTACCATAATGCAGCATACCCCGAAAATTCCATAGCAACAACTCTCACCTTTTCACGATCCTCATATTGATAATAATAAAAAACACATTTAACATTGTCCCCCAATCTAAATAGTTATCGGCATTCCTAGAATCATTGAAGCTTGAAACTTAAAGCTTTACATGGTCGATGGTTCAGGGGCCTTGAGTTTGCTCTTCTTCCTTAATACATCCTTATTCTTTACCTTCCTCATCTATTTCACCCAAGTCGAGTCTCCTTCACACTCATCCTTTAACTCCTCCACTTCGATTTTGTCCAACTAGGATCTATCCTCTCCCGGGCTAAGCAACATAGGGAGTGTTCTGTATAACATCAGGCCGGAAAAGCTGATACATGAACAACTCTAGTTATGTCGGCTATCAAGTTAGCTACTTCATTAAGTTGTTCGTCTATACTTTTGGGAGTGTTATGGGGTTGTCAGCCATTTTAGACTATACCACTGTTATTGTCTCCAATTCTTTCACACTTGAGTTAGTCATCCTTTACTTAATATTAGTGCTTCTCTTGAAACAACACATGTATAGTTTCTAAATACTCAACTCACTATTTTATAGAAAACACGCAACTACTACTTACTTTATTTTTGTAACTCAAAATAGAGTATAACAGGGCACACACATACAACAGCAAATCAACACGCCTTCTACTTTCTCAAACACTCACAGTTAACCTTCACACTACTATAATACACCTCCACAACCAATATTACTCACAACAAAGCTCAAATACAACTTACCCAAATGAACCTTCACTTTAATACCAAGATGATAAGCGTGTCAATAGCAAACAGGAGCTACCGTATTGAGATGGGTCCAAGCTTATAGAAAGCTAAAAAATAAGGATGAAAATGCACAAGAACAATGAAGTAAATAAGCAAACCCCAATAAGCTCTAAATGTATTATGCATCAGGAAACTACCAAGGGCTCACAAAGTAAATTCGATATGATACATGAGCTAACTCAATGAGAGTACTCGCCACTTAGCCTTACTTAAGGGTTAAAATAAGAGCGAAAACAAGCAAAATGAAATGCTCATAGAAAGAGACAATGAAGTATATTTGATATTAGATATGATGTTGTGGTTACCTATTATAAGGGTATTTATTCCCAAAATATTAGGTTAACCTACCCTAAATGAAAAGGATAAAAAAAGGTATTGCTTGAAGAAGTAATATACAAGGAATAATAAAGGATACAAATAAAAATTCAAAGAAATTGATGTTTGGTGCAGCAAATCCTTTCATGTAGGACTAGATACATAGTGTTCGGGCATTAGGACGCCTCTAGCAGAAATAGACAAGTTTTACAATTAGATTGGAGATTATCAAGCAAAAGTATTGAGCAAACCTAGGGGTCCTTCTAAGAAAACATTAGCTCGGATGTAATCTAGAGTTCTCAGCACCAAGACTATCGAGCTACTAGTCAGTATGAATATGGCTGAGCAGACGTATGAATGGATCGAGCTGTCAGTAGAGCATATTTTAGTTGGCACTCAATTATTGATAGATGAGAACTTATTTGGCTCGGCATGTGGAGTTGATTGATAGTTTGGATTAGCTTGGCCTCGACTGGAGTTGGATGGAAAGATAGAATCCACTTCGTCAATCCTTTAAGACCTTAAGCTCGAGCTTGGGTCAAGAGTTTAGTACTCTAATTTCCATCATCACTTATGTAGTTCTCACATTCTCGTTATATACCTTTGCACTAAGCAATTTGGAAATTAAATGCCAATAATCGCTTGAAAGCCATAAAAAAATTCCTCAAAATGTTTAGAATGCGAAATGCAAGGGTTTCAAAAATCAAGAATCATGTCCAAGCTTAATGAAATTGAATTACAACTATCCCTAAATCTTAATGTACAACTCCTAAAACTTCAAAGTAACCTTAAAAATGAGTTAAATAATGTACTAGGTAAGGAAGAATGCTTATGGAGAATGAAAGCTAGACAAACTTGGATCTTAAAGTGTGAAAGAAATACTAATTTCTACTATGCTGCAATGTTAAGTAGAAGAGTGAAAAATAGAATCACTAGCCTTCAAAATGACAATAGTCAATGGATCTTTAAATAGGAACAAATTAAGTTTATAATCAACTCTTATTTCATTAATCTTTTCTCCTCATCTAAGTTGTTTGTTTCAATAGAAAACCCTAATCTAGATGATCTCAGGGGAGGATTATTAATTGAGGAAAAAACTCAATTATAAGCCCCTTTAACATAAGTTGAAATAAAAAAAGCTCTTAATTCAATTAGTTCCCTTAAAGCTCCAAGAAAAGATGGACTTCATGCCTTACTCTTTAAGAATTTCTTGAGCTTTCTTGGTCCTTCAATTAAAGAGTTAATTGAAAATACTTTTACCATCAAACAAATCCTTTTTACCCTTATCTAAACTTTGTTATGCCTTATACCAAAAAATGGGTATGCAAATCGTATTAAAAACTTTAGACCTATAAGTTTTTTCCAATACCCTATATAAGTAGGTCACAAAAATTTTGGTAAACAAAGTAAGGTCACTATTAGATACTCTTGTCTATCTTTCTTAATCCAATTTTATTCTTAGGCAAAAAGTAGCAGAGAATGTCATTCTTATGAATGAAATTCTTCATAGTTGCCATAAGAAGAAGGACAAAAAAGAATGGAAGGTCATAAAGCTTAACTTAGAGAAGGCTTTTGATTCTCTTGAATGGGATTTCATTAATTGGATGCTTCAAAATTTGAACTTCCACGGATGGATTAAACTAATCGTGAATTGCATAACTACTTCTACCTAAGAGGTTAGAGTAAATGGAAGTCTTCTACCTCCCTTTCTACTTAGTAGAGGTATTAGATAAGGAGATCCTTTATCTCTTTATCTTTTTATCCTTTGCATAGAGTTTCTAAGCAGATTCATATAAAAAGAAGCAAACAAAGGATCCTGGAAGCCGTTATGTTTGAGAGGATCGGAATTAACTATCTTTCATTTGGCTTTTGCTAATGATATTATTTTATGTACTCAAGTTGATGAGAAGAATGTTCAAACAGTTTTAAGTGTGTTCAACTCCTTTTCAAATCTTTCTAGGTTAAGGATAAACAAAAATAAATTAGGAGTTTTCTTTTCCTCAAATGTCAAGCAAGATATGAGGATCTCCTTTAGATCTACTTTAGAAATAAAAAAAAAAAAAATCTTCTTTTGGAAAATATTTGGGCTTTCCCTTGAACATTGATCTAATACCCACAGCTTAATATTTCAATTTCTTAATAGAAAAAACCCTAAAAAAGTTTGGAGGTTGGAAAATGAACTCATTAAGCATGACAAGAAGATTAGTGTTAGCACAATCAGCCCTAGAGGCTCTACCTTCTTATTACATACAAATGTGTCATCTCCTAAAAAGAATAGTATAAAAACTCACTTAAGTGATTAATAACTTCATTTGGAAAGGGAATTATGAAAGGAAGAAAACTCACTAGGTAAATTGGGATAACATGGCCTTACCTGAAGATCAAGGGGGGCTAAAACTCTCAAATCTTCACAAAAGAAATACAACTGCCTCCTTTAAGAGATTCTTTGAGTTAAAGCAGTTAAAAGAACTTTGGATTGAGCTAGTTAATTTCAAATACAAGAAAACTTTCTAAAGAGTTTCAAATCCTAAGTTATCCTCATTATCCTTTATAGGCAAAGATCTTAAATGCATTAATCTTAGGCAATGGCAAGAAAACAAGCTTTTAGTATGATCATTGGAGTAAGCTTGGACCCTTGAGATCTCTCCTTTTTAGGCCTCTTTCCCAAATATTAAAAGTTAATTGTTTTTTATTGTTGTGAATCAAAATTGAAATGGAAAGAGGACAAGATTGGCTTTCTTATAACTTCTTTTCTTTCCTCTCTTAGAGGGCTTATCCTCCTAAATAGACATTCCAATGTTGAAGGGATATTGGACAACAATAATATATCTCAACTATCTTTCAAGGACATCTATCATGGCTTCATTAGAAAAGACAGTAACACAAAAAGTTCAAATAATTGGAAGTGGATTTGGGACTCTCCCTTCTCTCCTAAAGTTAAATTATTTCTAATAAGGATTCTACACTCTTCCTTGCCAACCATAGAAGAATTGAAAAAAAAAAAAAAGAAATACCATTAATTCATGAAATTGCCCTAAGTGTGGTGATCAAAATGAAAGTCTATAGCAAACACTTTTTGAATATATTACAATTCATGACATTGTAATCCAATGGTAATCTAGTCCTTTATAATTGAATAGTAATTGGCATGATTTCATCACTTGGATTAGAGAAAATTGTTTGACAAAGAAAAAAGATCTCACAAGACTAGGGCCTCCGAATTGGTTTACATTTAAAATTATGCTTTGAAAGACTTGGATAAACAGGGACTTTATTTTGTATAATCAATCACCCTCTGTTAATAATCTCCAACATAGTACTAATGTTAATGCCCATAAATATTATGCTTTCTTAAAAAAAAAAAATAAAAAGAAACAAATCTTAGGTTGTTAATGAAATCATCAACCTTATTTGGACTCTGCCTTCATAAGGATGGGTTCAACTAAACACTAATGGTTCTGTTTTTTCTTCTACTAAGCAAGCCACTACAACAACTATAGTTCATGATCAAAATGGTAGATGAATTCATGGTTTAGCAAGAAAATTAGGCTACTTGAATATTCTCTTGGCCGAATTATGAACAATCTATTAGGGATTATCTTACTGCATTAATGCAAGATTGTTCAAAGTAAAAATGTGCACGGATTAAGCAACTGCAACATCCTTACTTCAATAAAATTTAAATTATTAACTTGCCAACCAGAATGTGTTATATGCCTATAGGAGCTTTACAAATGGAGCAACGAACAATTGAAGTGGTACCTCGAGAGCTCGACCAAGTAGTTGACGCCTTAGATCACTCAATGTAGGAACAAGAAAGTAATGGTAAGAATTTTTTTTCTTTTTTTACCTCTAATTTTCTACCTTCCCTTATTGAAGCAAGATGCTTTTACTTAAGGCTCGTAAAAGGAGGAAAAGCCTCCTTTTTCACTTCTAATCAATGTTGTAAAATTCGAACCGGAAGGTTGATGCGAGAATAAGAGGAGTTAAGGGTCAGGAAGGTTAATTGGATTGTATCAAAATTAGATCAGGATTAGTAAAAATATTATAATATAATTTATATTTATGTATAAAGTAATAACAATTACCTATTTTCTTATAAATTGAAAGTTGTGAGTTTTTTATAGTTTATTTTTTGTTTTTATTTAATCTATATATTTTTTAACAAACTAGTATATATTCTAAAAAATATAAAAAAAGAATAATATATTTTAATTAAAAAAAAACCTAATGGTTTTTATAAAAACCAAGTTAGATTGATCAAGTCAATTAGTCAAATCGGAGTCATTGTCAATGAGAATCAAATGAGTAACTCGGTCGGATTGATTTTATGGAGGAGTCAAGTTTAATCAAGTTAGACCAAAAAGGTCAAGCCGAATTTGACAACACTGCTTCTAATGTTTTATCCTGATATTTGTGTTGGTTCCCCTACTATCATACAAGGATAAAGAGCTTCAAGCTTTGGTATTAATTGTACTAAGGGTTAAATCCCCTCTTTTGCTTTTTAGTTAATATAAATTATATAGTTAATAAGAAAAAATTTGCAAACACTAATGTAACCATAAAAAATTTCCATGCTTTAAACCACATTTTATGTACTTTATATCAAGGTAGTAATCTTATTTACCTCTCTTTAATTCTTAACTTCTACACAATTGACTTAAGTAAACTAAAACCAGTGTCACAAAGCCCGAATTAACCCTTATAATTCAATCGATTGGACCTAATTTAATCATAAAATTAGTCCGATCCAACTTTCATAGAACCTGATTTCACTTCTGAAACCTTTGACTCTTTTATATATTCGGGGCAATCATTTGGATAGAATTTATTAACATTTGTGAAAACACCCATTTCAAGTGTTACAACATAAATTATGGGAGTACATGCAAAATTTTACGGTTTGAAAAATATTAACATTAAAAACATTATTTATTTTCTATAAGCATAATACTGTTTAATTACTTCCAACTATTGTACCTTTTTTTTTTTGTAACAGTAATGGTGTTCCTATGTATCATTGAGTAAATAAAGAAATACAATTCTACATTAATAACTTAATATGAAAAAATGCATGTGTAATTTTAATTAATAAATGCATAAATCATTTTGGCCCAAGTGAAATTACGAAGTACTTATACAATTTAGACGGGAAATGGAGAAATGAAAGAAAAACGTGTGCTATGAACCAACATTGAACGGCGCAGCCATATAGAAACAACTATATAGAATCTATCCACCTTAATATTTTAAAACTTGTGCTTAACTCAATTTACTATTCAAACTTAAACTCGACTTGACTCAACTATTATTGAATAATTTACTATCCAAACTTAAACTCGACTCGACTCAACTATTATTAAATGAAATTTGAATAGCTTATAAACCAGCTTTAATTTATTTACACCCCGAATACCAAGTTTAAACTTTTGTAATTGCCAGCCCTCCCCCTACCTTCTCCTCCACCTCCAGATTATAAAGGGAAGGGCTTCCATTAAGGAAATGAATTAAGCTTACAGAAAACTACAAATGGCTGAAAAATAGGATGCAACACGTGTTTATTGATCCTTTAAAATAAAATCATAGATATGAATTACATGAAATAAATTATATAAAATTAATTATATAAATATCAATGTTATATCATATCTAAAAAATGCAACAGAAAATGGCATGTATCAACTTTGATTTCATATTTTCCCTTTACATTTGTTAAATGCAATATATATATATATATATATACTATGTCGCATGTTCCACATACAACAAATGTACAATCATGTACATATGATGTAACATTGGTATTTCTATAACTATTTTTTTATATATAATTAAAATTAGCATTTACCTAATAATTTAACGGTAAATATGGAAATTCCTCCTAAAACATACAACCAGTGAAAAAAGTTGCAAACAAAAAAGGCTTCCAAAAATTCGCATGTAAGATTCTCAACCAGCCAAACATCCTCTGTTTGCCAGGAAACTTGTTGACAAGGAGCAACCACCGAAATGGTCGCATTTTACCTCGGCTGTAGGCAGTGCGCCATCCAGAGTCCAGACCTTCTACTTGCATCAGTATACTTGGCGAAGGCCAGGCCAGACCAGGAAACTGCTACCCGACGATGCGAAGCCGAATCAGCAAAATCATTGATAACTAAGTCTCTTCTTCTTTACAAACATAAAGCGAAAGAACTTGTTTGCTAAACAAAATTGTATCAAAACTTTTATCACACAAGTAGAAAAAAAGAAACATATCTTGGCGCCTGTACAGTTACTTCCAGTACCAACTAAACATACCAGTCTATGTTCTACTATCAGAGTCGGTCCTTCTGCTCCTTAAATACTGGGAAAAAGATCACACGAACGCACGCTGAGAGTTTTGCCTAGACATGACAGAGGCACCTGCAACATGCCAAGAAATAAACAGCACAGGCTGCCGACTATTCATCCTTCTTGATTTCATCAAACATCTTTTCACCCCCAGAAATGCTTCTCAACAACTGCTTTGAACAGATGTCCTGTGCTTGAGTTACGTTTTTTACACGATTGGCCCTGACCCAGGCCGGTTCCTAATGGAAAGTATTCGCAAATGATTGCAAGTGTTAGTAGCAGTGGGTTGGGAAGATATGGAAGATTGGATAAATGAAGAGCAACTTCACCGCGGGGAAAAAGCGTGAAAATCCAAACTTGATCAGCAAAAGGATGTGTTCCATGATAAGGATTGCTGCGAGTCCAGGCTCTATCTTCCATTTTCCTTCCCGGTCATAAAGGCAGACAAGCAGTGCAGAGTTGGTACATATTGACATCACTATCAAAAACTGGAAATTCAATTAAAGACACTTGTGTCAATAATACAGACAAAAATAAAATTCTCACATAAAACCTATGGTAATGACTCAAAAGGACAAAAAGACATGTTAAACGTGTTTATGAATCTAAACAGATAAGGAAGCTTCGGTTAAAAGGGCATGTTTTGCCTTCATAGGACTGAATGCACCCAGACAACATTCAAAATCCATGTTAAAAGGTCGGAAATTACCTGAAATATGTTCAACCAAGCTCCTAATGTTGCAGCTGCTCGTGGAACTGGTCTCTTCATCATCACTAGCAACTTCAGCGCATCCGTTCTGATTTCAGTAACATTATTCTGTAGCAGAAAGTCATTTTTTAAAGTAATTTAGCTCAAGTAATTATCAGGATTACAATAGATGTATCTCAAAAAGCCTCGTGTACCAATGCTGCAAACGCAAAGGCAAGGGGGAATGCACTGGCAAACATCATGATCGTTCCAAATTGCAAGGCCAGTTCCAAACAGTCTGCAGGATAATGCAAATAAAAAAATCAATAAGAACACATTAAATATTAAGATAAATGTTGAGTTCGAAAAAATGGAAGAATTGGAAAGTAAATTATTCCAACGTAGAATAAGCAGTTTGTATTCCAACTCCCAAAACAAGATACATGCAGTTTGGAACCCAAGTTGAATTACAAATAATCAATTGAGTTTCACCAAGGCAGTTCAAAAGCAACTTCACATATTTAACCCAACAGCCTTTTCTTTGCTCTGATATACAAACACTAATTCCTTGATCAAACGGCCTGTCAAAAAGACGAATATCTGAGAGAATTACATACAGGTCAGAATGCATGCCCAAGACCTTAAAACTCCAGATTTTAAAATGAAAGAAGGGGGAAAAAAATAGAAAAAGATACCAATCCCTTGGTTTTGGGAGACAAATACAATATCTAAGTGCAAGGGAGGCCATTACCATCAAACAACCCATCCTCAAGCTCTTCACCAATGCTCGCAGAATATTTTGGCTTTAGATACTCTTTCTCAACCCTTGATGTGAAGCGAATCTTGCCGGTTGAAGAACCTTTTTCATGATTTTTCTTGTTTCTACAAACAGGAGACACTCATCATCAGTCCTTTTAACTTGTACAGTAAAACTGAGAAACACGCCATGACTCCAGAGAAAAACATCAAAATAGAGAATGACCTGACTATATACTTCCTGTAGCTGTATTTGAGATAGGGAAAAGAATTTTCCCATAAATTCTCCAACACCTAGACCAAGGAATTAAACCACAAGTCAAAAGACATACATAGGTAAATGGAAAGAAAAATAGATGCAACTATAAGGACATATAAGACCTCTGACACAATAAGACGCTGAATCAAAACTTGGCGGAGTGTCATGACATTGCGATGTAGAAGCGCATGATAGAAAAGCCCAATGTACGACTGCATGAAATAGAGACCAAATACCTGCAAATGCAAAGGCAAAGAACTCTTGTTACTAAAAGTTTCTTGTGAAAGCATCCAAAGCTAAACATGATGAATACCTTATAGATCAAGCTATCAGCCCTATGTTCATTGTTTGCATTGTTCTCATAACTAATGAGCTGTACTGATACTTTACCCCCTATTCTTGTGAAATACTGAATGAGGAAGAGATATACAGCTGTTAACCCAAATCTGAAATAAAGTCATTAAAAAAAAAAAAATTAGCCTAATGGAAAATTTCATAAAAATAAAATATTGAAACTAGATGAAATAACGCAAAAAATTATTGCAAGCAGAGCAAGGATCCAGCTGTTTGCATTCAAGACATTTAATTCTGAACTCAAGGAAAAAGTTGATTACGTCTACTATAAATATGCAGAAGCTTCTTGCATGAGTCGAGGTTTGAAGAGTGGAGTTTGAATTGTGGATTTAAAAAAATGCCTAGTATAAATCATGTGAAGCAGTAAATGCGTAAGCTATTCTAAGCATCAAGTGTCAGAATAAGCCTAAGTTTATTCAGTAGAGTACATGAAGACATAAATCATGTCCAGCCCCCTGATCCCAATCCCAGGAAGTTTAGCCTCAGTAGAAATACAACTATAATTTTCAAAAAGAAATAAGGTAAACATAAATTGTTTAGGGTACATTGAACTTTCTAAGCCAGTCACATTTCTTTAACAGAGCTGGCAGTATATTCATTATGATGTAAATAAAAGCACATACAGCTCAGAAAGATGATGATTCTTACTTTATGATGCTGGATCCAATGATCTCATAGAGATGAGCATATGCCAGTTCAAATGGCAACTGCAGGCATATGATACTCAAGATAACAATAGCATCATTTCTAAACCTCATTAGATAACCCACCCACTCATCTCTTTGGTACAACTCTTTGTACATTTTCCTATCACTTTCCATTTTGCAAGAAAGTTCTACAGGCGAGAGCCTGGTAATTGGCTCTTTGCCAGAAAGTTTGCATCCTATGTCAGAAAAGGGGTCATTTCCAACAGAGCAACTGATCTGCCACCTAAACACCCAAAAGGTTAATGAACTTTCGCATTCAACTAGTACGATCATGTGCCCACTTGAAAAATTTAAAATGAAATTTAATACCTTGCTAAAAGTGCTGAATTCTTACGCTTCCAAAACTCGAAAAGCAGTATGGCCCATAACGTTACACAGATGAAAAATATTGGGAGGACTGGTAGCTGGAACGGCCTAATTAGCATAAAGAGCAAAAAGTAAACCCAGTTA
Source organism: Lumnitzera littorea (assembly GCA_024138015.1). Lineage (NCBI taxonomy): Eukaryota > Viridiplantae > Streptophyta > Magnoliopsida > Myrtales > Combretaceae > Lumnitzera > Lumnitzera littorea. The sequence goes on along the minus strand of JAMXBB010000010.1, from coordinate 9,040,178 downwards.
AAATGTAGATAAAAGTGCACCACCAATAAAATGCTTGTTTAGAGGTTTTTTTTTTTTTTTCCTTTTTCCCCCCATTGCGGTAATTGGATTGTGTAGAAGTTAAAGATAACTAACCCACCCATGGCAGTAATTGGATTGTGTAGAAGTTAAAGATAATAAACCCACCCATTGCAGTAATTGGATTGTGCAGAAGTTAAAGTTAAAAGATAACTAATCCACCCATCACAGTAATTGGATTGTGCAGAAGTTAAAGATAACTACCCACCCAAAGTCAACCAATCGTAAGATAATCCCCATTGCTGCTGGAAACATCATCCATCGAGTATACATTCCAAGAAATGCAAAATAAGTTGCAATCTGCAAATTATTAGATCTGGCATCAGCTTAAGGTGGCATTGACAATAAGGTTAGTTAGCACAACAAATATATGTCACCTTTGTCCCATAATAGGAGTATATCTCATCGATTGGTTGATTTGTGAAGTCCAACCAATTCAGTGCCCAATTTTTCAGAAGCTGTTTCCTCTTCTTTTCATCTGCAAATCAAAGGTCACACTAAGTATTTAGAAACTCACCTCATGGCTTGCAACTAATCTATAGATAGCTTACCATGCAAGGGAAAGACTTGTTTAACTACATTCTCTGCTTCCATTTTCCTAAGTAAAGATTCTCCAGCTTCCCAGTAGAACTTTTTGCTATTACATTTTAAAACAATGCTAGAACCGCTCTTGTTCACCTGTTGAGATACAAAACAAGTACCATAATGATTCTATATCAAAATCTTGAATAAGCAGTAAAGATCCTAACATGAGCATCTGTACAATCATTGCAAAATAATACATATTTTTTTTTAGGAATGGAAGGATATTGTCATAATTAAACTCAAGATTCATGATACATATCTAGTATCACAAAAGATCACATTGATTGCAGGAATAAACAAAAGGGTGGCACATATACTAATATTCCTTTCCTTCTTTGCTATCAACATAATGGCAAAAGGGATGGTTGAAACATCTCTTCATTGGATAAAACAGAGTATACAGCACAATGGAAATGGAAGTTAGTAGTATGAGTGTGATGGGATAAGAAAGTATATTCTTATATTATGCTTAAGAGAAAGGTAAAGAAGTGAACAAATTTAACTGTAAAATATACCCTTTATGAAAATCTTAAAATTTATTTTATTTTTCCTTTTAGGTAAACAAAATTTGTTGATTTTATAAGAACAATACCAGGTTTTCAAGAACTTCTCATCAAAATGATTCCAAATTGGAGTGATCATGTTGCTGGAGCACCAGAGAGAATCTTCCCTTTAATATAAGGCACTTTCCTTCCTCTCTTCTCTATAGAGAAAAGAGAGAGGAATCTGCAATCCCCATGCTTTTAGTCCTCCCTCACTTACCCTTCAAGATCAACTTTAGCAAACAAGAAACCCTATCTCTGGTATGCCAGACTAGCTAAGCGATGCTCCTGTATTTATATGCATGCTAAGATTGCCCCTTCTCGAGCCATCCAAGCCACGTGAGGTACTGGTTTATTAACAATAGTATCCCTTCACATTTGCCTTTCATGCAACACAGGAATTTCCATAAATTGTACCTGTGAAAGGGAAAAAAAAGGCTACTCTTCAGTCTTCCCAAGGGCTTATGATCCTAGAAGGACTTCACCAGGATCAAACTCAACTCCAGAAAAACCATCTATTTGCACATTTAAATCCTACGCCAGCATGTGTTTATCTTCAAGAACTAAATCTTCTCCCTAATGATGCACGGTTGACAAGTCATGTTGTGTTAAGATTTTGGGAAAATGCTCTCCAAAGGCAATCTAAAAGAAGGATTATCCCTTGGCCTTGCCCCAACCAGATATAGGAGACATGGACGGAGCTGGGGAAAATGTTCCAACCAAGCACAGTTCACTTTCATAATGCACATATTATGAAAATATCCAACATAGCTGCCTCATTTTCAGGAAAAATCTCCCCGTTTACACAACCAATTCAAATTTGTGCCCTTCAAGGCAAGAATGAGCCAAAGAGAGAATACATAAACACATGCAACCACAATCATGTCCAGAGGATAATGAACAAATCAAGGAATGCTAATTTTACCTTGTGCCTTATGATTTCTCATTCAATCTCTTGCTAGTTCATATCACACGTGGCCATCTTTATCTTTTTTTTTTTTTTAAATTAAGGGATTGAATGAGAAAACAAAAGTATTTTTATTGAATTCGTACAAGAATATGGATAACAAACCCTAATTCTCTCTAGAAGAGAGACAAGAGCTAATGCTCACACATGAGCACTATTGCTCACACTAAGTAATCAACTTGGACTAACAAAATATCTCTACTCCTCCTCTAACTAACACTGCCTATTTATAATAGATAGCTAACAAACTAGCTAATAATAACTTCTAGAGATCTACACACTGGAACACCAAAGCCAACATGCCACACCACACATCCTGCTGCACTACACTGACACACATACTAGTTCACACTATTGCACTAGAATGTTTGGAAAACACGTAACAAAAAACTCTTAACACTTGTACCAATGTATCATATGACTATGAAAGATAAGTATGGTTTTCACGAGTAGCTACAAAAAGACATCAAGAGAAAGCTAAAAATGAACATGTGGAATCTGGATATTGCTAATTTGATAGCTGACTCACTATTCCATATATCAAATGGTGGTAGAAATGAAATCGCTCAAACCAGCTGAACAATGAGCCATCTGGTTGCCGTACAAATGCATTCACTTCCTCCCACTCAAATTGCAAATCCATTCCTGAGAATAAAACCATCAGCTTTCCCTCACAGCTTGTCAGTAAGTAGTTAGAAATTAGAAGTTCAAGCAAATCACTATAAATTACCAATGCGAGTCGGTTTCTTCATGCGCAACTGAGCAGCCGCCCTCCCTAAAGTTTCCATAGGAGCTGCTAACTGAAAAGATAATAGTCATAAACTCATGAGTTCCACAAGAAGTTTTTGCCACATTGAAAAGATGAATTTGTCAGCTAGAGGCAATATCAAGATCCATACTCGATAAAACACCAAAATGTTGTATAAACTTTATCATAAATCATAATAGAACTCCGCCTCTAGGTCCAATCAAGAAAAATTTTCTAATTCAGTAATACATGAAGCAGGGACAGTCACTTCTGTTGCAATTCAGCATATGCTACGACATAATTAGTCACGTTTACTGAATTGCATGTAAGTGACATAAAGATGCTACCAGCTAAGTGGAGTGAACTCCCAAATTTCTACCAAGTTGGAATTTCCAATGTAGTAGAACATGAACTTGGGACAGTTAAATTATACGCCCTCCCATGTCCCACGAAAATGTATGTAGGCATATATTAGACATATAATGTTCACTTCCACTGCAAGTCAGAAGACTTTACAACATAATCAATTACATCCACTTAATCAGGTTGCACGTGTCCAGAATGTGGTGAAAAGGCAACCACGTAAATATCCTGAATCTCCATAGGAGGGCATAATTTCCCAACATAACAACGAAATGGACTGAGGTCCCAAATTTCTAGCATGTATATTCGTGAAACAAATTAGCCTTCTTCAACACGCAATCAAGTTACTTCCATGTGCACATATTGACAGAGGACAACCAAAGACACTCAAAGGACCATCAGGTAACCAACCTAACACCTATATAGTATGTATGTATGCATCAAATACAAAGAATTGACGTAATTAATACAATATTTTCACACTAAGTTAGGATTTATCTATTTTAAATGCTAAAAACATTAAAATACATCTGACACTCACCTAGTTTTTACATGTAAATCAAACAACAAAACAAGCAATTAATACAATATTTTAACACTAAGTCAAATATTAACTATTTTAAGGATAAAAACATTAAGAAATTAACCAAGAATCAAACCTTTAGAAACACATCTGAAACGCCAGGAACTCTCTGAACTATCAGTCCAGCTTTCTTCAATTCTTCCACAAAAACGTCAACTGAATCGGGACGGTCTTCCTCTTCTTCTCCTCCTTTCACATTCCTTTTGGGAACCACAATACCAATTTCAAAAACAGGTCCTTCGTCCTCTTTATTATTATTATTATCCCCATCCATTTCCACTCAAGATTCAAACGTGCCAAATTTAAACTCTTATTTTCTAAAACTAACCAGATTGAGCTTAAAAATAGAAAATTGCACCAGAACAATGTGTGTGTTTCACCTTCCCTTCACACTAGAGTAGAAGCTACTCGAGTTTTTTCACCGAATGGACACAGAAAAAAGAAAAAAAAAAAGTTCGGTTTTGACCCAAATCTCAGAAGCTACACTGGGAATTAGCGATCAGGATCATAAAAGGAAGAAACTCCCGACATGAAGCCAAAGATAGTAACTTTATACCCTTTTTCACCAAAATGGTGGAGAGAAAAGGTTGGGTTTCGATCCACAACTCAAAAGCTATACTAGGTCTTAGTGATTAATCATTAAACAAAAGAAAAAACCATCAATTTAAGACCAAAGATTGAAAATTTATTATATTTTCCACTAAAATGGCACAAAAGCAAAGGTGGGTTTTGACCAGAAACTAAAATGGTGTAATGGGTTCTTCGTTTTCGATGTTACAGGGATCAAACATATAGGAAAGTTACAAAACAGTTGGCAAGCGGGGAGCGTTCGGTTTCTACGAGGAAAGATAATATTAGGCTCGGAAAAAACGGCAAGAGAGAGAGAAAGAGTAAATGACTGTTGGAAGAATTTGGAGAGAGGCGTTCCGTTAATGGGTTGCAAATAGGGCACCTGTAAAAGGCCAGTACACGTGGTATCCCCACCTGGGGCTATGTGCTTTTTTGAATCCGGCATCGTTGCTCCGCTTCTTTCCTTGTTTTTGCATGGGAAAAAAAAAAAAAGGGCGCTTGGATACCGGCAACACACGTCCAACTACTAGTTCAATTTAAGAAGATATACGTGTAGACATGCCACCCACTTTTGTCAAATGACTCAAATCTAGGTAAGTGCGTAAATTTAACTATAATATAACAATATGAATATCAATTTTTCAATATATAGTTTAGAAAAAAAAATTTATTTAAGTACACTCAATCTATTAAATCTAACCCAATAATAAAATAGGTTTGCATTTGTTGATAAGGGCTTTTAGGGCTTACTCTTTATGATAGATGTCTTCGGCCTAAGCCCATGACGAGGCCTATTATACTATGACGAGCTTCCAACGGCTTGAAGACTTTAGATAAACTCAGTAGATCAAGTCAACAACCACTTCCTATTTATCGGGACTATTATGGATACCATAATCCCACTCTATAATACTTGCGGAAGGGACTTTACCCACTAATTACTCTTTAACTGCGGGCGCTACTCTTTTATAAATATAAGATCATCGCTCAACGATAAACTACTAACACTTTGTACACTTAAGCTTACTAATTGCTTAAAATACTCTCCAAATACTCACAACTGACTTAAGTATTAGAGTAGTTATATTGAACAATCACTGACATTCCCTCACTGTATTCTCTTTTGTAGGTCTCATCACTCGTGTAAAGCCCAATTCCTCTTCAATCAATACCAGCAAGATCATTGAGGCAACATTTGGCATTGTCGGTGGAAATCTAATCCAAATTCCTACCTAAAACAAACCAAAAACACTAAACACTGCCCCCAAACACCACATTTGACCACTATGTCTTATGCTAGCAACTTGGAAAACCACCAGCTGGTAAATAACTAACTTATCGAGAACCAGCCAATTCCAAGGGAAACGTTGGAGGAGCACCTAGCGGAGGAATATGCTACCCAAAGCAGGTTACTTCACGCTCGCCTTAAAGAAGTTAAGAGTTGTAGTACATGGACTCACCCTCTTGAAGTTTCCAATGCCCATACTGGGCAGAACAACCACCACCAGCAGTAACTGAATGGAAAGGATCAACAACTCGATCCCCCAATGCAGCAGCAGCTAGCCCAGTCTATGGGCACCCGTAATTGAGCCTTAGCAAGAAATAAGTAAGTGGCTGACTCTTAGGGAGTATCAGTGCACTTTGCAGCTCGCCGAGCTTATTCGGCCAATTATACTAACCTTAATGAGCTTTATGCAATTGTGAGGAGGTTCTTCAAGAAGTAGGAGAGTAAGGCAGTTGGCGATGCCGGGCTAGTCGCCAAGAACAAAACCTCCATCACCAAAGGTGTCTAGGATGAAATGTTTCCCCCTAGTAGTAAGCTTTCGACCTTAGACTAATATAACAGTACAGGTGATCCTGAAGATCACCTCCTTTACTTCTGCACCATTATGAACCTCTATAGATGGTCATAAGGCTTTCCTAAGCACGTTCAGAAAAGCAGCTTAGACGTGATTGAACCACTTACCCATCAACTCCTTTGACGAGCAAGCATGGAAATTCAGTCTTCACTTCAAGGCTAGTAATCCCTCATTCAAGGACACATCATCCTTATACCTAATTAGACAGAGTGAAGGCAAAACTTTACGTGAATTTATGGTCAAGTTTAACAATGTCATACTTGAGATCCCTCGGTTGGACAAGGGAGTTATTACACATGCCGCTTAGCTTGACATCTAACCTTAGGGAGATTTCTTCCAATGGCTTACAAAGAGCAAGCCGAAGACCCTGGTCGATTTTTGGAATAAGGCTTGGAAATACATGGACCAGGAGAACAATATTCACGTCAGGTACAATGTTAATCGAGAGAGATTAGGCGAAAAACAAGACAAGGAGAGATTTTCCATTAAAGATCACTTCGACAGTAGGGTGCCAAGCAGATCAAAAGGGGAGGGTTCAAGTAAGAAGAAGTGTTAAGCTAAGCGAGACCTGTTCCCCACTCCTATCTACACGCAGTACACTCCTTTGAATAGCCCCATTACCTAAGTTTACTCCAAGGTGAAGTATATGAACTTGCTGCAGAGATCTCCTGAGATGAAGGGGAACCTTAACTATCGAAATACAGAAAAATATTGCCAATTGTATAGTGATCATAGCCATACCATTGATGAATGCTTTCAGCTGAAAAATGTGATCGAATATGCAATTCAACGAGGCTTCTTCAATGAATACGCAACCTAATAGAGGAATGATGACCGTTCCGATAATGATAAATGTCACGCCCCGAAGCGGTAGAGTCGTAACAGCCCCCGTCGTATAAACCATCTTAAGATAGAAGTTGGCCTTACAACCGCTATCTTAGACCTGATCTACACAAGGCGTCCATGACTAACCCGCTTTGAAGTAGACAATTTGTAATTTAAACAAATCATTTACCTAAGAAAGTAAGAAAAGTTATATATAGTCACTATAATTCAGTTATTACATTAATCAGAAATGAAAAGTAAAACATTTGTTGATTCTTCAATATTTTTCCTCACTCCCCAGGATCCAGCAGTTGCTAGCTTCCGAGTAGTTGATGCCGCTTCTTAGCCAGCAACTGCGCGACGTCTATAGGGATGTGAGCAACCACAGCTCAGTAAGTAGGGACGGAGGACTTAAAACTATACTAGAAACACAACAAGGTTTTCAATCACTTATTAGATGCAATGCATGTGCAAGCAAATGCCATCGCACGACGTTGTCCGGCCCGTCGTGAGATTAGAGAAATTGCGCCCGCTCTAATCCGGGTTGAGGAGTTGCCGTTAATGCAACAGCTCACGACCAAACCCAGGCTTGTGTAATGGAGACCTTGCTCCTCTTGCGACTACCTTTGAACCACTGCCTTCACCCTCGCCGCGACCTCCTCTCCTGTCACTTAGTTCGACTGAGGATGAAGAAGGGACCATTTTGCAATCCTACGCTATTCCTTCCGAAGGGGTCGGTATTTGGCCGGAGAGTCCTAAATCCCCTAATGGGTTGCCATGCATGTTCGATTATGATTACTGGTCGTATATTTGAATAAGTCCAGTTTAGGGTGATCAATCATTACATACAATTCATACAATATGTGCCAAAGCAACAAACAGAATCATAGCATCACCCATAATCAAGCACATGCACACATTCAACTATCTAACAAGTACAACCAAGCATAATCTTAAGCCTCCAAAATACAGTATCGTATTAATCCCAACTTACCTCGACTCCTCGCTCACTCACTCGAGGTCCGATTTGCTCAGGCCATCGCCGATCATCCCTATAACACGAACGTGGTTTCAGCTTTTCATATAAATATTACAGGTTCGTTTTATCCTATAATGCTTATTATTAGGTTTTGTTTAAGGTTTAATATGCCTAATTATCTAGGTATTAAGTCTTTTACCATTATTCTAGGTTTAGGGTTAGGTTCAGATTCGGTTTTCACATCGATTTCCAAATTAGGTTTTAGTTCGATTTCTAAATAATGTTTTAGATTCCAACCCTAGAAATCCATTTCAATCCGTAATGTGAAATTAATCACATTACTTATCGGTCTCCTAAATACCATCATTACCCTTAATAAGTGTTTATTTTACTCGGTACACTTAAATCCATATTAGTGTACCGAATTAACTCCTAATGTGATAAATTTTTACATTTTTCATATAATTCCATAAATTCAAGTTTCCCATCAGATTTATTGTACGTTTTTATTATTGTCACAATATCAATTTTTATTATAATATTTCCTATTTATTATATTTTCAATAATTACCTATTATGTATTATTACCTTTTATGTATATATTACACTTCTAATATTTCTATCATTCTAATTATCATCTCTAAACATTAATTATCATTTCAAAATATATAAATTCATCCTAAATCAGATTTTACTCCAATTTACCCTAATTTACAAAATTATCTTAAAATGTACTATTTTTTCATATTACCTATTTACTACATAATTAATCTAATAATACATCTAACACTCTAATTGCTACAAGTATCATACTCCATCAGATTTTAACATCCTAAAACATCTACTTATTCACTAAGTCAGTAATTAATCTTCTAATCACCTAATTAACTCCAAATTACTCATTTTATGCCTCATTTTAGGGCCTAAAAATTATCTAAAAATTTCGAAAATTAATTTTTGAAAACAGGCTTCATAGCACTGTTCTATATCATCTAAGTAATCTACAGAAAAATTTTGGGCTTGAAACTACACTCCTAAGGTCATTTATTTCTAAACCGAAACATCCTCGGTTTTGTACGATTTCTTAGGGACCATATATTACGGAACATGATTTCATCAAAATAATATTTTTCCTACAAACTACATACAAAAATATCCCAGAATAACAAAATTCATAATTTTATAATTATATTTACTATTTTTAAAAAATTACACAATATTCGGGTTGGAAATCGGATTCACCGATTTGGGTGGCTCCGGCCACCGCGGGCCGCCGTGGCCTTGTCGTCCGGCCTGAGCGCTGCCACCACCGTGTGGTGGTGGTAGCCGTCCACTCCCAGCTCCTCGTTTGGTGTGGGTTCCTTTTAAAATCCTTAACTGCACAGTTTTTCTTATTTTTTTTATTTTCTGAATTTTCTCTCGAATTTTCAACTCTCTCTAATTTTCTCTAATTTGTATCTGTCCAAATGAGCTTCTGAATTTTTCTTGCTATTTATAGACGATTTTTGTAATTATTATGCATTAATTTGACAAGATTTTGTCCAATTTCCTTGATTTTTGGCTTTTAAGTTGTTCAGTTTTTATTGGTCAATTTTTTTTTTTCTAACCACAACCTGATCTTGCATCAGCTTATCCTCTTCTAATTTTTTCTGATTTTTCCATAATTATTTTATATTTTTCTTTAATTATTTGCTTAGTTTTCGGCCAATTTAGGTAATTACGCGTATTTTTATCTACACGTAAATACATGTAGGGTACACGTGAACATTCCTAAATATTATTTTGGTCATTCTAAAATTTTTAGTATACATATAATCTATCTCTAGTAATTTATTAGTTATTAGATTACACTTTTTGCATTTTCAGTAATTAGCAATTATTATGCTTAAAATTTGAAAATTTTATAGTCTCCTATTTTACTATTTATTTTCTTAAATTTAAGTTTACGGAGTCATTTTTACTAATATTTCTCTCAATAGTTTATAATTTGGGTGTGATCGGATCCTTTAGCCGATCACCCTAAACCTTGGGTTCTAAGTTCAATCTTACGGTTACTTAGCTGAACTTTGGGGCTTACAATAAAGATAGGGCACCTTAAAGCAGGCAAACTGAGGTTGCTTGAGCAAAGCACAATAATGATCGACACAATGATCGTACCCCCAATGGCGTCATTAACATAAATGTTAGGGGTTACCTAATGAACTGGCTGAGCACTAGTGATGCGTAATCTACACAGCGGTCTTGGACACCAATGGGGTTCAAATGGGAACAAGGAGCAGGAAGTGAGAATGGGGTTTTGACTGCGAATGTATATGGATATCACATACCAAAGGATAGAAACAATTAGGGGTTAAGCTTGAAATAGAGTTCGATACAACTCACGAACACTAAATATCACTCAGGTTTCAAATGAGAGGTTAGAAACAACTCACTAACTCGCTTAAATGAAGGGTTCACCACAATCTTAAAAGTAAGATTGATAAGAATGCAAGAAAGATTGAAGAGTTATTTGATACTAGATAATCCGAAACGCCAGCTTAAAAGGGCTTAAGAATGTCCTTACTTCTAGAAGGAACGTTTAAGTGTAAACTCTCTATCTGAATATTCTTTTTGTCCTTGATAATTACAATTGTTGTATTTATAGTAAGTCCTAAAACCTTAGTAGCTAAATTGTAAATAATATACAAGGCCTTAAACCTTAAAGAATGGCCTACAATTGAAATAAGAAAAGATTTACAAAGTATACAAAACTATGCATTTAACTCAGTGGTTAGTATATAGTCATTCGAGTTGTCTGTAGGCTTGAGCAAGGGCCAATTGGCAGTCGGGTGTCTGAGCAGGGGTGGGATGTTTGGAAGTCTTGTTGTGCTTGCCCAAGCTCCCAGTAAGGTCGGCCTACAGTTGTTGCACTTGTGGATTGCTTGGCACTAGCTTTACTGAGCTATGCCGAGCTATTCTTTGGCTTAAGGGCTTCGATCGTTTGGTTTTTTGTCGTTTTGGCAGACGATAAGCTTGATGCCGGATGCTTCATTTTCTTCCCTTCGACCTTCGGTCATCAATCTGGCCTTGGCAAGAGTGAGTCATCCTCGAGTTAAGATAGGTAGGCTTCGGCTTCTGGTTAGTCCATCTCGATTTTTGACAATTCGACCTTAGCAAGAAGGTCATCGCGAACTAATTCGTATCAACTAGTAGATCGTTTAATGCCTCGTTTGAGCTGTTAGCAGTAAAGGAAAAGAGACGGAAGTTAGACAATTCGATTTCTTTCTCCAATGAAGATTTGGAAGGGGTAGATACCTCCATCAGGATGCCTTAGTCACAAGGGCAAGGATTGCGAACTTCAAGGTCCTTAAGATTATAGTAGATATCGGCAACTTTACCGACATCCTCTTCCTCCATACATACGAAAGGATAAGGACTAAGTTGTTGGTCAAGATAAAGTCATACCACCATAATCTACTTCGCTTCAATGGGAGCATTATCCTAGCCAAGGGAATACTCACCCTTGATATGGAGTTTGGAGAAGACGACAATGTTGTACGACGACCAATAGAGCTCATTGTAATCGATTGCCTATCCCCTTATAATGCTTTCTTGAGAAGACCAAGTTTAAATGCATTTGGGGTCATTACATCCTACCTTCACTTGAAGGCTAAATTCCTGATCCTAACCAGGGTAGAAATATGCAAATTTGATCAGAAGCTCTCTTGAGAGCTCTATATTAAGGCCGCTAAAGCCAACAGAGTCTTTGCTCTAGAAACTAACCCGTAGGAGAAGTTGGCCGAGAGAAGCGAGTAGGGTGAAAAAACCGAAGAAGTACAGATCGGCCCCTTTCTTGACTAGACTACCCAGGTTGGGATTAAGACTCCTTCCGAAGTGAAAGAAGAGATAGTTACCCTCCTACAGGCCAATTCGGACATATTTGCATGGTTAGCATCAAACATGCTTAGGATCTTTCCTGACCTAGCAACCCACAGCCTCAATATAGACTCTACTACATGGCCTGTCAAGTAGAAAAAGTGGCACTTTGCACCAGAAAGGGAGGCCGCGATCAAGGAAGAGGTGTAGAAGCTACTAAAGGCCGGTTTCGTAAGGGAAGAGAAGTATTCAACCTAGCTAGCAAATGTAGTGCTAGTTAAGAAAAAGTTTGGGAAGTGGCACATGCGTATCGATCATATTGACCTCAACAAAGCTTACCCCGAAAAACTGCTTCCCTTTCCCTAGGATCAATTAGCTAATTGATTCCACTTTAGGACATGCTTTGCTAAGCTTCATGGATGCCTTCACGAGTTACAACCAGATAAAGATGGACTCGAAGCATAAAGTCCACACCTCTTTTGTCACCGACTTCGGTACGTGTTGTTACACAGTTATGCCTTTCAGCCTTAAAAATGTCGATGCAACACATTAGTGCATGGTGATGAAACTGTTCAAGCTCCAAATTGGGCACAACATGGAGTTGTATGTTGATGATATGATTGTCAAGAGCAAAAAGCCAAGCAATCATGTCAAGGACCTCTAGGAAGCTTTCGACCAGATAAGAAAACGTGACATAAGGTTTGGACCCACCCCCTTGAACTACTCTTATCTACCTTATTCAAGCGTGGACTAATGGCGAGTGACCCCCAGCTATACTTATGTATCACATCAAGTACGACTTGGGCTCGTGTGAGGCATTGGTGCTTCATATCCTTCGTCGGTATACAGGAACCTCTTACTCAACCTTTAACTATCATTTACTTTTCAAGCCATCTTACAGCTTGAACCTACCTCCTTTAGTTATGCGTGATATCGGGTTCGTATGTTCATTTATAAGTCCATATCATTTTAGTATCAGAGCTTGACTACGTTCGAAGCTGGATTCTGCTAGTGTTCTTTTAATAGTTTGTCACTGCTCTTGTATGATAATGGTTCTATTGTTAGCTTTGAAGTTTAGTAGTGAGAAGTGTTTTGTACTCTGTTTTCCCCTATTTTCGATGCGCTAAAATAGAATGTGGTTGATTGTGTATTTGTTGAGAAATTGTCATTGTGAAGTAAACATCAATGTTAGATTCAAGTGTGTAAAGAACTTTAAGAAACCAAGAAAGTGGTACTCGACATGATCAAGGATAGGAAGGAAGCTTCTCGCCTCAATCAGTAGGTGACCGCTTGGATAGGCTTATCGATTTAGTAACTATTTTGGTAACTATCATACAAGAAGATAGGCAACGAGCTAGGAATAGCCCCATTAGGGAACATGAGCAACAACAACGAGGCAATGGCCAATTTGGCCCAGCTAATGCCCCAGCTCGACCACCTCAAGATGAAAGAGTTGATACGGATGCTAGACGTAGGTTAGCACTTGAAGAGATTGAGGAAGAAGTTGAAGGAGATGATGATGTAGAAGAGTACTATAGAGCTAAAGAAAGAAATGTACGGGCCTCTAGAGTTGAAGGACTCAGGATGCGTATCCTAAGCTTTTCTGGAAGTGGTGATGCCGAAGACTACCTAGATTGGGTAGACAAGATTGAAAAGTAGTTTGAATGTCATGAAGTGCCTGACAATGCAAAGGTTAGACTTGCTATATTGGAGTTCATTGGTTATGCCGCCTTATGGTGGAAGAACTTGTAAGCTACTAGAAGAAGGGAAAGAGAACGAGAACGAGAGATTAGGAGCTGGGATGATATGAAGAGAGTCATGTAGAGAAGGTTTGTACCAAGCTATCATTTGCAGGATACCTTCAAGAGACTGTAAGAACCGAGGCAAGGATGATCAAGTGTGGACGCTTATGTTAAAGAATTCCAGGTGCTAATGATCCGATGTGAAGTTGTAGAGCTAGAAGACTGAACTATATCTTAATTCATTAGCAAATTGAAGTACAAGATTGAGGATGTCCTGGAAACCTTAGACATTAGAACGCTCAATGATGCAATTTGAGCCACCTAGAGGATATAAAGGCGCCAAACAAGAAGATTCTAATCGTCCGTCAATCGTCTTAGCAATAGTTGACTTGTTCTGAGCAGACTTGTACGAACAAAACTGAGCAAGGTCACTAAGACTCGACCTGCTTAGACTACCCAAGCAAAGGAGAAGGAACCATCGAGGAAGTTTAAGAAAGGCCAGAGTTTAGGGAGGAAGACGAGTGAGATTAAGTGTTTCAAATGCCAAGAATTTGGACACATGGCCGCTCAATATCTGAATAGGCGAATTGGTTTAGTGATAATTATTGACCATGCCCTACCCAAAACCTCACAAGCTTTACTGGCTTAGTAATAAGGGAGCCCTACAAATGAACAAAAAAGCATTTGTGCCGATCTGTATAGGCAGGTATCGAGATGAAGTGCTTTGTGACATGCTACCCATGAGTGCGTCCCACTTTCTACTTAGATGACCATGGATGTTTGACCGAGCAGTTATCTATGATGGCAGGAGGAACATATGTTTTATGGAGCATGAAGCGAAAAGGTTGAAATTAGGTCCCATGACTACCGAACAGGTAAAAATCATACAATCTCAACTCAGCCGAACCCTAAAGAAGGAAGCTTGGTACTGACTTGAGTCGAACTAAAAAGAGAAATGAAGCTGGAGGGACCAACCTATCTGCTTGTCAGGAGGCTTCTAGAGATGAGACCCAGGGAGGAAGAGCTGCCGACCGAGGTAAAAACCCTATTGGAGGACTTTGCTGACCTGTTTTCGGAGGAGCTACCAGAGGGTCTACCCCCAATTCGAGGTGATGAGCATGCGATCGACCTGTAGCCAAGGGCCGCCTTGCTAAATAAGCTTACCTATAGGCTGAACCCTGAACAAGTTGTCAAGCTACAGGGGTAAGTAGACGACCTCTTGAAGAAAGGGTATGTGTGCGAGTCCTTGAGCCCCTGTGCTATGCCGGCCTTGTTAGTGTCGAACAAGGATGGTTCTTGGAAGATGTATATAGATAGCTGAGCCATCAATCAAATCACCATCAAGTATAGGTATCCTATACTCAAGCTTAATGATATGCTAGACGAGTTAAGTGGAACGAGAGTGTTCTCCAAGATTGATCTCAAATTTGGATACCATTGGATCCGAATGCATGAAGGAGATGAGTGGAAAAACCGCATTTAAGACATGACATGGTTTATACGAGTGGCTTGTAATGCCATTTAGGCTATCCAATGCGCCAAGCACATTCATGTGACTTATGAATTACGTGCTTCGAGAGTTACTGGGAAGGTTTGTTGTGGTTTATTTTGACGATATTCTAGTATACAATCCTAACCTGGAGACGTACCGAAAGCATCTTCGACAAGTGCTTGCAAAACTCTAAGCTGAACAGCTCTACACCAATCTGAAGAAGTATGATTTTTGCTAATCCAAGGTGATCTTCTTGGGATTTATTATGAGCGAAGGTAGCATTCGAGTTGATGAAGAGAAGATAAGAGCGATTATAGAATGGCCCGAACCGACCTGTTTTGTCGACGTAAGAAGTTTCCATGACCTGGCATCATTTTATTGCCAATTCATAAAGAATTTCAGTACAATTATGACCCCACTTATCAAACTCTCGAAGAAGAATGTTGAATTCAGATGGGGTGAGAAAGAGAGGAAGAGTTTTGAGGAAGTGAAAGAAAGGCTAACTATAGCCTCCGTCTTAGCTTTACCGAGCTTCGACAAGATATTTGAAGTAGAGTGTGATGCATCCGGACTAGGCATAGGTGCTATGCTAATGCAAGAAGGCCGACCTATTGTTTACTTTAGTGAGAAACTTCGAAGAGCCACACTTAACTACTCCATCTACAACAAGGAGTTCTATTCCTTAATCCGAGCCCTAACAGTGTGACAACAGTACCTACTGCCCAAGGAATTCGTGATCTATACTGATCATGAATCCTTAAGATATCTAAAGAGGCAATCGAAGTTGTCCTAAAGATAGGCCAAGTGGGTTGAGTTCATGGAAGGTTTTTCTTATGTCATAAAATACAAGAACGGAAAGAATAATGTAGTGGCTAACGCCTTGTCGAGATGACATACCCTCTTGACCGAATTGCAGACGAGGCTACTTGGTTTTTCAACCATCAAGAATTTGTATGTTGAGGACCCACACTTTGGTCCTATCTACACCCATTGTAAGGAAGGACAGACGTTGGACGATTATCATAGGGAGGACAGATACTTATTCAAAAAGACGAGGCTATGTATCCTGGCCTGTTCTATATGAGAACTGCTAGTGTATGAAGCACATAGAGGGGGATTGATAGGATACTTTGGCCAGCGCTGAACTTATGAGGTATTATCTTCCAGATTCTTTTAGCCAAGAATGAAGAGAGATGTCCAATCCATGTTAGAAAAGTGTGCAACCTATCGAAAAGCGAAGAATCAAGCTGAGCAGGGACACTACCAACCTTTGCCGATCCTAACCAAACCATGGTCCAAGCTGAGTATGGACTTTATGTTAGGATTACTAAGGACGTCTCGAGGGAAGGACTCCATCATGGTGGTTATGGATCAATTTAGCAAGATGACACATTTCGTGCCCTATTCTAAGACTAACAATGCTTTGGTTATCTTTTTTCTTTTTTTGTAGGAGGTGATTAAGCTTTACAGCGTACCTAGAACTGTAGTTTTGGATTGAGACCCTAAGTTCATGAGCCACTTTTGGAAGACACTTTGGAGGCGATTAAGAACCAAGTTATTGTACAGCACATCCTATCATCCACAGACTGATGGGCAAACTAAAGTTGTCGATAGAACTATGGGAGCTTTGTTATGGGTCGCTGCTGGACAAAACCTGCCCGATTGGGATTTGTCTCTACCAATCATCAAATTCACCTACAATCAGACTGCCTACAGCATCATAAGCATGTCTCTAATCGAAGTCGCATATAAGTTCAACCCCGAATTCCCATTGGACCAAGCACCCTAACCAAGAACTGATGATGATGACTGGCTAGCCATTGAGAAAGTTGAAGCCATCAAAACCATGCACTAGAAGGTTGTAGAGCAACTAGATTAAGCTGTTATTAAGCTTGAGAAGCGAAGCCAAGGATGAAAGAAGAGAGAATTTCGACCAGGTGATTTGGTCTGGATACACCTTAGCAATGAACGATTCCCAAACTTCAGGAAGAGCAAGTTGTCTCTCAAAGTTGACGGACCTTTTAGAGTGCTTGAAAATATAAATCATAACGCCTATAAGATCGAATTACCTGAAGGATACGAAGTCTCAGACTCTTTCAATATTGTTGACCTACAACCTTACACTCTCGAAGACGAGTAAACTGAACTTCAACTAGATTTGATCTCGAATCTCAAATAACTCGAAGGGGATTATAGGGATCAAGGACCAATTACATGATCCTGAACCTGAGGGTTCTCTCAAGTGGTCTGCCAAGCTGTCTGAGGTGAGTTAAGTGCCGAGGAGCAGTGCTTACCCTAGTTCGATCTGCTGAGCTACTTTGCTCTCCATGCCATCCAAGATGTTGCTGAGGTGATCAACCAACTAGCATGCCAAGCTTAACCCCCCACTAAACTATAGTCCAAGCGCCAAATCTGAATGCAGTAATCTCCACTATGCTGAAGTTGAGCAGAACTATTAGTAGCCGACCATTTGAGGCCAACCCCAATGTGAGCCATCCCTGAACTAACCACTGTTCAGCCCCTTCTAACGCCGAACAAACTTGAACCGAGGTTTACCCTTGCCCAGACTATAATACTATCAGAATCATTGTAAAAACGCGAGTATACTATCCCTTACTAACATCCATACTGTCCTTTCTGACAAAGGGCGTTCGTGTTCTTTCTTTTGTACAATTTCATATTTTCCTTGTAAATTATTCTCTTTTGTTTTTAGCAAATAAGGACCATTCTTTTGTAATTTCTGTAACTTAGGATTTACCTTAACAAGATGATATAAATACCGTCATACTATAAAAGTTAAGATCATATCAGAATACAAACGAATATAATGAACTTTTTCACTCTCGAGCTAAGTGTCCCTCTTACTCTTGAGCTACTCTTATCTAACCCATTTAAGCGTGGATTAGTGGCTAGTGATCCCCGGCCATACTTGTGCGTCATATCAAGTGCGGCCCAGGCTCGTGTGAGGCATTGGTGCGTCGTATCCTTCGTCGGTGCATGGGAACCCCCTGTTTAACCTTCAAATATTATTTACTTTTTAAGCCATCTTGCAGCTTAGACCCACCCCTTTAGTTACGCGTGATATCAGGTTCATGTGTTCATCCACGAGTTCGTATCAATGGCAAGGTATCTAGAGAAGGTGAAGAGCCTTCTAGCTGAATTCCCTTCATGAACCATCACGAAGATCCCCCAACTTGAAAATTTAGTGATAGATTAGCTATCCAAACTCGGCTTTATTAGGATACAAAAGCTCAAGGTAAGGGATAGGAAGATCTTCATACAGTACCTATGAGAGAAGAGTATAACTCTAAGCTCAATAGAAGTCTTGGAACTGACAGCAGCAATTTCAAAGCTAAGTTAGATGGATCCCATTTGGAGTTATTTGGAGCAAGACACACTTTTAGAAGATAGTAGAGAGGCAAAGAAGTTGAGATATTACACTACCAACTACACATTAGTCAATGGTGTCCTGTATCACGGGAGGGCTAGCCCTGCCACCAACCCCTCCCCTACCCCCTACTTAAATACCTCCAAGAAGGTAAGGGCATGCATGTCATACTATTGGCTACTATGAGGTAAGATACCAAAGCCATAGCCCGAAAGTGCCCCCAATGCTAGAAGCATGCCCTCATCAGTCACGTACCCAATACTAGCCTCTAACCTTTGACCAGTTCGTGGCAATTCAACTAATAGGGCATCGACATCCTTGATGCCTTCCCCCAAGGCTTTGGGAAGATGGCAGTTCATCATAATTGCCATCAACTACTTCACCTAGTGGGTCAAGGCTAAAGCCGTGGCGAAAATCATAGAGAGGAGTGTTAAGTCCTTTATTAGGAACAACATCCTCTTCCCATTTGGGGCCTCTTATGCTCTTATCATGGACAACAGGCGATAGTTTGAAAACTCCAGTACTTTACTTTGGTTGCCCCTCGGCAGTCAAATGACTAGGTAAAAGTAGCCAATTGGGTCATCCTCAACAGTTTGAAGAACCAAGTAGACCAAACCTGTAGTGCCTAGGTAGATGAACTGCCCAACATTTTATGCGGTTATAGGATTACCCACCGTACTTCCATTGGCGAAACCCCCTTTCGCTTTATGTTAGGATCGGAAGTAGTCTCCTCATTAAACTCGAGCTCCCTAACATCCGGACTCAAATTTTCAACACCATCCTTAGTGAGTCCTTACTGTAAGCCAGCGTCAACACCATCGAAGAAATCAGAGATTTCACTGCTACTCAAGTAACTGCCTACTAACCAAGCAGCCAGATACTACGATTAGAAGGTCAGACACAAAGAGTTTAGGGTCGACAACTTGGTCTACCGGAATTTAGAGGCCATGGATTTATGAGAAGGACAGGGTAAGTTGGCCACTAATTAAGAAGACCCAATTAAAGTAAGAGAAAATTTAGGTAATGGAGCATGCAAATTAGAAAAATTGGATGGCAAGCTCATCTCGTACACATGGGATGTCAATAACCTTTGGCTTTACTTTGATTAGTGTACCATTATGTATATCATTTCAAATTTTGAATGAGAAATTCTTATAGGGATCAAGGACCGATTACATACTCTCGAGCCTGAGGGCTCTCTCAAGTGGTTCGTCGAGCTGTCCAAAGTGAGTTAAGCACCAAAGAGCAGTGCTTATCCCAGTCCAATCTACCGAGCTACTTTGCTCTCCGTACTATCCAAAATATTGTCGAGGTGATCAACCAGCATGCCGAGTCGAATCCTCTACTAAACCATAGTCCAAGTGCCAAATCTGAGTACAGCATTCTCCACTATGCCGATACTGACCAAGACTGTCAGGAACCAACCCTCCGAAGCCAACCCAAGATGAGCAGTCCTTGAAGTAACTATGGTCCAGCCCCTTCTGACGATGAACAAGCCTAAATAGAGGGCTACCCCTACTCGGACCACAATACTGTCAAAATCATAGTAAAAACACACGCGTACTGTCCTTACTGATAATCGTACTATCCTTTCTGACAAACGACGTTAGTTGCACACAATTTTGTGTCTCCCTATATAGTAATTTCCTTTTTTATTTAGCAAATAGGAATTCATTTTTGTAATTATCTATAACATAGAACTTACCTTAACAAGGTACTATAAATAGTCACATAATGTAATAGCTGCAAAAATATATACAGAAGAATACACTGAACTTTTTACCTTCTCTCAAGCTAAGTCTCCTCTTATTCTTGAGCAACTTTTATCTAGCCCATTCAAGTGTGGACTAGTGGCAAGTGACTTTTGGCCATACTTATGCGTCATATCAAGTGCGACCTGAGCTCATATAAGGCATTGGTAAGTCATATCCAGCGTCGGTATGCGAGAACCCCTACTCTCCCTCGACTATCATTTACTTTTCAAGCCATCTTGCGGCTTGGACCCACCTCCTTTGGTTACATGTGATATTGAGTTTACGTGTTCATCTACGAGTTCGTATCATCTTGGTATCAAAGCTTAGTTACGTTCGAAGCTGAATCTTACTACTGTGCTCTTTTAATAGTTTATCACTACTCTTGTCTGATAGTGGTTCTATTATTGGCTTTGAAGTTTAGTAGTGAGAAGTGTTTTGCACTCTGTTTTCCCCTATTTTCATTACGCCAAAATAAAGTATGGTTGACTCTATGTTTGTTGTGAAGTAAACATCAATGTCGGATTCAAGTGTGCAAGGGACTTTAGGAAACCAAGAAAGTGGTACTCGACATAGTTAAAGACAAGAAGGTAGCTTCTCACCTCAGTTAGTGGGTGACCGCTTGGATAGGCTTACTGATTTGGTAGCTAGTCTAGTGATTGTCATCCAAGAAGACAGATAGTGAGCTAGAAACAACCCCACGAGGGAACGTCAAAAGCAAGGTCGAGGCAATGGTTAGTTTAGCCAAGATAACGCCCTAGCTCGACCACCCTGAGTCGAAGGAATTGGTAAGGATGCTAGATGAAGACTAGCGCTTGAAGAGATTGAGGAGGAAACAGAAGTAGGTGACGAGGCCGAAGAGTACTACGAACCTAAGGAAAGGAATGTTCGAGCCCTTAGAGTTAAGGGATTAAGGATGCATATTTCGAGTTTCTTTAGAATTGGTGTTGCTGAGGATTACCTAGATTGGGTAGATCAGTTTGAATACCATGAAGTGCCCGAAAATGCAAAGGTTAGGCTAGCTATGTTGGAGTTCGCTAGCTATGCCGCCTTATGGTAGAAGAACTTGCAAGCCACTAGAAGAAGGGAAGGAGAACGAGAAATTAGGAGTTGGGATGACATGAAGAGAGTTATGCGGAGAAGATTCATGCCGAGCTATTATCTGTAGGATACCTTTAAGAGGTTGTAAAAACTGAGACAAAGAGGATCGAGTGTGGATGCTTACCTTAAGAGGTTCTAAATGTTAATGATCCAGTGTGAAGTTATAGAGCCAAAAGAGCAAACTGTGTCTTAATTCATTGGCAGATTGAAGTATGAGATTGGGGATGTCTTGGAAACCCCGGACGTTAGAACGCTCGATGATGCAATTTGAGCTGCCCAGAGGATAGAAAGGCATCAAATAGGAAGATTCCGACCACCTGTTAACCGTCCTGGCAGTAGCTAACTTATTTCGAGCAGACCTGTATGAATGGAATTGAGTAAGGTCACTGAGACCCGACCTGTTTTGATTACCTGAGCAAAAGAGAAGGAACTACTAAGGAAGTTCGAGAAAGGAGGAAGACAAATGAGATCAAGTATTTCAAATACCAAGGATTTGGACACATGGCCACTCAGTGTCTGAATAGGAGAACAATGGTGATCAAAGGTGAGTCGCCAACCGTTGAGGTTGATAGTACTAATGAGGAAGTAGAGGAGTCAAAAGAGGATGAACAGACTGAGATGTTCGAAGAGGAAGTTATCTACAACGAAGAAGGCAACTTCATGCCCTAGTATTGAAGAGGATAATGAGTATCGGTCCTGTGCCTGAAGACAAGCAGAGAGAAAATCTCTTCCATATTGCATGTAAGGTAAACTAATCATTATGCGCATTGATCATTAATAGTAGGAGCTGTACCAATACAGCCTCTACATTTATGGTCCAATAGCTGAAATTGTCGACCATGTCTCACTCGAAACTTTGCAAGCTTCATTGGTACAGTAATAAGGGAGCCCTATAAGTGAACAAATAGGTGTCTGTGCTGATCTATATAGGTAGGTATCGAGATGAAGTGCTTTGTGATGTACTGCCCATGAGTGCATCCCACCTTTTACTTGGACTACCATGGATGTTTGACCGAGCAGTTATATATGACGGTAGGAGGAACACATGTTTTGTGGAGCATGAAAGAAGAAGGTTGAAATTGAGTCCCATGAATGCTAAGTAGGTAAAAGTCATATAGTCCCAGCTTAGTTGAACCCTGAAGAAGGAGGCTTTGGTACTGACCTGAGCCGAACTAAAAAGAGAAATAGAGCTGGAGGGACCAACCTATCTGCTTTTCAAGAGGCTTCTGGAGATGAGACCCAAGGAGGAAGAGTTGCCGACCAAGGTAAAAACCCTATAAGAGGACTTTACCGACTTGTTTCTGGAGGAGCTAATGGAGGGTTTACCCCCAATTCGAGGCGTCGAGCATGCGATTGACTTGCAGTTAGTAACCGTACTGCCAAATAAGCCTGCCTATAGGCTGAACCTTAAATAGGCTACCGAATTGCAGAGGTAAGTAAACAACCTCATGAAGAAAAGGTATGTACACGAGTCCCTGTGCTATGTTGGCCTTGTTGGTACCAAAGAATGATGGTTCTTGGAAAATGTGTATGGATAGCCGAGCCATCAATTGAAGAGCCATCAAGTACATGTATCCTATACCTAGGCTTAATGATATGCTAGATGAGTTAAGTAGAGTAAGAGTGTTCTCCAAGATCTATCTCAAATTTGGATACTATCAAATCCAAATGCTTAAAGGAGATGAGTGGAAAACTGCACTTAAGACACGACATAGTTTATACGAGTGGCTTGTAATGCCATTTGGACTATCCAATGCGCCGAACACATTCATGCAATTTATGAATCATGTGCTCCGAGAGTTATTGGGAAGGTTTGTCATGGTCTATTTTGATGACATTCTAGTGTACAGTCTCGACCTGGATACTTATCGAGAACATTTCCAACAAGTGCTTGCGAAACTCTAAGCCAAACAGCTCTACGCTAATTTGAAGAAGTGCAACTTTTGTCGTTCCAAGGTGATCTTCTTAGGATTTGTTGTGAACGGAGGTAGCATCCGAGTCGATGAAGAGAAGATAAGAGTGATCATAGAATGGCTTGAGTTGACCTGTCCTACTAATGTGAGAAGTTTTCACAGCCTGGCGTCGTTCTATCGTCGATTCATCAGGAACTTCAGTACGATTATAGCCCCACTCACTAAACTCTCAATGAAGAATGTTGAATTTAGATGGGATGAGAAAGAGAGGAGGAGTTTTGAGGAAGTGAAACAGAGGCTAACTACAGCCTCCGTCTTAGCTTTGCTGAGCTTTGACAAGATATTTGAAGTAGAGTGTGATGCGTCCGGACTAAGCATAGATGCTGTGTTGATGCAAGAAGGCTGACTTATTGCTTACCTTGGTGAGAAACTTTGAGTAGCTACACTCAACTACTTCATCTATAATAAGGAGTTTTACTCCTTAATCTGAGCCCTAACAGTGTGGCAACACTATTTGCTGCCTAAGGAATTTGTGATCTATACCAATCATGAATCCTTAAGATATCTGAAGAGCCAACCAAAGTTGTCCCGAAGACAATCTAAGTGGGTTAAATTCATGGAGAGTTTTTCTCATGTCGTAAAATACAAGAACGAAAAGAACAATGTAGTAGCCGATACCCTATCGAGACGACATAAACTCCTGACCGAGCTGTAGACGAAACTACTTAGTTTTTCAACTATCAAGAATTTGTATGCTGAGGACCCACACTTTGGTCTTATCTACACTTGTCGTAAGGAAGGATGGATACTGGACGACAATTACAAGGAAGATAAATACTTATTTAGGAAGAAGAGGCTATGTATTTCGACTTGTTCTAGGTGAGAACTGCTAGTGCACGAGACGCATGAAGGGGGATTGACAGGACACTTTGGCCAGTGTCGAACTTATGAAGTATTATCCTCTAAATTTTTTTAGCCAAGGATGAAGAGAGATATCCAGTCCATGCTAGAAAGGAGTGTAACTTACCGAAAAGTGAAGAGTTGAGCTAAGTAAGGACACTACTAACCCTTGCTGAACCTGACCAAACCATGGTCTGAGTTGAGTATAGACTTCGTGTTAGGATTGCTAAGGACGTCCTGACGGAAGAACTCCATCATGGTGGTTGTTGATAGATTTAGCAAGATGGCACATTTCGTGCCCTGTTTCAAAACTAATGACACTTCGACTATCTCTTTTCTTTTCTTACAGGAAGTAATCAAGTTGTACGGAATTCCCAGGACCATTATTTTAGACCGAGACCCTAAGTTCATGAATCACTTTTAGAGAAATTTGTGGAGGCAAATGGGAACCAAGCTGCTATACAGCACATCCTGCCACCCACAGACTAATGGATAGACCGAAGTTGTCAACAAAACCGTTGGAACTTTACTGTGAGTTGCTGTTGGACAAAACATAGTTGATTAGGATCTATGCCTACCAATCATTGAGTTCGTATACAACAGGACCGCCCACAGCGTCACAAGCATTTCTCCATTTAAGGTCGCCTATGGGTTCAATCCTGAACGGCCATTAGACTAAGCACCCTAGCCGATGCTTAATGAAAACCGGCCAGCCGTTGAGAGAGTTGAGACCATTAAAGCCATGCACTAGAAGGTTGTAGAGTAACTGGGTTGAGATGCTATTAAGCTTGAGAAACGAAGTCGAGGACAGAGGAAGAGGGAATTTCGATTAGGTGATTTGGTCTTGATATACCTTAGCGAGAAACGATTCCCAAGCTTGAGAAAGAGCAAGTTATCTTCCAGAGTTGACAGACCTTTCAGAATGCTTGAAAAGATCAATCCTAATGCCTATAGGATTGAATTACCTGAAGTATATGGAGCTTTAGACTCCTTCAACATTGCTAATCTCCAACCTTACACTTCCAAGAATGAATAACCAGAAACCGAACCAGATTTGATCCCAAATCTTAAACAACCTAGAGGGGATGATAGGGATCAAGGATCGATTACATGCTCCCAAGCCTAAGGGCTTTCTCAAGTGGTTCGCCGAGCTATCCAAGTTGAGTTAAGCGCTGAAGAGTGGTACTTATCCTAGTATAATCTGCCGAGCTACTTTGTTCTCTATGTTAACCAAGATGTTGCCGAGGTAATTAACCAGCATACTGAGCCGAACCCTCTACTAAACCATAGTCCAAGCGCCAAATTTGAGTATAGCAATCTCTACTATGCCGAGGCTGACCAAGACTGTTAGGAACCGACCCTTCGAGGCTAACCCAAGATGAGTTGTCCCCGAACTAACCACGATCCAACCTTTTCTAACAATAAACAGGCTTAAACAGAAGCCTACCCCTGTTCGGACTACAATACTGTCAAAATCACAGTAAAAACGTACGCGTACTGTCCTTACTAACAATCGTATTATCCTTTCTGACAAACGACATTTGTTACGTACAATTTTGTGTCTCCCTATATAGTAATTTCCTTTTTTATTTTGCGAATAGGAATTCATTTTTATAATTATCTGTAACATAAAACTTACCTTAACAAGGTACTATAAATAGTCACATAATGTAACAGCTGCAAAAATATATACAGAAGAATACATTGAACTTTTTACCTTCTCTCAAGCTAAGTGTCTTATTACTCTTGAGCTATTCTTATCTAGCCCATTTGAGCATAGACTAGTCGCAAGTGACCTCTGGCTACATTTGTGTGTCATATCAAGTACGATCTAAGCTCGTGTGAGGCATTAGTACGTCATATCCAGCGTCAGTGCGTAGGAACCCCTGTTCTCCCTCAACTATCATTTACTTTTCAGGCTATCTTGCAACTTGGACTCACCCCCTTTGGTTTCGCATGATATTAGGTTCATGTGTTCATCCATGAGTCTGTATCAAGTTCCATTTTACATACCTTGTCTACGTTTACCTCTCCTCCTCTTACTCTTTTACTAAGTCCCAGCCCTTAGAAGGTTAATAGACCGACTAACTAGGCAGGTTGGAACTCTACTGACCAGACCCAACCCCCTCGAGTAACCTCAGTAAAGAGAAACAACCCTTACCTTGAGGAACTCCGACTAACTAGGTAGGTCAGAACACTACCGACCTGACCCCATCGGGTAACCTTTGTAAGGGAAAATGCCCCTTACCCTAAGGAACTCCCACTAACCAAGCAGGTTGGAATGCCACTAACTCAACCTCCTTAGATAACCTCAATAAAAAGAAACATTCCTTACCTTGAGGAACTCCCAATTGGGCAAGCTGGAACACCATCGACCTGACCTCTTATAATAACTTAGGTAAGGGATAATGCCCCTTGTACACAAAGTATCAGATCATGCCATACCGAATTGAGCAAACAAGGAAAAATGTTCGATAAAAAACAAAAAATTGAAGTGGATAACCAAGTACGTGAACAAATTTAAGTATCATTCATAACATGGAGTTTACAAATTTAAGGTCGACATCCCGACCTAAGGTACAAAAAGAGGATGGGGGGGAAGGATAATTACTATCTAGGATCAGCTAATTCCGACAACTCTGAAAAATCTAGTACTTCTATCTACTCCGAGGGCTGGTCTATTGATGGCCCTTGGGAAGACTTGTTTTGGGTTAGAGTAAGGGCCGAAAGCTACTGACTAGGGTAAGCAGGAGGATCACCTCGATCTTGAGAAACACCCTTAGAGGTGATCTCTTGTTGAGCTGTTAAGACAAAACTGGATGTAGAAGCATCTTGTTCGAACCTGGCAGAAAAAGGGGCGCCTTGGACCTTGGTAGCTACTTAAGTAGCTTCTCCATCTCGCACTTGGGCCTCTTTCTTCTCTCGAAAAGTTGGGCTATCCAGAAAATTAAGGAAGCTCAGGTCGAGATAGAGATAATAGGTAAGTATCTCTTTTCTTGTGAAGCAAGCGGATTCGATGGAGACATCTTCCAGCTTGTCCAACCACTCCTCCTTCAATTGAAAATCTACAATAGCTTTCTGAGCAACAACGTCACTAAGAACCTCCCTACTCTCTAATTTAGAGATGAGCTCGTCCATCTCTAAAGCGCACCCCCTCCCCCCCTCCCCCTAGAGTTCCTTGATTTGCTATTCTAGCTCCACCTTCTGACTGGTTAGCTCTAACGATGTGGTTTTAGCACTATCACATTCTAACACCTTCATCGCCAGCTCGGTCTGCAATCGAAAGATTGATGCCTTCAATTTGATGTTCTCTCTCTCGAGGTTGGCCTTAGCTTCCCTCTCCTCATCCAGTTTCTAGGAAAGTTGGGCCTTAGTCCTCTACTTATCTTCAAGTCAAGCCTTCAAGCCATTAGCCTTCTTGGCAACGTCTTCAATAGCAAACTTCTCCCACTTTACATCCTTTAACCTCCCCTCGAACCCAGCCACCTGCACATAAGAGCGACGAAGGTACCGGTTAGCCTTGATGAACTTATCCAAATATTTATTAGTAAAAGACTCTACCTCCTACAGGTCCTTTTCGGCTCTAAGCAATGCTTCTTGAAAGCCCTTTACCCCTTTTCGTATGGCATTGTAGTTACTCAATTGGAGCAATACCTAGCTATGGTACTGCAACAAAAAAAAAAAGAAAGAAAAAACGTAAACTACGGTTGGACCAACAATGATAAAGGAGGATATCAATTAGAAAAGACAAAGGCTTACTTGCCATGGCCCCATTGTTAAGAGTGTAAGACCCCAGTATGACTTGATAGCTTAGAGTTCGGTGCTACAACATAATGTCGCTGCTCTGGATCTCCTACTTTGGCCTCAGGAGCTTACCCTAACCCTTTTTTTTTTTCAACCTTAAAAGTATGAAGGCTAAGCTCTTCATTTCAAAAGATGTGCGGTATGTCCTTGAACTAGTCCAGCTCGATCCACAGGAACCTAAACTTATTCAAGACATAAAAAAATCCATCCCTAAGTTCATCAGCGCACTTGTAGGGATAAGTTGTCGGCTACTTATATAAGTGTACAAGACTCAAGTATGCCTTCCCTGTAAGCTTCTGTTTCTTGGCCTTGGGCACCGCATCCCCTATAGTCTTGGGAGCCTTCCTTTTCTACCTGGTTGTGCCAGATAGGGCCTTAGCTTTAGCTCCCTCCTTCTTACCCCTATCAAGAGGAGTAAGCATCACCACGTACAAGTCATCAATGTTGGTAGGTTTATCCTCCACCGTAATGGGCACAAAAGTAGGGACAAAGATTATGGAAGGAAGAGCTACGCTTATAGGATTGGCAGCCAACGGCTTCACTGGAGGACCTAGAGGAAGTCCCTGAGGTAGAGTAACTGGCTCGACCTTGCTAATCTCCTCAGCCCCTGACCTTAACTTTATGGCCTTGCCTTTAGGGTCGGAGGTCTTCGTGGTCAGCTTTAACCTTGCCTGCTGACAGCTCATTAGCTCACCCACTGAGGGATAAGGAATCCTCTCATCTAATCTCTTGCTTACAAAAAATCAAGCAAGCAGTAAAGAAAATGAAAACATAGTAAAGACAAAATACAAAGCATTATGGTTCACTGATTCCACCGTAACTAGCATATACAAAGAAGATCCACCCCCCCCCCCCCCCCCTCGCCCTTCTATTCTTCTTAATGATGTCAGATGAAGCACAACTTTACATAATTAGATGAAGCCATTCGTAAAAAAATGAACCTATACTTTTAACCCACTTCTTCACTACAACCTTTCACAGATTGAATACTTAAAGTACCTTTCGACTATCTCCACGACATTAATTTCGTTGTCATATCTGAGGGCCATGAAGGCTTAGATCTCCATCGTAGCCTTGGTATCATTGGGCCCTAGCTCCTTTTAGGCCCTTATTCAGACCAATTTGGTTCATCTGGTCCAAAAGTCCACCTCATCTGGTAACTTAACCACCAAGTAATCGTCTTGTCAGCCCTTAACGAAGTCTACAAGGCCATGGAATAACTTCCTCTCTAAACAAGGTTGGAGGTACAGCCACCTGCCTAAGCTCTTTTACTTGTAGAAGTGGTTGAAAAGTTTGGGGTGACTCTAATCACTAGGTGTTTACATAGCCCTTAGAAGGCCTTCAACACCCTCTACCCATTGGAAAGGACTTATGCTAGATTGCATTAGTAAAAATTGAAGAGGTCCTTCTCAAAGCTGCTTAGAGGGAGGTGTTGCCTGTACTCAAAGCATTTTTCAAAGACAGTGAAGCGCCCTCTTGTCAGTAGGGGCACCCTTTCTTCCCTCATTGGCACTCGTATTCCCCAATCGGGAATCGATTCAACTATAAAATTGCTCAACACCCAATTGGGATAAGAGGCCTTGCTCCTACTAACTCAGCCGCTTGGGCCTTTTCCTGTCCTAAGTACCTTGAATTAGTCTCTAGCTGGTGGTAAGGGAACGTATACATGTGTCCCATGGGACGACATTGATAAGCCTCACCCTATCCAATGCTTCTACCGCTATTCTAGTGGCATCATCTAACTGTGCTAATGAAGTGACTTCGTCCTCTCCTTCAGGGGGAGGATCACTCCTCGTAGTCTCAAAGTCATTGAGATTGTATTTTGATGCATTTGACGGCGTCTCACCTATATAATAATCAATGAAGAAATGAGACTGAAATGTGAAGAAAAGTTTACAAAGAAGATTGATAGAGGAAAAGAAAATGGAGTTTGTAGTAGAGAAATTGCAAAAGAGTAGTCTATCAAAGCGATTATACTATTTATATATACTGAAAGTCTTAGAAACTATATCAACGATTATAAAGATTCGAATAAGCACGAATCCTTTGAAATGTTGCGATGTAGATGCATGGAGTTAGTTTTGATTGGATGGCCACGTTCAAAAGACGAAATGCATGTAATCGTACGCTAGTCTACTATGATAAGGTACTTGTCATATTACATTAAATGCATTGAAATAATTTGAAAAGTTACTTCTACAGGAAGTTTTCCTAAAGTCCCTCCAACTTCCACTTGCTTGACACCCCAATGGTAATACGATTTGATCGAATAAATTGTGCTTACTCGGGCAATGGTGAGCTCAATTCAGTCTGGTCAATTTAGTGCCTCTTCTTTGCAATTCTAGCGAGACATAACCTGCTGTGTTCTTGTCTCAACTTAAAGTACTTACCTCGAGTTATGAAGTCTACCTTAGTTCATCCTTCTAGCCTTGTAGACATATGCTCTGCTTTGATCAGACAAAGGGCCAATTACTTCAACAAAAGAGGTCGAACCTTTTGTAATCTTGGAACTATCACACTTACCTCTGCTCGGAAGGTAGTCTGATCGGATATATCGTACCCGGTTAACCCCTACTCCAGTTAACTTAGATGTCTTTACCTTGGCCTTACATCAACCTGAACCTCTTCGCTTCGACCCTATGCCAAGTTAGATGTCTTCACTTCAGAATTTCACCTGACCAAATTTATTACATGCTTGAGAAGCCTATCTTTCCCTTCTCCTTAACTTCACTGTAGCAATGAGACTATGCAAGGGGTTAGGTTGCAAGTGTTAATAAGGATATAGGCTCCTCAGGTCCGTTTCAAGTTCTTTAGGCTCACTCCTTATGATAGATCGCCTTTGGCCTAAGCCTATAACGCGGCCTGTCATACTATGGCAAGCCTCAAATGGCTAAAAGACTTCGGATAAGGCCAATAGACTAAGTCAAACAACTGCTTTCTACTTATTCGGACTACGTTGAACACTATAATCCCACTCTCCAATACTTGTGAAAGTGGCTTTGCCTATTGATTGCTCTCTAATTATTGGCATCACTCCTTTATAAATACAAGACCATTGTCCACTGGTAAACTACTTGATACTTTATGCACTTAAGCTTACTAATTGCTCTCAATACTCTCCAAATACTCGCAGCTGACTTAAGTATCAAAGTGGCTGTAAGACCCACAATCAATTACTCGAAGTTTGGCTCATAAAATTTAGGGCGATCGACTAAAGGATCCGATCGAGCCTAAATTATAAAGTAAAGTTATAAATATTAGTAAAAATGATTCATAAGTTTGAATTTAAGAGAATAAATAATAAAATAAAAGAATATAAAAATTTCAAATTTTAAGTATATTACTCGTTATTTATCAAAAATGCACAAAATGCATTTCGATAGTTAACGAAACACTAGAGATAAATTATATACACACTAAAAATCATAAAATAACCTAAATAATATTTAGAAATATTTATTTGTACTATATATGAATTTATATGTAGGTAAAAATACGTGTAATTACTTAAAATACACGAAATGTGCTAAAATAATACTAAATAATTAAAAAAATTCATAATTAATTAAGAAAAAATCAAGAAAAATTAGGAAAATGAGGAAAAATCCAGAATTGAGGCGTGGCAATTTGGAATTGAAGAAATAAAAGCAACTAATCAAATTACAACAAATAGAAAGTAAAAAAAAAGAAGAGATAAGGTAATTGTCAAATCAATTTAATGCACAATAATTCCCTAAGACTTGTATAAATACCCTAAATTTTTCAGAAGCTCATTTTGGATGTCTGGAATTTTAGAAAATTAGAGAGAGGCAAAATTGAAAGAAAATTAGGATTTTACAAAAAATTACAAAAAAACTATGAAGTTAGGGCTTCTAAAGATAACCTAGACCCGACGAGTAGTTGGGAGTGGAAGGCTACCACCACCATAAAAAACTATGAAGTTAGGGCTTCTAAAGATAACCTAGACCCGACGAGTAGTTGGGAGTAGAAGGCTACCACCACCACATGGTGGTAGTAGCGCCCAAGTGGGCCAACATACCCATGGCCACCAACGGTAGCTAGAGCCACCAGTTTTGGTGAGTCCTGATTTCTATCTGATTTTTTTTTAAATTGTTAAAATTATTAAAATTAGTTAAAAAATTATGAAACTTGTTATTCTAGAATATTTTTGTATTTAGTTTTTAGAAAAAATATTATTTTGATAAAAATATGTCCCATGATATATAGTCCTTAAGAAATCATACAAAACCAATCATGTTTTGATTTAAAAATAAATAACCTTAGAAGTGTAGTTTTGAGCCCAAAATGTTTGTGTAGACTATTTAAGGGTCATAGAACAATGCTATGAAGTCCTTTTTCAAAAATTAATTTTTGAAATTTTTATATAACTTTTAGGCTTTAAAATGATGCCTAAAATGAGTAATTTATTAAATGGGTAATTAAGTAATTAAATGGGTAATTACTGATTTGATGCACAATTATATGTTTTAGGATGTTGAAATCTGATGGAGTATGCTATTTATAGCATTTGGAGTGTTAGATGTAATTATTTAGATAATATGGAGTAAATATGTAATAGGTAAAAATGAGAAATTTTGAGTTAATTTGATAATTTACTATAATTAGGTTCAAAAACTAATTTGGGATGAATTTAGATATTTGAAATGTTATTTGATATTGGAAAATGATATTTGAAGTGATGAGAATATTAAATGTGTATATTTTGTACACATTAGGTGATAATGTGTAATATGTAATTATGAGAAATTAATAATTAGGAAAATATTGGTTATAATTGATATTATGATGATAATAGGAATATATAATAAATCTGATGGAAAACTTAAATTAGGGTAATTATATGAAAAATGTAAGATTTTCTCATAACGGGGGTGAATTCGGTAATTAAATTAGGATTTGGGTATACTGTACGGATTAGAACACTAGTTAAAAACTAAAAACGATATTTAAGATATCCAAAGATAATGCGATTAATTTCACATTATGAGTCAGAATGATTTCTTAGGATGTACATATAAATCTCTAACAAAAAACTGAGTTAAAAACCTAATTTAGAAATCGATGCGAAAACTAAAACATAACTTAACATGATTCAAGAAGAATTGTAAAAGACTTAAAATCTAGATAATTAAATATATTAAACCTTAAACAAAAGATAATAATAAGTGTTATAGGATAAAACTAACCTATAATAGTTACATGAAAAACCAAAACCACATTTGTATTATAGAGATAATTGGCGATCGCTTGAGCAAGTTAGACCTCGAGTGAGTGAGCGAGAGAGGAGTCTAGGTAAGTTGGGATTAATATAGTGTTATATTTCAGAGGCTTGAGATTGTACTTAATTGTGCTTATTTTGAGCTGATGATATGATTTTTGACTTGCTGCTTAGCTTGTATTATATGATTTGTATGAAATAATTGATCAATTTTAACTAAACCTAATCAAATATACGACTTGTAATCATAAATCGGACCTGCATAGTAACTCATTAAGGGAAACCTAGGATTCTCCAACCAAATACCGACCCCTTCGAAAGAGATGGCGTTGGATAGCATAATAAGTCCCTTCTTCATCTTTAGTTGAACTAAGTGACATGTGAAGAGGTTGCAGTAAGGGTAAAGTCAATGGTTCGAAGGTAGTTGCAGGAGGAGCGGTGTCTCTATTGTACAAGCCTGGATTTGGTCTTGAGTTGTTACATTAACGGCAACTCCTTAACCCGGCTTAGAGCGGGCACAATTTCTTTAATCTCATGACGGGCCAGACAACATCATGCGATGGTATTTACTTGAACATGCATTGCACCTAATAATTTGGTTGATAACATTATTTGTGTTTGTGGTATAATTTAAGTCTTCCGTCTCGACTTACTGAGCCATAGTTACTCACATCCCTATAGATGTCGTTGCAAATGTTGGCTAAGAAGTGGTTTACAACTATTCTGAAGCTAAAAACTGCTGGACTTTGGAAAGTAAGGAAAAACATTTGAAAAACAAACATATATTTTTAAGGTTTAAGCTCTTATTTTAGAATTTTTCATTTCTGAATAAAGTATTAACTAGAAAATAGATTATGGTGAAATGTTATAAACGTTAATTGTAATAACTAAATTCTAGTGTATATATATAGTTTCTTACTTTTTTAGATAAATGATTTATTTAAATTATAAACTATTTACGTCAAAGAGGGTTAGTCGTGGACGCCTTGTGTATATCAAGTTTAGGATAGCGATTATAAAGCCAACTTCTATTTTAAAATAGTTTGTATGGCGCGGCTGTTACGACTCTGCCGGTTCAAGGCATGACAGTGGCCATGCCGGATAACCCTCTAATGTTCCCTCATTGTGTTCTCTTTTGAATGCCTCATCACTTATGCAAAGCCTAATTCCTCTTTAATCACTACTGGCAAGATCCTTAAGATGACAGGATCACCTTTGACATGCCTTAATGAGAATACGACTTATAAAAGTCTAGTTGATCAACTAATCTAACTGATTCTTATAGAATGCAACAAGATTTTCTAGATCCAAATTCATTGTTTTCTTTTTCTTTTCTAGGAGAATGCACCAATTTAAGGTAAAAAAAAATTGGATTTAAGAATATACGAGTCTTAATTTTCAAATTTCAAAAAGGGGATGATTTATTGCTTTACAAGTAAGTATGGATTATATTTGAAAATTTTCTTACTTAAGCTTGACCCTCATGATCACAGTATTGAATTTTATTATAATTTATATAGTGAATAATTAAATTTTAATTTTTTTTTAATTTTTCAACCATAAATACTTGTGCTTAAGAATGCATATACTACACGTGATACAATGGAAATTATCTTTTACTTTTTGTATTATGCTATCTAATTCTCCTTTTTCTGTTCAATTTTAGCAACTAAACCCTGTTTGATATTTATTATCTCTCATGACATCATGCATGATTCATAATTTTTAACAAATAAATGGCCCCATATGTCTAATATGATAAAATCATATTATTTGATTATGAAGCAACTCACACTTGAAAACACGAGTTGAAAAATTACGTATTAGCTAAGTAATATAATGCTTTGGGCAAAAAAAAAAAAGTAGTATAATGCTAACAATAAAAAAATAAATGAATAATATGATGGTTAAAATTAAGAAAAAATTGTAAAATTTCCTCCTTAAACTATCACTTTAATACGGACTCGTCCCCAAACCTTCAGAGCATGTTTTTTGACCTCTCAAATTTTCAATAATTTTGCACCATTAAATTGGAGCTGCAGGGGTGATCCCTTGTGATATGATATTTTCTTGAATTTGTAATCTTTATTCAGTGACTCATGTATTAATTTAAAGTTGTAAAAATTTGTAATTATTTCATCTACTCTTTCTTCCCCTACAATTTTATTAAATATTGTTTCAAAGTTGCAGAATTATATATATATAATTTACTCTTTTGCACATCATTTGTCTAAAGATTCACTTCCAACATATAGTTTCCATTTTACTTTACAGTCCATTTACTTCACTTAATAGAGTTGAAATGTAAGATGAACTTCATCAAGGAAAAAAAAAAAATCCTATCAAATAATGAATAGTATTACTCATGTGTTGGACCATGATCCGTAATATTAAAGCGTCATTCATTAAAGCATTGCCTTATTGGCTTTTTTCTCTTCTCCTTTACTCTAGTCACATAACTATGATCTAGCACGCCACTATTGTAGTCACCATGACTCGCACCTAAGAGGTCCACCATAGTGGCCTACCACTCAAACTCACAAGACACGTTATGAACACATCGAATTAATCTACCACCAAGACTGGACGCAGTTTGGTTTTATATAGTTTGCCAATTTACCGAGCTAAACCTAATTTTACAGTTTAGTCCTTTTATTTCTTTTTTAACTTGAATGTAATTATACCGTTCAATTCATAAATTTTTCTAACTTGAAAAGATCAATTCGATCCAATTCAGTAGAATGGTTCATAGCAAATTATTCTTTCTTAAATTCAATAGACTTTTTTTTTTTGTCTTTTTCCCTTCTATGGTTAATTAGCATTACGGCTATTTGCAAGTAACCATTACAAGTGTTGCCTTGAACATTCAATCCTTGTTTTCTTGCTAAAAAAAAAAAGAAACGATTGAACACCTAATAAGTCAAACTACATTATTTACTACACTTCAATTCTGGTTTGACCATAAAGTAAACAAAGAATACCTTCAGGCTTCAGGTTAATGAACTTGTCATATGGTAAGGTAAAATAAAACCTATCAGAGGCAAGAGCAGTAGAGTGAAATCTATCAAATATGATAAGAAATGTATATGTCTAAATTTTAGGGATTAGTAGCTTCATAATTTTTTTTCGGTAGGAATGTATGTCACATAATACATTCTTAAATATTCACTGCATTGCGAGTAAACTCAATTATTAAATGTACGTCGAACATTGATGAAGACAACAGGATAAAGTCCAAAAGGCGATAAATACATCCTATCCAACGTCTGGACTAATTGAGACATCCCTCTTAAATTTCTCCAGATACTTATTTGTTTGTTCAATCGGACGATAACTTGCATATCCGTAAATTGTCATCCCAAATGCAGAAAGGCTTTCAGTACACTGCTCTTCAAGATAAGCCAGCAAATTGGGGTAGGCATGCATCGGTCATTTGATTCACCATTTCATTTTTTTTTTTTTTTGCACATACTGTTTTGAATAAATATAGGTAAATCCTTCCGATGATTTTCTAATTCTACCCCATCCATAGCTTCAACGCCTGATCCTTTTCACAGAAGGTTACCTTCTCACCATCAAGACTCCAATCAACAACAAAAACCTGTTACCAAGTATCAAAATCACAAATTAGGATCTTGTTCAGGTGCAATTCTACATTTATCAACTATTTGAATTCGAGATCTTTATATACGTACCTCATCTAGATGACTAGAAATGTCTTGTTCCAAACTTCTTCACGCGATATCGTAAATCTGAATTGAATCAAGGGTTTAGACACATCAACATTAGCAGAAATAAATATCCCACCAAACATTGGCACACTAAAACATGACTATATATAAATCCTTATAAATCTTCCAAGAATGACCATTTGGCAAAAAAGTGGGAATAAATCTTAAAAAAAAAACATATGCTCTAAGAAAGATATTGTAACATCTCAAGCTTAAAGTAATGAATAAATAAAGCCAACAAATACAAGTGAGAGCCTATTAATCATTTGGTCTAAAAGTTATGATCTTGTGTTAATAAGGTATTCACCATCATAATCTTATAATTAGTATCAATCTTTCCCATAATCTATATGGGATTTCACTTAACCATAAAGTATTGTAATCTACAATCCTCCCACCAAAAAAAAAAAAAAAAAGTGACGTTTTTATCGTGAGACTTTACAGTTGGGCCTACATCTTCTCTCTTTTTTAAGTATACAATTTAAGCCACCCACTATCTATAGATCATCTTGAAAGCATATTGAGAGTTACTACCTCTGAGAGCACTTCTCATCCCCTTCTCTAAATCAGAATCAAACCTGAATCATCTAGCTACTAATAAGGAGTCGGCTCTAATACCATTTGTAATATTCCAAGCCAAAAATAACGAATAAACTAAGGCAGCACATATAAACGAGCCCATTAACTACCAAGCTTAAAAGTCACAATCTTATGCCAACAAGAAATTCACTATTATGGTTTTATAAACTGTACCGATCCCTCTCACAATTCATATGAGACTTGACTTAACAATGTGTTATCATAGATTTAAAGAAAAAATTTTCAATTTTACCAATTTATAGGTCTTGGACTAAATTATTATAAAGTCCATAACAATTGTATCTAAGTGAAAAGAAGGAAGACCTGACAACTAACATTTGTTCAAGATTTTAATGACCCATCAAAACAAAATCAATCATGAATAGCATCAATCGAAAAATCTATATCATGTATACAATTTTTCTAAGTATCGATCTTTTCGGTAAGGAAGCATCATATAAAGGGGAAAAGAGAACTCATGAAAAATAATCATAGGTTGACCAATTAATCCTCAAATTTAAAGGAACTAAAGCTTACCAATAAAGGAAAGAGGAGAACAAGGTGAACAGAAGGTTATGTTGTCTCTATTCTTGTACTATTTGTTGCTTCTGAGATAAATACACACTCCCCTATCATATGGCCATATTAAGACAAAAAAGAGTAAGTATGGTTAAGTGAGAATTGAGAACCAACTCAACCAAAAGCAAGAGAAAGATAAGATCTTTATAGGGGGAAAAAAAGAAGAAAATAAGAATCTCAAAGCTTACCTTAAGTGTTTGAGATAGAGAAAGTAACAATGAGTATTGAGTAATGATAGTAAGTGAGAAGTCGAGGACAACATAAGATCTGAGAGCCTTGAGAGCCAAGAGTGAGAGGAGAGACTTGCAAAACTTCACACTTAAGCGCTAAGAGTGATAGACTTTAGAGCTGAGAGTGACAATAACAACTAGGGAAGAAGAAACTTGGTGTAGTGACCAGTGAAGCATGATTAGGGTTTGAAAGTTAGGATAGATAGAGAGAGGGTAAAGTAGAATAAGGGAGGTAAGGCCAAGCGTGATAAAGTATAGGGTTAGAAAGCGCCGTAACGTATGCAAGCTTTTTCTTTTTCTTTTGTTTTATTATATAGTATATCAGTTTAATTCACACCTATTGCCTCAAGAACTTTACTAATATTGATTTGGGAAGGATTAGGCTTCGCATGAGTAGTAAAGCTTGCAAAAGAGAGCATGGTAAGGGACGTTAGGGTATTATTCGGCATGGCCATTCTAATGCTTATGTCAGTTAAGTGTTTGGAGAATGCGAGTGCTTGAGAGTAATAAGTAATCTTAATTGCACAAAATATCAAGTAGTTTATGGTTGGGTGATGATCCTATATTTATAGAGGAATAGTGCTGGCAATTGGAGAGGAGTTCGTAGGTAGAGCCACTTCCACAAGCATTGGAGAGTAGGATTATGATGTTTAATGTATTTCGTATATATAGGAAGTGGTTGTTTGATTTAGTCTTTTAGCCTTATCCGCAGTCTTCTAATCGTTAGAAGCTTCCTATA
Source organism: Lumnitzera littorea (assembly GCA_024138015.1). NCBI lineage: Eukaryota > Viridiplantae > Streptophyta > Magnoliopsida > Myrtales > Combretaceae > Lumnitzera > Lumnitzera littorea. The sequence goes on along the minus strand of JAMXBB010000010.1, from coordinate 9,001,057 downwards.
ACTGGACAAGCCCTATTCTGGGCTTAGGCCGAGGGCAAATTATCATACGTAGTGAGCCTTAAAAAGTTAGGACAAGCTTGAGGAACCCATATCCAAAAGGCCTTATCAACAACACCAATTAGTTTGGTTAACTTAGACGAGAATCAAATTGCAAACCATACCAATTATAAAAAACTGATTTTTCGATTTGGTTTGATTCTATTTTCATAATTTTTTTCCATCCCTATGTAGTATGTACTATGACCTTAAACTCAAACCATAAAACCACGATGTTGACCCAACAAGTCACAATGAGACCCTTAATTTGGTGAGAAATTAGTGCAATGTCTCCTTGGATCTTAATGGGTTGTGTTGTAGGCAAAGTAATGATCAAAATTATGGTAGGCAACTGAGATTTTGCAACTTCTATATTTTTAAAAAGAAAAACATATGGTTATTTTAATGCTTCATTTTCTATTCATAGTTTTTTTTTTTTCATATATCATGTTTTAGTTTAACTACTATTAGCTGGAATAAAAATATTATAATACCCTAATAAAAATAATAATAATAATAATAAGGTTGTCAAAATTATGATTCCACTAAGACATATATAGTCGATAAAAGCACATAAAATTGATAAGATCATAAGCATATGGAATTATACACCTGTCGAGCCTAGTTTTTTCTTCTCGATTTTGTAAATTAAGTCTTTTTTAAACCAATTTATATTAAACTCTACTTATTTAATGCCGATCCTCAACTAGGGTTTGTAGAAAACTGAGTTTTTTTATATTTTAAAAACATTTTGGAGTCACTATCTAATCAGAGTTAGGAAAAGAGTTAAGCTATAACCAATTGGGTGGATTAATTATAACTCAGTTATCAATCTAACGATAAAACCAATTTTGCAAAACAATTTTCTAAAACGAGAGATTTAGATCCGAGGACTATCCTCTTAAATCCTAAACGGGTACCACTTCTTAACTTTCTAAATTTAATTTTGCTTTTCAATAATACCCTTTTGCAATTTCTAAATGGCTAATCATATCATATACGACTAATCTAATTAATTTATACAAATATTTACAAAGATGAAAAATAAAATAAAATAAAAATTTCCATATTTTAAGTCTCTCCGTACGTATCGGTGCTAACATACACGCTATTCAGGGTTAAACTTCCATAGTTTGTTCACAAAAAAATTAGTAGGTGAGTTGATTTTAATTTTTGAAAAAATCTAGGGTTTACATTTTTACTGATTTCAATTTATTAATGGAAAATTTTTAAGGGTCCTAATTTAGGGTTTTAATTTTGAAAACTCTAAAGTAGTCCCAATTTTGGAGACGGTCCATTTATTTTTGGAAAGTTGATTTTCTAAGTAATAAAGTAACTTTATTATTTTGTTATTTTTTTATTATTTATTCCTCTACTTTTTATTGTTATTTTTTTGGTTAAAATGTGAAAATAAAAATGAAAATAAAATTAAATACTTCTTCTTCTTCTTTTTTTCTTTTTCTTTTTCTTTTTCTCTTTCTTCCTTCCTTTTCTCTTTTTCTCTTTTTCTCTTTTCCTTTTTCTTTTTTTTCGAATTTTTCTTTTATTTTTAGTTACAATTACATATTGAAATACATAAATAATAAAATAAATAAAAATAAAAGGGAACAACCAAAACAACAGAACAATAACAAATCCAATGCTTGAAATAGGAAGGCCTTAAACTGGATCAGAGTAGGGGATAGGTTATGGAGCATCAAATCTTTGGGTCGAAGTGGGTAGGATGGTAGGTTATAGGTTAAGTTGTGTGCAACAACTTGGAGAAGGTATTTCTTAGGGTGATTTAGCTACCAAAAAGAGCAGGAAAGGGTGGTTTTGTGTGTTTTTGATTGGGTTTGGGGGTATAAGGAGAGTGACATAGCCTAACTCAGCCATCGGTGGTGGTTGGTGAAGAACAGCCGGCAACAATGATGGGTGGTGCTTGTGCATGGGGGTAGAGAAAAGGAAAGTGCAGCGGCTGTACATGCATGTCATGATTGTGCAGTAGGATAAGTGTGCAGTAGTTTGGAGTGTGTGCGAGTGGGTAAGGGTTGACCGGTCGTGTGAGGGGGTGGTTCGAGGTTTGGGGTATTCGATTGGTGTGGTTGGATCATGGGTGCTCATTGGTTATAAGTAGTTTAGTTGGTTGAGAAAGAGGTTGAGGATAGCGTTGCGTATGGTGTTGTTATTGTGTATGTCGGCTAAGAAAAGGTGTATGGGTTTAATGTAAGGTCAAGGTCAAGGGGTGAAGAGTGAGGGTTTGATAATAATGGGAAAGAGGTCAGTCGAGTGGTGTTCGGGATTAACAAAAAAGAGAGAATGTAAGTTGTGTGTGATGGTATTCAGAGATAGAAAGTAGTTTCGATGGTAGTGTGGTGCTTTGGGGTATCGATGGAATCAAACTGCGGAGTGCTGCTATGTTTGGGCGTATATGTGTTTGACTGAGGGAGAAAGAGAGTGGAGAGAAAGAGGGTCAATTGAGAGAAAGAGTCGATCAAGAGAGAGAAGGTGTGGCCATGTTTGTGTATGATGTCCAAGAGAGAGAGATGATGAAGGTGAGAGAGATAGTAGAGAGAGAGGGAGATCAAGCCGAGAAAGAGATAGGTTGAGAGAGAAAGATCCCCCTATAACTGTTTGTGTATGTGTCTTGTTTGAAAAATGGATTCCCCTCTCCCTGAATGTGTGTGTGTTTTTTAGTTAAAGTGAAAGAGAGAGAGAGACCCTCCCCCATTGCCGTGTGTGTATGTTTCTAAAATGAAAAACCCCTAACCTACATGTGTTTTCTTTTTTGTTTTTTTTTTTTCAAATGAGAAAGTAAGGGAAAAAAAAAAAAGGAAAGGGGAGAAGAAAAAGGGGGGAAAGAAAATGCGTTGTCAAGACTAATCATAGAATGTTACGCATTACGGGTCACGCGTCACGATTAGACGCGTCATAATTAGACACATGACCTAATGATATCTTAACATGTGGTAGCACGTAGAGTGTGAAAAAAGAAAAGGATAAAAGACATTTTTATATCTCTAGTCAATTTTGAACCCTTAGTCTCAAACTATACTCAAATATAATGTCTATGTGCTTATCCGTTAAGCTGTTTACTCATGCCTTATTCATATGTACAATTAACTGAGTCAACCTGAGCTAGATTTAAATCTAAGCTTAAGTCTAATAGTCCTCTCATTATTTAAATTAAAAAATTCTATTTTATTTAAACTATATAAGAAATTATTATTTTCTAAATTCCTTAAGTCTTCTTTTTTTTTCAATTTTTTCTATCTTTTGTGATTTTTCCATTTTTTGTATTTTTTTTCTAAATTTCTTATTTTTTGTTCTTTTTCCTTTTTTTTTTCCCCTAAATCTCTTATTTTTTAAATCTTCTTTAATTTTCTATTTTTATATATTTTTTCTAATTTAGGACCCTTTAACCTATTCTAAAAAATTTGAAAAAAAGGGGGTAAAAATGAAGTGTTTATAGCTGTCCCTCTTTATAGTAAAGTTTGAGCAAAATTTTGCCACAAAGACAAAAGAGATACTATTTTTGCTCCAAGGGTAGATTTTGTCATAAGAAGCGCTACAGCTAGCTAATTATCTTAGGCTTAGTCTAATGGGGATTTTGGTGAATAGTGAAAAGAGAGAAGAGGCGCTTCATGAGCTGATCGTGAGATTGAAGTCTAATCGTGCCCTTATGAGCTAACGAACCAAGGTAAACGGCTAAGCGCTCCCTGAATTAGCTAAAACCCTAAAAGATGTTGAAAATTTAATCGTACCCCTATAAGTTGACTAACCAAGGCGAGCGAAGCACTCCTAGAACTGGTTAAGACCCTAAAAGAAATGAGAAAACTTGGTCGTTGCCCAAATAAGCCGATTAACCAAGGCAGGTAAAGTGCTCCTAAAGCTGGTTAAGACCCTAAAGTAAATGAAAACTTGGTCATGCCCTAATAGGCTGACTAATTAAGGCGGATGAAGCACTCCTTAAGCTAGCTAAGACCTTAAATTGAAACTTGGTAGTGCTCCTTTGAGCTAACTAACTTAGGTGGAAGTATCTCTCGGAGACTAGCAACCCTAAATTAGGATCAATCTGAAGAACCTAGTCGTGCCCTTCTAAGCTCACTAACCTAGGTGAAAGCGTCTTTCAAAAACTAGTAACCTTATGTTAGAATCTATTTGGAGAACTTGGTCATACCTTTTTGGGCTCACTAACCTAGGCAGGAGCATCTCTCGGGGACTTATAACCTTAAGCGAAGATTAATTTAGAAAACCTGGTCGCACCCTTCTAGCTTACTAACCTAAGCGGGAGCGTTTCTTTCAGACTAGCAACCCTAAGTTAGAATTGATCTAGAAAACCTGGTTATACTCTTCTAAGCTTACTAACCTAGGTATGAGCGTCTTTCGGGGACTAGCAACCCTAAGCTGGGATCGATTCGAGATAAACTTGGTAGTGCTCCTCTAAGCTAACTATCCTAGGTAAAATGGGTGAAGTGTTCTTAAAGCTGACTAAGACCCTAAATTGAAACTTGGTAGTGCTCCTTTAAGCTGACTAACCTAGATAGGAGTATCTTTAGTAGACAAGCAGCCCTAAATGAAATCGATGATGAGAGAAAGTGCCCTTTAGGCTTGCTTGAGAAGAATTGGTAAAACAAAGCACCCTATAGGCTCGCTAAAAGGAATCAATGATGAAAGGGAGCACCCTTTGGGCTCGCTAAGTGGATTTGGTGAGGAGAAGTACCTTATGGGCTTGCTTGAGAGAAATTGGTCAAAAAAAAAAAAAACACCTAATGGCTTGTTAAAAGGAATTGATGAAGGGAAAAGCCTTATGGACTCGCTAAGACGAATCGATGATGAAAGGAAACACCCTTTGGGTTCGTTAAGAGGAATTAATGAAGGGAAGTGCCCTATGGGGTCGCTAAGATGAATCGATGATGGGAAGCGCCCTATGGGGTTGCTAAAAGGAATCGATGATGAAAGGAAACGCCCTTTGGGCTCGCTAAGAGGATTTGATGAAGAGAAGTGCCTTATAAGCTTTGCTTGAGAGAAATTGGTGAAAGAAAGTGCTTGATAGGCTTGCTAAGAGAAGTTGAAGATGAAAGGAAGTGCCCTTTGGGCTCCTTTAAGAGAATTCGATGAAGAGAAGCACTCTATGGGGTCACTTAATAGAAATTGGTAAAAGAAAGTGCCTAATAGGCTCGCTAAGAGAACTTGGTAAGCAGAAGCACCCTATAGGCTCGCTAAAGGAAATTGAGGATGAAAGGAGGCGCATTTTAGGCTCACTTAAGAGAATTCGGTGAAGAGAAGTGCCCTATGGGTTTGCTTGAGAGAAATTGGTAAAAGAAAGTGCCCAATGGGCTCGCTAAGAGAACTTGGTGAGCAGAAGCTTCTTATGGGCTTGCTAAAGGAAATTGAGGATGAAGGAAGTACCCATTAGGCTTGCTTAAGAGAATTCGATGAGGAAAAGTACCCTATAAGCTTGCTAAAAAGAAATTGATGAAAGGAAATGCCCTATGGGCTTGCTTGAGAGAAATTGATGAAGAAAAGCGCCCTATAGGCTTACTACAAGGAATCGGTAAGGTGAACGCCTTATGGGCACGCTAAAAACCTTAAAGAAAATTTGACAAAAGAGGGGGTAGCGCTTTGGAAGTTGGATAAAACCCTAAAAAGATAGAGTAGTGCCCTAAAGGATGGCTAGAACCCTAAAAAGAATAAAAGAAGAGACAATGCTCTAAGATCTGACTTGAACCCTAAAAATGAAAGACTGGATAGCACCCTAAAGGTTGGCTAAAACCCATAAAAGAATAAAAAAGGAGATAGCGCTCTAAGAGCTGGCTTGAATCCTAAAAATGAAAGTTGGGATAGCGCTTTAAAGGCTAGTTAGAACCCTAACAAAAGATGAGACAGCGCTCTAAGAGCTGGCTTGAACCCTAAAGAATGAAAAACAAGATAATACGTAAAGGCTGGCTAGAACCCTAAAGATGAAAGACGGGACAGCGCCCTAAAGACTGGATGGAACCCTAAGGAAAGTTAATGAAGGACTGAAGAAGTAAAGTAAGGAAAGTAACTAGTTTTAAAAGATTTCTTGACTTGGAAAAAGTATTTACAAGGAAATTGTTGAAAAATCATTTATGAATAATGCATTAGGGATAGGCCCCTTGATTTGAAAAAGAGTTAAAGGATATTAAGAATTGTAATTAGGGAAGAATGGTCTAAACTACTAAGGTCAATGTAAAAAAAGTGTGACCAATTTGAAAAGGAAACGGAATGACATGAGTTGAAAGCTTGGCTACTTCAGCTAACATGGATTGGACAAAAATTTTGTGACAAGCCTTTACTTTCTCTCTCTTCTTCTTCTTCCTTTTTTTTTTTTTGAAAGTTTTTCCAACTAGTATAAATTCTTATTTAAGGAACAAGCTTATAATCATCCCTATCCTTGGTAATCATGTAGAGTTTCTCAACAATGACCTTAAGGCTTTCTCATGGGGCTTTTGTGATTTTAAGTCATTCCTTTCTTAAGGAAACAATAACCCATGATAAGTTTAGTCGAAGAGGACTTATTTGCTAACTCTCAATCTAGATTTCACTCTCAACTATGGTTCTAAAAATTACAGTCCATTTTGTAAGTGACACGTTTTGATTAATTCGTTAAGTCTTTTTCGATTCAACATTTATGAATTTAAGCTTTTGGTCCTAGGGTTTTAAAAATGACTAATGAGGAAGCCTATTTTGAAATAAATATTTTTATTTATCTCAAGTATACAAGTTAAGAACCTTAAGGAAAAAGTAGAAGTATACTTACCCAAGGTTTAGAAACAACTTTTATTAAAGATAGATTATCTTTCAAGATCAGAAGAGTTTTTACTGTGTAAAGGTAGTATTGTGGGTGAGAAAGGCTCGTGTGATTCAACATAAGTAAGAGAGGCTTCAAAGTGGATATAGAGATTTTGGGTTTCTAGGCCTTAGAATGCAATTTAGGGCTTAGTGTCTTTGGGACTAGTTTGACTCCTGGCCTTTTGATTTAGTTTGGCTGCCCCTATTGGGATGTGAAATATTTCTTGGGGCCTTCGTCTCATGTTCGAGCCTAATTCTTTAGCTTCTTTTCTCCTTTTTTTTTTCTCTTTTTTAATTGCTTTGCCCCATTATCTCATACTAGTCTCTCTCTTTTTTTAACCCTAACAGTAATTGTCTCCATTGCCAAGTTTTTGCTTTTTAAATGATTCAAGGCCCTAAATCCATGGATTTTTAGTGTATGGGCTTAAGGTGCTTGAAAAGGAAATTGGCTCATCTTCATTTCAAAGAAAAAAAAAATTATCAAAAATAAAAGTCATTTTTGAATCAACATTACTTAAGCAAGCATAAATCAATCTTACCCTTATCTCTAAATCAATGACCCTAACCTCTGAATTGCCCCATTGTAGGGTGGTTCTTGATAGGATTTAAGTTTGAAAATTCTTCAAATTAGTCTAACGAGGTTGATAAAGAGTAATTGTGTTTGGGATTTGAAAATGAGTGCTTAACATCATTTTAATCTACGTATTACATTCAAAGTTGACCTCCTTTAAGGAATGAGCCCAAAGTATCCTCACCATTATGTCCCTTAACTCTCAAAGTGTTTCAGGTTAGTGTATGGAATATAATTTATCTCTTTTCATTCTAAACCTTTTAAAAGTAAGTTACCGATTTCTTAAGGAGGAATATATTTATTTGCCTAAGGTGAAGATCAGCTTTGCCCCCTAGTTTCTCAAATCGTGCCTTAATATTTGACTTTGTGTTTTGGCTTGGTTTATGATTGGGCTTGGCTTTCTAAATAGACCAGGGATTTTGGCTTAGCTTGGCTTGGTTACCTTTATAGGCCGAAGATTGTGTTTGGGTCAATTGCCTTGATAGGACATAGTTTGTGTTCGGATTGGTTGCTTAGCCAAGCGACTTGTGTTTAGTAAGTTGCCTGAATAGGCCCAAGGTTAGCGTTTAGATTAAATGCCTAACTAAGTGGTTTGTGTTTGGGTTAAATGGCTAAATGGGCACAAGGTTGGTGTTTAGATTGAATAAGCTCGTATTGGTTTCCTTAATAGGTCGAGGAACCTCATGTGGGTTGGAAACCAAGTATTTGAGTTGGTTACTTAAGTAGGCTAAAGGCCTAAGCTTATGTTGGTTCCTTGAGCCCATAAGGATTTATAGCCGTCAACAACTTTTCATTTTCATTTTTTCAATTTTTTTCTTTTTTTAAGAGAGAGAGAAACATAACGTTTTATTTTACAGAAAATAAGAAAATTATTTACAAATAAGAATGGTGATTTTTATGATTCTGTTTATAAGACTATGAATTTTATTTACATTTCCCTAAACAAGAAGGAATAATGGTTGGATAAACGTTTATTGAAGGACTGTTTACAAAGACGGGAATGTTAAAGAATGAAGAACAATGAACTAAAGAGAAATTTATTATTTTGAAAAAGATCAAAATACAAAAACAAAGTTAGAGAACCTAATATTTATTCAAGAACTTGATGTTTATTCTAAGCCTTTTAGATATGAATTGAAAAAAAAAACCCTACATTAAGTCTTGTATACGAATCTTAAGGTCTTTTATTATTTCATAGGTATCCCCAATGACCTGTACCTGAAGAGACCTTAAGGCTTGATTGTAAGCTTTAGAACACTTTAGCTTTTCTTTCAGATAAGCGATCTCATCCCTCAATAGCTGCTCGTGAATCCTAGATATGTCCTGTAACTTATCATTCCCTTGATTGTTTGCTTGGTTGTTTGCCATTCTCAGTCTTCATAATTTTAAACAAGAATCAGTCAACAATGCAACAGAGGAAAGCATGTGGAAATATGCAGATGTTAAGATCATTTTAGTTAATGCATTATTTCTTAAGTTGCAACCCTATTGTTATTTTCAAAAATTTGACTGCATTAAAACTCTTAAACAGTTAGCAAGGTTACAATTTTTAAGGGTAGTATATTAACTCAAGCTCGAATGAGAGTATATACAATTAGGGTAGGTTCTAAAAGGTTCTTCAGCTTTGTGACCTCATTTGTTTTTAGAAAATACTTTCATTAGTCACAATAAGCTTAAGTGAGGCGACCTAATCAACCTCGAATGATGGTTATTCCATTACACCTGGAGTCTACACAATAGCTCTTCTTCTAAGGTCTTAGGACGACCTAGGTCTAACTGTATATACACTGCATTATTTATGCAACAAATGATCCCCCAATGTCCAAATGCATGTTGTATGCAAAATAAATATGATAATTAAAATGAAATATACACGTGAAGCTAATAACAAATACATAAATAAATAAATAGACAAACAATTAAAGAACATGGGTATTTTGAAAAGTAATTTTAATTTCAAAAAGTTTTTAAGTGGTTAGCCCTTTTAACGTCCCTAGTGGAGTTGCCAAGCTGTCGAGCCTAGTTTTTTCTTCCTAGTTTTGTAAATTAAGTCTTCTTTAAATAAATTAGTATTGAGCCCTATCCGTTTAATACTGACCTTTGACTAGGATTTAAAGAAAATCAAGTTTTTTTATATTTTGAAAACACTTTGGAATCGCCACCTAACCAGAGTCGCCACTTGACCGGAGTCGGGAAAAAGAGTGAAGTTAGAACCAATTAGATGAATTGGTTATAACTTAGCTACTGATTTAACGATAAAACCAATTTTGCAAAACGATTTTCTAAAACGAGAGATTTAGATCCAGGGGTTATCCTATTAAACCTTAAATAGGTATCAATTCTTAACTTTCTAAATTTAATTTTGCTTTTTAATAATACCATTTTTCAATTTCTAAATAACTAATCATATCATATGCAACTATTTAATTAATTTACACAAATATTTACAAAGATGGAAAATAAAATAAAATAAAATTTTCCTTATTTGAAGTCTCGCTATACCTACGAGTACCTACATACTCGCTATTCAAGATCAAACTTTCGTAGTTCGTTCAACAAAAATATTAGTGGGTGAGTTGATTTTAATTTTTGAAAAAATTTCAGGTTTACGTTTTTATCCATTTCAATATATTTAAAGAAAATTTCTAAAGGTTCTAATTTAGGGTTTTAATTTTGGAAATTCTAAAGTGGTCATAATTTGGAGATGGTCAATTTATTTTTATTTATTTTTGGAAAGTTGATTTTCTAAGTGATAAAGTAACTTTATTATTTTATTATTTATTCCTTTACTTTTTATTATTTTTTTGTTAAAATGCAAAAATAAAAATGAAAATTAAATTAAATATTTCTTCTTTTTATTTTTTTCCTTTTCATTTTGTCTTTCTTCTTTTTCCTTTTATCTCTTTTTCTCTTTTCCTTTTTCTTTTTCTTTGTTTTTCGATTTTTTATTTTATTTTTATTTACAATTACATATTGAAATAAATAATAAAATTAAAAAAATAAAAAAGAGAACAACCAAAGTAACAAAACAACAACAAATCTAATGCTCGAAATAGGAAGGCCTCAAATCGAATCGGAGTAAGGGACAGGTCGTAGAGCATCGGATCGCATCGGTTAGGTTGGATCTTTGGGTTGGAGCAAGTCAAATGGCAGGTCACTAGTCAAGTTGTGCGCAACAGCTTGGAGAGGGTGTTTCTTATGGTGATTTAGCTACCAAAAAGAGCAAGAAAGGGTGGTTTTGTGTGTTTCTAATTAGGTTTAGGGCGTATAGGGAAAGTTTCGTGACTTAACTTGGCCGTTAGTGGTGGTTGGTAAAGAACAGCCGACAACAGTAATGGGTGGTGCTCATGTGTAGGGGTAGAGAAAGGGAAAGTGCAGCGGTTGTATATGCACGTCGTAACTATGTAGTGGGTTAAGTGTGCTATGGTTTGTAATGTGTGTGAGTAAGTGAAGGTTGAGCGATTGTGTGAGAAGGTGGTTCAGGGTTTAGGGTATTCAATTGGTGTGGTTGGATCGTGGGTGCTCAATGGATATAGGCAATTTGGTCACTTGAGAGAGAGGTTGGGGATAGTGTTGTGTATGGTGTTGTTGTTATGTGTGTCGACTAAGAAAAGGTATATGGGTTTAGTGTAAGGTCAAGGTTGAGGGGTAAGGGGTAAAGGTTCGATAATAGTAGGAGAGAGGTCGATTGAGTAGTATTCGGGATTGACGAAAGAGAGAGAATGTGTGATGGTGTTCGGTGATAGAAAGTAGGTCCAACAATGGTGTGGTGCTTTGGGGTGTTGGTGGAATCAAAGTGAGAAGTGCTATTGTGTTTGGGCGTATGTGCGTTCGGCTGAGGGAGAAAGAAAATGCGTTGTTAAGGCCAATCATAGAGTGTCACGTATTATAATTAGATATATAGCCCAATGATACCTTTACACGTGGTAGCACGTGAAGTGTGAAAAAAAAAAGGATAAAAGACATTTTTATATCTCTAGTGAGTTTCAAACCTCTGGTCCCAAACCAAACCTAAATATAATGTCAATGTGTTTATCCGTTATGCTGTTGGCTCGTGTCTTATTCATATATACAATTAAATTAAAAAAAATTTCTTTAAGTCAACTTAGGCTAAATTCATATTTAAACCCAAGCCTAATCCTAAGACTAAGCCCAACAATTTTCTCCTTATTTAAATTAAAAAATTCTATTCTATTTAAACTATCTAAGAAATTATTATTTTTTAAATTCCTTAAGTTTTCTTTTATTTTTTTCTATCTTTTGTGATTTTTCAATTTTTCTAAATTTTTTCCTATTTTTTTTTATTTTTCCCCCTAAATCTCTTATTTTTTGGGTTTTCTTTAATTTTTTTTTTGTATTTTTCCCAATTTAAGACCCTTTAACCTATTTTAAAAATTTTGAAAAAAAGGAGGAAAAAAAAAGGTGTCTACAATACCTAAACTCAAAATTCTACAAAAAGTCTATACCTAAAAGATTTTGTGTCTATCTCAACTAAGAAAAATCTTAAAATTACAAATCTGTAAAATCATATAGTTGACTTGTGATTTTAATAATTATAATAATAATATAAAACAACAAAACATTTCACTAAAGTGTAACGCCCCGTAACCCTAAATGAGCACTATAACTTGCCACATATCCCAGTTAGCCTGGGATATGTTAAGGCTTCTATGTCCACAAATCAATAAGTAATATAAAATTATACCACAATATTACATATAAACCACCAAGGAGTGGCTAACTACATCTACTCATAACTTTATAAAAACCTAAAATATCTAATAGAGTTTAAAAGCGTATTGACTTATAACCAAAAGCATAAGATAAGTCAAATAACTAAATCCTTAAGTATCACAACAGGAGTTAATCTCCTCAAACGAACATAACTCTCAACATAACATAAATCTCCAATAAAATAGAAAAACAACCTTATTATAGTCATCATAATAGTAAAGGTACTCGACTCTATCTTCCTCCTGGATGTCATCAACAAATATCTCTTAATAAATAAGGTAGTTCTCATATCCAATATGATAAGGATCGAATCTCTGATACCTATATAATACGGGATTAAAGGATTGATCCGAAAAGAAATTGTAGCGGATCTAGAATGGAAGAATAGGAATAGGTATTCAAACAAAAAAATGGGTACGAAGAACAGGAAGGTTTTCATGGTAAATGTGAATGGATATAACCCACCAAGACACAAACACAATCAGGGGTTTTGAGCTCGAAATAGAGTTTGATAGGACTCATGAACACTAAACGTTGCTTGGGGTTCCAAATGAAGGTTAGATATGACTCATTAACCAATTCAAATGAAAGGGTTCGCCACAATCCTACACAATCCTAAGAACAAGATTGATAAGAATGCGGGGATGATTAAAGAGTATGATCAACACTCGATAATCCGGCAAATGCTAACTCAAGTATAGCTTTGCTCGAAAAGAGGAAAGTTTCACTTTGTATATATCTCTGTCTATATCTATCTATATAGTATAAATGTTGTTATTTATAGTGAGTCCTAACTCTAGTGGCAACACTATAAATAAAGTATAAGGCCTTAAACCCTAAAGAATTAAGCCCATAAATAAAACAAAGGGAAAACATATACAAGAATACAAAACTGTACGTTTTACAGAATTGAGCATGTAGTCACTTGGCATATCCTGGAAGAAGTAGCATTTAAACTGGACAACGTTGGTAGTTGGATGTACGGGTTAGGGAAGGGGTCTTTGACGTCTCGCGTAGCTTAGCTGAGACACCAAAAAGGTTGGCCCATAATTGCCGAGTTTTAGAATTAGTCGGTGCTAGTCTCTTGGGGTCATGTTAAATGGTTCTTTAGTCTCGAGTACTCGACCTTACGGTTTCTCGACACCTCGGCTAACAACAGAGTTGATGCCGAGTGTTTATTTTCCTTCCCCTTGTCCTTTTGGCTGTAGCTCAGCTTCAGTAAGTATTGATAGGCTTTAGCTTGAATATGGTCGGAGGCTGATTCCCATCATTATACCTGAAAAAAGAAAAGAATGAGCTGAAGCCTAATACAGGTGCACAAAACACATACGAATGCCAAGGTTGATTGTTCGCATGTAGAAATGTAGATATAATAGAATAATACAAACAACAATTTAATTATCATACATTAAGCCAACAAACAACAAAGGGATATTCATAACCTTGCCACACTTGATCTTTACCCATGTATATAGGCAGATATAAGTATATATTTTCTTTTAAGTCTTTTATGCCTAGGATTCAAAGTTCAGAATCCTAATATTCTAGCCGCGTCATCCCATGTGAAAGTCTATTAAGGAAACCTCATACATGATTAGCAGTTGCTCCTCTAGGAAACTGCCACTGCGGGCTCCCAGAGCGAACGGGTCAAGCAAAAACTAAATTAATTAGGCTAAATACACATTTATTCCAATTTGATTACTAAGTCTTATCAAACATAAACAACAACCAAACACCATGTACCTAAAATCACTCTACAGTAGAAAACATGACTCTAATCTCATAACTCGAAACAATAGCTCAAACCTCAACAAGGGAAACTGAATACTACCACGAATCTAAATGAAAAAACAAGTAAGGTGTCAACCTTCAAACACTCTATGACTAAGTTCTTCCTAGAAGTTATCAATAAACCTATAATCTATCCAATCAAGGTCCTGAAAGAAATCATCAAATCAAATGATAATTCCAAAATAGAAATAGAACATAATATGATTGAGCCAAAAAGTTGATATAATTATGTAAGATCACTTATTTATAGTAAATCGTAAAGTATATAATATATATATATATATATTTATCTATACATATAAAAGAAAGTATAAAGTGGACACATAATTAGAGTATTTAAAATATAAAGATTATTGAATTGATATGGTAATAAAATAATACGTACCTAATTAGAAAATAGTATGTTTCGTAGAATTTCGTAAGGAATAACATAATAATAATTGATAAATAAAACGGACATACTATGCATAATATAATATACTATATCTTCATAATACTAATGTGATAAAAAAAATACTTAGATCCTAATACTATCAGTATCAATAATAAAACACACTAATAATATAATAGTATCGTAGTTGATCAAAACAACACTTGAGACTTATGTAGAGAATACGAACATTAATATAACTTTATAATAAAACAGAAAAGAGTGACCTAACTTGAATACAACAAAAAATAGAAATTTGGCATCAATGTATATATTTAACCAATACTTCAAATTAAAATAAAATTTATTTAACGGTAATTTTTATATAAAATAATGCTATAAAACATGAAAATCGAATAATTTAATAACAGTAATCGAATACTAACGAATACTTATTTTTACACTAATAACGGAAAATAATAAATAAAATTAACACTCTATATATACGGTATTGAATAAGAAATTGAAATGGCTTGCGAACAACAACTGGGATGGAAACACCGGATAACAACAAACGAGAACCTATCATAAATAACAATATAAAAATTATAACTCATAAAATAATATATTCAAATATTTAATTAATAACATTTACCGGATTACTTTGGAACGCAAGAAAACGGATACAACCAACCCAATCGTGAATGAGAGACCCAAATGAGTTAGGACGAGATGGTTTTCTTTTAGTGAATTGAATTGAAAATGCTAATAGTTGCTAGAGTGTAGGCGAGAAACTAAGAGAGTGAGGTAGGGTCTGATTGTTTAGCAAAGAATAGGGGAGGGAAATGTATTACGAGAGAGAGGATGAAGGAAGCTTGGAAAGTGAAATGGCAACTGCAAGTTCAATTTGGGGAAGTGGGGTTTGGTTTGTACTGATTGGGGGGGTAGGGCGAGAGGGCGGGGTGAGGGAAAAATAAGAAAAGGATGCCAAGAGAGAGAAGCAATGATGAACTAAGAGAGAGTAATTGAGAGCCGAGAGAGAGTGAAGCAATTGTGATTAGAAGAAATGAAAGTAAGGGTAGGGCCGAGAGTGATTAATGAGGGGAGGGTTTGAAAAAATAAAAAGAAAATGTCGAGAGGGAGAAAAGCAATGATGAGCTAGGAGAGAGAAAGTGAGAGCTGAGAGAGAGAAAATGCTTTGCAACTAAGAAGGAAAATTATGAAATTTTATAGAAGAGTAGATCCTTCTAGAACTTTCTAGTATGTAGGGTAGTGTTTATATAGAAAAATAAATAAAGAATTAATTAAAATAAGGATATATATATATATATATATATTATTTAGGATAATAACTCAGATATAAAAATATTGTAATGTAGAGTACTGATAAAATTCTTATACCCTATACATAAAATAAAATTTAATATATTTAATGTATATCTAAAATAAAAATTTTAGAATAATCAAATCGAAATCTTAATTTTGATTTCTATACTAAAGAAAACGCTTAGAATGAAACTAGAATTGCCTAAATTTTACTAGAATGAGTAATTAACTACTAAGAAGTAACTTCTAACAATATTAACTTAAAGGATTTTAGAGTTTAATTAAATCACTAAGCTAACTGGGGTATTTCATTTTGAAGGGAAAAAAGCAGTAAAAAAAGACAACCCATATCTAACCAATATTATGTACATTGTTAGTAGATAATTGAATAAAGTTACTTTGTTGATTACTTTAAAAAAGAAAATCCAGTTTACAATAGAATATATATATATATATATATATATACACACACACACACATTAAGTTAACTTAAATATATAACATTTTTTACAATACACTTGAATAAAGTTTTACTTAAAAATATTTCTTATAAATGATACGTGATAAAATGAAAAAGAAAATAAAACTAATTTATCCATTACTAGATTGAAAATATTTCATCTTTAAATTTATTAATTTACACTATCTTGATTTCCTCAATTTACTTCTTAAAATGTTATCACATCTAATTGATTTTAAGATTATAAGGAAGTAGATGATATAATAGTGATGTCATAAGGCTATCAAGATTTTAAGTAATTTTGACCACAAATTTATAAATCCAGAAAAATGAGAAATTAATGATATTTGTTTCCTTAAATCCAATATAACATGATTCAATGAAGTTTGATAGGAAACTTTAGCGTGAAATAAGTAATAAGGTAAAATACTAAGAAAGCAGGCTAAAGGCACATACATTCAAAATGATTTGGGAAAAGTACAAATTTAGTTATTAACATTTTGTGTTTTACATTTGAATTCCTCAAGTTTACAAAAATTCAACGAACGTGTCTTTTTAACGATGGTGTTAAATTTTTAGTTACGCATTTACACGTGTCATAGTTTGAGCAATCGACATAAATAATTTCATTAAAAAATACAATAATATATATTGATTAAGTATATTGTTAAACAAAATATCGAAATTTTTTAAATATAAGAAAAATTAAAATGAATAAATATTTTAAATATCAAAAAATAAATAAAAATAATATAATGATATTACATATGTTATATGAGTAAATGTTAGATATCTCTCATATATTTTGATAATAACAAAAATGGAAAAATGTTAATGAATCATTAAGATTGCAGGCATTCAAAAAGGTTCTTAGAAAATTTAAATTTGTAATTATAAGTTATCTTCAGAAATTTATTCAAAAGGTTTGACTTGACTAAAAAAGAGAATAGTCTAAAATTTTTTCAGAAAGTTTTCAGAAGCTGTATAAATAGAAGTGACATAGCACTTTAGAAGATTGTTCATAAACTTTAAAGAAAAGAAGATTGATACTTTTCAAAAGGTTATTCAAAATGTTAATATGGAAATATGTGACTTTAATTTTTTTTTAATATCGAGATTCAGATTCAATAAGGCTTAACTCCACTAAATTGGGTGATTAAGGAAATACACTTAATCCTATTTTGCTCAAGATAAAATCATGATCCATGGGGATTTTTAAGCAAATTAATTTTTGAAAAATCAAGATATGCACAAATACAAATAAAAATAAGGATGAATTGGATCTTATGCAACTTCAAAACTTAAATACGAGGCTTATCCGAAAAATTGCTGATTAAGCATATCTTCTCATCAATTTCAAATCAGAAGCTTATTTGGTGGTTATGGATTGAAGTATATCTCTAATCTAGATAAGAAGAGTTGCTCTTGAATTTAAATTGATCAAGATCTTTTCCAAATATACAAGGACTTATCTTTAACAACTAACGGTTAGATAAATACAAAAGTGAAGATAATTTACAAAAATTTAGCCATTGGAAGATTTTAATATAAAAAGGGAACGGATTCAAAACTTCTTTTAGAGATAATAACATAACTTTGGAAAAAAGTTTTCACTACACAAAAACAAGTGTGATCAGTTTCAACCTTTTGAAAAGCTATAGAAAATCCTTCAGATACCTTTTCAAAAAGTTCCACCAAAGTAAACATTACAACAATCATCATTTCCTTTTAAGCGAAATTATTTGAGGTTTATATTTTTATTCTCACTTGTAATTTGAAATTATTATTTTATTGTTTAGGTTTTGAAACAAATACATTTATACTCTGTAGTTTTATATTAGCCCAGATTGTTGAGAGGCTAGATAGGCAGAGTAGAGTGTTATAAAGTCCGTGTGTGACAAATACTTATAATCTTTTATGATTTGATTTAGTGGATCAAGTGGACTGACACTAGTAAAGTAGACTAGGTTCCTAGTAGTTGGGTTGGAAGAGGCCAAAGTGTAGAACACTAGGCTAAACTCAAGAGAGGGGGTGAATTGAGTTTTAAGGATAAATTACAATTTTTTCGAAGTTGCCAATTAAATACAATAACAAGTATGATCAAGATAATGATAATATAGTAATGAATGCAAAAATTAAAAGAGACAGAGATGAGAAGATCAAGCCTAGATATAACGTGGAGTTCGAACCGCCCCGTACTCTCTATGGATATACAATGCTTTTAGTCGAGGACTTTATACTACTTTATTGATTTCTCAATCTAAACTCCAAGAGTTACATAACCACAAACTTGATTACACAAGTTTCCTACTTACAATTCTCGACACAAATTACAATCTCAACTCACTTAAGGATTATTAGTGTAATGCTTTTAACTCTCAATACTTCGCAACCAATAGCTCACAAGCACTATGCTTTAAATCTCTCTAAATATTAGCGATTTATGGTACAAGAGACAATGAAAATTATAAACAATAAGAGTACAAAAGAATATTGGAATATTGCAGCAAAAGATCAGCTCTCTCTTATCCTTAGTCGGGTTATTGAGCATTTATATCATTCCATCTAATTCTTCTTGTTATAGTGTATTAAATGCTTCAACAGTTAATTGAATCAGACTTACTAGAATGTTGGTACCTTATCATTATCGGTAAGCCAGCAATAAATTGCACTGCCGGCATGAACACCGGCAAGTGAATCGACATGTTGATTCCTTGATTAGAAGCGATCTCTTTATCTAGGTCACTTCATCATCAAGTCGGTGGTGCTTTGGAGCTGTCAACCCAATAGGCTAAATATCACTTGAAAATACTTTTAACACATAACAAACAAATACACTTTGTAGTCTAACTTTAAAATCATTTAATCACCATTCAAAAGATTAAATTTCTTGTAGAAATAATTGATATATTTAATCATTAAGCAAATTAATTGATCTTATTCAATTACCTCAATATAATCAAATAATACTTAGTTTAAGTATCAACTTGTTTTGTTCTCTTGAAAAACAACATGTTTAGATATATATTTTTTATTTTTTTTCTCATCAAAATCAATATGTTTAATTATGCATTTTTTGTGTTGTTCTTATCAAAATAAAATAATGAACCCTAGGTTCAACACAAAACTCTATAAAATCTCAAACTAATTTTCTCCTTCCTTATACCCTTTTAATTTGTTTTATTATTTGTTGTGTGTTGAATTATTAAAATATCACTATTCACCAAATTAAATTATTAAGAGGGGTAATTTTTTTTATATTGAGAAAATTTTAAAAAGTTTAAAGATATTAATTCACTCCCCTCTTAATATCTTATACATAACTAATAGTAAATAACTAAAAAAATTAGAAAATTCGAAAAAAAAAGGGAATATTGAAAAAACAAAGAAATCCAATCATTGCTTGGCATTGGGTAGCTGCATTTCAACTTAAATGGATAATGGGTAGTAATTAGCTTTAAAAAAGGGGTTGTACGATCCCTTTTGGTGGTGGATAGCTACTTATAGTCACACAAATTAAATAAAAGGAAAAATAAAAACTCAATTGGCTCAATCTCATTTTTCTTTCTTTCAATTTAAGTGGTTGTGAGTGATTTTCTACTACCTAAGGAGCATTGTATGACTCCCTTGTGTGGTAAGCGACCACTTATGATTGATAATAGGTTATGTAACCCTTTTTTTTTAGATAGGGCATAATCTACTCTTTTTTAAATGGCTATTATAACTAGTCGAAAGCTAAGGATTAGCTACCAACCAACTATGCGTAGCTACACAAGTCTTTATGATAGTTGCTTGTTACTCTTTAACCTTAGGGTGGTTAAAGTGGTTTTTTTTTTTTTTGAATTTGTAAATTTTTATTTTTATTCATTTATTTTAAAATTAATGTTAATATACATATCATTAGATATATTTTCATAGTATTTTTCTATTTTGCATATTTTTTATATTTTTATATTTTTACAATGTTAATATATTTCTATATGTTTATTACTTTATTTATTTTTTAATATATTATTATATCATATATTTAATAAAAGTACATAGACAAATATAATATTCCCAAGTATCAAGGTTAATGAAAAAACTAATAACGAACTTTTAGATGGCTTGTTTGTAAATTTTTATGATCGTTGAAGATTCAAATAAAAATTATAAAATGTGGAAACTAAAAAAAATAAAGTAAACATTAATAACTATATTTGCAATTTTTTAAAAATAAATTCAACAAATATAGGAAGAGTAATTGTATCGAAATGTCCGCGTAATTTTCTTAATCCTACATTTGATTATGTAAATCTTTATTGAATAGTATTATGTAGTATTTGTTTGTATTTATCTTTCTAGAAAAGTAGTGCGTGCGAGTTGTATATTTCACTTTTTTTAATTTACCTTTTTGCAAAAACAAATTATTGTAAAATTGAAACCTCCAATACGATGTAGTTGACTTGACTCGACTTCACACGTCTTCAACACAATTGAGTTTTCCAAGTGGTACGATCTCCGAAACATCCTAGAAGGGCAAAATAGTCTTTTCAACTCGCAAACGCTCCTACGAAGGAAAGAAAATAAAAAAAAAAAAAAACTATATCTTCTTGTTTTCTTCCGCTTCTTCTTCACTTTATTATTCAAATCATCCTGTCACTGAAAGTTGGAAAACCTAAAAATCAAGATCATAACCCTAATTTTCCCCCATTTTCCCTTCGTTCTCATCGCCAAACCTAACAATCACCATGGGTAACACTGACAAACTTCTGAACCAGATCATGGACCTGAAATTCACTTCCAAATCGCTCCAGAGACAATCCAGGAAGTGCGAGAAGGAAGAGAAAGCGGAGAAACTGAAAGTAAAGAAAGCGATCGAGAAAGGAAACATGGACGGAGCTCGGATTTATGCCGAAAACGCGATCCGGAAGAGGACTGAACAGATGAATTATCTTCGATTGGCTTCGAGACTCGATGCTGTAGTCGCGAGACTCGATACACAAGCTAAAATGACTACTATTAATAAGTCCATGGGTTCAATCGTCAAATCGCTCGAATCGTCTTTGGCTACAGGTGAGTTTCTTTGATTTCGTCATGATTTAGGAATAATTTTTGGTTTTTTCACACTGTGTCCTGATGATCGTTGGGGGTTTTTCATTGTTGAGATTTAAATCGATTTTAGGTAAAAGAAAAAGAAAAGGAGAAACTTTTCACCATTCATGAAAACTGCGTGGTGTCTATTGCATTCTATTTTTGCTCACAAGTGCCTTGGCGCAACCATTATGATTTTCCATAGAAAATTGACTAATAACGGTCTGCCGTGTTCGCTAGATTGGGTGCCTAAACACTGGTTGCCGTAGAATTATAGAATATGTAACTTTTCGCCTTTTCATACACTTGACTCTTTTGTGAATGTACAATTCGTACTATGAAATTTTGCTGCTTTATTTATTATGTAAATTTAAGCAAAGCCCTAGGTGTTGTAGACTAGAGCCCTGGAAGCAGGTCGATTCAATTATAAATTTATAAAGCTGTTTTGCTGACTTGAATCTTGCTAAGCATTGATAAGGAAGCCCGAAATTCGTATTGTATTAATTGGACGTTTCACGAGATAAATAAGTGCATCGTAAGTTGCAATTTACTTATGTCCAGAGCACTCTAGTAAGTCGGCCCATGAGAATTTGGATGATGTAGCTGGACTTGTACCTACACAACAACATATGATAGAATATAACATACTTCTCATTGATTTTGAGTGATGGATTACGATTGAGTTGTGTTCATCTTTGCATAAGGGTATGAGTACTCTTTTGGATTCAGAGTATATGTATGGTGTTAGTTTAAGTTGGTTATCGTTTTAAGTCTGATGTACTCCACTTAAATTTTCATGTTAGAATTTATTGATGTTTCCATAGATTAACTATCTTATCAGTAAATGGAGATTTTTATGTAATTGTTGTCTGTGATGGACTGCAGCTAAAAAGTAACAGATGATCAGTGATTGTTCATGATGAGATGAGACAGTTTCTTGGGGACTTACAAAACTCTTATGTTGTGTACTGAGGTCATATTGCTGACAAGGCTGATTCTTGTGTTAAACTATTAATAATTTGAGGCTTTGTTTCCATTGATCATGTGAAATTTGATGACAATCACTTGAAAATGTTAATTTTGCTATTGTGGAATCTGAATAAATATAAAGCTGCAAGCTTTTGCCATTGCTGCTTTCTGCAGCATTAAGTCAGGAGCCTGTTTCTTTCATCCATGTTTTTGTTAGAGCGCACATGCAAGTTATAGTTTCCGGGTACTGGGCTCTGTTTGAGAACTTGAAACCTGGAAGGTAGCACTGAAATGCTTGCATTACCTATTCCAGGAGTTCAAATAATTTGTAGGCTTTAAGCTGTAATCTTTGTTTTTTCAGACTGGGTTGTGGTTGATAACTTGAAACTAGCATTTTTCACCCTATGACATGCATTGCATATTGTGAAAGCAGGTAAATAAATTGTAATAATAGGCTATTACCGTTGGTAGTTATGTCAGCATGCAATGGAGTCTTACTTTATATTATCCATGTTTGCAGTTTGAGTACAAACGACAGATGCAAAATTATGTCCATGTTGATATAGGGTGTCACTGTAGCCAATGTGCTAGGGTTTTCTTAAATGTAAATATAAATGATCTTTTTTCTCTTTACAATCCCTTGACTTTGGATGACAACATGGCTGTGTCATCTCATTTCATGCCATTTGACGTTTGTGATCTGATTGTCTGATGGTGCAGGTAACTTGCAGAAGATGTCCGAGACAATGGATCAATTTGAGAAGCAATTTGTCAACATGGAAGTCCAGGCAGAGTTCATGGAGAGTGCAATGGCAGGCTCAACATCACTTTCCACTCCAGAAGGAGAAGTAAACAGCTTAATGCAACAGGTTGCTGATGACTATGGTTTGGAGGTATCAGTTGGCTTGCCACAGCCAGCTGCACATGCTATACCGACTAAAGAAACTGAGAAGGTCGATGAGGATGATCTCTCAAGGCGGCTTGCTGAGCTTAAAGCTAGAGGCTGAGCTTAGATAGGGGAAGATGGAAGACATGTATACGGAGTATACAATATGAGAACGTAATAAATTCCATAGTATCTTTTATTCTGCATGTAAATTCTTCTATGTGGGAATTTAGCTAGTACATATAATTCATGGCTGTGAAGGATCATCAAACCTAGTTGGTTGTGTAAAGCTCTTACTGTTTACTATATATGCTGAACGAGCGCATATGTTTACTATTTATCAGTGTCTTGTCGGTTGCTTTTTGCTTTGTAATTTGTGTGTGTTGGTGGTCAAAATATGAATGTCCATTGCTTATTTTCATTGTAACTCATGTCGCATACAGACATACTTTAGTTCACTTTAGGCAATAACTCAAATTTCCATATTTAGCAAATCTCTAACGATAACTTATAGCATCATATAAATCTTCCATTCACGTGCTCAATAAGTCAATCTTTTTGCCTTATTTGGCAGAGTGAGGTGCCTTGTTTGTCAATCTCTTGAACGTCTTGTTGACTCGCTGAAGAAGCTTTGACGGTTGAGCTTGACATACATGAAATCCTATTGCGTCAAGGTACCAACCACTTCTTCCCTTGAAACCCACTATTCGATTGCCTTCGACAGGGAAGGAGAATGGTGCACCTTCTTCCATTCCAACCGGTCCAAAGGTCCTCTTGTTGGTCTTAAGAGTGAGGGATCTGATCACTGGGCCCATTCCAAGCACCAGGGGGCAAATGTATCCGCTTACACTGACCAAATATTCATCTGGGTACTGCAGTTTAATCTGCGAAAAGCAAAGAAAACATTTTTTAAGATTCTGTTAAGAAAGGTACTCCGAAAGGAATATTTTGTGAAGCCTTTGATGCCGACCTCAGTAGTATGATCGCCTCCAACACCTCCATGCTTTTCTGCTTCCACAGATTTTCCGTTCTTATCATAAACTACGCTAATCGAGTCGATGCAGTGACCATAAGTAAGTTTGATCTCTCTCACCCCATTGTATATACCATCATCCCAAATGGTTCCCCCATTTCCTCCCCATGGTCCTACTTCCATGCTCTTCTTGTTTGCATTTCTATTTTCCTTTCCCCTCTCCTGAAAATCAGTTTATCGCTTGTGTGTTACTTTCATGAACTCCGTGCAGTTACAGTTAAGAAAGAGAATTGCGTTTGACGACCAAAAATTTCTTTGTTATAACATTATTGTAATTCAGAGTCTTTCACACCAGATTTGACATTTGCAAATATAACAACAATTATCTTTCAAAATTTTGAATCACGACACGAGACACCTTAGATATGATGCGATTTCAATGACCTGAAGCACGATAACCGACAAATATGGTTGACTGAACCTTAGAAGATTAAAATACATATATCAATAATTTGAAGCTATTTGTGACAAGTACTTCCATGCTTTGATGTCATAGCAACTGGGCTTAGAGCATAGTATCTAAAACGATTCATATAGATCATCCAATCAAGTAATTATGAAAATGCCAAAGCTTTACAGCTCATGTGGTATGAATACTATCCTTCAACTGAGATGGAACGTGTGTACAATCTACTGTAAAAAAGGACGATTAAAATTAATATGAAAGACACGTATATATTCCAAGGAACTTCCTAAGCTATCGATAGTTGAAAGGGGCATGTTGTTATCACGATCAATCAAACATACCGCAGGCAAACAAAATAACGTCTTCATCAAGTAAATTTGCAGGCGAAAATCTCCAAGAACATGCAACAATAAAAAATAATAATTTCTACTTACCATGTGAATTGTTACTAGCCTTGAAGAAAGAGATGCGCAATTACGCAAGTGAAGTTGAGAAAAAGGCTTTGCTTGGTGAACAAAAATGATGCGGAGACTTATAAAAAGATCACCTTAGTGGCCCTCAGTGCAGCATCTGATTCTATTTCAATCTCTCTTAGAATATACCTTTCTTTTTCCTACAAGCATTTTGACGGACTCAAAGGCATTCGTCTGGCTCACACTTGTAATAAACAACAAAAAGCTCTACATGATTCAAAAGCGTGATAACAAAAGTCGGTAGAAAAGTGGCTGCCATTTTCTACACAAGGACGTAAGATTGAGAGTTTCTAGCCACCCGCACATAAAAGAGGTCTCTCATGTATGGGACATTGACACTAACAGAAAAGAGAAAACCCAGTTCTTGCACCACTACCAAGTGATACAAAAGGTATGGTGCATAAAGTAGAATCTGATTACAGTCGGGTAACACCTTCCATCAGTTATGCCAATAAGGCTCAAATGCAAAAACACAGACACGAATATATGAAGAGCAATACTAATAATAATCTTTTTCTTTTTCCTTTTAAATTTTTTTTTTTTAATTAAACCAATACTAGCAAACTTGTATATGGACTATTGAACTCTCTATAAATCACGAGTCTTGCAACAATGTAAAAATGAAGTTATGGCCCAATGTATGAACTACCAAAAAGGAAAACAACAGTCGTATAGTAGATGTTATCATTTAAGCATCCTGCCTTTACTCTTAGGATTCCAAGTAAATCTGAAGCTAGTAGTTTTTTCGAGCACAGATGGAGATGACTCGAACCAAGAACTGTAGAAAGGTAGCTTATTGACCCCCGACAGCTTGATGCTTTTACTCTTAGTCATGACACGTTTCAAGAAGTGCCGCCAACATTTGTTCGTCAAAGTCCTCCTTTCACAGCATTTAGGATCAGCATCTCTTTTCAATAACATCCCAGATACCAACTGCAATTGAGGAACATAAACAGTTAATAGAAGAGAAACCTGTGAAAAATATAAAAGACCAATTCAACATAAACGGATAAACTGCAGAAAGAAGATCGATGTAAATAAAGGTGTCTACATGTTGACTAAAAATGGGTTAAGGTAAATGCAAATGATATCCTACTAGAGACCATAGTCCATATATAATTTTTGTAGTTGATAGCAAAAAGCAGAGTTCATGAAAAGACTATCAAACCTGAAGCAATGCACCATCCACAGATGACACTAAGTAAATTGTTTCGGGATGCCTTGCTTGCAAATAACTCTCTAATACATCTTCAAGTCTCTTTGATGACCCAACAACTTCAATGGTGAAATCTCTAGCAGGAGGTATCAAAATTTCTTTCAAGTCTTCATGTACAATAACATCCTTCATTGAGCATGGTGAATTTGGAGGAGAAAAAAGAAAGGACAGAAGAAGTAAGATTTGTGAAAAACACCAAATCAAGCAAAAATATGGCCTAACAGCCAAAAAACCGGGAAAGAGAAGGAAAAAAATGAAAAATAAAAAACCAACCTTTTTGGAGTGGATGACCAATATAAGTCCTATCAAATGATTAAATCTTCCAAGATAATCACACAATCTTGAATGCCATACACGTTCATTATCTACATTTCCCAGGATCCGCTCCAAACTTAAGATAAACTTTGCCTCTTTCACAACGTAAGGAGTAAAGGATTCGAAAGGCAAGTCAACACCATGTAAATTGCCCTCGAACTCAATTGAATTGAGAGTTCGCGTATTGGTGTAGGCGATGATTGATCTTTCACATTCCTTCAAATTGCCCTTAAACTCGATTGAATTGAGATTTGGTGTATCGGTGTAGGTGATTGTTAATCTTTCGCATTCTCTTAAAACTAGTCTTTTCAGACTTGGACTGACAATCCAGGTATCCATCAAGGAATCACACCGACTAAGTTCCAACGTTTCTAGCAAAGGGAAATTTGATAACAACTTTTCCAATGATCCACTCTTAATTGTTGAATCTTTTAAGGTTAATGATCTCAAAGATGTACAAGCATCCAAATGATACCTATTGGTCAGGTGTAGGTTTGGATGTTTGTTCTTGCCATAATGCCAGAATGTTTGAAGATTTGGAGCATCAACTTGGATGGTCTTCAATAGATGGCATTGATGTAACTCGAGCTTATTTAGTCCAACAAGACCAGTAACTCGCAGCGTCTTTAAACCTCTGCAGTATATGAATCTTAGGTCCTCAATCAAAGGGCTGCCGCAGATCAAATTTTGGATTGCACAACCAGAAACATTAATGTTTCCAAGACAAAGTTTCCGCAAATTGGGAAGCTTTATCTCACCACATGGTCCTAGCTTGCACCTGAACAGCCTTAATGAAGTTAAAGTAGAGATGGTAAAAACATTTGTACACAGATAATAGCGTGCATCACATGTCTTCGGAAAACTAAGTTCTAGCTCCCTGATTTTGCTTTCGGAAGCAATGCTTAACCATCTGTCCACACTTTCTGCCCTGCTTAAACCATAGGAAGTCATATTCAACTCAATTTTCTGGATCACACCGTTTTGATGATGATGACTTTCCAGAGCACGAGTTACATAGTTGCTGAATAGATCCATCCTTTGATTTCCTGCTGCAGAAAAATTGTGCTGATTTGTGCCGGCTTTTGTGAAGTTTCTTTGGTCAAACTTGAAAATGTTGAAAGAGCTGTGGATATCTCTCCATCTTGTGGACAAGATTCTAGTTCGAGCTATATCTTTTGGATTACGAAGCAGTGAAAGAATGTGATGGACAATAGGTTCTGGTAATTCAGATATCCTATCTTTGGAGAAAGCCCTAGATCTCTTCTTTTCAGCACTTATCTCCTCTTCATTGGCCACAAAGACTTTCCTCTTCTTCTTTTTCGAAGTTTCTGGAGATTGTGAAGTTAGATTCTTCAAAACAATTCTTTTATCAAATGTTTTCGCTTTTTTACTCCTGTGCTTCATCTTACTCTGGATAATACCATCAAAACTTTCCAGATTCTCTCTTTCTCGGTCCACCTGCACTCTTGCGTCTATGATACAATCACCGGAGTCCTTAACGATATTGCTCTTACCCAAACCTCGTTTCCTTCTACTGATTCCGAACAAGGACTCTCTTCCACACCGTATATTATCAACACAACACGTATCTGCAGCAACATGCAAGTTAAATAAAAACGGGCATTAATCAACAATTTTTGTGACACACCAACCAAATACCCCATTATGCTAAAAAAAGACCCCATCAATTCATCTCTTCATTAATATTGTAACCGAAAAGCAGTTACTTAGATTACAAATTCTATATTCACAAGCAGCCATCATCAAAGATGAGTCCATTCACTGTTAAATCATTAAGACAG
Organism: Lumnitzera littorea; assembly: GCA_024138015.1. NCBI lineage: Eukaryota > Viridiplantae > Streptophyta > Magnoliopsida > Myrtales > Combretaceae > Lumnitzera > Lumnitzera littorea. The sequence continues at coordinate 8,972,801 of JAMXBB010000010.1, read as the reverse complement.
GTCAACTGCAGTAAATTTCGTCTATTACCAACAAACTTACCCTTAAAATATGGTTGGGCAAGCTTTTCATCAAAAAATGTTGCACATGACATTCTCCTAAAACCATGTAATTCAAACAATAGCCATTATGGCAATGTACACTCTTCTAATCAGACCCACAAGAAAAAGTAACAACCTTGCACTGCTATTCCCTAATACTTCATCTAATCACAAATATACAATATTAAATCTTGAGGAGGAAGTTCCTCGCTTTCGTCATCTCATTTTTTTCCCTGTTAGTGTATGCAAATTGCAGTCTGACCCCATAACCTACTGATCATATATGGTTATTACTTAATCGTGAAAACTTTGGCTTTGCCCAACCAAATATTTCCCAAAGATTCTTAACCTAAAAACAAGGTATGAAAGTAAGCACCAGCAACTTCTTAAGGATTGGAGTGAAGCAAAAACACACTTGTAATTTAGGGATGCATACACACGTGATTAGTAGTTTTAGATTCATGATGCAACTATCCATGTCTCGTGATTATAGCTAATTTGAGACCGCTGGCCAAAATAATAATAAGAATAATAATCGTAGTAACAATAATAATAATTAATCTGAGTCCACTTGATCGAGGGAGGATATCTGAGGAGCACTTTGTGAACACAACAATAAGATAAGACATGACACTATTATAAACACAGACTGTACAGACGGAACACGAAAAGGATACCAAATAACATACCTAAATATAATCTAAGTGCAAAATAAGTTGGATATGTAAGGTATATAATCAGAATTATGGATTTTAAACATTAACACGAATTTGGCATGAAATAAAACATGACCTCCAACACAAATTGCTGCTGCTACTACTACTACAAATTGAGCCCCATATATTGACACGGGAGGATGTTGGGTTTCAGAAACCATGTCCATAACATCAAAGCGTTTGAACATAATTCCTACAAAACGACATAACTCAGACATACGCATTATTCCAATTCACTTATCAAACAAACCCCATTGATAAATTAACAAACTTGCATTACTTTTCTCCAATGTTTTCTCCCGGGAATTGTAAAACTTGCAATGTAAAGACTAAACCTTGAGAGCATAGGTTCAACCAAGCCTACACTTAAAGTAAACAGAACTTCTCCATTGTATATGAAACATATTCCTCAATACAAAAATAACAAAACAAAAGCAAAATTCAAGTTTGACACAACACAATAGTATCATATGCAACGCAGACATGAGGAAAAAAGCATGGGCGGATGATATTACTAAGCGAAGAGAGAAAGTGGGACGAATGGCGTCACGAGGTATGTCGTGCTATTTCGATTCGTTCTACGGAGTGTCGACCGTCGGGTACTTCTAGTAAGAGCGAAGATTTATGTACATATAACTAAGATTAGAGAAGATTTATATCTATATACATAAGATTTATAATCATGGGTGTACGATTGTTAAGATTTGCATATATAAATATATATATATAAATCTTATTGGATACTTCTAATAAGAGAGAAAATTTATATATATATATATTACGATCGTATACTCACTATATATATATATATATATATAAACATAATTAATACTTATCATACCATATACATATACATACACTTGTCGTGCAATTCACGTTTCCTTTGGGCCGGTCCACCTCAGGTTCTTCACAGGCTCATAATATTTGCTCTCGGCCCGTAAGCTTTTTTAATTTTATACTGGCTTATTTAGTTTTTTATATTTCACCTTTTGTGCTCTTCTTCGATAAATAACGTATAAATATTAATAAAATTTTGATACGAGATAACAAAATAACGTATCTTTTAAAAAAAATACCAATTACATTTTTCATGTTAAAATTTTATTATTACTTTTACATTACTTATTGATTTATGTGTTCTATTAGTATTATCGAAACATTTTTTGTCTCTATGAAAAAAAAGATTTGATGATATCAATAAACCGTGTAGAACAATGAATAATGTGAAAGTACCAATAAAATTTTAATATATGATAATAAATAAACGTATTTTTTGAAAAAAAATAACAGTTATGTTTTGATATATCAAAATTTTATTTACACTTACATGTTATTTATTAATTTACGTAGCTTATTAGTACTGTTAAAACCTTTATTTTTATTATAAAAAAATTCAATAGTATTAATACGTTATGTAGATCGATAAGTATTATAGAAATATTAATAAAATTTTGACATATAATAATGAAGGAATATACTTTTTGAAAGAGTACCAATTATGTTTTTACGTGTCAAAATTTCATTAGTATTTACATATTACTCATTGATTTATATAACATGTTAATACTATTAAAACATTTCTTTGTGCCAATACCTACTGAAATTATTGTGGTGTTTTTGCACGTAGAGTAATGTGTATACATACAGTATGTGTTAAATAAAAATTGTTCAAAATAGTTATGAAAACAATTTTATAATAATTCTTTTGCATTGTTTGTATTATTAGGAAAGAAAATGTCATTATCCTTTATTAATTCACTAATATTTAACTATATATTATATAGATTAAATTAAATGGAATGTTTAAACTTTAATAATACATAGATGAGCCGATATTTGATGAGGTTGTTTTGAATTAAAATATTGCCATAAAATATTAAAGTCGATAAATGGTAGATTTATGTTATGTGTTTAGAGGCTAGAGCAACTTGTAACATAAGCAAACATGAATAGTGGTTTTGACATGATATGATGCTTAAGTTAGCAAAGAATCTGGAGGGAAAGAAAGAAAAAACTTGAGAGAGAAATGTTTTAGATCCCTTTACTTATATTTTTACCTAATGTTTATGGGTAAAGCTTGTAATCTTTTTCAAGATGATGTATCATATCTCGAAGATGCAAGATGCAAGTATTTATGTCTAGAAGATATGTTCCACATGCTGTAGGAAATATCTTAGGCTAGGAAAGCACCAACTATGTACTTAGTTCCACTGAACGATTCCCATCTTACCTCTTCTGAGTTTATAAGTCGTGCTCATACATTGTAGGCTTAATGACCTAGGGTCCAAGATTCCAAATCAAGTAAGAAATTAAGCTAGCACTTCTTGATAAGATGAACCAAACTTGTAAAGAAAACTCGTTAATGCCCAATGAGTAGTAAGGTTGCCTTAACTTTGGTAGCCTTGGTGATGATGCCCAATGAGTAAAGAAAACTCGTATAAGGCCTCGAATAGATTGCCTTAAGCTTATTAGGCTTACCCCATAAACTTTAATAGGTTGTCATATGACAAAACATGTCTAAATTGGACAACTTACCTACTCGGCCACTCCACATGTGATCAAACAAATTTAGTTTGATTTTAGAAAGCCCTTCAAAATGCTCACTCTCCTTATTGACATCTCAAGTCTCATTAATAAGAGTTAAGATGCAAGTGTTGATAGAATATTTCAACTAGAGGCCTAATAGGCTTAGAATTATTTTTTAGTGGTTTAAGCCGAGCTGTTTAAGCTTGATTCAACCTGTTTGTATTATTTAGATTTAAGTTCACATAGAAGGAATTAAGGAGAAACACTTTGGTAGAGCTTAAGAGTGACTAGGTCATGTACTGCTATGAGAGTTTGGGATTAGAAAGGGAGAGGTTGAAACAGGTTACAACAAAGGCTACAGAGGTCAACCTTTAAAGTGAAGATCATTAGGCTTTGGCTTACTTGTCTCGACATTTGAATTATAACATAGAGTGCAAACAATTTAGCGATTATTATATTTACTAATTGCTAGTTGCCTTACTTCCCCAAAATCAGGACATGGTCTAAGCAGTTGAAATCCGATCTACAAGTAGTTGAACTACCACCTATAAACGACTGAATTCATTTCTTTATAAATAGGACAACATGGGTTAAGATAACTATTACACGCTTGAAGAGGTAGAGTGGCAACGACCTCACCATGTAAACCATTCTAAAATAGAAGCTAACTTTACAATTACTATCACAGACCTAGTTTACACAAGATGAACCTAACTCAAGCACTTTAAAGTGTCTAATTTTGTATCTTCTTGTTATAAACTCATGGTGTAATCCTTAAGAATAATTGTAGAAAAACAAATTTGTAACTAAATCTTTCCAAAAGAAGTGAGTTTTTGTTAGTGATACTTAGTAAAATATTTCAAAGTTGACAAGTATTATTAAATTATATTTGCATAGAAAAATAATAAGACCAAGATGAAAAGTGTAAATGTAACACCCTAGGCTAAAAGTAATGAATAACCAAGCAGACAAATATTGATAGACCCATTTTAATCACTTGGCCTAAAAGTTTTAAGCTTGTATTGATAAAATACTCACAACCATGATTTTATAAACTAGTACCACAGCTTCTCACAATCAATGTGAGATACTTAACCAAAGGGTTTTACAATCTTTCTCCCTTAAACATATGACATCCTTGTCAAAAGACCTCACAACTAGGCTTAAATCTTCCCCCATTTTCTATGTATGATTCAATCTACCCACTATGTATAAGTCATCTTAGAAGCATGCAAGGAGTCACACCCTAATGATACTTCCCACTTTCATCAAACCTCTTCTCTAAATTGGGGCCAGACTCGAATCATTCACTTATTAGTAGGGGGTCCGCTTGACGCCAATTGTAATGCTCCAAACTAAAAGCATCAAATAGCCAAGCTAACAAACATTAATGAGCCTATTTCAACCATTTGACATAAAGTTTCAAAATTGTATTGATAAGATATTTACAACCAAGGTTTTATAAACTAGTACTATAACCTTCCACAATTTATGTGGGATACTTAATCATGGGGGCTTACGATAAAAGCCCATAATTTTCTATACTCAAAATATACATCAATAGTGGAAAACTAGAGAGCCACCTAAAGAGACCCTACTAGTTTTCCTAAAAGTTAGTGATATTAATATTCAGAACAGAAGTTTAGCCAGTTCTTTATGTAGAATATTAGGCTAAACTTAAGAGGAAGGGGGTGGGGGGATGCAAATTGAGTTTTAAGGATAAATTGCAATTTTTTTTCGATGTATCCAATTAAATACAATAATAAGAGTAATTAAGACAACAATAAACAATAATAAGTACAGAAGTTAAAGGAGATAAAGACAAAGAAATTCAAGCTCAGATATAACGTAGAGTTCGGAATGCCCTTTACTCTCTACAGACACATAATGCCTCCAACTAAGGACTTTACACCACTTTATTGGTTTCTCAATCTAAGCTCCAAGAGCCACACACACACAAACTTGATTACATAAGTTTTACACTCTCAACTCTTAACATAAATCACAATTTCAACTCATAACACAAAACTCAATCTCAAAGATTATTGGTATAGTACTTTTAACTCTCAATACTTTGCAACTAATAGCTCACAAGTACTATACTTCAAATCTCTCTGAATATTGTAAATTAGGATATGAGAGACAATGAGAATAATAGATAATAAGATCATAAAAGAATAATGGAATATTGCAGCAAAAGATTAGTTCTCTCTTATCCTTGGTCGGGTTATTGAGCATTTATATCATCTCATTCAAATCTTCCCGTTGTAGTGCATTAAATGCTCTAACAGCTAATTGAATCAGAATTACCGACATGCCGGCACCTTGCCTTTACTGGCAAGCTGATAATAAATTGCATTACCGGCATGAACACCGATAAGTGAACCGGCATACTGGCTCCTTCAGGCCAGTGAGTTTTTCTTTGTATTTTTCAGGGTTTTATACCGTTACTCTGGTTCTTCCTTAAGCAGTAATGCTGGTAGGCCAAATTTCACCTAAAAATACTTTTGACAACTAATAAACAAATACACTTTGCAATTTAATTTCAAGATAATTTGATCATCACTTAAAAGATTAAATTTCTTGTAGAGATAATTGATATATTTAATCATTAAGCAAATTAATCGATCTTATTTAATTACCTCAATATAATCAAATAATACTTAGTTTAATTATTCACTCGTTTTGTTCTTTTCAAAAATAACATGTTTAGATATATACTTTTTGTTTTGTTTTCATTAAAATCAACATGTTTAATTATACACTTTTGGTTTTGTACTCATCAAAATCAACGTATTTAATTATACACTCTTTTTTTTTATTCTCATCAAAATCAAATAATGAACCCTAAGTTCAACACTTTCTGATCCTCACTTCTGGACCTTGTTTTCTAAACTTCTAGATTTAGATGGTGAGCTTGTAAATATACTTGGATCCCGTAAAATAACTATAAGGGAATGAATGACAACTTGTTCCGTAAATGGGATAGAAATAGATGTATCTATTCGACTCATCACAAGTTAAGTTTTCAACTAAGTTAGTTAAATACAATGTGTGCACAAGTAAATGCCATTACATAACATTATTTGGTCTATTGTAAAATTAAAGAAATTGTACTTGTATTAATTTGAGTTGAAGGGTTTGATGTCACATACTCACAAATCGAATTCAAATTGAGGCTTGTGTAATAGAAAACACTCTTCGCTTAAAAACACCTTTGAATCATAGCCCCTAATCTTTTGCGACTCTCTCTCTTGTTATTTAGTTTAACTAAGGGTGGAAAAATGACTATTTTAGCCATCCTCATCGTAGGCCTTGTATTTGGTTCGAGAATCTTAACTGTTGTCCCTAGTGGGTTGCGATGTATGTCAGCTTAAAAGTTAAGTCGAGTTTGAATTAGTTCAATTTTTGGGTGATCAACCAATTCAAACAATCTAAACAAAACAAAATTTACAATCGACACATTAGGGAGCTTAGCTCCTCCAGTTGTTTTCACAAAAAATGGAATTTTTCTAAGAATCAGATGATTTAATTTTAAAAATACGATCGCATAGTATCAAAATATAACATTTTAAGACTATAATTATAAAATTTTAGGTTGAAACAACCATAAAAAGTTTTTGGAAAATGCAATTGAAAGTCATTGCACAATTTTTTTTTTAAGGATCCTATATTAGCATAAAAAATTTTGAAAATCTAGTTTGACATTTGAATTCCTTATATAAAAATGCTTTGATAAATCAAGTCTCAAATTTTTTGGAACTTGTTCTGATATATTTCCCAAATTTTAGTTAAAAACGAAGCTAAATGACAACTCATCCCAACCTAATGCTTAGGCCATTGTAGAGAGGAGGGGGAGTGCTGGCGAAGCTTTCCATGGCCGTGACCTTCTAATAGAGATGTAGTTTCGCTTCTAATTGCTGGTTGCACACATGAACTTCTCAATCCCCCAATTTCGCACTCGTTTTTAGAAATTTTCTCTTATCATTATCTCTCTCTCAATCCCTATCTCATGGATTTTTTCAGATCTCTAATTGATTAAAACTTTGAAATGGTGATCAGTTGATGGTTTTTACAAGTAGGTGTCGTGTGTTTTGTTTTTAATTTTCAACCAATACTTGGTATTTTACATGAAGGGGTGTTAAACGTTTAGTTTAATTAATTCATACTCAAGCTTTGGCCATCCCCTTAGATTGCCATGCATCCAAGAATATTTTTCCTCTTGTCATGCATTTTTATTAATTTTTCTATATTAATTTTAATGAATTTCTCATATATTTGAGTATTTTAATAATTACAAGTATATATTTTTATATAATAATTATACTCGATGTATATACATTTCTTTTACATATTATTTTATGTATACTCATAATTTTATTACTTCTATAATTCGTCTTTAGGAGTTTATTAGTTAGCGAGGCCTAATCCTTACGTTTTAAGTATGTATATAATAATATAATAAATTTTCACTACTTTAATTATATTTTTAATATTTTATTATATTTTTGAATTTCGAGCCTACGAGACTTCTTAGAGTAATATTACTTAACTTATCATTAGTTTTTGTCTAATTGATTTATCTTACCAAACGCTTTAGATTTTCCGCTCGAAGTAGGATGCTTACAATAATTGCAATTGGACTTTCTTTATTTACTCGATCATACATACTTTTCCTTTACACATTCTTTTAAATACCTCTCTCACTTAAGTATTAGACTGACAACACCATATAACTCCAGCACGGTCATAGTGTCGCTTATTTCTATTTTGCAGAGTGTTGGAAGCTCATTAACAAGTTTCAACATCAATAATAATTTTATATAAATATTTAATTATCATTCTATGGTTATGTTAAAAGAGCTGCGATCTTGGAACGTGAAGATGCACTGTCATTTCATAGTAATAAGAAGTTAGAACCCTAAACGATAAGACCATTTTTATATAAAATGGTCTCTTTTGGTATTGTAATTAAATCAATCTTACCAAACGTGAGCCAGAAGGTTTAATTAGGAACGGGAATAGATTAAGGATTAAGTGGGTCAAATTGGTGTCAAAGTGTGATCAAATTAAAATCAATAAAAATATTATAATATAAATTATATTTATTGATAAAATAATATAAATGGTTAATATCGTATTTGGTACCTGAACTTTATCGAAATATGTAATTTAGTACCTATATTTTCGAAAGTTTAATTTAATATCGAATTAAAACTTTCACTTTATCGAAATATGCAATTTAGTACCTATACTTTCGAAAGTTTAATTTAATATTTAATTGAAACTTTCACCGTTATTTTTACTAATATACTAATATGGCATAAATCACCACGTAACAATAGCATAGATTCATACGTAGAAACACTTTATTAATATGTTGACGTGGCATAAAGTTTTCATAAAGTTACTTTACAATTTTTAATTTTATGAACTATCATATACTATATGCTCACTTGAGTGGCCATTACTCATACTAATCTCAATTAGTTAATGCACCTAGTTTAATATATAGAAGATAGCTTTTAGCAATTTGGGCAATGTGGGACTGGGAAACATAGAAGCTACTATTTTGCAGTTAACCATATGTGAAATACCTTCTTCTTGATCCGTTTTCTTCGTATTCGTTTATTTCCATAGTAAAATATACACATATTCATGATTTCCACTTAACATAGATTATGAAAGCATTATATTTTCTCTTTATAACATCATGAAAATGAATTGAAATGGAAATATGCAAGTGTACACTTGTTGCATTTTTTTTTTTAAAATAACTCTAATTAGCCTATTTTGATCACTATTTTAAACATAATTTTGGAAGAGTTTTGAAAAAAAATTTTGTATGATGTTAAAGATCTTATAAAGTAGATTATAATTAAGAGGTTTTTTTTTTTTTTTAATTTGGAAGCGATACAAAATAAGAAAAGCGAAGAAAAATCATGTAAGTGTGATTGGTTGGTTTTTATACCGAGTTTGCTTTAGGTTTTAGTTTGCAAGTCTCACATAGATAAAATTACAAGCAATTTTCTTCTATATATTAATTTAGGGAGGAGAGGCACTTGAAATACTTGATGGTCATAGTCATGAATGTCAAGGTGCAATTTGCGTGAGATGATTTTCATTGCTTTTTCTTGAAAGTTTCAATTATGTATTAAATTGAGTTTTTGAAAGTATAAATACTAAATTGTATATTTCGATAAAGTTCAAATACCAAATACGATATTAACCTATAATATAAATTATCCATATTTTAGAGACACTGACTTTTTTATTTTTTGATTTGTATTTACATTTTTGGTAAATTGGTACATTTTTTTTGTTTTAGAGCACTCTTGATCCGAAATATCCGGCTATGTCTCATAGAAAACGAGTTGAACCAATCAAGTGAATGTGTTTGGATGGGTTTTATGGCTCAACCACCGCAACGCTAGTTTAAACAAACTCCAGGTAAAGTTTTGAACCGTCGCAACCTGTTGAAAATAACTTAGCCGGTATAACAGAAAAAGAAAATTAAAAAGAAAAGAAAAAAGAAAGACAAAAAGATCTTCCCGCCCGCACCCATCCCTGTCCGGACATTTTCTCCTTCATCTTCCATTCTTTGCAGCACACAACGCGCTATATGCTCACTGTTTCTCCACATTTACGTAATCTAGTACTAACAATCCTCGAAAGATGCAATCACTTGAACCACCTAAAACAACTCCAAGCACTTATAATCACATTGGGTCATACCAACACCCACTTCCTAGTCTTCAAGCTACTCCGTTTTTGCACGCTAAAACTCGCCAACCTCGACTACGCTCGAACCATCTTCAACCAACTTGACACCCCCAATGTATATCTCTACACTGCCATGATTACCGCCTATGCGTCTTCTTCCTCCTCCTCCGCCGCTGCCACCGCTTTCCGGCTCTACCGTACCATGCTCCGCCATGGAAACCCTCGTCCCAATCAATTCATTTATCCCCACGTTTTAAAATCTTGTTCTAGAACGGATTCGGTTCATACCCAGATCGTCGTTTCGGGTTGTGAACTGTACCCAGTTGTCCAAACAGCTCTTGTTGATGCTTATTCGAGATATAGAGGTGGAATAGAAGATGCGAGGAAAGTGTTCGATGAAATGTCCGAGAGGACCGTTGTCTCCTGGACGGCTATGGTTTCGGCATATTCTAAAATTGGGCAGTTTTGGAATGCGGTAAGCGTGTTTGATAAAATGCCTGAAAGGGATGTTCCATCTTGGAATGCTCTCATCGCTGGTTGTACGCAGAATGGTTTGTTTCCCGAGGCAATATGGCTGTTTAGGAGGATGGTGAATTTGGAAAATACAAGGCCTAATATGATAACATTGGTTTGCTTGCTCTCGGCATGTGGACATAGCGGTATGCTCCTCCTCGGGAGAGGAATACATGGCTATGTTTATCGAAACAATATTCTTTTGGATCCATTTATTATGAACGCTTTTATTGATTTATATGGGAAATGTGGTAGCCTAAAAGTGGCTAGAAAGATTTTCAACATGAGTTATGTAAAACAGTTGACAGCTTGGAACTCGATGATAAATTGCTTTGCTCTCCATGGCCAAACCGAAAGTGCTATTGATTTGTTTGAGAAGATGGTAACGTTTGGTGTTACTCCAGATGAAGTAACTTTTATGGGCCTATTAAATGCTTGTACCCATGGAGGGTTAGTTGAAAAAGGTCGTGTGTATTTTGATTTGATGACCAAAGAATATGGAATTAAACCACAAATTGAGCATTATGGATGCTTGGTCGATCTTCTTGGTCGAGCTGGAATGTTTGAAGAAGCAATGAGAGTTATTGGGGAAATGGGGATTCAGCCCGATGAGGCCATATGGGGTTCTTTGCTCAACGGATGTAAAATACATGGTCGTCTGGATTTAGCAGAATTTGCAATAAAAGAGCTTGTTCGGCTTGAGCCAAATAATGGGGGTTATGGTGCAATGTTAGCAAATTTATATGTAAAATTAGGAAAATGGGATGATGTCCGTAGGGTCAGGAAGATGTTGAAAGAGCGGAATGCCTGTAAGATCCCAGGTTGCAGTTGGATCGAGGTTAATGACCAGTTCCATCAGTTTTACTCGGTTGATGGATCTCATACTCAAATAGATGACATATGCAAAATCTTGGAAAGTCTTGTTGATGTTACTTAGTTTGGGCTGCTCATAACGTGGCTGATTCTTCTTGTGGTGATTGCCATGGATAGATGCACTTTGTTTTTTGATGCCTAGTCATGGTGCAAAGTCTGTGCCTTGCACTTTGATTGGAAGTCACCTTATGAGTGCTGGAAGTCCCTTACCAAAACAAAGTGAACTGCACGCTTGGAAGGTTAACAATGGTACCTAGTCAGCTGAAATCTCGATATAAGTGGAAACTGTAGTCGTCTTTATCGATGTAGCTGCTGGTTCTCTTATGGTGCTAGGGTATTGTCAAGCAACAGTTTAATGGTATAGATGGTTACTCTACTAATTTTTTGACAAATAAGATGAGCAGACTGAGAGGTAGGAAAAGAGAACCTACATATTGACCCTATTGTTAAAAAGTAATGGATGGGCCACCTTACTCAACTTGCAGATTAAAGAATTCTGCCGCAGCCGGGAAGGATACAGCTTCTGGTGTGGAAATTGCAACTTTAGTAAGAATAGAAGCAGCAGCCATAGCAAGGCCTCGGAATATTGGTGTTCACAACATTAGTAAAAGTGCTTTCTATTGTTTAGGTTGATTTGGGAGGAATAAGCAGTATTCCTTCAAGAGTAGATTGAAAAGGGAGTGTGCCAAGAAGCTGCTAGTGATATGATAGTTGCGCCAAGGGAATGGCCTGATTTCTGGTGGGCGAACTACTGCCTCTCATCTAGGAAAAGGAAGAGCCCATAACAAGGGCAAACATTTGCTAACAAGGTCCATCTTGGGATAGTCATGCATATTGTGTTTTTTGGAAGAACTATACATATGGAATCAATTATCTTGGATATAATCCAGATTTGGAAAGGTTTATCTTATATATTTGTTAAAAATTTAAATAATGTATACACAAGGAATGGTGACTCTGTCTATTACCGCTGTAATATGTGAACTGTTAGTGGGTAGCTTTTTAAGTCTGCCGTCAAATCTCAGGTTAGAGATGCTAGTTCTATCTCTTTTTTGCAGGAGCTCCATTGTGCAGTGGTATTATTAGGTTTTCTAACTTCATGGCAATGATAATATTGCCAACAGTTATTAAAAAAAAAAATAATAATTTGCGAAGAGTCATGATAATTCATCTGAAAAATTTCTTTTGAATTCCATGAACAAATGGCTTGTACCAATCCTTGTCAGTCCCAAAATGGATGCCATGTGATTCGAAAGAAGAATTCGGATTCACATTGTCCTTTTTTCTATTTTATTTTGTAATTTATTAATGTTTTTATTATTCACTTAAAGATATTTAACAATATTATATTATTAAAATAATTATTTTGGATCCATCAAAAGTTGATACATGTCAAGAGATTAAAATTTCAGCAAACTCGACAGAAGTCCATTTTCGTGAGATGTGCGCAACATTGAAGATTCAAATGGAATAAAAGAAAATATCGAGGAAAAAGAGAAAAGTAAAAAAGTAAATTTGATGAATTTTAATTAATGGTGTGCATTTTCCTTGTGTAAGTTAGTGCTTTTGACTTGCATATTCTAGAGCTTTTCCTTGTCTACCATCTAGCTAGCCGTAGAAGTTTTGATCCTCATTAGAAGCTTAATAGTTTGCAAATCCCTCTTACATTTTTCAAGGAGTTTATACATTCACCATGTGTGTGCTTAAAATGTAAATATATCAAATGTTATAGAATCATGGTTAATAAAATTACTTAAAAATAACATATTATGATAAATATTATTTTAATTTTATATGTCTTTTTTTGCAAATGACCATATTAGACAAATAGCTAAAGAAAATGGTTGAGGCAAAATAGGAAGCAACGAGTTTATGGGATGCAAATTAGTGGTGTTTAAAATTTTAAATTTGAGGGAACATTTGTAAAATGAAAATAAAAAGTATAACAGTGTAGAGACTGACATTATAGATAGATAAATAATTAAATAATCGATAGACAGTAACATTATTGGTCGGTGAAACGACATTATTGCTGCCCCTAAGGAAAACTCCTAGTATAAAAGACTAAAATCCAAAACGAAAATTAACCACGCGCATGAGAAGAATAATACCAAATTAAGGTTGTCTTTATCTTCGATTGTCTATTTTTCTTGTTCTTACCTCCTAAATTTCTCTCTCGTGATTAAGTGGTTGTTTGACTCTGGAGGGTGTCATTATGTTTCTGCCTACTAACTTCTTCTTTTTTCTTGTTTCACTTCATAGCAACAATAGATAAATAGGAACAAAGTAGCAAGTATCAAGCCAAGTCAGCTTGAAATAATGAGGCATGCCATTTATACCACGTTTTGGAAAAGTTTCCCACATGCCATTTAAAACATAATATTATTGTAATTCCTCCCAACTATTATAAAGAAATATCTGAAGTGGTTAGAACATCGAGAAGATTGTTGCCGTTTTAGCTTTTTTAAAGAGAGAGAGAAAAAAAAAAAAACCATTAAATGTAAATTGTTCCTATAGTAGGTGAGAATTACCAAGACACACGACATGATATAGTTATAAAAGGGTTCGGATTACAAAAATTAATACAAATAATAAACAAGTTAAATTTAGATATGAAACATTTAAATTTATATTCGGACATACACGATAGGTTTAAGTTCGTATTCGGGTTTGGTTTTGAATCATAGACTTGTTTACAGACCAATTTATTATGCAAGCCTCATAAATAAGTCACATATTCAACTCACCAACTTATTTATTATTAATAATTGTATAATACTTACATTTGATTTTATTTTATTCTATTAAACACCCACAATAATTTTTTTTATTTTTATGGTAGTTTAGGATTTTTACCACTCTTTTTGGCTTTCACTACTTCACTTCCTAGTAGTAGCTCTCACAAAACTTGATCCTTTGTCTTAGGTTCATTTTCAATTTATTTTCTTTGCTATGTCTTCACATACGCATGCACATTGTGTTTGTTTATATATATATATATATATATTTTTTTGTGTGAGGTTATTTAGTTAGTTTGTATAATTCAGCTTTTTGCTATTTATTTTGTTGCTTACGTTCAATTTTGTGATTTGTTGTGATTTATATTATTGAATCATAATCTACTTTTTTTCATTTAATATAAAGCGATCATTTTTATATAAATTCTTCATTATAGAATCTGAAAAAAGATTCTCATGACTATAATCAGAAGTCATAGTGAAATAAAACTTGAACCCCTTAATTAAATAGTTATTGACATAGAGGATAAAACTATTTGTTATTCTTATGTGAATGGTGGCATGTTTCCATTTAATTTAAGACAATAAATCATTAGCATTAGAAGGGTTATAAGGGTAGAGAGGACAAAACCATTTGTTATTCTCATGGACGGTTCTACTTAAATTTCAATCCAACATATTTTGATGAAATTTATTGTTCATTATATGTAATAAATAAGGGTTCAATAGCTTTTTTTATAAGTGGTTTGAATTGAAAGAGATGCTGTTGTGAGAAGATATAGTAGCTATTATTAAAATGTTTGTAAGTAATGGAGGATAGGAGAAAATTATTTATTATTTTCATGAATTTTCTTTATCTAAAAAGCAATTTAGTCTTATTCTTGATCTTGGTCTTGCTTCATTTTGATTGGAATGTTTGCTATATATTTAGGAATTACATTGTTTGAGAATATTCTCTACAAAAATCTTTGGTAAGTTATATAGTTGTTGGGTGTTCACTTATTCCAAAGAAAAGAAAGAAATATATTATAGTGGTGTTATAATATCTTGATGAAACACTCTTATTAAATTTATAAGTATTTTGTAAATTTATTTTTAATCTTTTAATCGATAAACAAGTCCAATCGAGACGGAAGATATACTTATTAAATAAATCGGATTACGAATTTAAGTTTTAAGATATGATTAATAAATTGGTTGTGTTTAGATTGAGATTTTTTAGATAAGAATTTATTTAAATACAAATATAAAACACAATAGGACAATCCAAATTGTTAACCATTGCGTAGAGGATGGGAAATACTGCTCTTCTGGCAGATGACTACCGACCATATTGTCGTTACATCGAAGGCAACCATCATGACAAGGTAGGGTCGACACGATTTGCTTTGGCTTGCTAAAGAAAGAGTTTGATAAATCAAACTCACAATTTGATTTGATTTAAATTTAAAAAAAAAACAGTGAATGAATTCGTGCTAGTTGGATATATCGTGACGTATATTATTTGAAAACTATGTTGACCAAATAGCAAGCGTTAAAGCCACGGAAGAACCCTCAGTTTTACTTAAAATTACAAAGTTGAAAACTGCTCATTTTTAAGGTAGATCGGTTAACTCTTTTCTATTATTTTATCTAATTTCGATGGTTGACACAATAGAATATCAAAATGAGGACCTTACGGTCACCGAGGTTCGTAAGTATTTAGGTATTGTGTACTATGATATATGAATAGGGCTGGTAATTTAGGAGTTAGAACACAATGAATTTAAATATGACATAACACTATTTAAATGGATTAATATATAAAAAAATGTGACATGAGACACGAAAGGATTAAACTAGTTTAAACATTGTTAAATTTATATCCAGGTTTGATTCAATCTTTTAGACCTAAATATAAGACACGAAATATATTATATATTCTTTTATATTTATGTTTGGCTGGACAAATAATTTCTTTTTAAGTCAGAGATGTTAGTTAAAGGTATGAAATATTTTTAATTATATATTCTTCTTGTTGCATATTTTAGTTTTATATTCTTTTTCTTGTATCATAATTTAAATAATAAAAATTTATAAACTCACGTGTAGGTTTTTTAATTATCTCCTTTGAAGATTTAAGAAACAATATGACAAATTTAGAAATCAACTCTAATAATACTAATATCTATTTAATCCATTGTTTCACTTAATTTTATGATGTTATGTAACTTAAATTTTTAGATTTTCTTTATTTAGAAAGATTTTACTTTACTAAAAACTTTTATTTGAGTTATAGATACTATGTCATTTGCTTTTATTTCAAATATTCTTATCATTCTTTTCCTTTTGTGTATATATATATTTTATAAATTTAATTATAACTTTTTAATTAATAAACGGTATTAAATATAAGATAAACGATATATGACATGATAGTGCAAATTATTAACATTAATATAAATGAGTTCAACTCAGAATACGAAATATACTAAGTCACAAGTTTAAGTTTTATAAAAGATTAATAAACAAGTTATATTATAGATTTAGGTTTTTTAGATACAAATCCGTTTAAACATGAAAATGAAATATGATATGATAACATCAATTGGTAGTTGTAATTATCATCAAATTATAAATGGTTGAAGTAGATCACGTGTACACGGCTTTCGCTTGTGTCATGTAAGCCACTAAGGAAAAGATATGGAATTTCATTTCATGGTCTTTAAATTGAACTTTAGATGATTCTCTTATACTTTATATGGGAAATAATAACAGAGAAATAGGAAATGGACGGGAGAATATAAGATGAAACAAGGTAAACGATATTTTTATGAGAAAGAAATAGAAAATGGAGTGAAGTGTTATATTTGATAGAATCATGTGTCCTTTAACAGTCTGATATTGCCTAGATAACAAATATTTAGAGACTTTTTTTTTCCATAAATATGTAGAAACTTTAATATTTTAAATAAACTAAAATTATGTTATAAACTTATAATACATTAAAACTATAAATCCCTATTTTGTTGGTCTTATTTTCATTACTCCGATATTTTTCTTGCACCGTTTTCAAACCGTATGCTTGCTCTATGCAAAATCTCTATAAGCAGGATTAATTTGTCATTTATTTTATTTAGTTTAAAAAAAAAGCAATAAAATTTTTCTTTTCCATTGAATCAAATACTTATTTTTAAGTATTTTAAAATAATAGTTTTACTTTCCAACTCTCATTCCTCAATCTCTATCTTCACTATATAATTATAAAGTTGAAATAGATAAAATACATATATCAAATAATTTACCGAATGCTATGTAAAGAATTAAAAAAGAGGAGGAGAAAAGTCCACAGAGGGATCTAGAGAACAGAAGGGGGAGATGCTTTTACCAATTGTAAAGAGTAGAAGGAGACGAGGAGAAGAACCCTAGGAGGTATCTAGAGAATAGAGGAGAAGAACCCAAGGAGGTATCTAGAGAATAGAAAAAGGAGATCCTTTTCTCTCAATATTTTTTTTCTTTATCTCTCTTGATTCTTCCTGCACAAAGGCTTGCCATTTCATAGGCAAGTGAAAAACTTAAATATAGTACAAAACCATAAAAGGGAGATTGTTACATATAAACTTTCTATTTTTAGTTAATGGTAGGAAATTTTGAGTTTGCCGCAAGATAAGTTTTATAATAGTTTAGCAAAAGTTGATGATATTTAACACTCCCCTTCAATGACTTTTTTCCTTATTGTGAACCTTGTCATCATGCTAAGTTATTTTCTATATTCTTCAAATTATGGATCATTGAGCCCTTTTGTAAACGTATCTACAACTTAACATTCAATGTTGATATATTCTATCTTAATGTTACCTTGTAATACTTTTACTCTGAGAAAATGCTAGTGCAACTCTACGACTTGGTTTTGGCATGAAAGATATGATTTTCGGCTAAGTGGATCATTGCCTAATTGTCACAGCATAACTGTACTACATAATTAATTGATTGATGTAGATCTTATAGTAATTGCATAAGCTATGTACAATCTTGAGCTACCATAGCTATTACTTTGTATTTTGTTTTTGTACTTGACAAAGATACAGTAGGCTGTCTCTTACTACACCATGATACTACTCTTGATTTGAGGCGAACATATGTCAAGTTGTTGAATGATGAGTCTCACAGTCACCATTATAATCAGTGTCACAATATCTGACAACTTCACATGAAACACCTTTCTTGTAGAATATCTCATAACTGATGGTACTCTTAATATGCCTTCAAAACTTGACGTTTCGCTTCCAAATGTGACTTCTTTGGATATTGCATGAATCGACTTACCACACTCACTATGTGTGCTATGTCAGGTTGAGCTAGAGTGAAGTAGATCAAACTACTCACAAGCTCTCTATATATCTTGGCATCCTTTGAATCTTTTCCTTTAATTAAACATAATCTTGTGTTCATCTTTATGGGAGTTTTAATATTGGTTTATAATCTAGGATATCATATTTTTTTCTAATAGATTTTGAGCATACTTTTGTTGGCATAAAAATAGCCCATCCTCAATTCTCTCAATCTCAAGTCTTAGAAAGTGTTTTAACTCTCCAAGCTCTTTCATTTGAAAACGTATGGAAAGATTACCTTTTGTTCTAGTGATAATGAGATCATCCACATACACTAGCACTATAGCTGGCTTTCTATTTTGTTCTTTTACAAACAAGCTTGAGTCCATTGGTCTAAGTAAATATCCACTTTGTATTAGGAATTTTGCAATTTTTCTATACCATACTCTTGGTGCTTGCTTCAAGCTGTATAATGCTTTCTTCAACTTGTATACTGGATGATCTTTACTCTCAAAACCCTTGATTGTTCCATATATATTTCTCGATCTAGCTCACAATGCAAAAGTGCATTCTTGACATCTATATGCCAAAATTTCCAAGATTTACTAGCTGTAAGTACTAACAAAACATGAATAGTGGTAATTTAAGCCATTGGACTAACTATCTCGTGATAGTTTAACTCATACTTATGTGAAAATCCTTATGCTACTAAATGAGCCTTGTACCTTTCTATAGATCCATCAGGATGAGTCTTCACCCTGTATACACATTTACAAGAAATAGGTTATACTCTAGCAAGTCATGGCACTAACTCTTAAGTTTCATTTTGTTTTAGAGCCTTAAGCTCTTCTTTTGTTGCTTCTCTCTATTTCTTCAATTGAGATGCTTCTTAGTACGTATTTGGTTCCTTTGTGCTGTTGTCTTCTACTAATGCCAAATTAGCATATTTCAGATTCGACTTTCGATTCTTCGTAGATTTTCTTAGCTGCAATTCTGTCATTTGATTCTTTTGTTTGACTTTGTTTCTTTTCTTCTAGAGACTTGATGTAGACCCCCGTCTGCCATAGATTTTTATGTGGAAATCTTACTCTCCCTTAATTTGATTATGGTTCATTGTTACAAAATTTCTTATGTTAGTAACACTTCCTTGACTTCTAGTTGTACCTCCATTTGTCTTTGCACTTGCTCCTTAATTTCTTGAGTCTGGTAATAACATACCTTATGAGGACTACTACAATGATGCCTCATTAAATACTACATTTATGAAAACATAACAACACGCTATTGTCGGATCACAACATTTTTACCCTTTTGTTGAGTATTGTAACCAATGAATATATAACGGATTGCCTTCTTATCAAATTTGCTATGTTTTTGACTCAATACAAACATGTAGTAAACACATCTAAATACTCGAAAGTAGCTTATTGATGGTTTTGTACCCCATATTTTTTCATATGGTGAAATCAACCTAAGCCTAGCTTGAAGCAATTTGTTGGTGACATAAACTATTGTTTTCATGTACTTAGCCCAATCGTGACGGAACATTTTTAGTGTGCAACATACTCTTGCATGTTTCTGTTAAATGCCAATTTTTTCTTTCCATAACTCCATTTTGTTGTGGAGTATTTGAGCAAGTTAATTGCTGTCTTATGCCATACTTCTATAAATTGTAACGCTTCAGGTTAAAAGCAATAAATAACTAAGTCAACAAACACCAATAGGCTCATTTAAATCACTTAGCCCAAAAGTTTCAAGCTTGTGTTGACAAAGTGTTTGCAATTAGGGCTCTATAAACTAGTACCACAATCTTTTACAATCTATATGAAATACTTAATCATGGGGTTTCATAATCTCTCTCCCTTAAACACGCGACGTCCTCATTGCAAGACCTTACAATTAGGCCTAAATCTTTCTCCTTTTTCGATGCATGATTTGGGTCACCCACTATTTATATGTCATTCTAGAAGCATGCAAAGAGTCATACTTTGGTGATACTTCACACCTTCCTCAGATCTCTTCTTTAAACTGGAGCTAGGCCTAAATCATTTACCTACTGGTAAGGAGTCCACTTTAATACTATTTTTAACATCATAAGTCAAAAGTAGTGAATAACTAAATGAACAAATACTAATGGGTCCATTTCAAAGACTTATTCCAAAAGTTTCAAGCTTCTATTAACAAGATATTCACAGCCATGGCTTTATAAACTAGTATCATAACCTTTTATAGTTCATGTATGATACTTAACCATAGGGTTTCACATAAATATTGAATAAATTGCTTTGATGTGTATTATCCCCTTTGTTAGTACATAAACATTGAATTTCATACCCAACTTCCTTTTCAATATTTTCTTTAAACTCCTTAAACTTCACTAGAGCTTCTGATTTCTCCTTCATAAAGTCAGTCTACACATACCTTAAGAAACAATCGATAAATGTGATCATGTATTGGTTTTTGCTAATTGAAGATTGCTTCACTGGTCCAAAAACATCCGAAGGTACTGATTTTAACGACATTTCAACTCTATATTTTGACTCTTCATATAGTAGCTTGTGGACTTAAACATATTGACATCTTGCATAAATAATGTTATCTTGTATTTCTAAGTTTGGTAGGCCTCATAATATTAATTTCTTCATCATTACCTTTAATTGATTATAGTTAACATGTTTGAGTCTTGCATGCCATAAATCAACTATCTCATTCTTTCTTGTCTTGTCCAGATATGTTTGTTGTGCTGACATCATGTAGATAGACACAAGTCGCCATCCCTTCATAAGTGGTGAACTTGTAGGATTCAAACTTTGATGTACTTTCACATCTTTAGGTCTAAACACTATATAATTCCTCGAAGATGTTAGTTGCAAGATTGATAATAAGTTCTTTTTCATCCTAAGTACATGATAATCTTGGTTTACTTGAACCTAATGTGGATTGAAGAAGGGAACAATAACTGTCTGGCTAATATGAGCAATTGGCAACTTGGAGTTGTTTGTTGTCACCACAACTCACTCTCCTTTGTACTCTAACACATTTAAAAGTTTTTCCTTATTTCCCATCATATGGTTAGAGCAACTGACATTAACAATCCAATCATCATTATAATTGTTTAAGTGGTCACTCATTGTGACTAATGCTGCCTCCTTTGCTGGTTCATGTAAGCATGAACCATATCAATTGATACTATAGCTTCCCCTTATTATAAACTTTTCCAATGGAGACCTTTCTTCCAACCTTGTTGTCTTTAACTTGAGTTTTCACCCTTGTTGCAAGACTTTGCAGCCATCATGAATTCTTTAGGTACTCTCTTTTTAGCAAAGAGGGCTTTATTCTCCTTATTTGTTGAAACTTTAGACATCTACTTATCTAAGGCTTCTTGGTTAGCCAATATACCTTACAACTCTTTTAAAGTTGGTTCATTAGCCCATCAACCCATCGGCCTATCCTTGAGTTGCTGTAATTATCCAACAGTATTTGGGATTTAATCTATGAATAATAATCCTTCTTTTCCTTGTTTCATTAATTGCACTCTTTGGGTCCAATTTGGTAATTTCACAGCAAATGGATTTTACTTTAGTGAAATATCGTAAATCGTCATGTCACATTGTTGAGCATACATCAATTCGTTTTCTAATAGTTATAGTTTCGAGTCACTTTTCCTTGTGAATAATGTAACTAGAGTGTCTTAAGAATCCTTTGCTATAGTTAAGTCCATGATCTAATGCAAAAACCCATTTTCTATGATGATAAATAATATATACATAGCCTTTCCTTATTTAATCTTTTGTTTCTTTTTCTCCTCCCACTAGTTGGTGAGGCTGTTTTTGCACCACTAATAACACCCTACAAGTCTTGCCTAAGCAGATAGTATTTTATACAGATGCTCCATGCATCGTAATTGTTATTGTTAAGCTTCTTTATCGAGCTAGCTGGTGATGCCATTAAATTAATTCAACTTGATCTTGGACCAATAATTATCATAGTTCCAGGCTGTGTATTAGTAGAGTCTCTTCATACCATGATCTTTGATCATAGATACTTAAGCTATGTTCTTATTAGAGTTAGAGCAAGATGGTCCTTCACAATCTGGCTTTGATATCAATTGTAAAGAATAAAATGAAAGGAGGAGAAGAACCCATAGAGGTATATAGAGAATAGAAGGAAGAGATCTTTTTACCAATTATAAAGAATAGAAGGAGAGGAGAAGAAGAATCAATTGAGGTTTATAGAGAATAAAAGGAGGAGATCCTTTCCTCTCAATATTTTTTCTCTATCTTTCTTGATTCTTCCTATACAAAAGGCTTACCACTTTCTATAGAGGCATCTAGAGAATAGAAGGAGGAGATCCTTTTACCAATTATAAAGAATAAAAGGAGAGGAGGAGAAGAATCCACTAAGGTTTATAGAGAATAAAAGGAGGAGATCCTTTCGTTTCAATATTTTTTCTCTCTATCTCTCTTGATTCTTTCGGTACAAAAGGTTTGCCACTTTATGGGCAAGTGAAAGACTTAAATATAGTACAAAATTATAAAAAGTGGACTTGTTACAACTAATCTTTCTATTTTTAGTTAATTTTAGGAAATTTTGAGTTGGTTGCAAGATAAGTTTTGTAATAGTTTAGAAAGAGTCGATGATACTTAACATGCTAAATTCTAAATAAATATAAATTAGGCATAGAAATGATACAGATAAATACAAACAAAGGTAGTCCCAAACAAACAATATGGCATTGAATTATCTTAGATTCAATTGAAGAGCGCATATGATTAAAACATCACTATGAACCATATCAATTGATGGTATAGCAAGATTATTTCTTGGCAAAAATGTGGATCGTTTATGAGTAAAAAGAGAAAACTTAAAAAGTTAAATAGATTTTTATATGTACTATATAAATAATTAGATCTCCAAACTCTGTTTTTAGGTAGTGTTTGGTTGTAATAATTGGATTAAATAAAGAAAATTGGGCACGACAAGTATAAGAAGGACCGTACAGTATAAATCAATTGTACTTGTTTGGTTATATAGTATTAGATATAAAATTTATATTAAAAAATTAATTATTTATATTATAAAATAAATAATTTTTTTTGTAATATTTAATAAAAATAATATTAATTAACTCAATACTATTACATAGATAGGTATTTTTGAGAATGTAAAATATTTTTTTTATTTAATAAATTTTATTTTTATACCATGGTGTGGATGAAATAAAATTTAAGTATTTTGTTTAGTCTATTAACTAAATTTTTATTTAGTCACCAAAGTAAAATTACAAATTAAACATGGGATAAAATTTTTTGTCTAATTTAATACCACAACAATTTCACAATCAAATTCTATTTTAGATTCTACAAAATTTTTCCTTAGATAAAAAAAATATAAAAAAATAATGAAATAAAAATTTCATAAAATTAATGGTAAAATGTAAGGATGAGTGGAAACTCTATCGTATAGGCTATGTATCCTTATCCTACTCGACTTGGAAAGTTTCAAGTGAGTATTGAAGGTATAGAGCGAGTTTCAAATAACAACTTTTCGAAACCTACTTTCATAGAGTAGAGGTTTGGTACCATGTACCCATCTTAAACCTATAGTATAAGGTGTATAGAGTACATGCTCGAAAATACTTGATATTTATCTTGTAAAAAATATTAAATAAAATAATATATATTGATGAATGAAAAATAATTATAATTTTTTTGATTAAAAAAATAAAAAAGAATATTATATTTATGTTAAAAAGAAATAGCGCAAGACCAATATAAGGTCTTTTATGTAATATCTTTACTTTTATAAATGATAGTCTTCATTATAATTTGCTATAGGTTCCATATATTTTATTTAATATCATATAATGAAATAACGAAGATAAAAATAATTAATTTTTTGATATCACAGGTTTTGTTATGGGTTCTACCGGTTTTGTTATGGGTTCTACAAGTTTTATTATAAGTTCCATAAGTTTCGTGTGAAGAACTTGTAATATCAAATATGAATTATTTGTTAATAACACATAAATTTGAAACTAATGAAATTATAGAAAAAAAAAACTATAAGTTTCATAGGATACGTGGTAACTTATACATTTTGCAAGGCAAAAGTTATTCTAATGCATTATAGGATAGGAATCAATTTTAAAGTTCATGGATTGATATCTTATTTGAATAGGATACAAATAGTCTTATATTGTGTCTATTTTGTATATGCTTGTCTTTATTAAAACGGTAATGTAGAAATCTGAAATCACTTTTTTATCTTTTTGAAGATTTTTTTTAATTTTTATATTTTTTAAGATTTAGAAACTCAAATGTCAAATTTCAAAGAAATGGACCGACACTAACATGAACCATAAAGCAACTGCAACGTTGCCTTACAAGAATACCCACCAATTTGTGGGCATTGGCTATAGAGGCGGCCCCAAGTGTTATGAATCCTTCCATTTATTTTATGACTGCTGTCAATTGCGCATTTATTTCTAAATAGGGAAAATGCATAGATATAGTTAACATATCATTTATTTATCTATTTCTGGTGATGATAATGGAATCCATGTCAAACTGACTTTACGATATTTTATCATCCATCTTTCTACACACAAAACCCACGTAGCAATTGATAAGGGCATGTCGGCTTTGATTGACGTATTTATGCTTGGTATGTTTTATTAGGTAAGTCTATTACTCTCCTCGGTCATTACCTGTTTTCTTGACTTGTATACAATCGATAATCTCCATTCCCTTTGGGACTTCTAGGAGCATTACTTAACTATATTTTATATCTAACATTTTTATTAATATTATGTAAAACCTCGTATTATGATGTATTAGTATCCTTAAAATTTCTCTCCCTATCCCAAATCTTAATATGGTAGGCCTAGCCATCAAGCTAATAAGGTTATAATGGATCTGAACTTATTTATAGTGATAGATGAAATAATCTATTTAAAGTGATGGCTCAATATCAAATATAATAGGGAAAAAAAAAGAAAAGAAAAGATCATATTAAAATCCAATTGGATGATGTGACTCACATTTGACTTAATTGAAAATTAAATTATATATAATTTAAAAATCTTTTAAATAGATAAAGAAATTATAAAAATAATATACGATATAATCGTTAACAAATCATTACACTTAACATACCATATTATTATAATATTATTTCAAACACAAAAGCACACAATAGGACTTATGTTGGACCCAACTGAAAACTAAATCATATATAATTTTAAAATTTTCCAACTATAAAAGGGAAAGATAAACATAATATCTAAATTTATTAGTGATGTAATCACTAGTAAATCATTAAACTTAGGATATCCACCTAACACCCCACATTACTATAATATTATTTCAAACACAAACCCACTTGAGGTCATAATATTCCCTCGCTGGGGACAGATGCGCACTAATTATGGGAAAAACCAATAAACTAACTCCATCACAATAAAATCTTATCAAATAAAAACTCATATTTAATGGTATAGGTCAAAATTATTTAAACATGTGAATCTTATGTAATTTATCACGTGGTTTAGATACTCCTAGTCTTTCCTGCCGTCAGCCGCCACTTTAATTGGGAATCTTTCTCTACCTCACGTTGGATTATTGGATATTAGTAGCTGAGCCGATACCACCGAAGTATTGTTAGGTAATAAAAAGTTAAAACAGCCTCATTAATAATTTTTAAGCTTTTTTTTTTCATTTTAAAAATTTAAATCTGTAATTTAATGGTAAGTTTCGTTTTCATAAAAATAGAATAAAGTAGCTAATATTGATCTATTTTTACATTTGGTTGGCTCTTGACGGAATAATTATTATTTTACAAAATTACTATTGTTAAAAAATAAAGAATTGTGATTCTTTTAAAAGATCGAGGAAATAGCATTTTCTACTTTTTTACAATATATTTTTATACATATTCATTAGACTTTAAGATAGTTATAAAAAATAGTTGTTACTTATCTATTTTATTTCTAATAGATTATAGTTCTATTTCTATCTCATTTCATATTATATAAACTAAACACATGAGAAGAGAAAATAAATATATGAACTATATCTTAATATTTTGCTTTCAAAAAAGCTATATTTTCATAAACAACTTTTGAGAATTTAAAAAAAAAAACCATATTCTCATTTATTAGCACGTTAAATTGAATTTCTTAAGTAAATAAGAGTAATTCTCATTGGATAGTTTTGAAAACGACAAAAAGGAGATATTTCTCACCTTTCCATGAATTTTTGTTATTTTAAACATGTAATTAGTTATGATGAATAAAATTATAGTTATAAGAACAAAATAAGAAAGTAATAATTTCTTTTAGTTTTGCTTTATTTTTTTAAAATGATATCAATAATATAGTAGAAATATGTAAAAGTAGCAATACATTTTTAATCTAGATCATAGGTAAGTAAATGAAAATATAAATGTCGTGGTAGCATATAAAGTATCATGTAAGAAAAAAAAAATATATAAAGAAGTAGCTATCGCTTTAATTTTTAATGGAATTTTAATTCATTGTTTAGCAACGATAGAAATCTTATAATGCAACTACTCCGTAAATATTATAAAAAAAAAAAAAAATTCCCTGAATCAAATGTACCGATAGGTATCATTCTAATTTACCCATACTAAGTCAAGTATATTAAAAGAAAATTTTCAATAGATAGCACGTGAATTGGATAGAATAGTGGGGGAAAAAAGACTCGTTGAATATTATATATCACATATTATATACGTTAGCATATAAATAATAATAAAATATTGATTGATATATATAATATAATGGTAGTTTTAATAAAATTACTTCTATACATTGTATAAATAATATGTTTTAATATTTTATTAATATTTAAATATTATGTGTGCATAATCTAGTGTATAATACCAAGGAATCCTTTTTGAATTAGTGAGTGTAAATATTAACAAAATTTTAGTATTTAGAAATATAATTTTTTTATCAGTTTTATCAAATTCGAATTGACCTACCTGGTTTAACTTAATTTGATTCAATCCTTTTATTAAAAAGGTTCGAATTATTATTTTAACCCTTATTGATAATGATTTTGATTCGACTTAATTGACATGACCGGTTTAATATGGTTCTTATAAAAATATATTATTTTTTTTTATATTTTCTAGAAATGCATCAGATTAAATATACTTTGATAAAAAAAAATATAAAAAGCCTTTAACTTTTAATTTTTAAGAATATAGATAAATTTTATTATATTATAAATAAATAAATATTATATTATAATATTTTTATTAAATTCTATTGATTTCAATTCGATGTAAATTTAACTATCTACATCTTTTATTTCTTTTTATTCCTAAATCAACCTTTTAAAAGGAATTTGACAATACTACTTTTTATCATAACTAATATATATATATATATATATATATCTGAATATCTTTGGTACTTGCCTATCAATGATTCCAACACCGTGAATCTTTTTTAATTGGGAAGCTTACTAAAAACAATTCAACTTTTTATTCATTTATTATTTCATAAAAGTAAAAATTAGTATCGTGAACGGTTTAATTTTTGCGACTTGCTACAGTTTTCAAAAATTTGCACATGTTAAATTTCTCCGCGTGCCATTCAAATTTCCGGCCTTTTACCCCATTTTGCTGCTTATAAGTACCAGTTTTCAGCTCCTCGAATCCTCTTTATCCAGTAGACAAGACTAATTCAACCACCATTTACTTGCATTTATCTTGTTTCCTGACATTCTCCCCCAATACACACAAAAAAACTAAAGATTCATTTTCACCCCCACAATAACCAAGCTTTGATTTTTAGAACCAAATTAGTTTTTGAAAGATCATTACTTTAAAAGGAGATGGATTCAAGACCGTGTTGCAATTTGATTTTCATCCTCCAATTGCTGTTTTTAGCTCAAATTTCAAAAGGGTCTTCTGATTTACCATCAAAGCTTTTGAATTTTGCCAAAGGACAAGGAATTTCTGATTGGATTATTGGAATCAGAAGGAAGATACATGAGAACCCTGAACTGGGTTATGAGGAATTTGAGACTAGTAGCTTGATTAGAGGAGAGTTGGATGCAATGGGTATTGCTTATAAACACCCACTTGCAGTTACTGGTGTTGTTGGTTATATAGGGACTGGAAAGCCACCTTTTGTGGCTTTAAGAGCTGATATGGATGCTCTTCAAATGCAGGTTTGTGCTATCCCAGTTTTGCTTTCGATTGATCGATTTTTCTAGTGGCAAACCCTGTAAAGGCCGATGCTAGCCCCGAAATTTTTATTAATTCAATGGAGTTTGCTTTTTGATTGATGCTACTAGTTTTCCCTCATTTGTACATACGAGTTTCATTAATTTGAAAAATTTAGCTTTTAATTTGATCAGATTGAGGGTAGATCATCTATGCGGATAATGTTTTTCTTATGGTGCTTGATGGGATATAGCCAGTGATATACCACAATGTAGCCAACCTCATTCAGTAGGAATTAGGCTTGAGTGCTGCTGTTGCTGATACCTTGATGTTATATAGTATCCATAATTGTCAAATACTAGAGTGTTGATCGAAAGAAAGTAGTGGTTAGTGCAGCTGGTGTTAGATTAAGGTATTCCGACATTGAAGATCTTGAATGTTTCCATGTGAAGAAAAAGGGTGTTTTTCTTGTTATGTTTAATGTAATATACTCTGCAGTGGTTAGTTGACTTCATCCAGTTCGAATAAGAAAGCTTGAGAATTGTTATTTCTGTTTTCAAGTCATACGGTATCTAGAATTGCTGAGTGCTACAGTTTTAATTGAAAGGAATTGGTGGTAGTAAGGTATTCCAATACTTAAGTTGTGGAAAACTTTTTGTAAGAAAAACAAAGGCATCTAAAGTGAATTTTCAATTCTGAAATAAAGAGTAATATGTGTTAGTATGCTACTATGAATAAAATTTATACAATTTTTCTGTGTGTAGGAAATGGTGGAGTGGGAACATAAGAGTAAAGTTCCTGGGAAGATGCATGCTTGTGGCCATGATGCTCATGTTGCTATGCTTGTTGGTGCAGCAAAAATCCTTCAAGAACACCGTGAACTGATACATGTACAGGTTTTCTAGTACTTTGTTGATTTATTGGTGCACATATGGACTGTTCTTCTACTGACATTGAGATTCCATGATATAAGAAAAATGGAAAATGAATAATAAATTCATCAATTTTGTTTGCTTTGTTAATTTTTAGGATTAATTTGTTTCAGATAAAACTATAGTTATACATAGGTAATATCTTCATCCGTTACATGTTGAGCTCTTCTGTATCATAGTTTACTCAGGGAATTGGATATACTGAATGGTGCTGATAAAGGGCAAGATAAAAATTTTGAGTTGGAAAAAAACTAAACTGTGGATTATACTTAAGCTATTTAGGAAGAACTATTGTGAAGAAGCTTGAATTAGCTACAGGTGCTGCGAAAATCACATAAAATGTTTGCACTCCTCATGGTCTATATAGTATTCTCCTTTGGTTCCTGCTCTATACCCTTTTGGGGCTGCAGCATAACTTTTATGCCATGGATAAGAAAATCTTCATTAGTTACCTTTGGATTCTACCAAAGCATAAAAGGTGTTCTTTCATGTAGTAGTTCAAGAATATTATTCCTGAATTGGTTTTGCAATTGCACCATTGCTCATGTCTGTCCAATCTTGCTCCAGGGTACTGTGGTACTCCTCTTCCAGCCTGCTGAGGAAGGAGGTGGAGGGGCAAAAAAGATGATTGATGCTGGAGCACTGGAGAATGTTGAAGCAATTTTTGGCTTGCATGTCGCACCTCATTTACCTGTAGGTCAAGTGAGTTCAAGACCTGGTCCGCTTTTAGCTGGGAGTGGTTTCTTTGAAGCTGTAATAAGTGGAAAAGGTGGTCATGCTGCCATTCCTCAGCACTCAATAGACCCAATTCTAGCAGCTTCAAATGTGGTTGTCAGCTTACAACATCTCATTTCGCGTGAAGCTGATCCCTTGGATTCTCAGGTAGCTTTTGTTTTAATAGATGTTGGTTTCTTCGTTAGCTGTGTGTCATAAATGAAGATGATCCATGCCAATTTGTCATTTACTTGAAACATAATTACGGAATCTAATGCATGTTTCAATCCTTACTAAAATCAGGGAAGATATGCATAGTCTTTTCATTAGATCTGCCAGTCATTAATGAAGGGGCATTTGATTGAGGTAGTAAACTCCTTTAATTATATTCCATATGTGGTTTCGTGATCTTCTTTTTCAATCATGCCTCAGTGTCTGTTTATGCAAATATGCTGTTTGCAAAAGATCAATGGTTACCTCTTTGTATGTGTGGCACCAAATTAACTGTATCCATGCTGCTTGAGGTGCAAATCAAGGATGAATTCTATAATATCATGCAGCCAAAAGCACTGCACATTCTTTGATCTTTATGCAAGCAGGCTATAAGTTAATCACAAAACTTCTCTTTTGCATTCCTGTTGATGAGAGCCGGGTCATATGCAGTACCATTCAACATTTAGACATTGGAAATGGGGGCTGCACATGTCTATTTGGCTAATCCTGTAATTGGGTAAATGCAAGAATAGAATGTTTGACTCCATGATATGCATGTCTCTTTAGTTGATCAAAAGCATCCTATTGCATTTTCTTCTGTATCTGCAAGGAAGCCAGTTTCACATTGATGACTACATGACCTTATTTTTCCCGATTCATTTCTTTTCCTTATATTTCCGAGTTACAGGATCTGATTGTTCTTCAATGTCCTTTTGATGTCAAATTTTATTTAACAATTTTCTTCTGGCATTGCGTGGTGCTAATAAAGGCAACTTTATTTGCTATAAGTCTACAATCTGTTGCAAGTGGGAAAATTTGTAGATAGTTAACAGTATTATTGCATATCGATGACTCAGTTGTGCTTTTTCAGGTTGTGACTGTCGCAAAATTCCAAGGTGGTGGAGCATTCAATGTCATTCCAGATTCTGTCACCATTGGTGGAACTTTTCGAGCTTTTTCAAAGGAAAGCTTTATGCAACTAAAGGAGCGAATAGAGGAGGTACGATAATCATAGGTCATGAAATGTCATATTAAATGAACTTTAGAATTTTATGCTGCACAAAAAAAAAAAAAAAAAAAAAAGCTGACTTGATTTATGAAGTGAAAAGAAGCAGTGCAAAGTAATCGGTATAATGTGGTCTGGCTACACCTATCTTTTCTAATTCTGTTTTCCAAGTTGCAAGGGGGAAGAAGGGAATCAAACCTTGTACAGCCACCAGTCTGCAGAGGACAGATATCATTAGATCGACAGTCCATTGCTAACTATAGCAAAACAGTGTTTACACCAATTATTATAGACACCTTAGGGCTTTACATTTGGAATCTCTTCTCCTTTTTGCTTTACAAGTTGAGTCACATATATGAGAATCCCTGCTTTCTTTATCTTTCACCAGCAAAAGGAATGCCAATTATGAATGTTCCCTTCTATATCTTTTGCATTGATTCCTATTCTATTTAGTCTTACAGTATCATCAGTCAGTTTTGATAAGTTTAGTGTTAGAATTAACTAATCTAGAAGTTTAAAGTACATGCTTTTCATTTTAAATTTGTTAACATCTTTTAGCATGGAAAAATTACTGATATATTCAACCTCAGGTAATCACAAGACAAGCTGCAGTTCAGCGGTGCAATGCAACAGTAAATTTCCTTTCAGAAGACAGACCCTTTTTCCCTCCAACCATAAATGACAAAAACTTACATGAATACTTCCTGAGAACGGCGAGAGATGTGCTCGGCATTGACAATGTTAGAGAAATGCAGCCGCTGATGGGAGCTGAAGATTTTTCATTCTATCAAGAGGTGGTACCCGGACACCTTGCCTTTATTGGGGCAGCGGATGAGACGCACGGGTGGAACAAACCTCCACACTCCCCACATTTTTGGATTAACGAGGATGCACTGCCTTATGGTGCTGCTCTCCATGCATCATTGGCTGCTAACTATCTTCAAAAACATCAACACAACCATCCTAAGCAAGAGAAGAAGCACGATGAGTTGTAGGATGGATGTTAAGAAGTTGGATATTACTGGTAAATGCATCAAGTCTTGATTTAGACTATTTTTTCCATGTTGAAAATGCTTTAAATGTGTATAAGAAGCCATTCATTTACAACTCCCTATCTCACAAACGTTATAGTTGTGATCCAGTGATAGAGAGTTCTTGTGCTCTTAATCATTCGTGATCCAAGGCGAAGAACTTCATCTAGTTGGATTATATCTTACTTGTATTTTATTTGTATCCTATTTATATATTTATTCGTATTTGATTTGTATTTGTTTGAAATTTAACAATTAAAACTACCTGTTCTATTTCACTTTGTCTTTTTTTTTTTTTAATTCTTTTTTCTAAGCTTATTATTATCATGGTAGTGAATGTCGAAATGGCTGTTGGAAAGTAAGCATTAATGTACTTGAGTGGAAAAAGAAAAGTTTAATAAACATATTTTATCCATCAAACTAGGAATACATCATTTAGTTTTGAGTAAATTGTGAAAACATCCTCTTATGTTTGTTCATGTATATTTAACCCAATTATCTACGATGACTATTGACACTTTTAAATCCGTAGAAAGAATGTATTTAGATTCTTATATTACCATTTTATTCTTAATTTTATGAAACTTTTTAACTTTAGTTTTTCCCTTATTATTTTATTAAAGTACATAAAGAAAAGGTCTAGAAGCACTTTTTCAAAGACCTTGAGGTCTAAATAGTAATTTTAAAGATAAGAGAATATATAAATGTGAAGCAGATATAGAGGGTGTATTTGTATTTTACCTTTATTTCGTTTGATAAAACTAAATAAAATAAATGTTAGATGAATCTATACTTTTATCATCTTGGTTTCTTATTTTGTAGATGCTTCTTTTGAAAAAGGTACTAAATTGATTAAAAATATGATCTTGGCTTCATAAGAGTGGAGTAGAATAGTTATTCCTCCTTTATAAAGCTATTCTTATATCAAGTTAGTAAGATTACAATTCCAAGGAGTTGCTATTATTAGAATATAAGGAATTGTGGTTTTTTTTTTATTAAACAAAGAGAATAGCTATGCTTTTGTCTTCAAGTATTTTTAAGGCTATTCATTAAATTGAACCAAATTGAATTAGATTGGACTTAACTGCAAAATTTAATTCTTTTATGTTTAAGTTCAATTTGCAATTTATTTCGAAGAGGGTTTAAGTGGTTGTGGTTCGATTTGTGTAATTGAATCATATTGAATTGCTTGAATCTAAAGTGAGTTGCTTCTTATTAAAAAAATAATATACAACTCATACTTTTTTGTTTAAATTCCATCATATTTCAATCAACCACATTTACATTTTATTTTATTTTGTCGTTTCTCATCCCACTTTCAAGCTTTACATTCCATTATTTTTTCTTCATTGTGTTCTCTTATCTTTTAAGCAAACTTGCACACCATCATTATTACTTGAAATGCAATACTACAATGATATAGCAGCATGTGATTGTAATCATTGTGTAATATTCCTCAATTTGAATATTAATGTTTGGTTCAAAATTTTGATGATTATTTGTACAATCAAATTAGATAAAGTGTTTTGGAAACAGTTGGAACCAAACCTAACCAAATTAGGTTAGAATCTCGAATAATTAAAAGTGGTTCGGTTCATTAAAAGTTTAAACTTAACTGTTTCAAATATAGTTCAGTTTGGTTTTGACCCTTAAATTGAATTGAACCATTGGCATCCTTATTTTGTGTATCTACTCACAAGGCCTCAAATGAACCATAAAGAATAAATAATATCTATTACTTCTCCATTCCATATTTTAGAAACTGCAATTATATTCTTACTTTGCAAACTGAACATGTTGTAAGTGATATGATGTCCAAAACTATGTATTGAGTTGTCAGTTACTATGTTACAATACAATTATGTTCTTGGATGAATTGAACCAAATCATTTTAAACCAAAGCCGATTGCAACACTTAAAAATGGAAGAGTATTTTAATTGATATTAAATCTCAACTAGTAACGAGTGATAGGTTTTGTAGATTAGATAATCCAGTGTGTGTCCTATACTTTGCAAATAAGAATTGAATAGGTAAATTTAGGATGTTTAGTAAAACTAATCCGATTAACCTAAAAACTTACGAATAGGCTCGAGACATTAGTTGGGGAGACCTCATGGATCCGGATATTAAAAATATAATAACATAATAATAATACATTTGAAATACTACACTTTAATTATATTATGTATTATTTATCATAATTACGTAAAATAGGTCTCGATAGTTTGTGAACTTTTAAAGATAAATTATATATATAATAAAATAGGACATAAAATAACATGTAGAATATATGTGTATGTAACGTATGGAATTTTTATGTATGTGCATATACCCGTAATTAAATAAAATACCTGATTATTGGTATTTTAAGCTAAAATAAGTAAGAAAATAATGGTAAATTCAAAAAAAAAAAATAAAAATAATGGGAATAGCTAGGAAGATAGAAATTGAGGCATGTAGATTACCATTGATAGGTGTCAAGGACTAAGCCTTAGATTAGCATGCAAATTTCTTTACTATTTAAGCTTAGAATTGCGAGTAGAGAGAAAGAAAATCTATTTCCAACAATTAACTAGCTTAGGAAATTTAGAAACACTCTCCAACATTTTATTCATGCAAGTGATGATTTAAGAAAAATCAAAGTGAGCTAAAATAATCAAAGGAGAAAATTTGGAAAAAATAGCAAAATCAGTGTGTGGTATAGTTGATTTGGCAGTTCACTGGAGTAAGGAGAAGCTAGAAGTCAATCAATTACCCTATCATAAGGAGTAACTGACAACTAAAGCTGCCAATAAGGAAGGAGCCACTGTGGGTGTCCGGAGGTCCATTTTCTGGTGAGGTTAAATTTTAGTTTGAATTTACATAAATTTGTAAAAATATAAAATAAGCTTAGAAAATTATGAAAAATAGTATTCCTACATACTTTTATGTATAGAATCTAGAAAAAAATATTATTTTGTATAAATTTAGTAGCTACACTATATGTCCTTAAGAAATTGAGCAATTTTTTATACTAAAATAAATACGATTAATGATGTAGTTTCCACTTCAAAATATTTCTATAAACTATCTTAAATGAATATTAGATTGCTATGTGAATGTCTTTTGTAGAACTATTTTCTAAATTTTTATGTGATTTTTGAGCCCTAAATTATATTGAAAATAGTGGTTTTAGTGAAAAATAACCTATTTCTCCTAATAACCTCACTAGATTTTGAGTTGGATTAATGATTGAAGTATTTATATTGTTCTGGAATAGTTAGATTGAGTAGTACAGTAAGTAGTTTTAAAGAATTGTGATTTAGTCTTTAAGAAGTGAAGTTGATATTTGATTCTTTTGTTGGACTTAAAAAATTAATGAACTACGATGTAAAGTATGAGGATTTGAGAAGTAATGAAGTTGAGGAAGGTTGTTTGAAGTGTTATTTAAGGTTTTGAATTGATCTTATAATTGTAACTTAGAAGAAATGTGAGTAAATTAACTAATTAAGGGATGTTAGTTAAATGCAGATGATAACTTAAAGGTTTTGTGAATGAGTTGTGTACTAGAATGATACTCAAAGAATGAGTGAGAGGAAAAATTTATGAGTAAAATGCAAAAAACGGAGGACTTAGAAACTTGGTTGAAGGATAATTTTCCTAAAAACTTTAGACATAACAGAGTCATACGATAGCTCAAAGGGTAGTTTAATAGGGAGCTTAACATGAAGAAATTCAGAGGCTGTCTTAGAGAGTAAAATTGATATCATAAATGATCTATGTATAGCTCAAAGAGTAACTTAGAGGATTTTTTACTAAAGAAAACTACTATAAAATCACTCAGAACCTAACTAAGAGGATTTAGTAGTTTAGTGTAACTTATAAAAATCAATGAATAGTTAAGAAATCATGATTTTTAAGTAGAAATAACTTATAAAATTTATGATAAAACAATCCAAAAACGTATAAAACAAACTAATAGCTAATGGATTAAGGCTCTAAAACTAATCCATTATGTATTTTTAGGGACAATTGAAGATCAAGAAGGCAACGATTAGGAGTAGGTTAGCAGTAAATGTAGGTAAGTTAGGATCGATGCTTCATGGCGTGTTAAAGTATCATATCAAGATACTTGGAGATTTGAGAGTGCTTGTATGTGGTTGTAGGTAGATGGTTTGTGCTATGTATTTGCTTGTAATACTGATTGATGATTTGGAGTTGAACTTCAAGTGCTATTTTCTGCTTGAATATATCATGTTTAGCATATATGAACTTGGTTGCTCACCTTATAATCTAGACTAATCTTAAGTTGACTGAGATCTAACCTGACATTTACGATAACCTAATAAGGGTAATGATTAGGTTATCAGACTAAATATTGATACTTCGATGAGGATAGCAGAAATAGTCTTTTTCCCACTGTTAGTCGAATTAAGTAACAGGAAAGTGGGTCATGGCAAGGTTAGAAACCGTGGTTCAAATGTTGTCTAGGGAGGAGGGTGCTCTCCATTGCATAAACTCGGATTTAGTCTGATAGTATTATATTGAAACTCTTTAAAATCTAAGTTAGAGTGGACAAAATTTTTGTAACTTCAAAATGGACCAGTTAAACATTGTGCGATGATATAACATTTGCTTGTTACATTTGCATTTAATAATGATTGAACAACTATGTTTGTTAATGTGCTCTTATGACTCTATCTCTTCTTATTGAGCTAGTTGAGCTCACATCTTAATAGATTGTTTAACAAGTGTGGAGTAGTACTTGAAGATGCCTTATTACAGTTGTCTGCATGTTAGTTTTGATGAGTTGGGAAGTGAGGTGTCGAAGTCCATGTACTATTATTATAAAGTCTTCCTATGAGGCCTTATAGTTTTTATTGGCTCATCAATATATCTATATTATGTAATGTAGTTCTCCTGTGGACATGTACAGAACTTTTGAAAACTCTCGAATTTTTTATGTATATAAGGCTATGTAAAGGATCTAAATTATCTTTAGATATGTGAATATATATATATATATATTTTATAAAGTGTTATCCCATAGGTCTTATATATTATAGGTGCCTATTTGATTGCTTTAAAGCTGGTTGAGTTATTGTTAGCCTTGTGTAGATTATACCTATGCTAATAGCTAAAGATGGTAGCTTCTAGCCCAAGTTGGTTTACATGGCAGGAGAGTTATAACTCATCAAGTTTGGGATGTGACACAGTGAAATTTTAAAAACTCTACAAAACTTATTGTTTTAGGATACATTTGCAACATGTAAAATAAAATTAAATTCAATAAATTATAAGAAAAAAAAATCTCTTTCCTTATAACAGAAATCATCTCCTCTTATGGCTAGAGCTCAAGTGTAATCCTCATTTTAGTTTCACTCTTGTGAAATTGTGTTCGCCATAAAGACTCCAATCGTAGTCCCTCTAATGGTATCCACACACATGATAATAAGAAATAATTTTGATCCTTAAATTGCTAGATGACTTGGAAACAAAATTTTATATTCCTTTTATTATTTTTTTGTTAGTTTATATATAAATAGAAAATGATAGAAATCTTTTATATTTGCTCTTGTCCCTTTTTAAAATACTATATTACGTTAATAAAAATTAATGAAAGAGACTTTTTATTTCATGAATCTTTTTAACTACTACAATTTTTCAATTGCATAACTATTGAATATGGAATTAATAAATTCCATATGCTTTCATATGAAAAAGCAATGATCAATAATACATAGCCTTTAAAATGTACTTGATCGCAAATATATTGTCATGCTTTAAATCAAGAAGTCATAACAGCTCCGCCATGTAAATCAACCTAAACTAAAAGCTAGCCACTTTACTCATTAATGTCGATACAAGTTACACAAAGTATTTACCACTCTACAACTTTGAGTCATCCAATTTAGTACCTATTTGATATCAACTTGTGGTGCAACTTTCCAAAATGGCTTTTGAAAGAGATTTTGTGGTATAAAGGCTTGAGAAGAAATCAAGTTTTATAAATAATTTCAGAAAAACAATATAATAAGGATTTATAAAAGTCTACAGGTTTACAGAACATAGTCAGGTAACAACAGTAGAAAATTAAAGGGTCATCTAAAGAGACCCTATTAGTTTTCTTATATATTAGTAAGTTAATAAACAAAATAGGAATTTAGCCGTTTGGTCTTGAATCTCACTCCTTGACCTTGTTCTCTACACTTCTAAAACTTAGAGTAATACTAGTGTATCTATTAGAAAATATGTAAAACAACTATAGGAGAATAAGCAATAACTTGCTCAGTAAGTGAGATGGAGATAATAACACATATCTAACATCAAGTAACTGGGGTTTTCAAGTAAGGTTAATTACATGCAATGCATGTCTAAGTAAATGCCATCGTACGACGTTGATCGATTGTTGTGAGATTAGAGAAATTACGCTAGCTCTAATTTAGATTTTGAGGAGTTTGATGCCCTATACTTCGTAGATTGGAACCAAATTGGGGCTTGTGCAATGGAGAAATATGTTCTGCCCGAGACTACTTTCGAACCACTATCCCTAACGTTTTTATGACCTCTTCTCGTGTCATTTAGTTCCACTAAGGGTGAATAAAGGACTATTTCTGTTATCCTCATAGAATGGTCCGTGTTTGGCCCGAGAATCCTAACTGTTCCCCTATGGGGTTGCAGATGCATGTTCGGTTAGAAGTTAGGCTAAGTTTTAGTTAGATTGCTTTTTAAGTGATCAAGCAATTTCAAACGATTTAATTAAGTAATATTGTAAAGCAACCAGTACATAAAATCCAGTACTCTAAATAGCAAAACATTATTTAAGCACATATGTTGCATACATGTAGGCAACTAACCTACAATCCCAAATAAGACATATACTAAGGCCTCCAAGTATTCTTAATAATATTTTAAAGTGCAGTGAAGCATTGATCTTACTTACTTGGACAAGTCACGCTCAATGGTGCTGATGCTTGATCTTGTCTACTTCAATTGTTCCCTAAATATTTAATATAGTTACTTTAGTTTTATCAAATATAAAGTTAAATAAGTTCATTTTAATAATTTAAGTGTAAGTATGACTTATCTCTAGCGAGTGGTGTAAGCTTTATTTTATTCCCAACTCGTTGCTAAAGTCTCTGAACAAGGTTTTGAAAGCTTGCCTAATACCGAGTTTTGATCTCATAACCTTCTGATCAAGTTTCTGAGATTATCTCAATTATATCTTTACTCCAATTTACTCTCTAAACATGACTTTAAAGTCATTTCCACTAAGCTTTTCACACCAACCGATTATTGAATCAAGTTTCGAAGCCATTCTAACCACATTTCTCTTACCTAATACTTCCTAAACAAGTCTATAATGGGGTATAGTTAAGTTTCTCTTATTATCCAACTTTCTGAACTAGAAATTAGGTCCCCCCTTTACAGACTAACCCTTTGAGGTTGTCTTTGAAGTGAACTCATATAAGCCTCTTAAACCAGCCAACCTTTTGCTCAAGTCTCTGAAATCATTATAATCTCACTTCTTTCACCAAACAACTCCTTGGATGAGGCACCAACATATTTAGAGTTAAAGTCATTTTATCTACCAATGCTGGTGAACATGTTTTTGAAGTCATCACACCCATGCTTCTTTTACTAAACATTATCTTAACCAAGACTTTGAGATAGTTATGTTCAAGATCCTTACATTGGTTAACCCTTTGATTAAATATCTAAACTAAGAATTTAAGTCATACTTTTACTAGATCATCGTTCTTAAGAACTTTCTAAACATATTTAATTTGCGTATTTGCTTTAAGTAGCTTACTCTAGTATCTCTTTTTAGGTTACAAGTATGATAAATCACAATCATACAACAGGTTCATTAGACCCATGATCATCACATTACTCAAACTCCTCAAACCCTTATTTTCTCACCTTAATGCATGTAGTCTATAATTAATGATTTATGTATATCTTCAATTTCATTCAATGCAATCAATTTCTAGATCACTCTCCTCAGTAATATATAACACCAATAAGCTACAAAACTGGTACAAATAGATTTCTTTAGATTTAATTACCCAAAAATGTTTGAAAATAACATTTTTACCAAATTTTAGAGGCTAAAAATTTATGAAAAATATTTTTGGCTGAAATCTCTTGATAGGATTCATACATGCAGTATAGAGAAGTTCTAGAAAAATTTTGGTTTCGAAATAAGAATAATAGGGTTATTTTAAACGGCTTTGAAAATTGTTCAATTTTGCGTAATTCATTAAGGAGGTCATATATCTGTTCAAAATTTTTATTAACTGATATTTTTCTTAAATAGTAGATGCAAAAAGTATTTTAGAATAATTTGTTTCAAAATTTTTGAACCTAATTTAATATTTTTGAAAAATGCGAGAAAATCAAGTGAAAATCGGATGTCACTGAAAATACCATCGTTTAGCCACCATCTTCTACCCCTTCTTTGTTGGCACCCCTTGGCATTGCTACCATTGCGAGGTGGTGATGGTGGTTCTCTTCTAACACCATTTTGGATCCGTGTTCCTTGAATTGATTGGGTTTGTACAGTTTTTAGTTCCTATTTTTCTAGAATTTTCCTTCAATCTTTCTTCCTCTTTCCATAATTTTCCTAAAACCCTCACTATTCAAAGAATTCACAGAGAGTATTTCCTAATTTCCTTAGCATGCATGTGTGATAAGAGTACACTTTCTCTCTCCTAAGCCCATT
Source organism: Lumnitzera littorea (assembly GCA_024138015.1). NCBI lineage: Eukaryota > Viridiplantae > Streptophyta > Magnoliopsida > Myrtales > Combretaceae > Lumnitzera > Lumnitzera littorea. Next base: position 8,931,562 of record JAMXBB010000010.1, on the reverse strand, counting down.
TATATCTTTCTAAAATTATTTATTAAGTGTCCAAACATAAGGATTTTCAATCAACACTTGTCCAAGTTAGTGCCATGTGCAAGCCAAATGTTTTTCCACAAATCTTATTATCTTTAATGATTGTTTATTAATTTTACTTATTAATTTTTAGTTAATCTTACACATTTTTGAGGAGTTTAGGTTATTTTGGGTATATAATTCTTTATAATAATCACACCCGAGGTATACGTACTATTTTTATATGTTATTTTATGTCACTTTATAATTTTAGTGTCCAAATAATTTATCTCTAAAGTTCAGTTAATTTTCGTTACCTAATTTACGCGTTTATGACGGATAAATTAAATATAGTAAAATTATCTATTTTTATCTATGATACTATTATTTTATTGTATTTTGATATTTTAGACTCATGACGTGCCCTTGTCTAACTCCTAGGATTCATACGTGAAGTATTACCCTAATCGGTTAACTTTCATATACGCTTTAAATTATTAGTTTAGAATAACTACGCGAAATTACAAGGATCACATATATTCTATATGAAAAAAATAATTGTTAATACAAATTGCTTCCGGTTTATTATTTCAAATTAATTTATTCTAGCTTTGAAATACAAATTTTAGTATCTACTAAAATTTCTTGTTGAATATTTTGTTCCCATTAACCATGTTATTTTGTGTGACTCTCTACGCTTCTATAAATACCTAATTTTTAGCTAACTCAAGGCCAATCCAAATAGAGGTCCCTCGAAGCCTATCAATAATCAGACGAACTAATGCCTTACCTTGTCTAGGTGTCCCACTTTGAACAAGCATTAAACATACTCGAAGATACTTTGAGAGCCCAATCTTTGACCACTTGGTTCTTGAGGAGTCGATCGATCACCCAGACAAGCTAGAACTATGAAGGTCCTCTTTATCTTTGAGTTTGAGCACACCACGCCAAGATACCCTACTCTTGTAGGTTCTCCCTCGAGTCTACCTTACAACTCGTGGGTCGCTTGGGCCCCATCATCCGCCTCTCTAGGAATATTTGTATTTAATGCCCACTTCTCTCCTCAACTCATTAATTATGGCCTGACATCAGTAATACAGTGAGCATATATGACATACTTTTAAGGTGTCAAAGCCCCAAATTATAGATGTGGCTATTAGCTCTCTAACGCATATCTTCCATCAGAAGCAAGTATAGACGAACCTTGTGCCAACATGTGCCTTAGGTGATTATACTCCCTATAGTATAAATAGCGTAAGGGGATGATAGGTAAGTGGATTCGAACCTTCAATACCCTATATTTCTCTTGACATACAAAACCCTTCTAAACCTAAGCACCTTCCTTGAGGATTGAGAGTGCTTGGATAATCCTTAATCCCCAATCCCCTTTCCTTTGATCCTCCTTTTTGACTTGAGCCTCGAAGGGCCCTTGTGGAAGCACCCATAAGGAGCTTTTTGCAAGTGACTTGAAGCAAGGAATCCAACCAAGATTGAAGCCCACTGACACTCTAATATAAGAAATTGAAGCTCAACTTCCCTTTTTACATTTAGTTGATTCATCAACAATCAACATTTTGGCACTCACTATTTTAGGCCACTTCACATAAGATAGATAAATGTAAAAACAACAATCCACAAGCTTTATAGTTAGGTCATAACAATTGCTCCAGTTAGGCAACGATAATAGGTCGCCCCCTACCATGATGTTCACCAACACTCCCTACCTTAGGCACTCAAACCTACAAAATTTAGCAACTTAGAATACTTATCTAACAAATGCTTAAAGACAACCGAAGGACCTAAGAGTCTAATGCTGCCCTCCATAGGGACATTGCCTTACTAAAAAATGCATCTTAAAAACGACCAAATGTAGAAGCAACAGTTAGCTTATCTTCATAAAAGATAAAAAAAAAAAAAACAATGATCTGCATTCTTTACTCCTAATATGTTTACGCGACTAGGTTTGGTACGACCAATAGGCCTTTAAGGACTTGTGCGATTGGCTGAACCATAATCATGATAAAACACACACATAAGATGAATGTTTTGCAATAAGCAGACCTATTGAAGACTTATCCCTAAGATGATCCCCGAAGGCACTCAAGGACATGAATGTCCAGGAGCTAGACGAACACATCTGTCGTGCATCCATCGTGTGCAACTAGAAGAAAGTTGAGTCATCTGCCTGAGCATCACACTTAACAACAACAAAGAGCCATTCATGGAACTTATCTTCGAGGTGACATTACCTCAATGCATGAGGCTCCCTCACCTCAATACATACATGGACTAGGTGACCTAAATTACCACCTAGTCCACTTCCCCCATGATGAGCCTTCATAACTTTTCAGATGCTATCATAAGTAAGGCTTTCCCTAACATATTGGTAAAGATAGCCTTATTGTAGTTTAACACCCTAGTCGATGGCTCCATTACATCTTTTGATGACTTAGCGAGCAAATTTCAATAGCATTTCTTTAGCTCTAAAGTCCTATGTAAAGACTCCCTGATGCTTTACAATGTCAAATAGTGCCCTAACGAATCCTTGCATGCATACTTGGAGCACTTCAATAGAGCGAAGCTTTGGGTCTCTAAGCTTGACAAGAGAACAGCCCTCTAGGCTCTAATTATAGGAATTGACCTTATTCGAAAGCTCTTTAATGCAGTATCCCTTAACAAACCAGACTCACTTGAAGAGTCTATGAAAGTGGCCGAGAAATACGTCGCCCAAGAGGACATCATCAAAGCAAGATTTAAAGTTGACAATAATGCTTAAGGCTCAGTCAAGGATTGACTAGGCCTAAGAGACACTAAGCCATCTTCATTAAAAGAGAGAAGAGATAAGCATAAATAGAGATTTATAGACTACTCCTCATATATACCTCTCAACTGCCCTTTCGAAGAGGTCATGTACTAGGTCCGAAAGCAACTCCTTTGACTACCTAATGTCAAAGAAATGCCCGATGTGACCAACTCTAACAAATATTACAACTACCATTAGGCTTATGGCCATAACACCAACAAGTGCTACCACCTCAAGAATGTAATTGAAGGCCTTGTTTGCAAAGGCCACATCAACTACCTAATTGTTGATGAGAGAAACCAACTCCAACAACAAACCTAACATCATTGAGTTGAGCACCTATAATAACCCTAACAACAATAGCAAAGCCAACAAAGAGATGACACAATTGACGACCAAATTGTTGTAGTCAACGAGCATAGGTGAATACCATTTTTGGAGGCCTTGGCCCTATAGGTGATATTGCCTCCATGTCTGCCGAGCATAAGGTATACCTTATTAGAACTAAAAAGCCCAAGATGGATACTACTATTAACTTTACTTCCACAGACGAGCACGACATCAGCTACCTGTATAGTGATGCTTTGGTTATTGATGCCAAGATCGTTTACTTTGACGTACCAAAAATGTTCATCGACAGTTGTAGCTTTGTTGACATCTTGATCTACCACGGTTATGAATAGATGAAGGATTAACTTGATGAGCCCCTTCAACCATACAAAGACAACCTTACAGGCTTTGGAGGTAGCATACCTGTGTCGGCTAAGAGACTCATCACCCTACTAATATGACAAGGCGACAATCTACATGTTGCCATACAGTCCATCGACTTTGTGGTAGTCGACTACTAGTTACCATGCAGCATCTTACTAGGAAGACTAAGCATAATGAAGTTTGACATGCTTATTAGCAAAGATGTCTGAAAACTAAGTTTATGACATTAATAAGAGTAGGTGAAGTTTGAGGAGACCAAACCCATCTAGGTCCCTTTACCTCAAGGCTCGAACTTAAGACAATGTCATGAACATTGAGTCTACCATTAATCAAAGTCCTACCCTTCAAGGAGAATCGGTAGAGAAAACTTAGGAAATCAAGTTTAGAGGCGCGCTAGGAATGATCACTCAAATCAAGACAACTCTACTCGAAGACCAAAAGATAGAGCTCACAAATTGCCTCTGCTAAAACACAAACGTCTTTGCCTTTGCATTCGAAGATAAGCTGAGGATAATCAACATCCTAGAAGCAACTCACCATCTTAATGTCGATTCTAGTATATAGCTGGTTAAGTAGAAGAAATGACACTTTGCACCAAAATGCCAGGCTGCAATTGAATAAGAGGTCTAAAAACTGCTTCAAGCTGGATTTATTAGGCAGGAGAAGTATCTTATGTAGCTCGTGAATACAGTCTTTGTGAAGAAGGCCAATAGGAAATGACAAACATACATTGATTACACCAACCTTAACAAAGCTTACCCTAAAGACTGCTTCTAATAGGAATCAGGCTACTAGACCTTAACCTATAGCCAAGCCTGAGACCTAGAAGGACCAACGAGGCGAATCCTCCGATTCTAACCCATTCCTCCTGAGGCCAAACTATTCCTTACTGTTGACCAACTTCTTATGTAGAGCTAAGTGACTACAAATCTCTCAGAAGTCGTATGCCGATTAGTCGAATGTTCTGTTGACAGTTTGGTCCTTCACACATCTTTACTTAGCCCTGACTAAGCCCAGCACCTGATCAACAACATTGGTGTCAAGAAGCTAGGAGCTTCAATGCATATATGTGGTTACTCCTTCTTGGATGAACTTAGGTCTGCCCGACACCTCTGCTCAACACCCCTGCTCGGCCTTCCATCATGACCATAGTACTATGTCTATTTCTACTAGAAGCTTCCCTAATATGCTGTTGCTACGTATCCCAGACCTACATGAAGGAATTTACAATGTCAATCATTAATTTACTTGAATTATCATTTGTACCCTTTATTACTCTTTGCAACTACTTCTTTTAGACATTACCCTTTTAGTCTTTTCTGTTTTAGGTAGGTTGCTCTAGTTTCTTGAATATAAATACTTGTTGTACATGTAGTCGCATAATGAATTATCCTCTTATCATCAATTTACTAAATATACTCTTTTGTGAACATTGCTCTTGTTAGCTTGTTTACTCTTTTCACTCCCATTTTAACCCTTAAACAAGGTTAGGTGACAAGTAACCTTATCGGACCATCTCGTGTGTCATATCGAGTTATGCCGTGAATCCTTGGAAGTTCTATTAGTGCGTCATATCCTTTGAACCTGTTTGTAGGTTTACTTACTCTACTTTTACTATTTTCGCCCAATCTCATGACCTTCTTCAAGCTTTCGGCAAGCTTAGACCAATCCTTGCGATAGACCTATTCTATTCTTAGCCTTGATTCGCATCATCTTGGTATCAAAGCGGAGGTTTCATTGGGTAAGTTATGTTTATGTTTTGTAAAGTAGTGGTTGTTGTAGCAGTGTATCGAAGTTACGAAGAGAATCACTGCAGTGTTTGAGTAAGTAATAGAGTGTGGTAGTTTGTTCTTGAGAATACTCTGTTTTGCCCTATTTTAGACATTTGAGAACAAAGTAAGTTTTGGTGTAGTGATTTGTTCATTAGTATAATTGAAAGTTTTTGTGGGTCAATTGGAAATTTGTATGGAAAGTGTGTGTGTTGTTTAGTGTGAGCTCTTAAAATCACATTTAGAATAACTGGGCTTAGATTTAGGGCATTTGGGGAAAAGTTATTTGATTGAGCCCAAATTTTACAATTAAGATAGAAAAGTTAGTTGAAGTAAGTCAATAAAGTTAGATTTTGAAAATAACGATCCAAAATCCCAATTTTGCCCCTAGAAGTATGATTACTTAGGAGTTCCAAAATCCCAACTTGGAACTCCTAAAATCATGCTCGGAATGTAACGATGACTTAGAGATAAGTTAATTAGGCTATAAAATGAGATGATATAATATAATTTACTATATGAATTGACATGCATTTTTATGAGTATGCTCGGTACAAATAATAATTATACTTATAAATTAACCCTGAAATCACTTAATTATATATAATATGTGTTGAATTTATAAAAATAAGTAAGAAATATATTTTAAAAATAAAAAATATGTTAGAAACGTTATTATATGAGTGCAAATACATGTTATGCATGATACATAATATATGTATGTATATTAACAAATATACGAAATAGTAGTATAATATATGTATATTACTAATAAATAAAGCAAAAACAAACAAAAAACTTATCTAAATAGATGAAACAAACCTTGAATCGGTTGGACTTCAACTGTGGCAACTTCATATCAATTAGAAGGAATGAATCATCATTTAATTATCCACAAAAGGACACCTCTACCTTAGAAATTAGGCAGAAAAAGGATAAAAAAAATTAAAGAAAAATCTTTCTTGGCCACCATTGTACATTATAAATACCAAATGACCTTAGACATACCAGGCTTAGCACTTTAGAGTTTAGATCAGTAAAAGTAAAAAATTAGGAAAAATCGTAGGAAAAATAGGACAATAGAGCAAAAGTCGTGCTAGGATAGTTCCTCAACCCCCTAACATTATACTGTAAGCCCTAAAGCCAAGCCAAGCAATCATAGGATTGAACTTAGAACCCAAGGTTTAGAGCGATCGATTAAAAGATCCGATCAAACCCAAATTATAAACTATTTAGAGAAATACTAGTAAAAATGACCCTGTAAACTTAAATTTAAGAAAATAAGTAGTAAAATAAGAGACTATAAAATTTTCAAATTTTAAGCATAATAATTGTTAATTACCGAAAAGGCAAAAAATGTAATATAGTAACTAATAAATTACTAGAGATAGATTATATGTATACTAAAAATTTTTAAATGACCAAAGTAATAATTAGGAATGTTCACGTGTACCTTACATGTATTTACGTGTAGATAAAAATACGCGAAATTACCTAAATTAGCCAAAAACTAAGCAAATAATTAAATAAAATTATAAAATAATTATAGAAAAATTAGAAAAAATCAGAAGATGATAAGTTGAATCAAGATCAGGTCGTAACAAGTCTAGATCAGAAAAAGAAAAATCAACCAATAAAATTTGGACAACCTAAAAGCCAAAAATTAAGGAATTTGGGCAAAATCTTGTCAAGTTAATGCATATTAATTACTACAATTGTCTATAAATAGGGGAAAATTTTTCAGAAGTCATTTGGTCAGTTTAGCATCCGAGAAAAATAGGAACATTGAAAAAATCGAGAGAAAATCCAAAAAATAAAAAAAAGAAAAGAAAATTGTGCAGATTAGGCAAGTGAACCAAACCCACCACTTACCACCACCTGGGACCAAACCACCACCACTACCCTACACTAAAACCACCGCCTGGACCGGCCGATAACCTTGGACTGGGTTTGAATGGCTAGAAAGCTTCGAACCGGTTTCATTTATTTACCCCGATTTTTGAATAATTTTGTAAAATTAGTTATTTTACCTAGAAAATTATGAAACTTGTTATTCTGAGGTTTTATTATATGTAGATTTAGGAAAAAATATTTGTTTAGTTTAATTATGTCTGGAAATATAGGGTCCTTAACAAATTGTTCAAAACCGAACATGATTAAACCGAAAAATAAATAGGCTTAGGAGTGTAGTTTGGAGCTCAAATTTTTTCTGTAGGATTCTCATATGATGTAGAACAGTGCTATGAAGCCATTTTTTTTTAAATTAATTTTCAAAATTTTTAAGTTAATTTTTAGCCCTAAAATGATGGAAAAATTGGGTGATTTAAGGTCAATTAGATGATTAGGATGTTAATTACTGATTGAGATATTAATTATATGTTTAGGGATGTTAATCTCTGAAGTGGAACCCTAATCCTAACCTTTGGGGTGTTAAGTCTGGTTAATTAGGGAAATTAGGTAAGTAATGTAAGAAATTAGTAATATGTGAAATTGTAAATTAATAAATCTAAAAATTAGAGTTATTTAGGTAATATTATAATAGAAATCAGAAAAATAATAAATCTAAAATAACATTTAATTTTAAGTAAATATCTCAAAATATAAGAATTTCACACATCGGGAATAAATCCGATACCTCAATTAGGGTTAACGTGTATCAAATAGTTTAGAATACTAAATTATGATCCAATAGGATATTTGAATGCCCGAGTGTAATGTGATTAATGTCACATTGGGATTCAAGCTTATTTAAGACTTAGGAATTAAAACTAGAATATAGTTTAGGATTTGAACCCCAAAATAGAATACAATGAATCATTAGTACGTTATAGGTATACATGGGGAAAATGAGTTACATTATGAATTAGAATAAGAATCCGTAAAATATAAGTACTAAAAAAACCTATTTGTATTATAGGATACCCAGAGACAAATCGGCTCGCGACTAAGGAATAAGTTGGGTTATTGCTTATTGTAATAGAGTACTAGTTTTGTAGTACTCGGAGACTTAGGCTTGTATATGATTGTGGTTGTAAATAGTTTACGCATGTGTTTGATGTATCTAAATTCGTGCTGAAACTTGTATTATGAGTGATTTGTGACTGATTGAATTGGTATGAAATTACTTGAACACCCTATATGGAATTTAATTTGAGTCGACCCTAATAATCGAAATTGTCATGCATTACAACCCGTTAGGGGATCATAGGATTCTCCAACCAAATACCGACCTCTTCGAAAGGGATAGCGCAGGATTGCAAAATGATCCCTTCTTCATCCTCAGTCGAACTAAGTGACAGGAGAGGGGGTCGCGGCGGGGGTAAAGTCAATGGTTCGAAGGTAGTTGCGGGAGGAGCGAGGTCTCCATTGCACAAGCCTGGGTTTGGTTGTGAGCTGCTGCATAACATGGAACTCCTCAACCCGGATTGGAGCGGGTGAAATTTCTCTGATTTCACAACGGACCGGACTACGTTGTGCGATGACACTTGATTGTTGCATTGCATGAAAATAATTATTTGATAACCCTATTTGTGCTTGTATACATTCATGAATCTCCAATTCAACTTACTGAGCTGTAGTTGCTCATACCCTTATAGATCCTTTTGCAGGTTTTGATTTGTGATCACTTTAAGTACTATGCCGCCCTACAATTACCCAGAGGTTAGTCCTTGTAAAGCCGAGGTGTGAGGATCAAGTTAATTAGTATAATGTGTAACTAGATTGACCTTGTAGTTAAAGATTAAAGACTGATAGTTATTCTGTAAATTAGTAAACTGTGGTGATTATGTAAAACTTCCTGGGAAGCTCTGTGGACTTATAATTATTTATGTTTATTAGAAATTTGTAATATTTATCATAATTGTAGTATAATTGATAATCGAACTGTTTATTTCAAAGCGAGGAGTCGTCAACGCCTTGTATAGATCATGTCTATAGTAGACATTGTGAGGCCAGTTACTATTATAGAATGGTTTACACGGTGGGATTGTTGCGACTCTACGACTCTACGACTTCGGGGCGTAACATATAATGTGGAACCTTACCATCCCCAAGCAGTCCACCTACTGCCTAGATCGTTCAACAACCCCTTATCCATCGCCAGCTACTAGAGCTCCGATGAACCAAAAAGTCAACATTTTGCCCTGTTTTTCAATTATTTTAAAAAAAGAGTAAATCTACCCAAAAATATTTATGTTAAGATTATTTTAGATGTGTTATCATGTGATATTTTTATTTTTGTAAAATTTTGAATGTTTAATATATTTGTTTAAGAAAGTCATTATTTACCCGAATTTTGACTTTCAAAATAAATATATCAAATGATATTATTTCTAGCTTAAAATTTTTGTGTAGAATGTACATGATATATAGATAATTGCCATGTAGCCTGATTTCTGATTTTATTATTTTTAATATTTATTGTAATTTTTGACCTAAAACTAGCTAGAAATTAGGGTGAAAATATGAAATAAATAGGTTTTATGAAATTGACCTATAAAGACTTCTAGTGAATTATAATGATGATAGGATATGTTGGAATTAATTTTGTGTAAAAAGGATAATATTTGGATAATTAAGTATAATTTAAGGATAAAATTGTAAATTTGAGTATATAAAATTGTAAATTTGAGTATATAGGCAATGAATTGATAATATGAAACTAAGTGAATATTGAATTCCTCATATTTTTAGGAGTCTATTAAAATTTTCGAGAAATTATTTAGAAACCCAAGCTATTTATTATGAATTTACGTAGTAAAATAGCGTAAATTACGAATATGAACATATTTTTACTAATAACAGGCTAAAATATGATAAATATTGAAATTAAAACTACATATATACATCTTGGTAAGATTTGATGAAAAGCGAATTTTTAATATATTTAATGATATTTTGACAATTGAGATAGGTTATATGTTAATACCCATATTATAAAGTTATGTTGACAAATTATGTAAAATATAGTTTATTTATATAAAATACGCATAATACGAACTACCTGTTAAAAGTCTGAACTACTTGTTAGAAGTCATCTCTAGAAATAGGACTAATAATACGTGTCGTTAGGTTTGTATGAACCCAACAACACTAGTTTTACTAAAATTGGATAATCTTAAGTAATATAACTTATATCTCTATAATATTACAAGAATTTACGTACTATGATAACGCTACCATAATTGAAATGTGATTTAACTGATTAAAAGTATGTTTCGATATGATCAAACGATATATTATACGTAATAGTATAATTATGTATATTATTAATAATTAATAACTTAATTGGACCTATAGAATAAAATTATATATTATTATATAAGGAAAATGATAATATACTTTATATATATGTAACCGTTTTAGATAAAACCCTAATGTTGTTGTAATTATTATGAGAACTAAAATTTAGGTTTTATGTATATAGGATCCCCTAGTAATCAGACTGTGGATGATTCGAGTTTCCCGTAGTAAGCAGCTAAGTAGTTAAGTTGGTATTGTAGCTTTACTGCTTATTGAGATACTTTATTAGAGTATTTGGAGGCTAAAGAGTACTTTTGTTTGTGAGTGTAACTAGTTGCTTATGCACATGCTATACGTGTATTTGGTAATCAGTTGTGACATGAGTTGAACTCTTTGGTGTGTTGTTTTACATGATCGCATCGTTTCTATATTATGTGAACTTATTTGGTCACTCTTAATTATAATTAATAATGATTTGACTATAACGAAACTGGACATGCATAACAACCGTTAGGGGAAATGATTAGGATTGTCAGGCCAAATACTAACTCCCTTAAATGAGGATAGTTAAAATGGTTCTTTTTCCATCCTTAGTCTAACTAAGTGGCAAGCGAAGAGGTCGTGGCAAGGGTAAGGGCTATTGTTTGAAGGTGGTCACAGGAAGAGGGTGTTCTCCATTGTATAAGCTTTAGTTTAGTTTGATTTAAGTTGTGATAAAACTCCTCAATTTAGGTTGAAGCATATGTAATTTCTTTGACCTCACAATAGATCGGATAACATTGTGCGATGTTTCAAGTGATTGATTGCATTGCATTTCATCAAAATTAACAATCTTGCTTGTGATTATTTGGTACTCTTTGAATTTGTCCCACTTACTAAGCTAGTTATGCTCATATCCTCATAAACTCTTTTGCAGATGACAAGTGAGGATCAATATGTTCAGATACTCTCAGGTTAGTGTGCTATTAGTTGGGAGAGTGAGGAACAAAGAATCCACCGAATCTAGGTTTTTCGCTTTTTTTTTTTAGTTTTGAGGAAACTAATTGGGAATTCCTTGGGAAACCTACTAGTTTCCTATCTTATCGTAAATAGAATTTAAAATCTGTGGGTTTTTTTTTTTTTTGGGTAAACTCTGATTGTAAATTATAACTTTGGATGTGAGATGTTTATGTAAGTACTGTTGTGTTATGAAACAACAAGTTATATAGAACATGTACTTTGTAAAGTTATACCATTGGTTTGATCATTCACAAGTATCGCAAAGGATGATTCAAGCTGGTTTAGTTGTGTATGCTTTGTGTGGACTATATCTACGATAGTAGCTGTGAGGTTAGTTTCTATCTTAGGTTAGTTTACACAGTGACACTATTATGACTCATCCTGTTCGGGGTATGACATTTAGTTCGAAGAAGTAGTGTTAATTGTATCTTAGAATTTGAAGTTTGAAACCAAATTTGTTGAAGAAATGACAAACTTAAGTGTTAATGTTGGCATTGGGGATTATAATAGTAGTGTTGTTCACCATGGTTGATAGCCTCATATGATGGACTGTTGATCGACGGCCCTATTACTCGCACAAGGCTCTGAGGACTCCAATCCCTCATACGGCAAATTCTCTCTCAGCAACCTACTGATGACAATAAAGTTTACGCCGAAGGAATGTAGCTAAACTTCTTGAGATCCTTTAGTTGTCATACGTTAATCTATACACTCGGTAATGATGATGTTGACCATTCCCTTATTGAGGACCTTGTGCTGAGTAATTTGACCAAACATTTTTGAGAAGTTCCTACTGAGTGACGAGAGACTCACTTAAATGGCTGAATAGTTTCTCTTAGAATGCCACCATCTCTCTCATCTCAGCCCTTTATTGCCACAACATTTTGACCCCTTTCACTTGCTGTGCTTAGAGAATATTCGTATAGAACCAATGTTGCATGACGACCTGTCCATCTCGTCTGACATTGTACTACTTTTCCATTTTTGGTCTTTTGTCTTTTTTACCCTTTTTGGTATGTACTTGGAATCCCCTTTTTGTATATACTTTCCTGTCATTCCATTATTTGTAATGCTGCCTTAGGGACTTATTATAAATAGTCATATGCTCTTATAAGCCACAGACAACTTACATTTTACTATTGAATATTCTATTTTTGTGAGACAACTCTTTCTAAGTCCATATTTCATACACTCTTATCTAATCTTGCCGAGTAGCTCAAGATTAGTGGTGGATGGACCTTGACATCAACTTGTGCATCATATTAAGTGTGGTGTCAAGTCGTGTTTTGTTTGTTGGTGATTCACATCCTTTAAGCAGCTTTACGTTAGTTACTCTTGTTTCTATTGTAGACCATCTCTCTTTAATTTTCTTCGATATATCGAAGGATCCATTTTAATTCAAATCCGTTTTAGTAAGTCTTAGTGATAATTGAGCTCTTAGCCACACCATATATTCTTGGTATTAGAGCTTGAGGTTGAGGTCGAGACCGAGAGCTATGTAGTAATAGTCAGTTTGCTGTTTGAGATACTGCGTATGATTGTAGCCATTCGAGTGAAGTGTAGTTATTGAAATTTTATGTAAGGAATGTCAAACCCTAATGTACAGGGAGAGATTCAAGATGTCAAAAGTGATGCTCATGGTCGTGGTCGAGTTACCCAATAAACACCACGTACTATTGATGAGCAGATACAAGATCTTGCTGTTATTGTGGCCAATTTAGCTATCTCAGTAAACAGGGTCTTAGAGAATGGACCACGTGAGAGAGTTACTGAGCAGAGTCGAGAAATATGAGATAGGCCGAGGAGGCAGATGAACGAGAGAGCTCTAGAAGCCTTTCCAGTGAACCACATACCATCGCGACATGCTGATAGAGTTGTGGAGAGAAGGTTAGAGTTAGATGAAGTGGAAGAGTACGAAGAAGAAGAAGACCAATATGTTGGGATTGATGAGTAAGAGTTCAGAGTGCCAAGAGGTGCCGAACATCTTAAGGTACAGATTCCAAACTTCAACGAGTCTGGTAGTGCTGGTGACTACCTGAATTGGGATAAGAAGATTGAAAAGATATTTGACTGTTATGATTATGAAGATGTTGTCTGCATTAGAGTGGCCGCGTTATAATTTTTTAGGTAGCGGCCATGTGGTGGAAGAAGCTACTAAATGTTCACCTAAGGACCTGATGTGAGGTTCGAACATGGAATCGGATGAAGAGAGTTTTGAGGAATAGGTTCATTCTCAAACACTATGAATAGGACACTTTCCGACAACTCCAAGACTTGAGGAAAGGTAACAAGTTTGTAAACGACTATGTCTGAGAGTTCAGTTGCTCATGATATGATGTGATGTTAACTAGCCTAAGACCTAAGCTATAGTACGGTTCATCTTGGGATTCTGAGTTGAGATTGGTCACGTCATGGAATTGTAAAGCCTCACAACTTTAGATGAAATCATTCATGTAGCCTAGAGAGTTGAAAGGTAACGACAGAACTAGGCTAACCAAATGTTGAGTAACTGACCCATGATGTTGAATAGGTCTAGCCTGTTGAGTAGACTAGGGAATTATAAGGCATTAAATAGTTTCGAGATGGAGCGCTAAGGTCACATGTCGAGCCGATCAGACGAGGGCTAAAGAGGGAGCAAGATCAAGGAACTTGAGATCCAAAAAGACCAGGGTTAGAGTTCAAGGAGGAAAATCTGAGAAATTAAATGTTTTAAATGCCTTGGCTATGGACACATGGCTAGTCAATGTTCGAACCATCAAGTCATGACCATAAAGGGAGAAAAGCCCCAGCTTGAAGTAGAAAGTGTGAGTGAAGGAGAGGAAGAAGTGGCAACCGATCGGATGTTGGAAGAATTTGAGGAAGATCAGGAGGCCGAGATACCCCCTGAGAGTAGAGCCGAGTATTGCTTTGTTGTTCAACGATCTCTCAGTACTTTTGTGGCTAACAAAAATGAGCAAAGAGAGAATCTCTTTCATATGAATTGCTGGGTGAATGATAAGCTATGCGTCATGATCATTAACGGAGGGAGCTACACCAACATCATCGCACAAGGGGTAGTTAAAGCCATGAAATTGCCAACTCTTCCACATCCTAAGTCGTATAAGATTCACTAACTGAATGAGAAAGAAAGATTATACATTTCTGAGTTAGTCAGAGTGCTAATTACTATTGGTGATAGGTATAGGGATGAGGTGATGTGTGATGTCCTACCCATGTGTGCATCTCACATATTACTCAGCCGACCATTGCTATTTGACTTGAGAGTGTTATACAGTAGGTATAGAAACACCTACATGTTTCAAAAGGACGGGAAGAAAGTTATATTGACACCTATGAGTCCTAAGAAAGTGCAAGAAGCTTAGGAAAATGGTTGCTAGATTTCTACAGCGGAAGTCCTTATTGATTTCTTGAGCTCAATTTGTACGAGAGGTCCAAGCCAAGGACTATGTACTACTCTTGGTTAGGAGACTCTTAGAAGTTAAAAAGGCCAAGAACTTATCTGTCGAAGTGCAGCAGTTACTTTAGGAATTTGCTGACCTTTTCCTTACTAAGATGTAGAAAGGATTACCTCCCTTGAGAAGAATTGAGCATTACTTAGAGCAACCCTTCCTAGTTGACTCACCTATAGTCTCAATCCTGAATAGGTAGTCGAGCTGAAAAAGCAAGTTGATGAGTTAGTAGATCGTAGATATGTCCGAGAGAGTACGAGCCTATGTGTTATCCCAGCCATGCTAGTACCAAAGAAAGATGGATCATGGAGGATGTGCATTGATAGCCGTGCCATCAATAAGATTACTATTAAATACTGATACCCAATCCCACGGTTGGATGACATGCTTGATGAGTTGCATGGTACATGTATCTTTTCGAAGATAGATCTAAAGAGTGGGTATCATCAAATATGAATGAGATTAGGAGATGAATGGAAAACAACCTTTAAGACTTGAGATGGTTTATTTGAGTGGATAGTTATGCCATTTGGTTTAACTAACTTGTCGAGTACATTCATGCGGCTCATAAATCATGTGCTCAGAACATTGATAGGCAAATGCATTGTGGTTTATTTTGATGATATTTTGGTCTATAGTGTCGACCTTCTCAATCATGTCAAACATTTGAGATTGGTGTTTAACATACTCCACACCGAGAAATTATTCAGCAACCTAAAGAAACGTACGCTCTATTAAAGCGAGGTTGTATTCCTCAGATATGTTGTTTCAAGGAGTGGAGTTCGAGTTGATGAGGAAAAGGTCAAAGCTATTAATGAGTGGCCTACGCCAACTAATGCAGCCGAGGTCAGGAGCTTCCACGGCCTAGCCTTGTTCTATCAAAAATTTATTTAGAACTTTAGCTCCATAATTGTGCCGTTGACTAAATTGACTAAGAAAAATGTTGAGTTTAAATGGACAGAAAAGGCTTAGAGGAGTTTTGAAGATGTGAAGTGTAAGTTGACGTCTGCTCCAGTACTTACCATACCGAGTTTCGAGAAGGTTTTTGAGGTTGAATGTGATGTGTCTAGCATCAGCATTGGTGCTATCTTTATGTAAGAGTACCGACCTATTGTTTACTGTAGCGAAAAATTTTGAGGTCCTGCCTTGAATTACTCAGCCTACGACAAGGAGTTCTATGCCCTTGTTTGTACACTTTAGAATTGGCAATATTATTTGTTGATGAGAGAATTCATCATCTATTCGGATCATGAATCTCTTGAGCAACTTCGCGGGCAGCAGAAACTTTCTTGGCACCACACTAAGTAGGTCGAGTTCTTAGAGACCTTTTGCTATGTCATTAGGTATAAGAAGGGAAGCATCAACACAGTGGTTGATGCACTTTCTTGCTGTCATACCCTCATTACGATGTTGCAAGATAAAGTGCTTGGATTTAGCACTTTACCTAATCGATATGAGCATGACCCACATTTTGGGCTTTTAGCAACCAAATGCAGTGATAGAGGAGCTGTAGACGGATTCTACTTGAGTGAGGGGTTCTTAATGAAGGGAAAGTAGATTTGTGTGTCGAGTGGTTCTGCAAGGGAGCTATTGGTTCGAGAAGCTCACACTAGGGGTCTGATTGGCTGTTTTGGGGAAAAGAGGATGATTGAGATGTTGAAGGAGTGCTTTTACTGGCCTGGGATGATGAAGGATGTGCACCAAATACTTGAAAGGTGCAAGGTGTGTAAGCATGCAAAAGGGAGGAGAGAACCCTATGGAGAATATACGCCCCTACCAATTCCTAAGCGGCCGTGGACCAATCTAAGCATGAATGTCATGCTCGACTTTCCCCACATGCTGAGAAGATACGATTTGATCATGATGGTGGTTGATCGGTTCAACAAGATGGGCTACTTCATCCCCTGCCACAGAACTAATGATGCTTTATTCATCGCTAACTTTTTTTTGCAGGAAATTGTGTGATTGCATGGAGTACGAAGGAGTATTGTGTCCGATTGTGATTCCAAATTCACGAGCTTCTTTTGGAAGATCTTATGGAGGAAACTCGACACTAAGCTCCTTTTCAGTACCTCTTGCTACCCCTAAACAGATGACCAAATTGAAGTAGTTAACAGAACTGTCGGTAATCTCCTACACGCCACTGTTGGAAAGAACTCTCGTGATTGGGATTTATGCCTGCCCATCATTGAATTTGCTTACAATTGCTCCACTCACAGCTCTATTGGAACATCACCCTTTGAGGTTGTTTATGGACGTAACCTAAACCTACCCTTGGACTTAGTTATAGTCCGATTACTCAAGGGGAGAGTCAATCCGGCTTGTAGTGTGCCAAGGAATTTCACAGGTTGTACCCTTGGACTTAGTTATAGTCCGACTACTCAAGGGGAGAGTCAATCCGGCTTGTAGTGTGCCAAGGAATTTCACAGGTTGTATCAAAGAATTGCTAAGCGACTGGCCAAAATTGTGGCCTGACCAAAGGAATTGGGAAGCCACAGAAGGAAATGAATTGTTTATGCTCCTAGGGACCTTGTTTGGATCCGTCTTAGCAAGGAATGCTTCCCTAGTAAGAGGACGAACAAGGTATCTCTCAGAGCGGATGGACCCTACAGGATCTTAAGGTGCATTAATGATAATGCTTATTAGATTGAGCTACCTGAAGGTCTCAGTGTGTCTACCACCTTTAATGTCGCCAACTTAACTCCATATGTGCTCGAAGATGACGAAGACCAAGATTTAAGATTTGAAGGTAAATCTTCAACAACCCTAAGGAAATGATGATTATCGACCAACGACCCTATTACTCGTGCACGGCTTTGAGGACTCTAATCCTTCATATGGTGAATTCTCTCTCAGCAACCTACTAATGACGATAAAGTTTATACCGAAGGAATGTGGCTGAACTCCTTGAGTTCCCTTAGTTGTCGTACGTTGATCTGTATACTTGGTAGTGATGATGCTGAACCATTCTCTTATTGAGGACCCTGTGTCGAGTAATTCGACCAAACACTGCCGAGAAGTACCTATTGAGTGACGATAGACTCACTTAAACGGCCGAATAGTTTCTCTTGGCATGCCGCCATCTCTCTCATCCCAGCCTTTTATTGTTGCAACATTTTGACTCCTCTGACCTATTGTGCTAAGAGAATATTCGTATAGGACCAATGTTGCACTGCCAACTGTCCATCTCGTATGACATTGTACTACTTTTCCATTTTTGGTCTTTTGTCCTTTTTACCCTTTTTAGTATGTACTAAGAATCCCCTTTTTGTAAATACTTTCTTGTAATTTCTTTATTTGTAATGCTGCCTTAGGGACTTACTATAAATAGTCCTTTTCTCTTGTAAGCCGTAGATAACTTACATTTTAATATTAAATATTCTGTTCTTGTGAGACAACCCTCTCCAAGTCCATATTTCACATACTCTTATGTAATCTTGTCGAGTAGCTCAGGATTAGTGGCGGGTGGACCTTGACATCAACTTGTGTGTCATATTAAGTATGGTGTCAAGTCGTGTTGTGTTTATTAGTGAGTCACATTCTCCAAGCAGCTTTACATCAGCTACTCTTATTTCAGTTGTAGACCATTTCCTTCTAATTTTTTTCAATATATCGAAGGACCTATTTCAGTTTGAATCCGTCTTAGTAAGACCTACTAATAACTGAGCTCCTAGGTATATCGCCATGGCACCCCCAAAAGCATAGATGAGAGATTAGATGAGGTGGCTACCCTCTTAGCTAACCTAACTAGAGCTGTTCATGCAATGGCCTATCTATTTGCTGAGGTTATGCAAAATACTTTACAAGTTGCCCGACATATCAGAGGTTAAAACCCACCTTGATAAGTTCGAGGTAGAGGAGTAAGAGGACGAGTACGATGAAGGATTGACTTTAGAGATATGGATGATGAAGAAGAAGAGGATCATAATGAAGAAGGCTATCGACCATGTAAAGTTTTAGGTTTTGAGCTTCAGTGGTTCTGGGAGTGCGGATGATTTTTTAGATTAGGAGGAGAAGGTTGAACGTATTTTTGATAATTACCAATATGAAGATCGAGAGAAGGTGAGGACTGTTGCTATTGAGTTCTTAGGATATGCCGTGATGTAGTGGAAGGACTTTCAGATCATGAGGAGACAAGAAGGATATAGAGAGGTCAATACTTGGCTTGAGATGAAGAGGATACTTAGAAACGGATTTATACCAGATACTTATTTGCAAGATACTTTTGCTTAACCTCGAAAGCTAAGACAAGGAGGTTGAACTATCGACGAAGTATGTTCAGGAGTTTTAAATGCTCATGATTCACTGTGAAGTAAAAGAGCCGTAAGCTCAAATAGTGTCCAGATTCCTCATTGGATTTAGAAGTGATATTTGAGATATTGTGGAACTTCAACAATTTATTACAATGGATGAGGCTATACGAATAGCTTAACGAGTGGAAAGACAGAGGAGCAAGATGTCGACCCGACACCTGACGAGCTGACTTAGTCAGTCAAGCCAACTTGTTTAGGGAAGCTACCTAGCTCAACCAAGTACTGAGCTAACTAAACAAACAGATGTCAAGATTGAACAGAAAGGCTGACCTGATGGTGACGTGCTAACTTGATGCACTGTCTATTAACAGTCCCATTACTCGCGCATACCTCCGAGGCCTCCAATCCCTCTCCCGAAAAATTATCTCTGGGCAACCTACTAATGATGAGAAACTATACATCAAAGAAAGGTGGTTAAACTCCCTGAGCTCCTTACATTGTCATACGTTGATCTATACACTCGGTAGTGATGATGTCGACTAGTCCCTAGTTGAGGACCCTGTACCGAGTACTCCAACAAACTGTTGCTGAGAATATCTTGCTGAGTGACAAGAGACTCACTTAAACGGTTGAGTAGTTTTCTTTCAGCATACCACTATTCTCTCTCATCCCAACCCCTTTAGTGCCGCAACATTTTGACCCTTTCCGCTTGCTATACTCAAAGAATATTTATATAGGACCAATGCTACATTGCTAGCTGTCCACCTCGTTTGACATTTAACTAATTTTCCATTTTTGGTTTGTTGTCCTTTTTACCCTTTTCGTATGTACTAGAAATCCTCTTTTTGTAAATACTTTCTTATAATTTCTTTATTTATAATGTTGCCTTAGGGATTTACTATAAATAGTCCTTTTCTCTTCTAAGCCAAAGATAACTTACATCTTAATACTGAATACTCTGTTCTTCTGAGACAATCTTCTCAAAGCCTATACCCCTTACACTCTTATCTAATCTTGCCGAGTAGCTTAAGATTAGTGGCGGGTGGACCTTGACATTAACTTTTACGTCATATTAAGTGAGGTGTCAAGTCGTGTTGTGTTCATTGGCGAGTCACATCCTCCAAGCAGCTTCACATCAGCTACTCTTGTTTGATTGTGGATTGCTTCCCTCTAATTTTCTTTGATATCTTGAAGGACCCATTTTAGTTCAATTTTGCCCCGGTAAGTCCTAGTATTAACTGAGCTCTTAAGTACACCACAACTTAAACATATGAGAAGGGATAATGATCTAGAAAGAAAATGAGCTAGATCAAGTGGTTCAAGTGCCAATGGTATGGGCACATGACTGCTTAGTATCCAATCTAAAGGACCATGATTATCAAGGAGGATGCCCTGAAGATTAAAGTAGATAACATAGATGAGGAACCAGAGGAAGAGAGAGAAGTGGGAGATGCGGCTGATATTAATGTTGACCTCTTTGAAGAAGATGTGTTCATCGAGGAATTGGACAAGCTGACTCTAATTGTCTGACATGCAATGAGTTTGGAACCTTCACCTAAGAAGGAGCTAAGGGATAACTTATTCTACATCACTTGTAGAGTAGGTAATCAAGAATGTATACTCATAGTAGATAGTGATAGTTGCACTAATGTAGCATCTACCAACTTGGTTAAGTAATTGAAACTACCAACTATCTCACATTCGAAGATGTACAAGTTACATTAGCTAAATGAGAAAGGAGCACTACATGTTACTCAATAAGTCTTACTGTTGATCTTTATTGGAAATTATTCTAATGATATCCTTTGTGACATGTTGCCCATGTGTGCATCTTATGTTCTGTTAAGCCGACCTTGGCTTTTTGACTAAAGAGTTATCTATGATGGTTATAAGAATACGTATGTGTTTGAAAAGAACGGGAGGAAGGTTATTTTGAACCCTATGACGCTGAGTCAAGTTAGTAAACTGCAAGCTAAACTTGCTTAAGGATTTAAGAAAACTTTAATTCTAAGCAGAGCCAAGCTCCAAGAAGCTATCAAGGTCGACATGCTGACTTTTATGTTGGTCAGAAGGCTATTAGAGTTAAAGGAGCAAGTTGAGCTACCCCTTAAGGTGAAAGAGCTACTGGATGAATATGCCAACCTGTTTCTAAAATAATTACCTAAAGGATTACCCCCATTCAAAGGCATTGGACATTGCATTGACATAACACCCGGCACTACCTTACCAAATAAGTTAGCTTATCGGGTGAATCCTAAGCAGGCTTCTAAGCTTCAAAGACAAGTCAATGAACTACTAGAGAAAGGATATGTGAGGAAGAACCTTAGCTCCTATACTGTATTGGCACTCCTTGTACCGAAAAAGGATGGTACCCGACGAATGTGCGTTAATAGATGAGCCGTGAATAAGACCACCATTAAGTACCAATATCTTATCCCTAAGTTAAGTGATATGTTAGATGGACTAAGTAGAGCTAAGATTTTCAGTAAGATTGATCTGAAGTCTGGCTACCATTAGATCTAGATGAGGTTTGGAGATGAGTGGCAAATTGCATTTAAAACTCGACATGGACTCTATGAATGAATCGTAATGCCTTTTGTCTTGTCATATGCCTTGAGCACTTTCATGGGATTGATGAACCATGTATTGAGAAATCTGATGGGGAAGTGTGTCGGGGTGTACTTTGACAATATCCTTGTGTATAGTATCGACCTTACGAGCCACTGTAAACATCTCCAAGCCATGATCAATATACTTTGAGTCGAGAGATTATTTAGTATTTTAAAGAAGTGTTGTTTCTGCTAAGAGGAAGTGGTATTTCTTGGATATATAGTAGGTAGAGGAGGCTTGAGAGTAAATGATGAGAAGATTCAAGCTATTGTTGAGTGGTTAACTCTAACCACTTGTGCCGAAGTGAGAAGTTTTCAAGGATTGACATCCTTTTATCGAAGGTTCATTAGAAACTTCAGTACCATTGTCGTGCCCTTATCAAATTGACAAAAAAGAACATTGAATTTAAGTGGGGAGAAAGAGAGGAAAGAAGTTTTGTCAAAGTGAAGGTGAGGTTGACTTCTACACCTATGTTAGCTTTACCTGACTTTGAGAAGGTTTTTAAATTGGAATGTGATGAGTCAGGTATTGGTATAGGTACTGTCTTAATGCAAGAAAGCTGACCAATTGCCTACCACAGTAAGAAGCTTTGAAGACCTCAATTGAATTACTTTGTATATGACAAAGAACTCTTAGCCCTTATTCAAGTGCTCCAAGTATGGTAGTACTATCTATTGTTGAGAGAGTTTGTCATCTATATTGATTACGAGTCTTTGAGGTACCTTAGAAGTCAGACTAAGTTATCGAAGCGACAAGCAAGGTGGGTTGAATTCTTAGAAGGATTCATCTTTGCGATAAAGTACAAATAAGGCAAGAGCAACGTCGTTTCCAATGCTTTATCTAGAAGACATGTTCTCCTAACCGAGCTGTAGACTAGATTGTTTGGTTTTACAAGCATTAAAAAACAATATCTAAAGGACTTACATTTTGGACCTATACTTGGGCGTTGTGTCGATGGAAGGATCGAAGATGAGTACCATATGGAAGATGGTTGTCTATTTCAAGGTAGAAAGTTATGTATGCCGACTTGTTCATTGAGGGAGTTGCTTATCAGGAAAGCCCACAATGGAGGACTCTCCAAACATTTTGGAGAGAGAAGAACATATGAGTTGTTGAGTGGACGGTTCTTTTGGCTAAGAATGAGGCAAGACGTGTATTGAATTGTTGAGGGCTATGTTACTTGCAAGAGAGCCAGATGCCGAGTCGAGCAAGGGAAAGCAATGCCTTTGCTTATCCCGTCCAAACCTTAAATTGAGTTGAGCATAGACTTTGTCCTTGGATTACTAAGAACTACCCGAGGCAAAGATTTTGTAACAGTCGTCGTGGGTAGATTCAGTAAGATGGCATACTTTGTGCCCTACTCTAAGACTAATGATGCTTTAGCTATTGCTTCTCTCTTTTTACTGGAAATTGTTCAGTTACACGGCGTGCTGAGAAGTATATTCTTAGATGGAGATCCAAAGTTTCTGAGCCATTTTTGGAGGACTCTATGGTGTCAGATAGGGACTAAACTGCTATTCAGCACCTCCTATCATCCTTAAATCGATAGCTAAACAGAGGTAGTCAATCGTACTTTGAGATCATTGCTCCAAGCTGTAGTAAGTAAGAACTTAGCTGATTAGGATGTCTATTTACTTATGGTGGAATTTTCTTATAACCATACAGTACATGACACCACCATGCAGACTCCCTTTGCAGTTGTCTATGGTATTAATCCTAAGTTGCCCCTTGATCACACCCTTGTACCCATATCCGAGTAAGAAGACCCTGATGCGAGAGCTCGAGCACAATCCTTACAATATATCTACGATAAGGTTACTCGGCAAATTGACCAAGTTGTTAGGAAAATACGAAGAAAGGTTAAGGGAAGGAAGTTGATACAGTTTTAGCTTGGAGACTTAGTATGGCTGCACTTGAGTAAAGAGAGGCTCCCAAGCAGGAGGAAGAACAAGTTGTCTGCTCGAGCTGAGGATCTCTTCAAAATCCTCCAAAAGATCAACGATAATGCTTATTGATTGGAACTATTATGGGGTCTTGGATGCTTTCAACATTGCTGACCTCAATCCTTATCACTTTAAAGGAGCATTGGACGAAGACTAGCTAGATTTGATCCTAAATCCAAATCAACTAAGAGGGAATGATAAGAATCGGGCTATTGGACCCTTAACCTGCAGCCAAACCCGAAGCCTATAAGGACTAACAAGGCAAATCCTCTTGTTTTAACCCAATCTTGCTGAAGACAAACTAATCCTTACTGTCAACCAACTTGTTATGCTTAGCCGAGTAACTACAAATCTCTCAGAAGTTATATGCCAATTAATTGAATGCTTTGTTGATAGCCCGATCCCTTACATATCCTTGCTCTACCCTGATTGAGCCAACCACTTGATTGACAACATAGGTACCTAGAAGCTGAGAGCTCCAACACATATCTACAGCCTGTCCTTCTTGGACTAACCTATGTCTACCCAGTACCTCTACTTGGCACCCCTATTTAGCCTTCCATCACGACCGTACTATTTTGTCTGTTTCTATTAGAAGCATCCCTAATATGCTGTTTGCCACGTATCCTAAACTTACATGAATGAATTTGTAATGGCAATAATTGATTTACTTGAATTAACATTTAAACCCTTTATTACTCTTTGCACACTACTTCTTTTAGACATTACCCTTTTAGTCTTTTTTGTTTTAGGTAGGTTACCCTGGTTTCTTCGGTATAAATACCCGCTATACATATAACCGCATAATGAATTATCCTCTTATCATCAATATACTGAATATACTTTTTGTGAACATTGTACTTGTTAGCTTATTTACTCTTTTCACTCTTATCCTAACCTTTAAGTAAGGCTAAGTGGTAAGTAACCTCATTGGATCATTTCATAAGTCATATCGAGTTGTACCGTAAGTCATCAGAAGTTTTACTGGTCTATCATATCCTTTGGAGCAATTCATGGGTTTGCTTACTCTACTTTTATTGTTTTCGTCTAATCCCATCACCTTCTTCAAGCTTACAGCAAGCTTGGACCCATCTCTATCACTGACCTTGTCTGTTCTTAGCCTCGGCCTGCATCAGCTTCCCTCTTCCCCACATCAACTTACTCATCAATTCGACATTAGGTCATGTTCTTCTTAGTTTCATGGATGCTTATTCGGTTTACAATCAAATTTGAATGGCACCTAAGGATAAGGTTTACACCTCATTTGTTACAGACTTCAATAGTTACTATTATGGAGTTATGCCCTTTAGTTTGAAGAGTGTTGGAGTGACGTACCAAAGGTTAGTTACAACCATATTCAAGCCGTAGATTGGTAGAAATGTTGAAGTCTATGTGGACAACATAATTGTCAAAAGCAGGGAAATGAAAGTTTACATCAAGGACCTTCGAGAGACATTGAGCACCCTTTGCCATTACTGGATGAAACTTAACCCCAAGAAATGCATTTTTGGGGTCATCAAGAAAATTTCTCAATTTAATGGTCATAAAATGAGAAATTGAGGCTAACCCAAACAAGATCCAAGCAGTTCATGACATGATAGCCCCAAAAACAATGAAGTCAGTCTAGCACCTCGTAGGGAGAGTAGAGTCACTGCCTTGAATCGCTTCATATCTAAATGCGCTAATAAGTGCTTAGAATTCTAAAAGCTCTTAAAGAACTTCGAGTTCAAATGGATAACCTAATGTCAGCAAGCATTCAGCAATTTAAAGAAGTTCTTAGAGAGCCTACTAGTGCCCTTGAAACCCATCTTTGATGAAAAGTTACATCTCTACCTCGCCGTCAGCAAAGGAGAATTGTCTTCGGTCTTCATCTGAGTAGATAGACGAGAGAATAAGCCTGTATATTACACAAGTCACATCTTGTAAGGGTCGGAAATCAATTACACCAAGATCAAGAAGCTTTCCATTGTAGTTGTCATTGTTGTATGCAAGCTTAGGCCATACTTCCAAGCCCACCTAACTGTTGTGCTAACTAACTAGCTGCTTAGAGCTATCTTGCAGAAGCTCAACACCTTAGGTAGGATGGTGAAGTACACCATTAAGCTTAGTGCCTATGGTGTCTAGTATTGACTAAGGCAAGCAATTAAGGTCCAAGTTATCGTAGATTTCATTGCAAAGTACATAGGAGAAGAGGAAGCACAAGTGGACATCGATATACCAAAATGGAATTTCCATGTTGATGGCTCTTCTACACAGGAGTATGAGATCAGTATAACACTACAAGGCTCATATGGAACGAAGGTGCTTTATTTCTTGAAATTTGGATTCTCGGTGAGTAACAGTAAGGTTGAGTACAAAGCGCTCATTACCGGGCATAAGATCGCTAAGGACATTGAAGCGGGGAAACTAGACATCTACTTAGACTCTATGTTGGTGGTCTAATAGGTAAAGGGAATGTATGATACAAAGGAGGAGACGATGATCAAATGCCTGTAGGCAATCCAAGGGCTCTTCATAGAGTTTACTTCCTACAAAATCAATGAAATCCCAAGTAGAGAACTTGGAAGCGAACAAGCTTTCTTAGCTATCCTCCACCATTCTCCTGCCATAACGTAATAGTAATAGATTGCTCTTTATTTAATACCTCCTTCAGCGTAGTACATAAGGACGAAAGTAAGAAGTCCTTGAGATTTGACCTATAGACCTCGAGCCATACTGGATAGATCTGATAATAGAACATTTGCAGACTGGAGCATTGCTCGAGGACCAAGTTGAAGCAAAAAGGCTAGTTTATGCCTTCTCCAACTATACACTCATTGACGACGTGCTATACTACGAAGGATAGAACGTACCACTCCTTAGGTGCCTCAGCCCCAAAGAGGGCATACATACCCTACAAGAGCTCCATATCGGTGTATACAACATCCACATTTAGTCGTAGGCCTTGTACATTTAAGCCCTTCGACTGGGCTATACTAGCCAACAATGAAAGAGGATGTCAAGACTCTAGTCTAGAAATGGCACAAGTGCTAGAAACGGCACAAGTGCTAGAAACATGCTCCAATCTCCCATACACCGAGCTTTAACCTACACTCTATGACAAGCACATGGCTGTTCACCCAATGGGGACTAGACGTGCTCGGCCCTATCTCAAAAGCATCCGAAGGTTGTTGGTTCATTTTGTTGGTAGTTGATTATTTCATTAAGTAGGTGGAAGCTGAGGAAGTAGTGACCATTACTGCTCGAGCTATAGAAGGTTTTATTCTCACTACATCCTCTCCTGTTTCAAGGTGCCCTATGCGTTAATTACGGACAAAGGTAGGTAGTTCAACAGCAATAAGTTCCTATAATTTTCTGACAAGACAAGTACAATATAAGGCTTCACTAAACCTCCTTCGCTCACCCTTAAACCAATGGCTAAGTTGAGGTGATTAATAAGATTATCCCTAGCAGCCTAAAGAAAAGAGTAGACAATATTGAGGATAGGTGGGTAGATAAGCTCCTTAACATGCTTTGGGAGTATCGCATTACTCATAGAATGTCTATAGGAGAGACCCTATTCTGCGTTACCTTCAAATCGAAAGCCATTTTCCCTATCGAACTTGAGTTGCCCATAAGTAGGGTCCTAAATTTTGATGTAAACACCAACCATATGGCCATCCAGGTGACCTTCGACACAATTGAGGAAGTATGCAACATGGTACATACCCAAATGTCAGCTTATCAGTAGCTAGTAGCCTAGTATTACAATAAGAAACTAAAGCACAAAGTTTTCTACCCTAAGGACTTGGTGTTTAGAAAGTTAGAAGCCATTAGCTCACTTGAAGGGTAAGGTATGCTAGCCTTTAATTGGGAAGACTCGGTATATGTGAAAGAAGATGTAGGTAAAGGGGTGTATAGGTTAGAGACATTGAATGGGCAACCAATCCCTAGAGCTTAGAACGCAGACAATCAAAGCTATATTTCATCTAAGTTTTGTGATGTGTTCGTAACATTTGTAACTGTTGCTATTATTATTGAAGTGATGAGTTTCTTACACTTGTCTAATTGTTTCCCCTTGTTATTGGCTTACACCATGCACTCATACCTTAGGTTAGTTTTCATCCTCGAGCACACAACTAAAGTTAGTATCTATATTAACACAACGGGCCAATGCGTTTTCTCTCCTTATTGGTCTACATCGTGACTTTACATATTCGGGTCGATTCTTATCCTTGAGTTCATACCCTGAGGCAATACTTACACTAGAGCCACAAGGATTAAGGCTTCAACTGTTGTCGAGGTAGGGCCTTTCGATGAGGTTAGAGTAATAGCACAGTTCTTGAAATTGAGAATGTACGCGCTATCAAATAAGACCTATTGGCTCGGCCTTATACTCAACTCACCCTAATTTCCCTCATACCCAAAGGGTATATGATCAAGGTAAGGATAAGTTGACCTAGTTGATATGCTTCACATGACTTGTTATCAAGTATGTTAGTATGTTACTACTACAACAGTGAGCAAGCAATCTTGTGTTAACGAGCTTAAGGTGAAAGAAAGAAAAAATAATGAGTCAAACAGAAAGTGTACATGAGAATGTAGAGAAAGTTTGAAATTTTATTGATCAATAAAGCATTATAAGGCTTTAGGGGTCGGCGTCCCGACCTTAAGTACATATAGAATGGAAAGAAAAATTACAAGTAAAGGCATAAGGCCAATTCCTAAGTCTTTTGCTTGATGCCAGCTCTTGATGATTGCTCTTAACTTCAATTTGGTTGCTAAGAGAACACTTCTATGCGAACAAACTACTCTCAACTTTGACTTAACTCATGTCCCCATCGAGAGAATTATGGCCACTCCCCTAAGCCTCGAATAAGCTGAGAGCTATGACCTTCGCAACCTTGGTAGCTTCAACGTAAGCCTTACATGACCAGATGAGTTGACCTTCATACTAGCAACTTGGGTGGGGGGTTATATGGGTTGATTTCTTAACCCCATCCGTGTTGCCTGTCAGGTAGGATGAAGGGCTCGAGACTGTCCAAACGTGACCTTCTACACTACCCTGACCAAAAACCTTTAGATCGGGAAAGAGGTCCCCTTTACTACTGTAGTCACCACTGAAGCCTTGCTTATATAAGAACTTAAGAGGTAGTTCCTGAAAGCTCCATTGGTAACCTCGTGTAGATGAGTAGCTCTAGCGATGAAATTGCCTCAACAAATGGTGGATTGACACCCAAGATTCTACCCCCATCTGGACCTTTTTTGGCTCGGACAGGGAACTGATAGAAAGGCCCATGTATACCCTTCGATCGCTACTTAGGGGCCATCCCCCCACTATCGGGTGACTATTTATACCTTACGATCACCACTTGATCAAGAACCTTAGAAGAACCATGGCTCTCCTCTCAAGTTCATATAATCTCTCTTTCACTCTGATCACCCTTAATGTACTTATATCATGATAAAAGGAACAACAAAAATGCAACAAGCTCTCAAATGTTGGATATAGAATGTTGGAATGTGTTTGAGTAAGGAACAAAAGACCTATGTCCCCTTTATGTAGGGGACTCAATGCAAACCCAACTGTCCATGCGTTCCTCTATTGGATGATCCTAATTGAATAGTAACTCAACTAACCCCCTAGGGAACTTAAATGCACCATACAAGCATTAAATGCCTTCTAGAAAGAACACTACCTAAGATGGTATGGCTGCCAGATAGGCTCTCTAACAGAGGTGTACTCTGCCTAAGAAAAGCACGCTGACGAAACCTATATGCTACTAGACAAGGACACCTCGAGCCTAGTTGGTGCGTTTCTGGGGTTGGATACATGGAGAAGCACCATAATGAAGCAAATTGAAAGAAATAAAAGAAAAGCTAGCAAAGTCCGAGTAGCTATTGAATGGATATGATGTACCACTAAATCTTACTTAGCCTATAATCCGCTAAATGTGACTCATCGATCCAAACTGAAGGGTCACTTACCATTACTCCTTACTAAAGGAAATAGATAAGAGTTTAAGGATAATGAGAACACTAAGGTTACTCAAAGGAAATGTGAATAATTTCTCTATTGATGATTCATTCTTTGTGTACAAAAAAATGGGGTTTTATATACTCGTCCACTAAGGCTACTTTACATGTATGAAAAGGAAAAAGGTTGTTCTTACAATTAGGTTACATAATACATACCAAAAAGGGTAAAAGAGACAATGAATATTCAGTATGGAAAAGTAATGAATCCTTCTAAAAAGAAGACACGTGTTATTCGGTGGTTGGATGTCAAAAATATGGTACAAGGCAGCAAAAAGAGAAAAGAGGAGTTGTAGTCAAGGGCCAAACTGATCTAGATCAAGTCGGAGCCCAGTCGGTCCATGTGTAGAGTAGTTAGCTTGAGTTGGGGTTGGGTGCTTGTGATCGGCTCAAGAGTTCTGTACGGATAGTCTTGGAGCTACCTTCTCGGATGTCTTATCATAGTACAGTTGTTGGGTAAGAGTAGGTTTAGTGTACGTTAGGGTCTGATAGTCAAGTCAGTAAGGGATCAATTCAGAATAGGTATCTCTGTCTCGGATATGGCTTTGAGCTAGTATCCTTTAAGTGAGCTAGGGGGCTAATGGGAATCAAGCTATGGGGCACCTGACTTACAGCCGACCTCGAGGACTAGAGGGGCTGACATGACGAATCCTTATGTTCCAACTAACCCCTACCGAGGTTGAGCACATCCTTGTCGAGTCACCTCTAATGCCGTGCTGTATGACCGCCCATTATTGTGTGGTATGCTGAGTTAACGATTACTCTCTGTTGCCAAGTCAACCAATTACTTGGCTTCTTCCTTACCAAGAAGCCGAGAGATAGAGACAGGACTGATTAGGCCATCCCTACTCAGACAAACCTATTCGTCCGTACTTTTTATTCGCATCTACTAACAACCTTGCCAATATAGCATCGCTACGTGTACTGTATCATGTGTAGAATCTGTAGCACCAGTGATTGTTTTCCTTATATATTCATTTTTGCCCTTTGTATCATGTAACATTGCTTCTTTAGGAAATGTCCTTTTTGTCTTTTCCCCTTTAAGCAGGTTGCCCTAGTTTGTGGGTATAAATATCCCTGTACTTGTAGTTGTAAGAGATCAGATAATCTTGAATACGCTTTTTGAGTACCTCTTTCCCTGCGTAAACACTGTTGTTTACTTTTGGCATTACTCTTAAAGCAATGTTAGGTGACGAGTAACCTCATTGGACCAATTCGTGCATCACATTGAATTGTGACGTGAATCCTTGGAAGTTCCATTGGTGCGTCATATCCTCTAGAGCTGTTCATAGGTTTTTCTTACTGTTTTCATCCTTTGTTTTCACCATTTCATACCTTTCCTTATTGACTCTTTTTGAGCTTTCTGCAAGCTTGGAACCATTCAACGACCAACCTTGTCTATTCTTGGTCATGGTTCGCATTATTTTAGTATCAAAGCAGAGGTTTTGTGTGAGCTATAGTTAGTTCTTCCTGAGTTATGTTATACTCTGTTTTGTGTGTGCAAAATGGAGCAAGTTACTGTGTTTACTTAATTGTTGTGTTGTTAGCTGTTTACTCTTTGAAGTGTTTGTTTAAATTTCAATTTGTGAGGAAAAATGACAGATCTAAGTATGAATGTTAATGCTGGTGATGACAGTAGAGTTGTCCACCATGGATGATAATCTCAAGGAACTCCTAGAAGTATTGACAAAAGACTCGATGAGGTAGTTAACCTCTTGGTCGATCTGACCCGAGTTGTTCATGCGCTGTCTTGCTGACCCACTGAGGCCGCGCAAAACACTCCACAAGTTGCTCAATCTATTAGAGGTTAGAACTTAACTCGACCATTTCGAGGTGGAGGAGTTGGCGGATGAGTAAGGCGAAAGATAGACTTGAGAGAGCTAGATGAAGAGGAAGAAGAGTATTTTGAAGAGGAGTGTGTACGGGTCCTCAGAGCATCCAACCATGTGAAGCTTCGAATTATGAGTTTCAATGGATCTGAGAATGTTGATGAATATTTAGATTGGGAAGAAAATGTGGAACGTGTGTTTGATTATTACCAGTATGAGGATTATAAGAAAGTGAGGACTGCTGCTGTTGAATTTTTTGGATATGCTGCCATGTGGTGGAAGAATTTTTAGGCCATGAGAAGAAGAGAGGGGTATCGAGAGAGTAATACTTAGCCCGAGATGAAGAGGGTGCTCAAAAACAAATTCGTACTAGAAACATACCTCCAAGATACTTACACATGGCTTCAGGAGATGAGGTTGAACTGTTAATGAATATATTCAAGAATTCCAAATGCTTATGATAAGATGCGAAGTGGAGGAACCACCTGCTCGAACAGTTTTAAGGTTTGTCATTAGGTTAAGAGGAGACATTCGAGACATTGTGGAACTCTAACGATTTAACACAACGGATGAAGCTATTAGGATTGCCCAACGGGTAGAGAGGTAAAGAAGAAGCCGAGTAGCGACTAGAGTGCCGATTAGTCGACCTGGACAGTTAAGTAACCAGATACCGTTGAGTAGCGAGCCAAGAACTAGTATAGATGTCAGAGCCAAGCAGAAAAGCTGGTCGAAAGATGTAGTGCTGACCTGTACATATGAGAAAGGGTAAGGGTTTGACAGGAAGATTAGCCAGATCAAATGTTTCAAGTGCTAGAGGTTTGGACATATGACTACTTAGTGCCCAAATCAAAGGACAATAGTCATTAAGGGAGACACCTCGAAGTTAGATGTAGAGAGTACGGATGAGGAACTCGAGGAGGAGAAGGTTCCTGTTGAGAATGAGAATGCCGAGAAAGAGTTGATCAAAGAAGATGTGTATGCTAAGGACTTAGACCGGCTACTCATGGTTGTCCGACGCACTATGAGCATGGAACGCTCATGAGAGGAGGAGTAGAAAGAGAACTTATTTCATATCACCTGCAAGGTGAATGAACAGACATGTGCCTTCTTCGTAGACAGTGGGAGTTGTACCAATGTAGCACTAGTTGACCTCGTCTCAAAACTAAGGCTACCGACTGTTGAGCATCTGAAGCCATACAAGTTGCAATGGTTAAGTGACAAGGGAGCATTACATGTCACTCGGTAGGTATTACTGCCGATCACTATTGGCAATTACTCTGACCAAATTTTTTGCGACGTATTGCCCATGTGTGCATCCCATGTGTTGTTAGGAAGATGGTGGCTGTTTGATAGGAGAGTCATCTACGACAATTATAAGAATACCTACATGTTCAAGTAGATTCCTATAGAAGAAACTTGCTCACGGATTGAAGAAGGCTTTGGTGATGAGTAGAGTCGAGCTTCAAGAGTCCATTAACGCCAATGTATCGACCCTCCTGTTGGTCAGGCAACTATTGGAAATGAAAGAGTAGAATGATTTACGCTAAGAGGTGAAGGAACTATTGGATGAATATGCTGACCTGTTCCCAGAACAGTTGCCAGTAGGGTTGCCCCTAACCTGAGGCATAAAGGACTGTATTATCTTAGTACCTGGTGCTATACTACTGAATAAGTTAGCTTACTGCATGAATCCTGAGTAGGCTTTTGAGCTTCAACGTCAAGTCAATGAGTTGCTGGAAAGAGGATACGTAAGAGAGAGTCTCAGCCTTTGTGCTATGCTTACACTTCTAGTGCTGAAGAAGGATGGAACCTGGCGGATGTGTGTTGACAGCCGAGTCGTGAACAAAATCATGATCAAATACAGGTATCTGAACCCAAGGGTAGAAGACATGTTGGATGAACTAAGTAGAGCCAAAATTTTTAGCATGATTGATCTCAAATCTAGCTACCATCAAATCCACATGAGGTTAGGAGACGAGTGGAAGACTACATTCAAGACTTGACATAGACTATACGAGTGGATGGTCATGCCTTTCAGCTTATCGAATGCTCCGAGCACCTTAATGAGACTTATGAACCATGAACTGAGACATCTCATTAGAAAGTGTATTGTGGTGTACTTTAATGACATCCTGATCTACAGTGTTAACATGCTAAGTCAATATAAACACATCAGAACAATCATTAATATTCTTCATACTGAGAGACTATTTGGCAATTTGAAGAAATATTGTTTCTACTAGGAGGAAGTAGTATTCTTGGGCTATGTAGTTAGTGGAGGAGGCTTGTGAGTCAATGATGAGAAGATTCGAGCAATTGTTGAATGGTCGACCCCTACTACTTGTGTTGATGTGAGGAGTTTCCATGGATTGGCTTCATTTTATCGAAGGTTCATCAGCAACTTCAACACCCTCATTGCGCCACTAACTGAATTAATGAAGAAAAACATTATGTTCCGATGGGGAGAAAGGGAAGAGAGGAGTTTTGCTGAGATTAAGAAGTGATTGACCTCCGCCTCGGTGTTAGTGCTACTCGACTTCGATAGAATTTTTGAGCTAGAGTATAATGCGTCAAGCATTGGAATAAGTGCTGTCCTGATGTAGAAAGGCCAATTAATTGCCTTCCACAGTGAGAAGCTCCGAGAACATTAGCTAAATTACTCCGTATATGACAAAGAGCTCTTGGTACTAATTCGTACACTGCAAGTATGGCAGTTGTCACACCTCGAAGTGGTAGAGTCGTAACAGCCCTGCCGTGTAAACAATTCTAAGATAGAAGTTAGCCTTACAACGGCTATCTTAGACCTGATTTACACAAGGTATCCACGACTAACCTGCTTTGAGGTAAATAGTTTGTAATTTAAATAAATCATTTACCTAAGAAAGTGAGAAAAAATATATATACACTATAATTCAGTTATTACAATTAACGTTTACAACATTTCACTGTAATATATTTCCTAGTTATTATGTTATTCAAAAATGAAAAAATTTAAAATAAAGGTTTGAACCTTAAAAATATATGTTTATTCTTCAAATATTTTTCCTTACTCCCTAGGATCCAGCGGTTGCTAGCTTCAGAGTAGTTGTAAGCTGCTTCTTAGCTAGTACCTGCACGACGTCTATAGGGATGTGAGCAACTACAACTCAGTAAGTTAGGATGGAGGACTTAAAACTACATCACAAACATAAATAAGGTTTTCAACCAAATCATTTGGTGCAATGCATGTTTAAGCAAATACTATTGCACAGCGTTATTTGACCCATTGTGAGATTAGAGAAATTGCGCTCGCTCTAATCCGGGTTGAGGAGTTGCCGTTAATGCAACAGCTCATGACTAAACCCAAGTTTGTGCAATGGAGACACTGCTTCTCCCATAACTTCCTTCGAACCATTGACTTCACCCTTACCACAACCTCCTCACTTGTTACTTAGTTCGACTAAGGATGAAGAATGGGACCCATTATGTCATCTGGCGCTATCCCTTTCGAAGGGGTCGGTATTTTGCCGGAGAATCCTAGGTTTCCCCTAATGGGTTGCCATGTAGGTTCGATTATGATTACAGG
This sequence comes from Lumnitzera littorea, assembly GCA_024138015.1. Lineage (NCBI taxonomy): Eukaryota > Viridiplantae > Streptophyta > Magnoliopsida > Myrtales > Combretaceae > Lumnitzera > Lumnitzera littorea. Next base: position 8,896,375 of record JAMXBB010000010.1, on the reverse strand, counting down.
TCGTATATTTAATTAAGTCCAATTTAGAGTGATTAATAATTTCATATAAATCATACAATACAAGACAAAATAACAAACAGAATCATAGCATCACTCCTAATCAAGCACATGCACACAACCAACTATCTAACAAGCACAACCAAGTATAATCTCAAGCCTCCATAATACGGCAACGTATTAATCCCAACTTACCTGGACTCCTTGCTCCCTCACTCGAGGTCCCACTCGCTCAGGCCATCGCCGATCATCCCTATAACACAAACGTGGTTTCAGTTTTTTCATATAACTACTATTTAGGTTGGTTTTATCTTATAACGCTTATTGTTATCTTTTGTTTAGGGTTTAATATACCTAATTATCTAGGTCTTAAGTCTTTTACAATTCTTCTTCAATCGTGTTAAGTTCTGTTTTGGTTTTCACATTGATTTCTAAATTAGGTTTTTAACTTAATTTTTTGTTAGCGATTTATACGTACACCTTAAAAAAAAAAAAAATTATTCTGACTCATAATGTGAAACTAATCGCATTATCTTCGGATATCTTAAATATCATTTATAGTCTCCAACTAGTGTTTTAATCTGAGTGGTACACTCGAATCCTAGTTTAATCACCGAATTTACCCCCGTTATGAGAAAATCTTACATTTTTCATATAATTACCCTAATTTGAGTTTCCTATAAGATTTATTATATATTTCTATTATTATCATAATATCAATTTTTACTTTAATATCTTCTATTTATTATATTTCTAATAATTGTGTATTATGCACTATTACTTATTATGTACATAATACACATCTAATATTTTTATCACTCTAATTACCATATCCAACATCAATTATCATTTCAAAGTATCTAAATTCATCCTAAATCAGATTTTACACCTAATTACCCTAATTTACAAAATTAACTTAAAATTTACTATTTTTCCCTATTACTTATTTACTACATAATTAACCTAATAATTGCATCTAATACCCTAAATGCTACAAGTATCATACTTCATCATATTTCAACATCCTAAAACATATAATTATTTACTAAATCAGTAATTAACTATTTAATTACTTAATTAACCTTAAATTATCCATTTTATGCCTCATTTTAAGGCTTAAAATTTATTTAAAAATTTCAAAAATTAATTTTTGAAAACGGGCTTCATAGCACTATTCTATATCATCTAAGTAGTCTACACAAAAAATTTGAGCTCAAAACTATATTCCTAAAGTCATTAATTTCTAAACCAAAATATGCTCGGTTTTACATGATTTCTTAAGGACTATATATCACGGGACATATTTTCATTAAAATAATATTTTTCATAAAAACTGCATACTAAAATATTTTAGAATAAAAAAATTCATAATTTTATAAGAATATTTACTATTTTTATAAAATTACACAAAATTGGGCTGAAAATCTAACTCATCGGTCTGGGTGGCTTCGGCCACCACTGGTTGCCATGGCCTTATCGGCCGGTCTAGGCGATGCCACCACCGTATGGTGCTGGTGGCTGTCCACTCCCAGGTGCTCGTTTGGTGTTGGTTCCCTTCTAAGGCCCTAATTGCATAGTTTTCTTATTTTTTTTCCTAACCCTAATTTTTCTCTTCCAATTTCGATGCTCTCAATTTTTTTTTTACTTCTAACTATCCAAATGAGCTCTGTAATTTTTTCCCTATTTATAGAGCTTTATAGTAATTATTATGCATTTAATTGGACAAGATATTGCCCAAATCTCTTAATTTTTGCCTTTCGTGTTGCTTGATTTTGATTGGTTAATTTTTCTTCTTCAATTCCTGACTTACCACGAACAAATCCACATCATTCCCTATTCCTCTGATTTTTTCTTAATTAATTGATAATTTTATTTAATTATTTAATAAATTTTTAGCCAATTTAAGTAATTGCACGTATTTTTATCTACACGTAAATACATATAGGGTACATGTGAACATTTCTAATTATTATTTAGGTCATTCTATAATTTTTAGTATACATATAATCTATCTCTAATAATTTATTAGTTATTAGATTACACTTTTTGCCTTTTCGATAATTAACAATTATTATACTTAAAATTTGAAAATTTTATAGTCTCCTATTTTATTACTTATTTTTTTAAATTCAAGTTTATGGGGTTATTTTTACTAATATTTCTAACTTTACTTTATAATTTAAGCTCGATTGGATTTTTCAACCGATCGAAACCTCGAGTGGCTCATTGTAGGGTTTACAGCAGTACTATCTACTTTCGAAAAAATTTGTCATATATACTGACTATGAGTCACTGAGGTACCTCCAAAGTCAGACCAAGTTGTTCAAGCGATAGACAAGATAGGTTGAATTCCTTGAAGGATTTAATTTTATGATCAAATACAAGCAAGGAAAGAGCAACGTAGTTGCAGATGCTTTATCGTAGAGGCATGTGCTCTTATCAGAACTTCAGACCGGACTGTTTGGTTTTAGAAAGTATCAAAGAACAGTACTTTAAGGATCTACACTTTGGACTAATAATTTCAAGATGCGTGGATGGGAGAACAGTGGACGAGTATTATGTATAGGATGGCTATTTATTTCGAGGAGGAAAACTGTGCGTGTCAACTTGTTCCTTATGGGAATTATTAACATTTTGGAGAGAGAAGGACCTATGAACTAATGAATGGTCGATTCTTTTGGTTGAGAATGTGAAGAGATGTGCACCGAGTAGTTAAAAGATGTGTTATGTGCAAAAAGGGCAAGTGTTGAGCTGAACAAGGGAAAGCAATGCCCCTACTTATTCCGACGAGGCCATAGACTAAACTAAGCATGGACTTTGTTCTCAAACTGCTAGGAACTACACGAGGAAAAGATTTTGTAATGGTCATTGTGGATCGGTTTAGTAAGATGGCACACTTCGTGCCTTACACCAAAACTAACGACGCTTCAACTATTGTTTGTCTTTTTTTACAGGAGACTGTGCGGATACACGGTGTGCCAAAAAATGTAGTCACCGACAGAGACCCGAAGTTCTTAAGTCATTTTTAGAGGACCCTATGACATCAGCTAGGGACTAAATTACTTTTCAGTACCTCCTGTCACTCTTAAATTGATGACTAAACAGAGGTGATTAATCGTACTTTAGGTTCACTGCTCCGAGCTGCAGTCGACAAGAACTTAGTTGATTGGGATGTTTGCTTACCAGTGGTTGAGTTTACTTACAACTGAATCGTACATGACACCACTAAGCAAACCCCCTTCGAAGTGGTCTATGGATTCAATCCTAAGTTGACCCTTCAACTATGCTCCTGTACCTGTACCCGCGCAAGAGAACCTTGATGCCTCAGCTAGGGCACAATCCTTTCAGCACATCTATGATAAGGTCACCCGGCATATCAACCAAGCTGCTAGAAGAATGCGTGAAAAGACCAAGGGTCGGTCAGTAAAACAATTTCAGCCGGGAGACTTGGTATGGTTATACCTCAATAAGGAATGGTTTCTGAACAAAAGGAGAAATAAATTATTTGTAAGAGTGGAAGGACCTTTCAGAATCCTCCAGAAAATTAGCGACAATGCCTACAGGTTGGAATTGCCTGAGGACTATGGGGTTTCTGACACCTTTAACATCGCCAACCTCAGTCTATATCACTTTGATGAAGAATTGAGCGAACACCATCTGGATTTGATTCCAAATCCAAAATAACCAGGAAAGAATGATGGGCCCATTTACTTACACATGCCTGAGAGGCCTCCAGTCCTTCACCTAACTAATTCTCTCTCATCAACCTACCAATGACAAGAAACTGTATACGGAAGGAGGGTAGTTAAATTCCTTTAGAGCTCTAGATGGTTATATTATGCTATGTTCTCTCTCTTGTTTCGATGCTTATTGTTCTTTGGCCGAGGACTTTATGCCGAGTGATCAGACTTTTAGTTACCGAGAGCTTCCTACCATGTAATGAGAGATAGCTTCTTACTGGCCGAGTACTTCTTTCTCGGCCTCCAACCAATTCTTACAGCACCCTTTTCTCATCACGGCATCCTCGTTACTACAACATCTTGATTCCACTCAGCTGCTGTAACTAGAGAACCTTTTGAATGGAGCCATTGTTGTGCTATCACTTGTCCATCTCTTCTAACACTATATTATTTTTCTCTATTTGTCATTTGTCGTATTTACCCTTTTTGTATGTATTAGGAACCCCTTTTTATGTATGCCTTTTTGTAATTTTCCTTATTTCTAATGTTACCCTAGGAACTTACTATAAATAATCTCTTCTCTTTATAACTGAAAACATTACATTAATTCCAAACATTGGATATACTTATTCTTACAAGACAATCCTCTCTAAGTCCATTTTTATTAGCTTATCTAATCTTGTTGAGTAACTCAAGATTAGTTGCAAGTAGATCTTGACATTAGCTTATGTGTCATATCAAGTGAAGTGTCAAGTCGTGTTGTGTTCATTGATGGGTCACATCCTCTAAGAAGCTTTATGTTAGTTATTATATCCCATCCGTCCACCTACTCATTCCATTTTCGTCAATATTTCGAAGGACCCATTAGTTTCTCCCCCTTCTGTGGTAAGCCTAAGTGATAACTAACCTCCTAGGTACATCATATAATCCCTAATATCAGAGCTTGAGGTTGTAACCGAGAGCTATATTGCAATAGTACTTACTGGTCTATTGTTTGTTATACCCTGTTTTCATCTAAAAGAATAAAGCAAGTCCATAGTTCACTATTAGATTGGTATTTTATCTTTGTGGTAATTTCTTACATAAGGAGTGTGTTTTGAAGCTTGTTCTTTTGAGAATGTTCAATCCTAGCATTAAAGGAGAAATTAACGTTGCTAAGAGTGATGCTCAAGGACGTGGTTGTGTGACCTAACAGATACTACGTACTGCTGATGAGTAGATACAAGACCTCACCGCTATTGTTGCTAATCTAGTTGTCTTGGTGCAAAGAGTGTTAGAGATTAGGTTATGAGATAGGATTACCATTGAACAGGGTTGAGAAATGAAGGATAGGCTGAGAAGGCAGATGAATGAACGACGAGCACTAGAGTCCCTTCTTGTGAACCAAGCACCACCTTGTCGTGCTGATAGAATCATGAGAAGGAGGTTAGAGTTGGATGAAGTGGAGGAGTATGAAGAAGAAGAGGAATCGTATGTTGGAATTGACAACTGTAAGTTTAGAGCTCCTAGGAGAGTTGAACACCTCAAGGTATAGATTTCGAGCTTCAATGAGTCTAGTAGTGCTGATGACTATTTAGATTGGGAGGAGAAGATCGAAAAGATATTTCACTTTTATGATTATGAAGATGCTGTCCGTATTTAAGTAGCCGCATTGAAATTTTCTGAATATTCCGTAATGTGGTGGAAGAAGCTACATAATGTTTTCTTGAGGGCTCGATGCGAAATTTGAACATGGAATGAGATGAAGAGAATTATGAGAAGTAGGTTTGTTTTCGAACACTACGAGCAAGACACTTTCCGATGTCTCTTAGACTTAAGATAAGGTAATTGGTCAGTGGATGACTATGTTTGAGAGTTTCAGTTACTCATGATCTTATGTGATGTGGACGAACCCGAGACACGAACTATAGCAAGGTTCATTTCTGGACCAAGTACGCTTTGTACATCTTACTCGACTAATCCTAGCTATTTGACTCGAGGGTATTACACGATGGGTATAAGAACACTTACATGTTCCAAAATGATGAAAAGAGAGTTATTTTGACTCCTATGAGCCCCAAGGAAGTATAGGAGTCTCAAGAGAAGATTGCTTAATCTATGCCTCAAAAATCCCTAGTGATTTCTCGCGCTTAATTTTAATGAGAAACTGAAGAGGAAGTGTGTATGCTCCTTTTAGTCAAGAAACTACTTGAATTGAAAGAAGTCAAGAGCATACTTACTGAAGTGCACAGGCTACTACATGAGTATACCTACCTATTCCCTGCCGAGATGTCGAAAGCTTTACCACCCTTAAGAGGCATTGAACATTGCATTGATCTTTAGACTGGAGCTGCCCTACCGAACTGACCTGCTTATAGGCTTAACTCGAGTAGATAATCGAGCTGAAGAAACAAGTGGATGAGTTGGTGGATCGTAAATATGTCAGAGAGAGCATGACCCCATGTATCGTACTAGCCGTACTAGTACCAAAGAAAGATAGGTTGTAAAGGTTATGGATTGACAGTCGTGCCATCAATAAAATTACTGTTAAGTACCAATATTTGACCCTATGGTTGGATGATATGCTTGATGAGTTGCATGGTGCTTGCATCTTTTCAAAGATTGATCTAAAGAGTGGCTACCACCAAATATGAATGAGACCTGGAGACGAATGGAAAACAACCTTCAAGACAAGGGATGGTTTGTTTGAATGGATGGTGATGCCGTTTGGTCTAACAAATGTGTTGAGTACTTTTATGCAACTCATGAATCATGTACTAAGGGCATTGATTGGAAAATGTGTTGTGGTTTATTTTGATGACATTTTGGTCTACAGTACCAACCTCATCACCCATATTGAGCATTTAAGATTAGTATTCGACATCCTCCGTGTCGAGAAATTATTCGATAATCTAAAGAAATGCGTACATAGCCAAAATGAGATTGTATTCCTCAGAATGTTGTCTTAGAGGAAGGAGTTCGAGTTGATGACAAGAAAGTCAGACCTATTCTTAAGTGGCCCATGTCGACTAATGTTGCCAAAGTAAGGAGTTTCCATGGTCTTGCTTCGTTCTATTAGAGATTCATTTGAAACTTTAGTTCCATAACAATGCCATTAATCGAGCCGACTAGGAAGCATTCTGTGTTTAAGTGGTTGAAGAAAGCTAAGAAGAGTTTTGAAGATGTAAAGTTTAAAATGATGTCTGCCCTAGTACCCGCTCTATTAGATTTCGAGAAAGTTTTTGAGGTCGAATGTAGCACGTTTGGAGTTGGCATTGGTGCTATCCTATGCAGGAACGTCAACCCGTTGCCTACTTCAATGAGAGACTCAGAGGAGCTATCCTGAATTACTCAGCTTATGATAAGGAGTTCTACACTCTTGTCCGAACACTATAAAACTGGTAGCATTACTTGTTACCAAGAGAATTCATCATCTACTCCAATCATGAATCTCTTAAGAACCTCTGAGGACAACAGAAACTTTCTTAGCGTCATGCTAAATGGGTCGAGTTCTTAGAGACCTTTTGCTATGTCATTAGATATAAGAAGGGGAGCATAAACACCATGGTTGATGCTCTTTCTCGTTGTCATACCCTCATTACAACATTGTAAGCCAAGGTACTTGGTTTTGACACTTTACCTAATCAGTATATGCATGATTTTCATTTTGTGCCCCTAGTAGCTAAGTGCAATGTTGGAGGAGTTATAGATGGGTTCTACTTGAATCAAGGGTTCCTAATGAAGGGTAAGCAAGTTTGTGTGTTGACTAGTTTGGTAAGAGAACTACTTGTTCAATAAGCTTATGTTGGGGGCTTGGCTAGCCATTTTGGGGAAAAGATGATGGTTGAGATATTGAAAGAACATTTCTACTGGATTAGGATAATGAAGGATGTACGCCATATTCTTGATAGGTGCGAGGTGTGTAAACATGCAAAGGGAATGAGAGAGCTATATGGAGAATACACACCCCTACCTACACTCGAGTAGCCATTGACTGACCTAAGCATGGATTTCATGCTTGGCTTTCCCCGAATGTTGAGAAGACATGACTCAATTATGGTGGTGGTCGATCGATTCAGTAAGATGAGCTACTTCATTCCCTGCCACAGAACTAATGACGCTTTATTTGTTGCTAACCTCTTTTTGCAGGAAATTGTGTGATTGCATGGGATGCCGAGAAGTATTGTGTCTGACTACGACTTAAAGTTCACGAGCTTCTTTTGGAAGACCCTATGGAAAGAGCTCGGCACTAAGCTCATGTTTAATACTTCTTGCCACCCCCCCAAACAGATGACTAAACTGAAGTTGTGAATAGGACAGTTGGCAACCTCTTATGAGTAGCTGTTGGGAAGAACTTGCATGATTAGGATTTACACTTACCTATTGTTGAGTTTGCCTACAACCGCTTAGCTCACAGCTCGACAAGAAAATCATTATTTGAGGTCGTTTATGGGCTTAGCCCAAACTTTCCCTTGAATTTTATTATCAGTCTGACCACACAAGAGGAAAGCCAACCTAACTTGCAGTGAGCCAAGGAATTCCAGAAATTACATCAAAGGATTGTCGAGAAGCTAGCCAAGACTATGGCCCAACAAAAGGAATAAGGAAGTTAAGGAAGGAGATGAGTCGTATATACCCCTAAAGACCTTGTATGGGTCAAGGAATGCTTCCCCGGCAAAAAGACAAACAAACTATCTCTGAAAGCGGATGGACCTTACAAAATCCTTAGGTGAATTAATGACAATGCCTATGAGGTTAAGCTACCCGAGGGGTACGGCGTTTCCGTCACATTCAACGTCACCGATGTGACTTCCTATGTGCCAAATGCCAATGAAGATCATGATTTGGAGGCAAATCTCTGACAACCTTAGGGAGTTAATGGGTTATTGATCTCTAGCCCACTTACTTGCGTACACCTGAGAGGCCTCCGATTCTTCACCCAACAAATTCTCTCTCATTAACCTGCCGATGACAAGAAATTGTACATGAAAAGAATATAGTTGAATTCCTTGAGAGCTCCAAATGGTTATACTATGTTATGTTCTTTCTCTTGTGTTGATGCCTGCTATTCTCTGGTCGAAGGCTCTGTGCCGAGTGATTAAACCTTTAGTTGTCGAGAGCTTCTTGCTATGTAATAAGAGATAGCCTCCTATTGGCTGAGTACATCTCTTTCGGCCTCCTACTAATTCTTATGGCACCCCTTTCTCGTCACGAGATCCTTGTTACTGCAACAACTTGATTGCACTCGACTGCTATAATCAAAGAACCTTTTGAATGAAGCCATTGTTGCACTGCCACCTGTCCATCTCTTTTGACACTGTATTATTTTTCTCTTTTTATCATTTGTCCTATTTACCCTTTTTCATATGTATTAAGAACCTCTTTTTATGTATGCCTTTTTGTAATTTTCCTTATTTGTAATGTTGTCCTAGGAACTTACTATAAATAGTCCCTTCTCTCTATAGCCAAAAACATTACATTAATTCCAGACATTGGATATACTTATTCTTGTGAGACAACCCCCTCTAAGTCCATTTTTCTTACTCTTATCTAATCTTGCTAAGTAGCTCAAGATTAGTGGCGGGTATACATTGACATTAGCTTGTGTGTCATATTAAGTGAAGTGTCGAGTCGTGTTATATTTGTTAGTGGGTCACATCCTCCAAGTAGCTTTACGTTAGCTACTATATCTCATTCGCCGACCTATTCACTCCATTTTCTTCAATATTTTGAAAGACCCATTGGTTTCTCCCCCTTCTACTGTAAGCCTTAGTGATAACCAAGCTTTTACGCATATCACTTACATTGTCAAGGATGAGTGAACCTAAGCTCCCCTGTTATGGCAATGCAGTAGATAAGCAGCCACCTCTCCCTCGGTTAAAGTTTAATGGGTACCTATCTCAAACCTAAAGAGCCCCTTATTCTCGGTATATTTTTGAGCAACTGTCAGTGGGCCGAGCTTCTTCCAATTCGCAAGGTCCAATACCTTATCCTTTGTCTCCTCATCCTTACCTCCCAGGTGACTAATCGATTTGCTTCGAAGAAGCACTATCCAAGATGTTGGGAAACTCAGCCTCTTTGATGTGTGGATTTGGAAGAAGTATTCCTTCTACTTCTCCACCAAATTTAGGAGGTTCTCAAACTCATTTAGCCCTTTGCCTTACTAAGAGATATAGACCTACCCATCTGGGCCCCTCTTCACTTGAAACAGGTGCTTGAGCAATCAAGCTGTAAGCTTCCGTAGCTACCATAAACAAACCACCTCGAACCCCAGTAGTTGTGCCCAAGCATTTGCAAGTACATAATGTAGGGCAATTCTGAAGTAATTGAAAACCTCTAAAAGAAATTACAAGAACGATAACCTCTACCTTAACTTGAATGGCTTTATGTACATGCAAAATGTATGCTCCCTTGCTATTTGGTATGCCTTCTCCTTGGCTACGCTTGACTCGCTACCTAAGCACATCCTAACCACTTGATTCAATAACCTCAGCTTCACCTTATCTTTTATAAAATCAAGATGAGCACTAGCCTTCTCGTTATTATTCATTGTACACTGATTTTCCACAACCTACTCGTCTTCATCGTCGGATGTGTATACGTCCCGAAGCTCAATGCAACAAATGTCCTCTTCTCAAGCCACATAAGCAATACTCTCTCGTCGTCACTGCTGCTACTGTTGTTTAGGGGGGGGGAGGAAGTAAGGTTACCACCCCTCTCGATGAGTGCCTCATTATACGTCTCATTTATTTCTCTCAAGATAGAAGCACTCGAAAGCTCTCCTTAGGAAGTACCTTGATCGGCCATGAGCTTTCAAGAAAAATTTTGGCTAAGTCTCCCCTTGTTTACAAATGAAAAGTAAGAAATGATCGTCTCAAACCCCCTTTATATAGATAAGCTGGGGGGGGGGGGGGGGGAGGGGGGTATATATGTTGGAGGAGATGGCGGACGAACGGTTCTCTCCACTACTGCACTATGTACAAACTACTAAGACGTGCACCGTATCCTATTGGTCTATGTGATCAACCTATACATGTAAATTGTTGACATAACCATGCACTAAGCACTCTATACACACATTCCTTTCTAAGGAGTCATTAATGCATGTTGCTCTTCTTAAAGAACCATCATTACATCTCTAGCAATCCAACTGTCACATCAATTACGCTAAAGGTCATTGCACATTGCAACGAGTCCAATCAGACGTCACTTCACCCAACAATGAACATAGTTACTAATGAGCTACCGACCACTGGTCCTCTTACTTATGCACGAATCTGAGGCCTCTAATCCCTCACTCGAAGAATCCTCTTTCGGCAACCTACTGATGACGAGAGAACCTATGTGGAAGGAGGATGGTTGAATTCCTTGACAACTCTAGGAGGTTACACCTTACTTTGTTCCCTCTCTAGTGCTAATGTTGATTATTCCCTAGCTAAAGACTGTGCTGAGTGATCTAACTTCCTTTCCGCCAAAGATCTTTGTTGAGTAACGTGAGCTACCTGCACCATAGCCGAGTACTCCTCTCTTTCAGCATCCTTCCCCATCTCGGCATCCTTGTCGCCGCAACATCTTGATCCCTTTCGCTTGTTATGTTTAGAGTATCTTAGTATGGAGCCAATGTTGCATTGCCACCTACCCTTTTTATATGACATTGTACTACTTTTCTATTTTTTTCTTTTTATCATTTTTCATACGTATTAGGAATCTCCTTTTTGTATATGCCATTTTGTAATTTCTTTATTTGTGATGTTGCCGTAGGAACTTGCTATAAATAGTCCCTTCTCCTTGTAACCGGAATCATCTTACCTACAAATATGCGTTGAATATATTGTTCTTGCAAGACAACCCTCTCCAAGTCTATTTTCCATACACTCTTATCTAATTTTTCTAAGTAATGGTAGGTGGACCTTGACATAAACTTGTGCATCATATCAAGTGAAGTGTTGAGTCGTGTTATGTTCATTGGTGTGTCATATCCTCTGAGTAGCCTCACATTAGTTACTCTAATCAGTTTATAGACCTTCTCACTCTACTTTCTTCAATATTTTGAAGGACTCATTGATTCTAAATCTGCTACAGTAAGTCCTAGTAATAATTGAGCTCCTAGGCACAACATATAATCCTGGTATCAGAGCTTGAGGTTATGATCGAGTTCTGTGTGGTGATAGTTCCTACTTGTTTGCAGTATGAGGTACTTTGTTTTCGTTTAGAGAAACAAAGCAAGTTCACAGTTCACAGTTTGTGTGATATTTATATGTGTGTGTGAGGATTTCTTGTGTAAAGAGTATTTTCTTTAGTGTCGTTTTTGAGAATGTTGAATCCTAGTGTTTAAGGAGAGATTAATGATGCCGAAAGTGATGCTCATGGATGTGGTTGTGTTACCCAATAAACACCACGTGCTACTGATGAATAGATACAAGACTTTGCTACTATTGTAGTTAATTTAGCTATTTCAATATAAAGAATCTTAGAGACTGGGTTACAAGAGAAAGTAGTTGAACATGGCCGAGAAATGAGAGATAGGCTAAGAAGACGGATGAATGAATCGCATGCACTAGAGCCCATTCCTATGAACCAAGCACCACCACGACGTACTTAGAGAATGGCAAGAAAGGGGTTAGAATTAGATGAAGTAAAGGAGTAGAAAGAGGAAGAATGGTATGTTGAAGTTGAAGAGCGTGAATTCAGGGCTCCTAGGGGCACCGAACACCTTAAAGTATAGATCCCAAGCTTCAATGGGTCTGATGGTGCTGATGACTACTTAGATTGGGAGGAGAAGATGAAAAAGATATTCAACTTTTATGATTATGAAGATGTTGTCCCTATTTAAGTGGCTGCATTAGAATTTTTTGGGTATGTGGCAATGTGGTGGAAGAAGCTGTAAAATGTTCACTTGAGGGCTCGACGTGAAATCCAAACATGGAATGAAATGAAGAGAGTTCTGAGAAGTAGGTTCGTTCTCAAATACTATACACAAGACACTTTCCGACCTCCAAGACTTTAGACAAGGTAGTAGGTTAGTAGACGACTATGTCCGAGAGTTTCAATTACTCATGATACGATGTGATGTCAATGAACCCAAAACATGAACTATCTCAAGGTTTATTTCTAGGCTTAAGATCGAGATTGGTAACATAGTAGAGCTACAGAGTCTTGCGACTATAGATGAAGCCATCGGGGTGGTACAGAGAGTTAAAAGGTAGGGGTGGTACAGAGAGTTAAAATGTAGATGTGGTACCAGGTTGGCCTATGCTGAATAGCCAACCTATGTTGCCGAACAGAAGCAGTATGTTGAGCCAAGTCGACCAGGGAATGGGCGAGCATCAAGCAATTCTAAGGTGGAACTTCGATGATAAGTGTCATTTCGACCGAAAGAAGGCCAAGGAACCTCAAGTCCGAAGAGACCAAGGTCAAATCTCTGGAAGAAAGACTTGGGAAATCAAATGCTTTAAATGTCTCGATTATGGACACGTGACTAGTTAATGCCCAAACTACCAAGTCATGACTATAAAGGAAGACAAGCCCTAGTTTAAAGTAGAGAGTACGAGCGAAGGAGAGGAAGAGATGGGAGTTAAGCAAAAGCTAGAAGAGTTTTAGGAAGACTCCAATGCCAAGACACCTCTTGAGGGTGGTGCCAAGTACTGTTTTGTTGTTCGACGTTCTCTTAGTGCATTTGTGGCAGAAGAGAATGAGCAGAGGGAGAACCTCTTCTATATGAATTGTTGAGTTAATGGCAAGCTATGCACCTTGATCATTGATGAAGGGAGCTGCACTAATTTCCTAGCCCAAGGGGTAGTTAAGGATATGAAACCGCCAACCCTCCCACATTTTAAGCTGTACAAGATTCATTGGCTAAATGAAAAAAGAGGCTTACAAGTTGCCAAGCAAGTTAAAGTACCGATTATCATTGGTGATAAGTACAGGGATGAGGTGTTATGTAATGTCCTTCCAATGTGTACTTCCTACATATTACTCGACTGACTATGGCTGTTTGACTTGAGGGTATTGCACGATGGGTATAGGAACTCCTACATGTTCTAGAAAGATGGGAAGAAAATTATATTGACACCCATGAGTCCTAAAGAAGCCCAAGAGAAGGTTGCTAAATCTCAAAAGCGGAAGTCCTTAGTGATTTTCCAAGCTCAATTTGCCCAAGAAGTCAGGGCTATTAACTATGTGCTCTTTGTAGTCCAAAGACTCTTGGAGGTAAGAGAAGCCAAGAGCTTACTTGCCAAGGTGCTATAATTACTTCAAGACTATGTCGACCTATTTCTTGCAAAGATGTCGAAAGGATTACCTCCCTTAAGAGGCATGAGCATTGCATCAACCTCTAGCTTGTAGCTACATTACCAAATCAACCTACTTACAAGCTTAATCCCAAGTAGGCAGTCGAGTTGAAGGAATTAATGGATGAGTTGGTAGACTGTGGATATCGCTAAGAGAGTATGAGCCCATGTGTCGTACCAGCTGTGTTAGTACTAAAGAAAGATGGGTCATGGAGAATGTGCATTGACAGCCATGCCATTAACAAAATTACTTTTAAGTACTGATATCTAATGCCACGATTGGATGATATGCTCGATGAGTTGCATGGTGCATGCATCTCTTCAAAGATAGATTTGAAGAGTAGCTACTACCAAATACGAATGAGACTAGGAGATGAATGGAAGATTTAAGATACAGGATGGTCTATTCGAATGGATGGTAATGCCGTTTGGTTTGACAAATGCGTCGAGTACTTTTATGCGACTCATGAATCATGTACTAAGGATGCTGATTGGCAAATGCATTGTGGTTTACTTTGATGACATTCTCGCCTACAGTGCTAATCTCATCACCCATGCTAAACATTTGAGATCAGTGTTCAACATCCTCCGTGTTGATAGATTATTTAGTAACCTGAAGAAATGTATATTCTATCAAAGCGAGGTTGTATTCCTTGAATATGTTGTGTCAAGGAAGGGAGTTTGGGTTGATGATGAGAAAGTCAAAGTTATTCTTAAGTAGCCTATGCCGACTAGTACTACTAAAGTCAAGAGCTTCTATAGTCTAGCTTCGTTCTATTAGAGATTCATTTGGAACTTCAGTTCCATAACTACATCGCTATCTAAATATACTAGGAAGAACAATGAGTTTAGGTGGTCGGAGAAAGTATAAAAGAACTTTAAAGATGTAAAGTCCAAATTGACGTTTGCTCCAATACTCGCCCTGCTGGATTTTGAGAAGGTTTTTGAGGTAGAGTATGATGTGTCTGCCATTGGCATTGGTGCTATCTTTATGCAGGAGCGCCGACCAATTGTCTATTTTAGCAAGAAACTTCGAGAAGCTGCCCTAGATTACTCAACTTATGACAAGGAGTTCTATACCCTTGTTTGAACACTACAGAACTGGCAGCATTATCTATTGCCGAGAGAATTCACCATCTACTCAGCTCATGAGTCTCTCAAGCATCTTCGTGGTAGTAGAAACTTTCTTGGCGTCATGCCAAATGGGTTGAATTCTTAGAGACTTTTTGCTTCGTCATCTAGTATAAGAAAGGGAGCACTAACACTGTGGTTGATGCTCTTTCTCATAGTCATACCCTTATTATGACTATGCAAACCAAGGTGCTTGGATTTGGTACCTTGCCCGATTAATATGACCACGACTAATATTTTGAGCCCTTAGTGGCTAAGTGCAATGTTGGAGGAGTTGTGGATGAATTTTACATAAGTCAGGGGTTCTTGATGAAGGGGAACCAAGTTTGTGTGCCAAGTGGTTTGGTTAGAGAACTACTCATCTATAAAGCTCATGCTGGAGGCTTTGCTAGCCATTTTAAAGAAAAGAGGATGGTTGAAGTATCGAAGGAACATTTCTATTGGCTTAGGATAATGAGGGATGTGCGCCGAGTTCTTGAGAGCTGCAAAGTGTGTAAACATGCAAAGGGAAGGAGAGAGCCGCATGGAAAGTATACACCCTTACCCATACTCGAGCGCCCATGGATCGACCTAAGCATGGATTTCACACCCAGCCTTCCTCGAATGCTTAGAAGACATGACTCAATTATCGTTGTGGTTAACCATTTCAATAGGATGAGTCACTTCATTCCCTACCATAGAACTAATGATGCTTTATTTATCACTAACCTCTTTTTGCAGGAAATTGTACATCTTCATGGGCTACCAAGAAGTATTGTATTCGATTGTAATTCGAAGTTCATGAGTTTCTTCTAGTAAATCTATGGAGGAAACAGCCAGACCAAGGTAGTAAACAGGATAGTCAACAACCTTCTGCAAGCGGCTGTGAGGAAGAATTTACAGGATTGGGACCTATGCCTACCTATAATTGAGTTTGCTTACAACTGATCAGTCTACAACTCGACAGGAAGGTCACCTTTTGAGGTTGTTTATGGATTTAACCCAAACATGCCCCTGGATATAACTACTAGTCCGGCCGTACAAGGGGAAAGTCAATCAGGCCTGCAGCACTCCGAGGAATTTTAGAAGTTACATCAAAAGGTTGTTGAATACCTGATATGGATTGTAGCCCGGCATAAGGAACAAGGAAGCTAAGGAAGGTGACGAGTGGTTTACGGCTCTGGAGACCTTATTTAGGTTTACCTCGGTAAGGAGTGTTTCCCTAGGAAGAGAATGAACAAGCTTTCCCTTAGATTAGACGGACCTTTTAAGATCCTTGAGCACATCAATGACAATGCCTATGAGTTAGAGCTACCCAACGACTTGCTACCTCTAATGTGGCTGATGTGACACCTTATGTACCTAATGAAGAAGAAGGCTAAGATTTGAGGGCAAATCTTCAACAACCTCGAGGAACTAATGAGCTGTTGACCACTAGTCCTCTTACTCGCATATGATTCTAAGGCCTCCAATCTCTTACTTGAAGAATCTTCTCTCAGCAAGTTACCGATGATGAGAAAACCTATGCAGAAGTAGGATGGTTGAATTCCTTAACAACTTCGAGAGGTTACATCATGGTATGTTCCTTCTCTAGTGCAGATGTTGACTATTCCCTAGCCGAAGATTATGTCAGGTGAACTGACTTCTCTACCGCCGAGAATCCTTACCAAGTAACATGAGCTACTCATACCATGGCCGAGTACTCCTCTCTTAGCATCCTTCTAATTCTCATGGCATCCTTCCCCGTCTCGACCTCCTTATCGCCACAACATCTTGATCCCTATTGCTTGCTGTGCTTAGAGCATCTTAGTACGAACCCAATATTGTACTGCTAGTTGTCCTTTTCATCTGACATTGTACTACTTTTCTATTTTTGTCCTTTGTCCTTTTTACCATTTTTTGTATGTACTAGAAATCTCCTTTTTGCATATGTTTTTTTGTAATTTCTTTATTTGTGATGTTACCCTAAGGACTTACTATAAATAATCCTTTCTCCTTATAGCTAGAATCATCTTACCTACGAATATACATTGAATATATTGCTCTTGCCAAACAACCCTCTCTAAGTCCATTTTCCATACACTCTTATATAATCTTTTCGAGTAACTCAGGATTAATGGTAGGTAGACCTTGACATCAACTTATGCGTCATATTAAGTGAAGTGTTAAGTTGTGTTGTGTTCGTTAGTGTGTCATATCCTCCAAGTAGCCTCATGTCAACTACTCTAATAAGTTTGTAGACCTTCTCACTCTACTTTCTTCGATATTTCAAAGGACTCTTTGGTTTTGAATCTCCTATGATAAGTCCTAGTAATAACTAAGCTCCAAGACACATTAGTTACCCCTTAATCAGAATAGAACCTTTGATGCCTTAAGCTTGTGCTCCCAGCAAACCTACTCTCTTTTGTTTGATGTTGAGGAGAGGTTTAGGGGGGAAGGGGTGCAAAGTGTCAATACCTAATTTTGGGCCAACTCAAGGTCCAATCTAAATAGAAGTCCCTTATAGCCCATCAATGGCCAAACGGCCAAAAGCCTTGCCTATTCCAGGCATCCCACTTCGCCTAAGCACTAAACTCGCCAAAAATACTTTGAGGGCCCAATCTCCTAGCACTTGATTCTTGAGGACTTGACCGATTGCCTAGGTAAGCTTGAACTACGAAGGTCCTCTTTATCTCTAAGCCCGAGCACACTATGCTAAGATACACTTGCTCCTGTAGGCTCTCCCTTAGAGTCTAACTTACAGTCTGGGGGTCACTTCGACCCCCTACTTCATCTCTCCGAGAATATTTGTCTTTAATGTTCATTTTTCTCCTTGGCTCATCAATTATGGCTTGACATCCATGGTACGACTAGCACACTTAACATACTCGAAAGGCATCAAAGCCCTAGATTACAAACATGGCTACTAGTGTGGTAGTAACCGACCAATTCCTAGAGTCACCTTGTGGATTGAGAGTGTTTTGATAATCCCCAATTCCCTTTTCTTTGGTCCTTCTTGCTAACTTGAGCATTAGAGGCTCTTGTGGACACAATCATAGGGGGCTTTTTGTAAGTGACTCAGAGCAAGGAATCCAACCAAGACCAAAGCCTATTGACACTCCAGTCCAAGCAATTGAAGCTTAACTCTCCTTACTACACTTAGTTGATTCGTCCACAATCAATAGTTTCTATATACAAAGGTAATGTCTACCTAAACATAAACTAAGGTAACTATTAAGTAGCCGTTATTTGCCATCTAATATAATAGAAAAATTTTCAATGAGAAACCATTATGAATCGATTACTGCAAAATTAAATCTCTAGTCAAATGATATCTTGATTAAACCATTATATGCCATGTCATTAATGTTTAATCTTTTTACTTGGTTTCTGAGATAAATTAGACTCAATTAAACTTGTTATGGCTACGGGCTTATAAATTATTATTATTTTAACTAAGTGGCCTTAAATATCAAATTCCTAATCCAAGAGAGTGATGAATTTTATCTTGCCTCACCATTATCCTTCTTTAAACCGATTAGCACTAAACCTTACCTATTTAATACTGATCCTCAACTAGGGTTTAAAGAAAACCGTTCCTCTTTATTTTGAAAACAACTTTCGAGTCACCACTCGACCGATGTTGGGAAAAACAATTAAGTTATAACCAATTGGGTGGATTGGTTATAACTTAGGATTGGTTATAACTTAATCGCTAATCTAATGATTAAAACCAATTTTATGAAACGGTTTTTCGAAACCAGAGAATTTGAATCCGAGGGTTAGGAATTTTAAATCCTTATGGGTATCATTGACTTTCCAAATTTTGAATTAAACTTAAAAATCACCTTTTAATTTTGAAAAAAAAAAAATAATTTGGTTATTGGTTACTCTAATTAGATAAACAAAATAATCTAAACTAAAGAAAAAAGGGAAATTGTTTTTTTTCGTTTTTATCGTCGCCTCATCGGTATTTACGTATCCGCTGTTTGGGATCAAACGTATGTAGTTCTTTTAACGAAAAACTTTAGTGGGTTGTTAGTTTTAATTCTTGAAAATGATTGAGTTTACATTTTTCACTCAAATTTGGTTCATTTAAGAAAATTTATAAAAAGATTCATAAATTGGATTTTATTTTTGGAAATCATAAATGATCTTAGTTTGAAAAATGGTTGATTTATTTTTATTATTGGAAAATCAATTTTTCTAAGCAATAAAACAATTTTATTCCCTATCTTATTTATTTTATTTTAATCTTATTTATTTACTACTTATTATATTTTATCTATATTTATTAAACTAAAAATAAAGGAATAAAGTAAAATAAATTTACTCTTTTCCTTTTTTTTCTTTTTTTTTTCTTCTTTTTTTACATTTACAATAAAAAAAATCAAACAACAACAACAACAACTAAAAAAAAAAAGAAATAAATAAAATAAAAAAATCTTTGGACAAATTTGAGCGCGCAGGTCGGACTTAGGTGAATCGAACGAGTTGAAACAGATCGGTTGGGTCGGGTCGGGTTAGACACATGGATTAGATTCTACTGTCTTCAACATAGTAGCGGCTTGGGGTCGATTCTAACTGTTCTAGTGGACAAATCGAAGGAGTGAGCAGTTTTTTTGTGAGTTTTGGATTGGGAATAGGGGGGTAGGTTCAACGTTGTAGCCTGGGGTGGTTATTTGGTGGTTGTTGGAAGTGGCGGTCTGCGATGGTGTTTGGGTAGTGCGCAGTATGATTGCTGGAGGCTAGTAGTTGGTTGGATTGGGGGTTTTAAAGGTCGAGGAGAGTAGTAGTGGGTTAGTTTTGCTCCGCTACGGTGGTTAGGATGGTGTTTAGAGCTTGGGGTTGCTATGATTAGGGTTAGGTGGCGGCGAACTTAGTGGCGTCGCTAAGGGGTACGGTGGAGGTTGAGAGGAGTTGGGTTAGAGAGGTGTAGGGAAGTTAGTGGAGGTGGTAGCTCAACTCAAAGTCGAGTAGAGAGAGAGAGCCACGGTTAAAGAGAGAAAACGAGAGAGAGAGAGAGTTTGTTTAATGATTCTGCTGGTTGTATGTAGTTGCATGTGCTCCCCCAACATTCTTTTATACTTGAATTCAACCCAGAAACATGGAAAGCTCAAATTTGAATTTATTGAAAATGTCCAAAATATCTTCTTTTTTTTTTTACTTTTGGAGCTCAATTTGAATGCTCCTTTGACTAAATTTGGATGAGTTCTTATGTTTGATTCAAAGTAGGCTATGTCTAGTATGCAATTTTGCCATTGATTTGGCAAAATTGCAATGAAAAGTGATTCAAAGATCGAGTCAAAGGTGGTTACTTGAGTGGGAAAGTGCAGCAAATTTGGAGAAAATGAAGGAAAGAGGGGAAAAGAGAAGGGAAATCCAGGGAAATGAAGGGAAAAGGAAAGAATGGGAGGGAAAAATGGCTGACGTGGTGCTACATTAGCTATGCTAACCAACCCCCAACCCATGCACGTGTCATCACGTGATACGTGGCAACTAACGTGGATGCCATGTGGTGCTACGTTAGTAAGGTCGGCCAATCTGACAATGCCACATATCAGGACATGTGGTGCAATGAGACCATGATATGTAGTAATGTATTAGCTAACAAAAATAAAAAGGCCTCCTTACCTTTACCAAGATTCGAACCTAAGACCTCACACTCAAACCCTATGCAAATATCCAATGCTTATCTGTTAAGTTATTGACCTATACCTTATTCATATGTGCAATATAAATGTTATTGTAATATGGACACTTAAACCCTTTACCATTCTGTATAAATGGGCTATTCTATTTTTATATAGATATGGTTAAAGGGGCCCATTCAAGTTTTGTACTTCTTTGTCCATTAGTTCTCCTTCTTCTCTTTATCACGGGGTAGAGCAGCTTAGTAGCTCGTAAGGCTCAAAACCTTTGGGTCATGGGTTCAAATCCCGTCTCCGTAATTTTTTTTTGTCGAAAAATTAGGTTTGACTCTGATAACTACTAATTAATTACTAGTTTTTATTATTACCACCCTTTTTTTTTCCTTTTTGGGGGGGTAATAATAAAAACTAACTAATGGACAAAGAAGNACCTTGAGGTCATGGGTTCAAATCCCGTCTCCGCAATATTTTTTTTGTCGAAAAATTAGGTTTGACTCTGGTAAATAGTAATTAATTACTAGTTTTTATTATTACCCCCTTTTTTTTTTTCTTTTTTGGGGGAGGGGGGTTAGAGCCACTCGTTATATTATTACAGTCAATTATACCGAATCGCTTATCCCATTAAATTAAATACATTACTTGAACCTGGGTGGATAGTGGGAATCGAACCCGCGTCTTCTCCTTGGCAAAGAGAAATTTTATCATTCGATTATATCCGCATTTTTTTGTTCTTGACTTAATATGAAGTGTCTGGATAATAGTTATCTCTGACTCAGCTAGGTACTCTCGATTTCAACTTTGAGTATAGAATATATTATTATCATTACAATAACATCTATATATAATCTATATAATAGTAACATCTATATATAGATGTTATAGATGTTAAATTACACATATGCACTCAATCAGCACGAGCTAGATTTAAATCTAAGCTCAGGTTCAACGGTCCAACTTCTAAACCTAAATTAAAATAACAAATCTATCCTAATAAAATAGTATTTTCCAAGATCTTTTTTTTTTTTTTCAATTTTCTTATTTTTATAATTCTTTCAATTTTTCTTATTTTTTTAAATTTCTTTGTGTTTCTTATCCAAATTTCTTTATTTTTTTATGTTTTTTCTTATTTTTGAATTTTTTGTACTTTTCTAAAATTCTTATTTTTCTAATTTTTTTTTTATTTTTTTGGGTTTTATTTAATTTCCTTTTTTTTTTTTGTGTTTTCCCTAATTTAGGGCCTGTCAAGAAAAGAAAGAAAAACAAAATAAAAACAAAGGGAGTAAAAATTGGGTGTCTATAATACGATGTCGTAGAATTCCATTGATAATTAGGACAAGGCAAAAAAACCACAAATCACTAATTGAGTCGTGAATCGAACCGAAAAATTGGTTTTTTTTTTTTTTTTTTTTTACAGATTGCTTAATTAGTGGTTTGATTCTGTTATATATAAACAATTTGAAGAAGCAAACCGAATCAAATTGTTTTGAATCGAACTGAATCATTTGGTTAAACAAAAAAATCCATGTAATTGTTTTGTGCTTTATATATATATATATATATATATTTTTTCTTCGATCAATTTTCTTGGATTTTATCATATCTTGTTCATTTTTGTCTTATTTCTAGGTTAATTGTTAAGATTAAGTTGAGTGAGTTTTATCTGAAATTTCATATTTATAAATTTTTCTTTTCTAAATTGTTCTTTTTATATATTTTTTCAAATCAAGGGCCTCACCTTAGTGCACTTTAGATGTCTCTTACCTCTTTTCCCTTTTCTAGTTTTTGATGTATCTCTTTTGTTTTCTTTGTATTGTTGTTAGATGGGCAACTCTATTTCTTCCTTCTAGTTATTGTTTGTTGGAACAGAGTATCTTATCCTCATCTAATTAAGTTGGGTTTGTTAAGATTTTATACAACTTTTTGCTAAGTATTATGAGACTCAAAATTTCAAACAATAGTTTCGAGAGGGTAATTTTGGACGTCGGTGAACCTAACCCAATTAAGCTATAAATTTATATGTAGACTTGAAACATTAGTTGGTAGGATTCCGTAGACTCAAATTTTGAAAATATAAGAAAATAATAATAATATAGCTAAAATAGTGTAATTTAACTATATATATTATTTATTGTAATTGCTTAAAATAGGTCTATTAATTTGTAAACTTTTAGAGATAAACTATATATGTAATAAAATTATTATGAGACATAAAATAACATGTAGAATATACCTATATATGTTGTGTGTAATCATTATGTATATGTATATACTCGTAATTAACTAAAATCTCTGAATAATAGCGCATTTTAAGCTAAATAAATTCATGGAAATTAATAAAAAATAATAAAAACACTTAAGCTAGGTGGATTACATCTAGATTAGGCATGTAGGAGTTCTTAGATAGGTGTTAAACAGTTGAAGGAGGTTTAACATGTAAGATGATTAGTATTTAAGATGGAGTTTTAGAAGAGAGAGAGAGTTAATTCATTTTAACACTCCAAACCGCATTGAAAAATCTCAAAAACATTCTCCAACATTTCATACATGTAAAGGAGGATATGGAAAAATTAAGCTTAAGGTTAGGAAGGAGATTGGGCAAAATTTACAAAATTAGTGTGTAAATTGAGCTTGGAGGAGTACGGGTGTCTAGGGAGTAACTGGAAATCAACCATGACCACCAGGTGACAAAGCACCTAGTAGCTAAGCTGGTTGATAAAGGCATAGCCACCAACGATAGTTGATGAAGCTAACTCTAGTGAGGGTCTCATTTCATTTAATTTTACAAATTTTAATAAATATATTTAAAATAACTAGAAAATTTTGAAAAAAAAAAATATTCCGACATATTTTTATGAGTAGAATCTAAGAAAAATACTATTATGCATAAATTGGGTAGCTATAGTATACTTTCTTAAGAAATCGATGAAATTAAGCACTTTTCAATATTGAAATAAATAAGTTTAATGATGTAGTTTCGACTTCTAAATTTTTCTATAAACCTTTCTACACTTATATTAAAATGCTATAAAAAGATTGTTCACAAAATCATTTTGTATAATTCTTATGAATTTTTTAGCCCTAAATTATGATTAAAATGATGTTTTTGGTAAAAACTAGTGTATTTTTCCTAAGGACCTCACTTGGATTCTAAGTTTAGGTGATTATTGGAGTATTTATTATATAGTGGAACTGTTGAATTGGGTTTTGTAGGAAAGAGTATAGAAAATAAACAATGTATCCTTATATGTATAGTTTAGTGGTGTGTAAACTTGAGGAATTGGTGAATTGTGATGTAATATGAGGAATTTAGGATGTAATGAAGCTAAGAAGTATTGATTGAAGTGTTACTTTGGTTATTCTTAATGGAGTAAGAAGAAAATGGACAAACGAATTGGCTAGAAGGGTATTGAATGAAGGTAGAGGATAACTTAGAGGAAATGGAAGAAAATTATTTTACTAGGTACTGATAAGGATCATGGACCAATCATGCGCTCCCAAGCTTAAGGATTTACTCAGATGGCTCATTGAGTTGTCTAAGGTAAGTTGAACGCGAAGGAACAATGCATTCCTCAGTTTGACCTACCGGGTTACTTTGTTCTCCATATCATCTAAGAAGCTAGTAAGGTGACTAGTTGACATGTTGAGCCAAGCTCTCTACAACACACCTACCTAAGTATCAAACTAAAATATTGCTGACCTAATCTAGGCTGAGGCCAAGTTGGCAACTCTTCGAAGCCAACCTTCCAAGGCCAAGGCCAACCTAACAATGAGTAGCCGCTTAAACCAAACCTTTCCCAGTCTTGATATCTAAGCTATTGAATTGCTGACACTGACTTGACTTGTTCAGAACCTACTCTACTCGGCTAGTAGTGTCATTGGGATCACAGAATGAGTAAATAATGCACGTACTGCCTTTTTCTAGCATCCATACTATCCTTACTACCACCAAATAATCCTTTTGCCTGATTATAATGTTACCCTTGTAAATTATTCCCTTTTCCCTTACTAGTAGGAATCCTTTTTTGTAATTTACTCTAACTTATGATATACCTTAATTGGGTTATATAAATACTAGTATATGGCAATAGTTGCAACAGTGAATACAATCTTGACTTTTTAAACACATTTTTGTGAGCTAAATGTTTTCTTTGCTTACTCTTGACTACTCTTATCGAGCCCATTGAGCGTAGATTAGTGGCGAGTGACCTCCGGTAATACTTATGCGTCATATTAAGTACAACTCGAGCTTGTGTGAGGTATTGGTACATCATATCCTTCGTCCTTGTATAAAGACCCCTACTCAACCTTCGACTTTCAGTAACCCTTTGGATCATCTCAAGGTTCAGACCTATCCCCCTTGGTTTGTGCAATATTGGATGTCGTGTATTCATCCACGTTTGACCGTATCAAGGTACCAACTCAAAAGTTAAGCCATAAGTATATTTCGAAGAGAAGTATAGTTAGGGGAGGCTTAGAGGTTAAGTTAGAGGGCAAACTCTTATGAAATTTGAAGTTGGTTGGGCTTAGAGGATAGCTTTGAGGGTATCTTGCCAAAAGATCTAAAATCAAGTAAGACTATGTGGTTGGCTAAGAAGGTGACTAAAAGGGTACTTAGAAGGAAAATACATGAATGTAAGCACTCAAAAGCAGCCTCAGAGGATAATTTGTGAGAAATCTTGAATAATCATTAGATTCAAAGGTTGATTCAGAAGTTGGTTTCATTGTGAACCCTCACTTTAGTAAGGCTTGGGGGTTGACTCAAAGGCTTCCCAGTGTAAAAGCTTCATAGATGACTTTACTCAGAATCCATGGATGAAATGACTTTAACTTCCTATACTTATACCAACATAACTTATAAATTAAGTTCCAAAATCAACCTAATTTCTAGGGAGATGAGCAAATAAATTGATACGATTTGACATAGATGAACACACAACGTCTGGTATCGTACAAACTAAGGGGATGGGTCTAAACCTTGAGACGATCTGAAGGATAAATAATAGTCGAAGATTAAGCAAGAGTCCTTGTACATTGACAATGGATATGATGCACCAATGCCTCATACGAGCTTTAATCGCACTTAATATGATGTACAAGTGTAGCCAGAGGTCACTGGCCACTAGTCTACGCTCAATATCTTAGATAAGAGTAGTTGAGAGTACGCAAGTTATACTTAGCTCATGCAAAAAGGAAAAATGTTTGAATGTTGATTCTATTTGACCGTTGCGGCTATTATAATACACAAGTATTTATAGGACCCAATTAGGGTAAATCTTAGGTTAGTATAAATTATAAAAGGATTCCTACCAGTAATGGAAAAGGATAATTTACAAGGGTAATGTTATAAACAAGCAAAAAGAATATCCGGTGACAGAAAAGGACAATACAGATGTCAGGAAAAGATAATGTACGTGTCAGCTGTTCATTTTGTGGTCCAATGACACTGCTAGCTAAGTAAAGCAAGTGCTAAACAAGTGGCTCATTGTTGGGTTGGCCTCAAGAGGTCGACTCTAGAGAGTTGTTAGCTTGTCTTTGGTACAAATCAGGTTAGCAGTATTTTAGTTTGATAGTTGGGTAGGTGTGTCATGGAGAGCTCAACTCGGTATTTCGGTAAGTCACCTCGACAACTTCCTCGATGATGTAGAGAGTAAAATAACCTGACAGGTCAGATTGGGGAATGTACTGCTCCTTGGTGTTCAACTCACCTCAAATAGCTTAGTGAATCATTTGAGCAAGTCCTCGAGCTTACTAACGTGTGATTGGTCCATGATCCCTATCATAAATAGTCTCCCATGTCTTATATAGTTACAAAAATAATTAATTGACTAAATATATATAGGGAATTCTCGAAGGAGGGACAAGTGAATAACCAAGTTAACGAGCAACCGAACTCCAAGTAAGTAAGATTAGTGCTTCACCGCGCTTTGAAGTATTATTTAAGAATACTTGGAGGCCTTAGTATATGTCTTACTTGTGATTGTAAATTAGTTACCTAAGCATATATAATGTGTGTGCTTAAACATGGTTGTGTTATTTAAAGTAGTGGACTTTATAGATTGATTACGTTATGAGGTTGCTTGCTTTAGACTATCTAAAATTGCTCGATCACCTCCAAAAGCAATTTAACTCAAATTTGGCTTAACTTCTAACCAAACATGCATTGCAACCCACTAAGGGAACGACTAGGATTTTTAGACGAAACACAGACCATTCGATAAGGATAACTGAAATGGTTTTCTCCTCACTCTTAGTTGAACTAAGTGATAGGAAAGAAGGTCGCGACAAGCTTAGGAATCGTGGTTTGGGACTATGGTTTGAAGTGAAGTCTCGGGTAGAGCGTATTCTTCATTGCACAAAGCCCGGTTTGATTCTGATTCATATGTAAGACATCAAACTTCTCAACTCAAATTAGAGCGAGCAAAATTTCTCTAATCTTACGATAAATTAGATAATGTGATACGATGGCACTTGCTTATACATGCATAGCATTTAAATAAATTTGCTTGAAAACCTTAGTTGTTATATGTTAGATATGTGCTATTGTCTCCATCCCATTTATTGAGTAAGTTGTCACTCATCCCCTATAATTGTTTTGCAGGTTTCTAATAAAGTTACTAGCCCTTCTTTAAGTCTCAGAAGATTAGAGAATGGGATCAAGGAGTGATTTTCAAGACTAATCAGTTGGATTTCTCCTTTGTTTATCGATTGTACTAACCTTTTAAGAAAACTAATAGGATTTTCTCAAGTAATTCGCTATTTTTATGGATTTTAATAAAATTTTAAGTAGTCACTTTATCTTTTCGTAACAATATATTTCTTGAAACTTTTTATTAAATTCTAAATTTTATTCTTCATATGATTCATAAAACTTGAATTTTTTTCTCCAACATTTAAGCCATAAAATCATTTTCAGAAGTTATTTTGAAAAGCTACAACACAGGTTGATACCTATTAGATACTAAATTGGATGCTTCCAAGTAATGGAGTAGTGTAGTGAACATCTTGTGTATACTATACTTACGTTAGTGGTTAAGATAGCTAGCTTCTAACTTAGATTGATTTACATAGTATGACTATTATAACTTCTTAGTTTAAGGTGTGACAAGTATCATTACACATGATCAATATATGATAAATTAACTCAAAACATATAAAGGTTTAATGAAAAGGAAAATATGTTATTAAAGATAAAAATATTTAGCAAAAATTTAACATAAATGATTCGAACTATAGATTGAACCGGATTGAACCAGTTTTAATTAGATTTGAAAAATCGAACTATTATATTAGATTTGATTCGATAAGAGGGTGCAAGTTATACTGAACTAAACTACACCCACCCCTCATGTAATACACCTTTATAATAATTATGTATATACCTCAATTATTTACAAGAATTTATTGCAAAATATATATGAGCAAAAAATTATATAAATACAATAAATATTTATCTTTTACAAATAATATTCATAAATATACCAAAAAGTGTCTTGACACAATATGTACAAATTACAACAATAAGGAAAAGTATGTCTTATAGTAACATAGCAATTATCCTAATCAATTACTTTAAAATTTCCACTTTACAATGATAGATTTTATGGAGATAAGATATGATTGATTCAAGAATTACTTTCCGTTTCCCATTTTAGTGGAATGACATGCTATTTGTTTAGTTCCATTAATTCGTTATGTGATTTCTAATTGTTTTTGTTCTATAAGATAGAGGAACCTTTATTTCATTAATTTTCAAACTAAATGAGAATTTCTTTATATATATATATATATATTTCTTGGGATGGAAGGATCCGAATCTTCAAATATCAAGACGAAAACTCATTGCCTTACCATTTTGGTCACGCCCTACATCTCTATTGGAAGTTTCATTTTAAGTGATGGTAATGATTCCAATAATGGTTACGTTTATAGTTATATTTTAAGCGGAAGTGAATATCTGCTCCTTTTTACTAGATAATTCTCCTCCTAAAAGGGTTAGAACTATTTATATTACGATAGGAGATGATAATTGATATTAAGAAGTCATAATTCAACTTAGATATGATGGTAAGGAGCATTGAAATAGAAATATAAAAATGGAAAAAGAAAAAAACAAATATAATAATGCGTTTTTCTTAGCCCGTTTCTAAGCAAATTGAATCACTTGAAAACAGTTCTACTCGGAATGGATCGCAAACAAACCATAATAAATTCGAATTCAATCTTAATATTATATCGTGCATAATGACCAGTGCTTTGCAAGAAAATGAAATTTTGAAAACGTCAAATACAAGGGATTTGCTCTGTCCAGGATCAATCGTGTGCAATCATAAACCCCTAAATAGTTTGTTAAATCACATACGTTGATATTTTAAGAAACTCTTTGAGTTTCTCTATTTTATGATTAAATTCTTTTTCGGTGAGTTGCTTATATATTAGTTTGAGATATAAATATATTCTTAGTTCTCACTATTTCATCATTTTTTGTTTAAGTCATATTTTCTTTTTTCTTTTTTTATTTGAATCCTCAACTTTTAACAAATATTACAAAATAAGACCTTTCTAACACCCTTAAATTTTTTCTTATTGTTTGCCACGTAGTGGTATCTGCTTGTACCAAATAATTGACTTAGTTAGATAATATAATTATATATATTAATTAAGTAATTTAACAAAAAATAAAAGGATTAAAAAAAAAGACTACATTTTTTTATGAAGAAACCATTTTGATTGTTCCTTTATTGTAGGTGGTCAGCCATATCATTTTTTTCGTTTAAGAAACAAGCCCATACGCGGCCCTTTGAAAAAATAACTATTGGCCACTTATGAGTATGGTTGTAAGTGAACAAAACTGTTCTCAAGTTACTTAAGTTAGGCTCATTTTAAACTTGTTTCTACTCAAGCCCAATTTATAAACATGTTGAATTGAAAGTCCAAAAAAAAGCTCATGAATTTAAACTAGACAAACTTAAGAATTTGTTTAAGCTTGTGAACTGATTCACAAGCATGCTAATTTGTACTTTTAATGAGTTGGCTCACATGTAAGCTCACAAGCCAATACATTATATTAAAATGATCATATTATATTAAAAAAATATAATTCAAGAATATAAGAATAGAACTAGTATAATTAAAATTTCTTAAAAAATGTAAAAATAAGAATACAAGGAAAATAATAGACACTATGAGGTAAAGTGAATATCAT
This sequence comes from Lumnitzera littorea, assembly GCA_024138015.1. Classification (NCBI taxonomy): domain Eukaryota; kingdom Viridiplantae; phylum Streptophyta; class Magnoliopsida; order Myrtales; family Combretaceae; genus Lumnitzera; species Lumnitzera littorea. The sequence continues at coordinate 8,866,488 of JAMXBB010000010.1, read as the reverse complement.
GGAAAATCATTAATATAACTAATGATCATAAAATTTTGAAATAATTCATTGAAAAAAGAATAAAAAGTTATATTTAAAATTTTTTAATTAATTTCAAACTTCAACTTGAGCTCAATCTCATTTAGGCTTGTAAATCCAAACAAATTGAGCTTAGACTTCTAATTCTTTAATAAGTTTGAGTTTGAGTTGTAATTTCCAAATTTAGTAAAAGTTTGGCTTGACTCATACTTAATAATTTTTTCATGAGCTTAGCTTGAGTCTCAATTTGGTTTTTGTGCTCAATCTCATTTAGGCTCGTAAATCTAAACAAACTGAACTCGAACTTCTAATTCTTTAATAAGTTTAAGTTTGAGTTTGAGTCGTAATTTCCAAATTTAGTAAAATTTTAACTCAACTTATACTCAATAATTTTTTAATGAGCTTAACTTGGTTTTAACTTGCTTACAGCCCTAGCCTATAAGGAGAGGCATGACCACCCCCTTACTCCCTTAAGTGACCTATTCCGCCAAGTGACAACTAGTTAGCTCTTAATCTTAGGGTTGTTAGATCATTTTTTCTTTTAATTTAATTTGCACCACATTTTTGTTTATATTTTTTATTTGTATTTTTAAGTTTATTATAATTTCATTTATTTTTTTATTATGCATCACATTATTTATATAATACAATTATGTGGACCAATCGGGGCATGCCACGTATGATATATTAATGGAAAAGTTTAAAAAGACCTCATTCGTAAACATTGGTAAATATTAACAACTTAAATAGAATAAATGGGATGCAAGAATTAAATAGAAAATCAATAAAAAATTGACAATAAAAAATGTTTTTATCCCTATTAATTTATAATTATTATAAACATTTTGTACATAAAATATTAAAGAAGACAATTGAAATGGGAAAAAAACAACAACAACAACAAAAGATTTGGAGGAGGTCCTCTTCTACTCCAGACCCCATCATTGATTCAAATTACTTAAACGAGTTCCTTTGCATCAGGTTTCTAATAAGAAATCCCAATAAAGATGCTTTGTCTTTATTTTGAAGTGGTGCCACCTGTATAATGTTTAATTCGTTTTCTTCCCCTTAAAATATATCATAAATTTTCGGCACTTGTGAATTAAATATTGGTAGCTCGATAAATAATTTCATCATCATATTTTAAACATTTTTTTTTTTGGGTCCAATTTAATTAAAAAAACAAGACAATTTCCTTCGCTAATGAATCTACAAACGGAAACGAGTTAATATCCGTTATATTAATAATAAAAGAAGAATGTCCGAAACTGCACTTCTGAAATCAGTGCAATTCCATCTATACTCACCAAACAGCTACTGGAAATTAGAACACCTCTTTGTTCTATGCACCGAAACTTGAATTTAGTACAACTACCTAAGCGCTTGTTATCTGACTGTTTCGATAGCGCCTCCGCTGATGTTGTTCAAACATCCAGGCAGTGGAGATAGCGAATTCATGTCAGTTTACTCAATTCGCTTAGATGTACACCCATTATTGATTGAGACACTATCGAGAGATAGCGAACGCAGAACGGTGAATATTCATCCCGTTATATATCATCTCTCTACATCCAGGGTGCCATTTTACATTACTACCTTAAACCAATCAAATCCTATTTGCAGATAATTAATCTTATGTACTAAACTAATGACCAAACAGGTATCAAAACCCGAAAACTTTGGATGATATGTTCAGCAGAGGCTCCAATGCACTAGGAGCAAACTTTCTAGCAAAAAGAAAGCAAAGCGAAGAAGGCTGATTATTGTAAATACAAACATCACCTTCGAAGATTTTCTTGAAAAATTCCTCCTTAATATCATCCTTCCCGAATGTTGCTGGGTGTGCACCACCCCTCGTCCAGTCCACCCAAGTGAGGCTTCGGTTTGCCAGGAGTTGTGGAGTTTGGATGGTCAACATTGTCTGGAAGTAGTGTTCGTCCACATAACATGCTGGTCTGCAGAACTCTTCAAACTTAGGATGGTACTTGGTGTCAACGACTATGTCCAAAGCAAGTTTCCGATTGATTTCAAACCACTGAGAACCTTTACGCCATTGATCAATAGTGACCTCAGGTGCCATGTTTCCATTGTAACGCCCTCTTCCGTATGGTCCAGGTTCATCAAATGCAGCCATGAAGCTGTAACGGGACCGTGATATGTATATATAGACTATGCTGAAGCCTTGAAGAGGAATGCATGATTCAGAGAGCAAGATAAACCATTCATTAGATATATCAAGCAAAGCATTAGCTAGGATTCTCCTCTCTGCATCGCACATACTCATCCTTCCCCATTCCGCTACCTGTATGGTAAAAACACCAGAATAATGAAGATCTTATACCTGATGGATGAACAACATTCAACTGAAAACTTCATGAATTAGACAGTTAGAAGCCAGGAATGCAGAATTTTTAACTAGCCAACTAGATTATGTATGGATTTCCCCCAAGGATACAGAGGTACACCATCAAATGATTAGGATTAATGGAGACAATATGTGGAATTAACGCGGTTAGTACAACCAATGTTCTCGAACATCTGCTAGTATATCTAACTCAAATTGTGTTTTCACGATTGCTAACACATAAAGTAGGCAGTTTTAGAAACGGTCTTCTCTTAAGTAGGCACTAAATTATCCTCATGATTATTCTTATCTGGCATGATTTTCTTCTTGATCCATCATAATTCACATCTACGAGAGTACTACTTGTAATATATTCTTTTAAAATGAAAGGAAAGGAAACTGTAGTTGACACTTCATAAATTGAAATATTATTCTGAAATAATTTGAGACCTTTTGTGTGAGAATTTTAGGAGGCAGGATCAAATAGGAGACAGAGCAGGATCTGAAAGCTGTGTGACTTTCAGGTCTTAAATGCAAGAGATGGATAGAAAAGTCCCTTTCTGAAGCTTCCTTCATCAATCTAGGAAGGCAACCTCTCTTCCAAAATAAACGTTCAGGACATCTGGCAGTTACAGGCTGTTCCCATGGTTCCCATTATCCTCCTCACGTAAAACGATCATTCATGGCAACTGTGACAGTAAGAATATTTTCTTTCTAAGCCTTCAGGATATGTCCATGTAAGTCTTCGCATTTTCACTATTTCACATGAACTACTGCAGGGACTAGAGAGTTCCCAAGATGAGCTCCAAGTGCTTTTCATGACATGAAATATTCTTTTTCTTAATTTAATTGGAAGAGCTTCAAAGCAAGAAAAGGTATGTTGATATGTAAAAAGCTGAAGGATACAGTCACAAACAGGGAATTGATATGGAAACAGAATAAGCTATGGATTCAGCTATAAAAGTCAAAGGAGACCTCCAACAAGGATTGAGACACAACAACCAAGACTTTTCATCCTGAACTTGAACAAATGATGGTGATCGGACAAACACATGAATGGACACCAGGCAAAGATGATAAATGCATCCTCATTCGTTGAGTATGGAAGTGATATGACCTCAAATTATCTATTTAATTAATCAAACAGATGGATCACCGCTACTGGCATCCACATTTGTCAACAGTGGTCATGTCTCCATCATTTTTGTCCACAGGCCAAGGCCGCAGAACCACCTAGCCAGTATGGTTCATTACCCAAAAATCCAGTCAACTTGTGTTAGCTCTGCAGTAAATGTCTCTCGATGATTTTTGCAATTGATGTAATTTATGCTTTAAAATTGTCTAAAACATCATAGTGACAACAAGAGCATGCTTTTTTTGGCAGTAGGTGGTGGTAAGAGGTGACAATAGCAGTTGGCTACTTGTGGTGCATTAACAACATCGAAATGTCGATTGAAAATGGACGAAATGTTTCCTCATGTTAGAAATGGAAACAATCTTTTCTATATTCTATTGACACTTTCTGTAATGTCAACCATTGCAACTGGCTGGCTGCTTGCCACTGCCTTCACCTCCATTATTCTCAGAGGCACTAGCTACCACAGTTTAATGAGACTGATATAGTACTGTTTGGCATTCATAAAGCCATAGTAAGTAATAATGGAAAAGTTTAGGACTAATAAAAAATATTGAAAGAATTCTACAAAACACTATGCACAAATAAACAGATATAGTTGTATAGATACAGAATCTATCAAAAATAGGTGTTTCAGAATTCTGCATCCATGCATTAAAAAATTAAAAAATGTATGCTATTGATGCAAGTAATTTGCATTAGCAGCATGTACTTGCATATAAGTTACCACTGAGACATAAGGAAGCTAGTCATTATAACCCCGAGCTATGGAAATCTAGACATTGCAAAAAGTTTGGACCCCTGGCCAGCAAAGACTAGATATTCAGTCATCCTTAGGACATACTTCAACTACAGTAAATGGCACAGGGATAAACTCCATAGGATTGTTGTGTAAGGAGAGAATTCATTCAACAAAGACAGTGATATTAAACAATGCATACAGTAACATCAAATTACAGTGATACCTGGCTTGGGATATGTCTCTTGTAGAACACTGAGGTATGTGGAAAGTCCCCAACATAAGATGGCAGGGAATGGACGTAGATTGAATATAGGCCCTCATGCCCCTTGAAAAACCTCTCCCAAAGAGGTGCAAATGGCAATGGACCTTTTGTCAAGAACATAAATGCAATCTTGGGAATTCTCTTAAAGGGGTATGTCTTAATACGAGGAACATGTGATGCTCGCCAAAACAACTCCGTGTCATTCATTCTATACAACAAATTTGATGGAGGTCTAATCCAATTATCAATACCACTAAGCTCCCCAGAACAAGTTCTTATACTTGAAGCCACATCACGAGCAACTTCAGCTTGATTTTGACTCCCAAAGTACTTTATAACATACATGCTAACAATCGAAAATGCTAGGCCGATCAGAAGACACAACATGAAAATCTTGAGCAGGCCCATTGGAAAAATCCTTTGTTTATTTGATCTAATTGTGTTGGCAAGGTCATTTCCTTCCTCCATTGACCTTGCCTTTGATGACCACTTGCAACTTGCTTCTGAAAATCAGTAAACTTGCTCCTTACAACTCAAAACAAAATTAGATCTTATTCAATAACAATCATCAGTGTTCCATCCTCAATCAACACCAAATTCATCTCCAGGAACCCAAACCATAATCTGGGCCAACATCTCATTTCAACTACTGATAGATCACATCCTTGTTCTTTCATCATAAACCGTATTACAAAAATTAAACAAGATCACCCCTAATAACCACCAAGATCACTTTTTTAGTGATTGGGTACGAGTAGATACTGCATTCCATAAAACAAATCAATGTCGAAAAATTAAAAGAGACCAATATAATCCAAAAAACCTTACCAAGATCAAATTTTGAGCAATTGGGTATCTCTATTTTCATGAACAGACACTGAATCCATCCATAGAATGAATCAAATAGCTCTACCCACAAAGAGATTTTCCAACACCAACCTCAATGCAATGAGAAACAAACAAAAGCTAAGTCATTGCAAGTCCATGAACATGACCAAGTACATATGTGTTTATATAGGTGGATCCGAGGAAGTATTACCAGTTCAGAAACAGATACGTTTATGCAACAACATGGTATAGCACACAAAGCTCACATGTTTGCCCGGGTCTTCAATTGGGCCTACTTCTGCTTTGTGTCAAGGAAAGAAGGGAGACAAAGCAAAAAGCTTGTGTTTTGTGTGTTTAATGTTTTAATAGGTGGTGTTTGGAAAGAGCGGAACTTGAAAGTTCAAAAACCTTACCACAAGCATGATAGTTTATGTAGAAGAGAGAGAGGGACTAGAGAGAGAAGCTATGTTTTGTTGAGGTTGACCAGAGACTGACGTGCTTAAATGACTGTCCGCGCGGATTGCAGCTTACGGTCGTAATTCGGTAATTGTACCTAAAATGGTAAAACGTTATTTTAGAAAAAGGAAAGCATGGTTTGTTCTAGAGTGTCGATTAAGTTACTTTAGTTTCCAGTTTCAGAATTCCATTTATCTTTTTTCTTTCTTCTTTTTTTTTTTTAAAAAAATTTGATTAACTTTGATAGTTGATTAGGAATACATACGAAATACTCTTATTTTACTCAAGTAAATATCTTATATGATATCTGAATTTTTTCTATTTTTATAGTTAATTATATGAAATCTAAAAGTATCAAATTGGTACTTGAATTTTATTGATTTTACAAATTAAATGCTTGAACTTTGCTCCCTTTTTTTAATTTACAACATAGACTTTGCTTATTTTTATAATTAATTATGTAAATAGAGTTGCTCTATGTACTATAAATGACCCTGTCAAGTTTATAGGAAATTAATTGCTATTTTTAAACTTTAGGTAGATAATTATAAAAATAAGTAAAGTTTAAATATCACATGTAATATTTATCCCTTTTATTTTAATTAACTTAAAAAAAATAAAATCATAGATAAATAAATGCAAACAAGGTAGAAGATGTAAAAGAGAATAAATGTGACTAAGTTTAGAATGGGGTTTAAAGACGAAGTTGAGTAATGATTTTAATAGGAGTAAGGTTTATAGGTAATATTAGGGATTAGGTGATACTACAGGTGAGTAGTATCCTTATTGTTCATGATATTTATTGATATCCTACTTAATTAAGTAAGTACTAGATAAGTGTTTAAAATCCTAAGGTAAATTTTGGATAGTAATATTTTAGAATCTACTCCTTAAAAATGAGATATAAGTACAAGGGATGAGTATTGATGTCTTTATACCTTATACACATTCTAGAACCTGTAAGCTTTATAAGTTTAGGTTCTATAATATCTCGTACCTACTCTATAAAAATTATTAAATAATATACATATTATATAATTGAAATCTAAGAGACATAATTATAAGATTAATATGCTAAAGCCCTTAAATGAGATACAATAACTCTACCTAGATGTTTAATAGATGAAAATCTTAATTTGATAATCATGGAATCTTAGTTAGAAAATTCATAAGTTAAGCCTTAGTTCAATGTCTAAGACTTCTAGTTTAGGTTCATTGCGTAGAACTAATAAACGAAGCAAAGGCATTTCTTAGAAAGAAGGAAAGCCTAACCACCTCTACTCTTCACCTAAACTTGTTGCCCTTTTCCTTGTAGATTCTTCAACATCTGTTATATACTAGATTAACCTTGTCAATGTAATAATTAAGACGATAGATGCTAAAGGCATTAATAATTACTATGTTATTGTACAACTTAAAACGATTAAAAGGAAAGTTGAAAATAAATATAAAGTAAAACTCATGAGAAGATTAAAACTAGATGACAGTAAGGAAATTGATTATTGAATTTATTATTCTAATAAGATCATGAAGAAATAGATTACAAGAAAAGTTTTACAAGTAAAAAGTGGTGAATACCTATACTACATGTTGCTTTTGTTCTTAGGATTAGAAATAGAAAACCGACTAATAATTAGTTAGTTATTAATTGTTATGTTGCTTGTTATTTTGGCTATACAATGATCTATGGATAGTAATTCTGAACCACATTTTTGTAGAGGGATGGTTTCTCAGGATATACAGTAATTAAGTGTTTAAACCATGATTATGGCTCATGTGTAGTTGATAAAATGAAACTATGCCTAGTTTTGGTAAGTGAGTGGGGAAGGAGTTGTAATGAAGCAAACGGGGGATTATGAGATGCAGGTTCAAATATTTTATGTGAATTATATTCCTAATGATACTATACAAGTAGTGAACTTATGATGAGACTATTTATCGTTGTTATTATCAGTAGTGTGGACTTAGATTGCTCTTTATAAAGAAACTGCGATTCTCATGTAGGTTTAGCTATTGTGTTGAGGTGTCTTAGGCCACTCCAAGTTTTGTCGAGCAGGACTTATGTTGGTTGGTTGTTTTTGTATTATATTTGGTATCTATGTGCAGTTTTTTTTTATGTTTAGTGTCTGTCTATGTTTGATGGAGGATAATTATTCATTGGGTATTTGCTCACCCCATTTTAGGAAGTTATTTTTCAAGTACTTATATTGGACTTTAAAATTTGAAGAGCCTAGGAAACAAGTCTTATATGTTCTAGTGTAGATAAAGTAGGAACATGACATGGACCAACCATGTTCTTGAATTCGTAGTGTGACAATAATCATTGAGAAAACTTTACAAAGTGGATATAAAGTACGTTCCAAGTAAAAGTAAAATACATTACATCTCAAAATCTGTATTTATATATCAATGGTGGAAAATAATTAAAATAAAAACGTATGTAATAATAAGTTTTTTTAAAAAAGAAAAGAAAATAAATAATATTAAATTGGATGGTAAGTTTGCAAATAGTTTTAAGGACCAAGGGCAATTTAGTTATTCCTTGCCCAAGAGATACCTGTTGGTTAATTTTAAAAGGATATGTTGTTTTACTCATTCTTTTCTTTTCCTCTTGCATTCCCATATGGTATTTTCTACACAAACAGCAAACTCTTCCCTCCCTTTGCACACTGCACTCGATGACAAGGGTAAGAAGTTTTACTTTTCTTCTTAATGGAGTTTAAGGATGCTTAAAGAGTATTTGATAGGGTTTATGATTGAAAATTAGAGAACCTATTAGAATTGTGAGAAAGTTGAGAGAAAGATTTGTCATTAGGACATCTATTTGTGGTAAGTATAAAACTTGAAATCTTTTGACATTCTTCAATTTTTCTTTATATATATATATATATATATATATGTGTGTGTGTGTGTGGTGTTTGGTGAAGGTCTGAGAAGAAAGCGTATATTGGTGTAAGGAATTCCTACAAGAAGATAGAAAACTTGATACAATTAGGGGTCATATAGCAATATAAGATCGAAACTTTTGGAGGAATAGGGGTCTAAAACAAAAGAAGGAAATATTTTTAGGGTTTTCTATTTATGTAATAATTGAAAATAAAAGATATAGACAATTTATGAATTAGATATGATGCTCCAATTCACAAATTGGGTTCTTTGATTCTCAATTGATATGACTCACAATCGAAACAAAATAGGGTCATTAATTATCGAATCGACATGATGCATAATTGCATAATAAGAAGGATTAGATTATTCAATTAATATTACACATAAATTGAATAGATTGAAAAGAGATGTTGAATGCTACAATTGGACATAGGAATTAATAAGTTCAAAGGGAAAAACACAAAGGTTCAATGACATAATATTGATAGTCTATTCTTAAAACTCATTGTAACTCTAGAAAATAATGTTACATAATTATTTATAAAGAAACCCTAGTGACCCTAAGGCAATTAGGTAATTAGACTCCTAAAATGAAACCCTATCTAAATATTAATATTGTAAATATTACAACTCTTAATAAACTAATAAACTAACATAATATTTATAAAATAACTAGTAATATACAAATCAATCACAGACATGGACTAGAAATACTAACACACCCCGTATGTAAGGATTGAACAATAGATGCTGTGGACAATAACTAACATACACGCCTTGTATGTTCTAATTGCATGATGTACATGCCATGTACTTTTTCTGCTTCCTTCAAAGTTATGATCTGAAGATCCATGATGTTTGAATTGGCAATGTTATGACTTCGATCTTACCTAGCTTCATGAGAACGCTTCCTTGTATCTCAATCCTTATCATCACTCGAGGGACAATCTAATCTCCATCAACTTTCCTCCTAGGTCAAAAACTAACTTACAAATACCAAAAATAAATAAAATAAGACATCTCAAATCAACATGGAATGCTAGCTTCCATACATAATCTTTTCACTCATTGTGAGTTCTATCAATCAAGGCTAGAAGACCTTAGTATTTGTTGTACAGTTGTATACTAAGAATTCCTATAGTGCATATGACAATATGCAATGGTGGAATTAGCACTGTCCTAGTATCTAAATACTCAAAGATGTAGAATCCTTATGGTAGAATATTTAGTTTCACTTCAACTAGCCTTTCGTTGCTCAAAATCCCAACAATCTCACATTTATCGCTTTTTTATGCCTTTTCTTGAGTTTTCATTATATTGGAATTTTCATACTCTACATACTTATTAGTGTATATTTGCTCCTCCATTTCTTTAGCCTTTCTCTTTGCTAGTCACCTTTGAACATCCTCTCTAATTTTGGCTAAATTTATTGCCATTTGTGAGAAACCCTAAAAAAATTGGTAATTAATTCACAATTGGGTCGATTTGGAAACGATTCATAAAATTTAGAGTGATCATGTAAATTATCTGATTAAGTTTGAATTTTACGACAAAGTTAAGAATATTAGTAGAAATAACTCTATAAGTTTAGAATTAAGAAAATAAAACAATAAAATAATTAAATATTAAATTATTAAGTTATACATATATTATCCGTTATTTATTGAAAACACATAAGATGAGTTTTGATAATTAATAAATCGTTAGAAATAAATTATATATAAGTATATAAATTAATAAGAAATAAAATGAAAAGTTTAGTGCTGGAGATATAGTTAAAAATTATGAATTATATTAACATTTTTAAAATTAAGTTGAACCATTATGACAAAGGTAATAAAAATTTAAAGAAATAACTGTATATTTTTAATATCTTAAATTAAGCTCATTTATATATGATTTTGTTAGAATTATTAAGTTTATTAAATTTAATCGCTATAACATAGATTTTTGTAATTTTAAATAAAGTTTATAATAAATATTTTGAAATCAACTACGTAATCGTAATAATTAATATTAATGAATAAAATTATATATAAGATGTATATGAATAAATTCTAAATAATTGATGAAACCTATCTATACATATATATATCATATATTAAACAAAAGCGTAATTACGGTCTTATTTTGGAACATAAGATTAATGAAAAATTAGTTTTGAATAAAACTAAATGGTAATATGAGTTTCATAAAAGTTATAAGAAATAGTGCTATAAAGTTAAATTTCAAAAATAATTTAAAATACAACTAATATAAATTATAGCATAAAGTTTATCAGGTTAAATTTTAATTAGTTTAGAAAAAGAAATTTTAGATTATGTGTATAATATAATATTATATTATTTTTTAAATATATTATATAATTTTATAAATAATAAAATTATACACCATAGGTCACATAAAATTAGACCAACAAAAAAAAATTATATATATATGATTTAAAAAAATCAAAAAGAATTAGGTGAGATAGAGAGTAAGAGAGAGAGAGAGAGAGAGAGAGAAAAGGAGAGGAAGATAAGGGAAGAAGAAAAGAAAAGGAAAAAAAGAGAAGAAAGAAAAAGAAGATTAAATTTTTTCTTTTTTGGGTATTCAATATTGTTAAGTAACTTCATTTTCATAATTATAAGTCTTTTTTTAATTGATATTTAATAATCATAGAAAAGACATATTCGTAATTCTATTATTTTTCTAAATGGAGTATTTTATCTATACAATTTCATAAATTTCTTTTTTTTTTTCAAATTTTAAACTTAGAATTTTGATAGTTATATTTTTATTGTTTCCATTTAATAACCTGTAAAAGAGCTAGTTATATATATATATATATAAACTATGCATTTAAAACGATGTCTAATGAATCCTACTGTTAGTACATATGGTACAATATAATGATTTCATACATAAGATAACTTGTATATTTTACAATATTTTAAACGTAATTAGTACTATTTAAAAAATATACATACATAATATAAACATTTATTATTTATTAAATAATACTTTCACTAATAGCATTATGTTATAATTATATATATATATATATATATAAAAGAGTTAGACGATAAGTAATACAAAAATGATGGTACATATTCAACATGTATATATGTAACAGAATGATATATATATATTTAATAAAGTTTTGATTATAAGTAATATAGAACATGAATAACTGAGTAAAATTATAAATTAAAATTAAAATAATGATTTAAAGCTTATATGATATTTATATAGGAGGGAGCGAGCAAGTGACAACGATAAAACTTACATCAAACTTAAAGTGAGCAAATATGAGACTTTAGGTAAGTCGGGATCTATGCTTTGTGTCATATTGGAGTATTGTGTTATAGTACTTGGAGACTTGGTATTACTTTTGATTATGCTTGTAACTTAATTAAATGTGCACATGTCTTATGTGTTATTGTTACTTGAATTGTGGACTTAGAGTGTACATGTCTCGAGTGTTACTTGAATTATGGACTTGGAGTCATGTTTGTATATTCATATTTGATTCACTTTGCTATGTGAAATGGTTCATCGCTATCTAACTGGACATAACTAAAGATTGATCTTTTACTTACTAGATATGCATAGCAAAACCATTAGGGGAAAATGATTAGGATTCTCGAGCTAAACACGGACCCCCTTTGATGAGGATAATTGAAATAGTTTTTTTTTTCTATCCTTAATCGAACTAAATAACAGGCGAAGAGGTCGTGGTAAGATTGGGGGTCGTGGTTTGAAGGTGATCAAGGTGGAGGGTGTACTCCATTGTACAAGCTCTAGTTTGGTTTCAATTTGCGAGTACGCGGCATGAAACTCCTCAACCCAAATTAGAGCGGACACAATTTCTCTAATCTCATGACGGATTGGATAATATCGTTAGCATTTGATTGTTTGCATTACATTTCATTAAAATAAGTAGATTGAAAACCATGTTTGTGTTTGATGTACTTTTTTGTCTTCGTCTCGCTTATTGATAAGCATAAATTACTATGCACTTTTTAGGTATATTTAGGTAAAAATTGATCATGATTGTGTTTATTTCTCAAGTTCTTGGTATCTAATTGGACAAATATTAGTTTCAGATGATTTAAGAGTAAGGAGATGAAGTTTGCAAAAAAAATAATGTAATTTAAGGCAATTACGACCATGAGGAATGGAAAACTTTTAAGGAAGTAGATTACTCCCCTTCATCACGGGTGTAATCATAGAAAGGCTGAGTACCCAATGCCTATTGTGTCCTCTATTATGGGCATGATCAAGAAAAGTATTATGATCCCCTTGTCTATGATGCCCTTGATTGTATAAAAGGAGGGTAATTATTCCCTTGATCATGAGCGTAGGGAGATGAATAATTCTAATGATGAGTTTACATTCAACATCATGGTCGTGATAAGTGAAAACTATTCTTTCTCGAGACAATCACGCCTTAAGTCACAGGCATGATGAGAGTGGACACAATGATTCTTTTTAAATTGTTTCACACGAATTGGTGTGTATAACGAGTCTTAACACTAAGGGATGTCTTAAAATGGTGTATTTGAGCCTTTTGATGGAAAGAATATAAATACACCATAATTTTTAGACAAGAAACATTATACATCATACATCATATCAATCATCATCAAATATTCCATTATAAGACAATCTAGACTTTAGTTAAAGAGTTAGAACCACAACACTCCTATTCATTTTTGTACCCATTTGTGTTTTCTATTTTTTTGCACAATCACTAGTGTTATATTGTGTACTTTTCTCAGAATTACTTGAGAGAGCCGATAGGACTTCATTATTTGTGTATTTGTGAGACTTCTACGGTGAAATCAAAAAGGGGTTTTTTCTCTTTATTGATTCTGTGTTTTTTTTTTTTAATTATAAATTGTGAATTATGATTGCTATTAGTTTATATTATTGCTTTATCATGTACGAGTAATAGTTTAAGACTTGCTACATTCACTTATACATTCACTTAGTATGATCAAGTGCATGGAATAGTAGGTTCTTGATATTTATTACTTTTAATGAATTGAACTTAATGAATTTAAGTACTATATAGTACACAACATTGACTTAAGATGGATTTCAATAGAATATGTCAAGAGACAATTCTATTGAATAGATCTAATTCATTGGAACAACTTACTCCTGATAATAGATATATTATTAGGAAAGTCGATGCATTTTTAGGAGATGTTACGCCCCGAAGTGGTAGAGTTGTAATAGTCCTATTGTGTAAACTATTCTAAAATAGAAGCCAGTCATATAGCCACTATCTTAAACCTAATTTACATAAGACGTGCACGACTAACCTGCTTTAAAATAAAAAATTCATAAATTAAATAAATTATTTACCTAATAAAGTAAATATATATATATATACTAAGATTCAAATATTACAAATCATGTTTGCAGAGTTTCGTCATACTGTATTTCCTAAGTAATATATTATTCGAAAATAAAATATTTTAAAATAAGAGCTAAAACCTTAAAAATATATCTGTTTTTCATATGTATTTTCTCACTTCTTAGGATCTAGCAGTTGTTAGCTTCAAGGTAAATGTAAGCTGCTTCTTAGTTAGCACTTGTAATAACGCTTATAGGGATGTAAGCAACCATAGCTCAGTAAGTTAGGACGGAAACTTAAAACTATATAACAAACACAAATATGGTTATTAACCAAATTAATTAGATGCAATGCATATTCAAACAAATAACATTGCGCGATATTGTTCGGCTCGTCGTGAAATTAGAGAAATTACACCTACTCTAATTTGAGTAGAGGAATTTCCATTAATGCAATAGTTCACGACCAAACCCAAGCTTGTGCAATAGAGACACCGCTTTTCCCGTGACTACCTTTAAACCATTGGCTTTACCTTTGCTGCAACCTCCTTACTTGTCACTTAATTCAACTAAGGATAAATAATGAATCAATTATACTATCTAGCGTTATCCCTTTTGAAGGGGTTGATATTTGGCCGAAGAACCCTAAGTTTTCCCTAATGAGTTGCTATGCATGTCCAATTTAGAATTTTCAAGTCACATATCTAATTAGATCTAGTTTGAAGTGTGTAATCATTTCAACAAATCACACAAATACAAATCAGGACAACAATTAGAATCATATCATCAAACTTAGAAACAAGCACATATGCACAGTTAACTATCTAATCAGCATAAGCAAGTACAATTTTAAGCCTCCGAGTACTATAAATTAGTACTCCGAAATGCAGTAACGTATTAATCCCAATTTACTTGGACTCCTCGCTTGCTCACTCAAGGTGCAACTCGTATAGGCTATCGCCAATAATCCTTATATTACAAATATTGTTTTAGTGCGTATATATAACTATCTTATATAAACTTTATTCTATAGTTCTTTTATGTTATATTTAGTTTAAGGTTTTAGTATACTTAATTATTCAGGTTTTTAAATCCCTTAAAGTTATTCGTAATTTAGGTTAAGTTTTGATTCAGTTTTGAAGTCAATTTTGAAATCGGTTTATAAATTAAATTTTTAACTTAGTTTTCGATTAGGGATTTTATGCGTAAACCCTAAGAACTTATTCCAATCCATTATGTGAAATTAATTATATTAGACTTAGGTATCTTAAATCTCGTATTTAGCTTCTAATTAGAATTTTAGTCTATACGGTATACTATAATTCTAATTTAACCGCCGATTTAGCTCTTGATATGAGAAAAATTTATATTTTTCCTATAATTATGTAAATTTATATTTCACATCTAATTTATTTTATATTAATATTATTATAATATTTTCAATTTTGACATAATATTTTTACTCATTAATTTCTTATATTTACATATTATGTGTTATTACATAATCCACTCCTAAATAACTTATTTACTACTTCTAACACTATATATATCATTTTTCATCCTCCAATAACATATCTAATATCTAATCATATCTTAAATAATAAATTATATCTAATTAACCCTAAATCATAAAATTAACTTAAAATATACCGTTTACTTACATATTTAGTACATATTATACATAATACATACAACTAATGCCTTAAACTCCAATAAAGCTATGGAAAATATAATATAATCAGTAAGTTATGGTTTTTATATTATGATCATAAAAAGTACTAAGATAATTATATATATTATTCTTTGGTATACCGATTTTAAGTCTAATTCTGCTAAAAATTAGCTTAAATTAGGTAAATGACCAAATAAAATTATAAGATTTAACATGAATATTTCCAAAATCATAACTAAGCTTTAGAATTCATTACAAATTAGATTCATTAAGGAATTTAATAAAAAATCTATTATTTCTTTCATATGAAAAATAGGGTAGATTCGACAAAATAATTTTAATAAATACTAAACATATATTTTATCAAAAATTATTTTTATGTAAATTAATATATCATATGAGAAATATGTACACCAAAAATTAGCTCAAAATAACATTGTTTATTATTTTTGAAAATTCATACAAAATTCGTTAAAACCAGGTCTGTTCTTAAAGAACCTATATAAGTACTTCTAATTTTAAAAAAAATTGTTTGATATTATAATTCTCCATGCAAAAATACCAAGGGAAACCAAATTTCATAATTTTCCATATATATATTTGATATTTTGACTAAATTAAACAAATTCAAAAGAGAAATCGGAACTCACCAATTGACAAGTTTCTAGCCATTAGTGGTGGCTCCACCATTATCTACAGCTCTAGACGTGGGGCCCACTGTCTATTAGTGGTGGCTGTTTTACTCCAAGTGGTTGTTGGATATAGGTTCCTCTATAGGCCTTAAATAAACACAATTTTGTTTAATTTTGCTAAAATTAGTTTTTCCTCTCTTCCCTCTTCTCCTTAATTTTTTTTTTTTTTATGGTAAACTGACCAAATGAGGTTTTAGAAGTGGTTTTATGAATTTATAATTGGGTTTGAGATTTTTCTTCCGATTTTTCTTTGCCAAGTATCCCTTATCTCTTATCTTTTTACTTTTTTGTTAGTTGATTTTAATTGGTTGCTTTCCATTCTCCACTTTTAAGTTGATATGCTCCTATTCCAAACCATTCCACATTTTTCTAGCAATTTTCTTGATTTTTTAATAATTTTTTATGAATTTTTTTAAAATTATCTAGCATTATCTTGACATATTTTACGTATTTTTAAGTAATTTCATGTATTTTTACCTACATATAAATTCATATATGGTACAAATAAATACTACTAAATATTATTTATGTTATTTTATAATTTTTAGTGTACATATAATTTACCTCTATCAATTTGTTAGTTATCGAAATTGGTTTTATGTATTTTCGATAAATAACGAGTAATATACATATATTTCAATATTATAATAATTAATTATTTTATTATTTATTTTCCTAAATTAAAACTCATGAGATCATTTGTATTAATATCCCTAGCTTCATTGTAAAATTTGGACTGGATCGAATAATTTGCTTGATCGTCCTAAATTTTATGAACTGAACCCTAAATACTTGATTGCGAGACTTATAGGGGAATTGATAATTGATTATGATGTTAATACAATCTTAGTTGGTTGTTAATTCAGAATAGATTTTAATAGATACAATTAGGAATAGGAATAAGTATTTCTCAAAAGAATTGTTACAAACCAATAACTCCCTACAGATAACAAACATTAAGACAAAAGTGTATTGGTAGTATCATGTTAAGTGGTGAAGCAAGTCTACATGTTAAGTGTTGTATTATTAATCGTTTCTGTATGTCATTATGTTAGATAAAAGTTATTTGTGGATTAGTATAGTTTAGTTAGTAAGTTAGACATTTTAATCATTAATCACTTGATAATTTGGTTGCTAGATTATAGGAAAATTAACTAGTATTGGTGCTTGTATTCATTTCTAGTGGAGACGACCCTATACTCATCCATGCTATAAAACGATAGGTACACTTGCCTGTTGAATCAAGTTAAAAATAGATTATAGGTTTATAAAGTTTAAAAACATGGTAATTCTAATTAAAGGACATTACTTATTAACCTAGTTGTGCTCACATTCCTATAGATCTTACTATAGGTTGACTAATGATTAAGGAGAGCATGCCATAACTACCCTCAAGATAGTGTACTTTGACTAGGGAGTGAAGAAATTGAAGACCTACAAGAACTAGATTTTTTTGCCTAACCATTTTTAGCCTTTCATGGAAATTAACTGGTATATGATACTCTAGAGATGCCATCGGTTTCCAATGTGTTGTACGCAAACGCTAAAACCTATGGTTTTTATAAACATTTCAAGGACACTAGAAACTTTAGGTGTATGGAATTGCCACTAATTTATTAATTTGTAAACTACTAGTGTTCTTGAGCAAGTATTTTGAAAAGTTCTAACATAGGTTTCACTAATAACAAATATAGAATTAGATGCTTCAAAGCAATTAAGTCAAGTATGCTTGATGTGAGCTACGTTTATGGTAGCAGCTGATGTGGACCAGAGCCAAGAGTAAACAAGGATGGTTGTAGGGATGAGTCCAAGCTTGCCAAAAGCTTGAAATGAGTAATGGAAGCACATGAGAGAACAGAAAAAGGAAGAAAAACAAGTAAATCCATAAACAGCTCCAAAGGATATAATGTACCAATAAAACTTTGGAAGACTTATGATACAGCTTAATATGACGCATGAGTTGATCTGATGAGGTTATTTACCACTTAGCTTTACTTAAAGGTTATGATAAGAGTGAAGAAAGAGTTAACAAGCTTAACGAGAGTGATATTCACAAGGAAATATTCAGTGTATTAATGATAAGATCCCCCCTTACGGTTACATATACAGTGGGTATTTATACCTGAAAAATTAGGGTAACTTACCTAAAAAAATGGAAAGGACAAAAAAGGGTATTGCCTTAA
This sequence comes from Lumnitzera littorea, assembly GCA_024138015.1. Lineage (NCBI taxonomy): Eukaryota > Viridiplantae > Streptophyta > Magnoliopsida > Myrtales > Combretaceae > Lumnitzera > Lumnitzera littorea. The sequence goes on along the minus strand of JAMXBB010000010.1, from coordinate 8,847,921 downwards.
AGATGTAATGCACAAAGAATACAAAATGGTAAAAAAAAAAAAAAAATTAAGGGAAAGTAATGATTAAGTATAATAGATTCTCCAAGCGGGTCTGGACACATGGTAGTAATGTATTAGTAATGCCCTTAAAGATATAGACAAATCAGTAAGGTTGGGCTAGGTGGCTGAGTAGGGGTACCGAGAAAGTATGGACTCTTTCGAGAAGGAGTGGCTAAGGACTCGTACGGGATCTCTTGGTCTCTCAACATCAATGTTGTCTAGTTGGTGGTCGACTCAGCCATAACCGGGCAAAGGCGTGTGAAGGTAAGCAAATTGTTCGTCGAGTCGACACATAATTTCTAAGAGACGTACAATCATTTGGCTTGACATAGGGAATTAGTTGGTGGCATGGATTAACTTGGCCTCAATAAGAGTTTGTTGGAGCAAGAGAATTCGCCTTGTTAGTCCTTTCAAACCTCGAGCTCGGCTATGGGTTAAAGGTCCAGTAACATGATTCCTATCAATAACTATAAGGTTAGCTTCTACTTTATAATAGTTCATTCGACAGAGCTGTTACGACTTCATCTCTTCAGGACATGACACCATTTGATCTAGAGGCATTGGTAGCAATACGATCTTATTGTCTTTGTTGAGGCAATATTAATTATTTTGGGGAATCACACATGGCATTATGATATTTTTGCTATGACTCCCTCAGACATAAGTGGCAATCATCTACTATGGCAATGTTAAATAAAATTTCATCCTCATACTTGCTAAGAGGAAAAGCAATCTATGCTTGTTTTATTATTTAGATAACCTCATTGTAACAAATTAGATCGTAATGACATGGATGATCCTAATAGAAGTACTTAATTTGTCTAGAAGAAGTTTTGAGATGAAATTATGTGGGATATTGTCAATGAGCACATGGCAAATATTTCCTTGGATCCAAGAATGAGTATGAAAATCACTGGTCTTCATCTTTCTTCTCAAGATATTGAAATAACCAATAGAAATTAAAATTTCTTTTCAAATAGCAACATTAAAATAAATTTGTAAATATTCACCAATAAATTTACAACCTACTTACCAATAACAAGCATCCCACTGTACCTTCTTTTCTTTATCTATTTTCTTTTTAATAAACAACCCTAATTTCCCAAATGCCAATAATCTCAAAGATTGAAATTACAACTCACCAATTGAAGCGCATCGTACCATAACTTTGATGCTAAGATGATATGATCACAGGTCGCATAGCAATACAAGGTCGTAACTTTTGGAGAAATTGGGGTTTGAAACAAAGGAAAGAAATATTTTTAGGGTTTTATATTTATGGAATAACTGAAAATAAAGGATATGGACAATTTATGAATTGGATATGATGTACTAATTCACAAATTGAACTGGGTTATTTAATTCTCAATTGATATGACTCAAAATCAAGAATTAAAAAGGGCTTCTAATTATCCAATTCATACGACACACAATTGAATAATAAGAAGGATTCAACTATTCAATTGATATTTTACATAATTGAATAGATTGAAAAGAGATGTTGAATGCTACAATCCAATACATGAATTGATAAGTTCAAAGGGAAGAATACAAAGGTTCAATGACACAATATCAATAGGCTATTCATAAAACTCACTCTAACTCTAAAAGCTAATGTTACGTGTGTACTATAAAGAAACCCTAACAATCCCAGGGTAAGTAGGAGATTAGATTCCTAAAACGAAACCTTAGCTAAATATCAATGTAGACACTTTATTTTTGCCATTTTTCTTAGTTATTTTATTTTTCGTTAATTGAGTCAAGTTAATAAATAAATAGAAAAAAAATAAAAAAAAATTAAAAGAAAAATGAAAAAATGAAAAATAAAAAAGAAGTCAAGTCGTAATGAGTCATATCGAGTCGGATAATTTACAATATGTGATCAATTTAATGAATCATTAAGTCATTAACGAATCGGGCTTTGTTAAAATGATTTTGACTTAGTTCGATTTAAAATAGAATTTTATTTAGTTTATATTGGGCTAGAATAAATTTGAGATTTATTAGATGAGTTGTTGAGTTAAATCAAATTGGATTAGATTGGTCCGTAACGTGGAAAATAGAAAGCCCAAGTAGTATTTCTAGAAGTTAAGAAAAATCTTTAAAGAATCAAAATTGTATCTTCTATATCTTGGTTTAATTGGAATTGAATCTATATTTAAAATGATATAGAAGATTTAGTTTTAGGATTTATAAATTAGCAAGTGACATTGATGACGGTTTTGAATTATTTTCCCGACACAATATGCCATCCACCGAGACACTCCAGCCATCGCCTGAATACACTTTACGACTGAACACATAAGTATACACCACTCACTGTCCAATTCATTGCACAATACGCCATCCACTATAACACTCTAATAGCCGCACACACTCACTGAAACACATGCATAACATCACTTAGCCCACACAAACAGTTGGTCAGCACCATACGCCATCTAATGTACAGCACTTCACTTGGCAACAGCAACCCCTGAGCATTGCACTACATGCCACATACTTGCACTTCGTGCTCCTGATGAATACCACGGATCACTGACCAAACAGCACTGCAACACAACACTGATTGTCGAAGCCACAACTCACCAACATCTCCTGATGCTAGTACATCCCCGTCACTAAGACCTATTGTACGTCCTTGATTGTCGTAGTCTTACACGTTGTACATAAACGCACAATACACACTCTAACTCACACAGTCTACATACACAAACACATGACCACAACATTAACGTACTAACCATAACACTCGTGATCAATGGAGACAGTAACCGACATGGCTTCGATCACACCCATGGTAAGTACAAACAGCAACTAACACGCCCTTGATCATGCTTATGATAAGTGCAAACAACAACCAACATGCCCTCAATCATGCCCATGACCATTTGAAAACAATGTTCATCCACCCTCTAATCACGTAACTCAATTCATAGGTAAAAAATTTGTTATTTTATTTTATTAGTTAATTTAATTATTTTTACTAACTTATTTATTTATTTTTTAGTGCAGGTTTTTATTATTTTCATATTGAGTGTTTTTTTTTAGATAATCTCATTTTTTAATAAATTTAACTTAATTACATTTTTAGTAAAATTGTGTTTTTTTTTTTGGAAAATAAGCGTATCTAGATTATATTTTCAATGTATCTTACGGTTGAGATTTAGAAAATATATATATGAAGATACATATCTAGATCATATCTTGTAGTTGAGTACGTATAAAGATACATATCTTAGTAGATCTTGCATATAAGATTTAGAAAAAATATCTTTTGATATATAGTATTTTTTTTTTAAATAAAGAAATCTTAACCGAGTTTTTCAAAAAGATTTAGTTTAGTTAGGGTTTTTTTATTTAATTTGAAAAAATTAGATTGTAAACCTTACAACCAGCCATTCAAGGTTTCGATCGAATCTAAATTATAAAGTAAAGCTAAAAATATTAGTAAAAATGATCCTATAAACTTGAATTTAAGAAAATAAGTAATAAAATAGGAGACTATAAAATTTTCAAATTTTAAGCATAATAATTGTTAATTATTGAAAAGGTGAAAAGTGCAATCTAATAACTAATAAATTACTAGAGATAGATTATATATATACTAAAAATCATAGAATGACCTAAATAATAATTAGGAATGTTCACATGTACCCTACATGTATTTACATATAGATAAAAATACGCAAAATTACTTAAATTGGCTAAAAACTTATTAAATAATTAAATAAAATTATTAATTAATTAAGAAAAAATTAGAGGAATAAGGAATGATGAGGATTTGGTCATGGCAAGTCAGGAATTGAAGAAGAAAAATTAACCAATCAAAATCAAGCAATACAAAAAGCAAAAATTAAGGGATTTGGGTAATGTTTTGTCCAATTAAATGCATAATAATTACTATAAAGCTCTATAAATAGGGAAAAAAATTACAGAGCTCATTTAGATAGTTAGAAGTTAGAAAAAACTAAGAGCATTGAAATTAGAAGAGAAAAATTAGGGTTAGGAAAAAAATAAGAAAATTGTGCAATTAGGGCCTCAAAGGGAAACTAACACCAGGCGAGCACTTAAGAGTGGACGGTCATCACCACCATACGGTAGTGGTAGCGCCTAGATTGACCGAAAAGGCTACAGCGGCCGGCGGTGGCTAGAGCCACTTAGACTGGTGAGTTCGATTTCCAACCCTATTTTGTGTAATTTTATAAAAATAGTAAATATTCTTAGAAAATTATGAATTTTGTTCTTCTGAAATATTTTAGTATGTAGTTTTTAGGAAAAATATTATTTTGATGAAAATATGTCTCGTGATATATAATCCTTAAGAAATCATGCAAAACCGAATATGTTTCGGTTTAGAAATAAATGACCTTAAGAGTATAATTTTGAGCTCAAAATTTTTGTGTAGACTACTTAGATAATATAGAACAGTGTTATGAAGCCCGTTTTCAAAAATTAATTTTCAAAATTTTTAGATAAATTTTAGGCCTTAAAATGAGGCGTAAAATGGGTAATTTAGGGTTAATTAAGTAATTAAATAGTTAATTACTGATTTAGTAAATAATTATATGTTTTAGGATGTTGAAATTTGATGAAATATGATACTTGTAGCATTTAGGGTATTAAATGCAATTATTAGGTTAATTATGTAGTAAATAAGTAATAGAGAAAAATAGTAAATTTTAAATTAATTTTGTAAATTAGGGTAATTAGGTGTAAAATTTGATTTAGGATGAATTTAGACACTTTGAAATGATAATTGATGTTGAGAGATGGTAATTAGAGTGATAAAAATATTAGATATATATTATGTATATAATAAGTAATAATGCATAATACACAATTATTAGAAATATAATAAACAAAAGATATTAGAGTAAAAATTGATATTATGATAATAATAGAAATATACAATAAAAAAGATAGGAAACTTAAATTAGAGTAATTATAGGAAAAATGTAAAATTTTCTCATAACGGAGGTAAATTTGGTGATTAAATTAGGATTCGGGTATACCGTACAGATTAGTAACACTAGTTAGAGATTAAAAAAAATATTTAGGATATCCAAAGACAATGCGATTAATTTTATATTATGGGTTGGAATGATTTTTTTTTAGGGTGTACGTATAAATCTTTAACAAAAAATTGAGTTAAAAACCAAATTTAGAGATTGATGCAAAAACTAAAATAGAACTTAACATGATTCAAGAAGAACTGCAAAAGACTTAAGACCTAGATAATTAGGTATATTAAACCCTAAATAAAAGATAACAATAAGCATTATAGGATAAAACCAACCTATAATAGTTATATGAAAAATTGAAATCACGTTTGTATTATAGGGATGATCGGCGATGGCCTAGGCGAGCCGGAACTCTAGTAAGTGAGTGGGCAGTCGAGGTAAGTTGGGATTAATACGATACTGTATTTTAGAGGCTTGAGATTATACATGGTTGTGCTTATTAGATAGTTGGTTGTGTGTCTGTGCTTGATTATGAGTGATGCTATGATTCTATTTGTTGTTTTGGCTTGCATTGTATAAAGTGATCGATCACCCTAAACTGAACTTAACAAAAATATGACTTGTAAACCTAAATCGAACTTGCATAGCAATGCATTAGGGGAAACCTAGGATTTTCCGGCTAAATACCGACCCCTTTAAAAGGGATAACGCTGGATGGCATAATGGGTCACTTTTTCATCCTTAGTCAAACTAAGTGACAGGTGAGGAGGTCGCAGCAAAGGTGAAGTCAATAGTTCGAAGGTAGTCGCGAGAGGAGCAGTGTCTCCATTGTACAAGCCTAGATTTAGTCGTGAGCTATTGCATTAACGACAACTTCTCAACCCGGATTAAAGTGGGTGCAATTTTTCTAATTTCACGACCAGCCGGATAACGTTGTGTGATGGCATTTGTTTAAACATACATTGCACCAAATGATTTGGTTGATAACCTTGTTTGTGTTTGTGATGTAGTTTTAAATCCTCCATCCTAATTTACTGAGCTGTGGTTGTTTACATCCTTATAGACGTCGTGTATGTGCTGGCTAAGAAGCGGCTTACAACTATTCTGAAGTTAGCAACTGCTGGATCCTAGAAAGTGAGGAAAAACATTTGAAGAACAAATATATATTTTTAAGGTCTAAGCTTTTATTTTAGAATTTTTCATTTGTAAATAATGTAATGACTAAGAAATATATTACGGTATAACGTTATAAACGTTAATTGTAATCACTGAATTATAGGGTATATATATATTTTCTCACTTTCTTAGGTAAATGATTTATTTAAATTACAAACTATTTATTTCAAAACGAGTTAGTCGTAGATGCTTTGTGTAGATCAGGTCTAGGATAGCGGTTATAAGGCCAACTTTTATCTTAGAATGGTTTACACGACGGAGCTATTACGACTCTACCGTTTCGGGGCGTGACATAGATTTCTTAGGTTTTTTTTTTTAAAATATAATAATAAATGGTTAAGTTAATGTAAATTTGACTCAATTTTCAAAATAAAAGAATCCATCCATTAAATATTTTATAAAAGAGAACTATAGCCAGTTTGATCCCAATTAGTGAGTACGTAGGCACCTTTAGGGCAACTCTATGAAAAATAATTTTTTTTTTGTTTTTCTTAGAAATTTGTAATAAAAAAATTACTTTAGTTATCTTTTGCTTATTTAGGTATATTTTTTACATTTTTGGAAATTTATAAAAATAAAAACCCATCAATTTTTCTTTAGTTTTTACATGGTGATTTAGTTTTAATAGGTTAGCTCCTGAATTTGGTTTTCTCTAGTTTAATTTTGTAAAAATCAATTTTTTAGAATATCTGCAAACTAGTGACCAAATTAGGGTTTTCTCACTCAAAAACCTTAATTTCATTTTTTACTAATTGAACTGGTTAGCAACTCCAATTTTTAAAACTTTTTAGAAAATATTTCCTTAATTTAATGTCAAGTAATTTATATTAAGTGAGCTGAGTTTGATATAGGTTAAATTAAGGAAATCGAAATAAGGCACAATAATCAATATTGTAAATGTTACAACTCTTAATAAATAAACTAACCTAAAATATATAAAATAGCTCATAATATGTAAATCAACTCAGACATGGACTAGAAATACTAACACATGCTATGCATAAGGATTGAACAACATACGTTGTGGACAAGAACTAAAATACACGTTGTGTTTTTTCAAATTACATATGCATGCCATGTACTTTTGTATGTACCATGTACTTCTTTTGCTTCCTCTAAAGTTATCATTGAAAGTCCATGATGTTTGAATTGGCAATTTTATGACTTTGGCCTTACTTAGTTTCATAAGAGCACTTCCTCGTACCCCTATCTCTATCAAAACTTTTAAAACAAAATAAGTTTCATTGCTATGTTTGGCATTTTGTAAAGAAGGAATAGGTGTATGGGAATGTGGTTTAGAATGTCAAAAGAATGCGTTTTGAGGTGTATATTTATGTATTGGGTTCGTGTTTATAATTTTGGTTATAGTTTGAATTCGAGTCTTGCACTTGATTTGCAAATTCTATAGTTTTTACAAAAGGCTTGAACCTTTTCAAAAGGGTCTGACTATTTTTATTAGTACATATCTGATCAGCTTAGCTTTATCAAAAGGCCTAGACTTTTTTGTAAAAGGTTTGGATCATCCCTTGTTGAAATGTTTTTCTCCACTCAAAATGATCCAAACCCTTTGAACATGATTCGAACTTTTTCTTCTAATAACTTATTTTTGTCCAAAAACACTCTTAACAATTCTCAAAAACTTTCTAACAATTCAAATTACTATTTTATCTTGGATTAAGTATAATTAAACATATTTTGATTGTTGTGAACACTTTCTACTCTTGAGTGCTAGTCTAATTATTTTTAATTAATTTTTACCCTATTTCTACTTATATCTATTTTCAATCCTTGCAAATAAACTATATTGCTAATAAATACTTACCTTTGAAAGTTTTCCCCTTTGAACTTTAAGTGTAAATGAGTTTAAAGATGAAGCAAGGGTAGTAAAAAGATGGAGAGACTTGAACTAAAGTAGCTTTAGCAAACTATTTAACTTACTTATAGCTTTTAATACCTGGTAATTATGATTTTTTACAATCACTATTTTAAGTACAGGGATACCATGTTTGCTTCTTCTGCTTGTATAGAATTAGGAATCAATGAACTTAGCTTCTATTCTAGTCAATGTAAAGATGTGTTTTATTTATGTAGATGGGCTTAAGGGACAAGGAATACCGGTGAACTTAGAGTGGTAACCTATTGATCGGTATGTGGCATTGTCTCGAGTGGAGTTACATACCTTTTGAACATGAGTAGGTTTAAGATATTAAATTGGGCTCTAGGATATTGGAGAATATCCAACACCACATACTTATGTATTATGTGTGTGATATGAGGATATGATATACCCCAAGCTTTGGAATACTAAAGCTGAGTTGCGTATTAGACTTAAATCAAAAGATAATAAATGGTTTTTGTTGATTATATGCTTGCATATGTATAGATACTTTATTTTTGCAACCTTTTATTTTAATTTCATCTCTTTTTACTTTTTGATTAGGTTTACAAAAAAATAAAAAAAATGGAAAAAAAATTAAAAATAGAAAAAAAAAAAAATACAAGTGTTGAGTCGAGTTAGTTAATTGTTTAGGGTCAGATCAAGTAATAGTCGAAAGTATACATACGATTTAATAATTTGGAATCTTTAAAATTTTTGAGCTTCATTAAAAAAAAATATATTTTAATTAGCCTAGTGAGATATTTAAGTTTATAAAATGGATTTTTATCTAATTAAAATATTTTAATTAGACTAATTAAAATAATACTTAGGATTTATTAAATTTGAAAATAGTGCTAAAAATCTTTAGCATTTGTATTGTAGGTGATAAAAAGGTTAGGATCCTTTTTAAATTGGTATGGGTTAAATTGGGCTTGATAGTGAAAGTCTGAAGTAAAGTCAGGCCCAAGATAGAAAGCCTAAATATAATGTGGAGCTTTTAGAAACTTGATCTTGAGAGTAGATTAGATCAAATCATAAGGGAATTATTAGAGAAACTAACAAATCTAAAGGGGATATGATCATATCTTATAAATATTAGATTTGTTAAATCTTATTAAGATTTGAATACTCATCAAAGAGATCTAAAATATTTAAATTCATTATTTATAAATAGTGGATTTTGATAGATGAAAAGGGATTTCAAGTTTTTCACACACAACCACAACCTACTTTTTTTCATCCGTACCTAAACCTTACTTCATCTCATTTGATAGTAGCTTTCCCTAGTATAACAATCCTAAATCAGTGGCTATACATAACCTTGATACTCTCACTTTCAACATCCGTACCATATAACCCAATTCCATGCATACGGTCTAACATACATAGTCCTACACATGTACACAGACCCAATTTTATGTGCATATTCCAATATATAGACCCAATTTCACATTACTGCATAGTTTAAATCGCAGACCTACATGCTATACACAACTGATAGCTTTTAAACCGACGTTGTACTCAAACGCGATCTTCACTCAAACTATTGCTATTTACCACCAGGAAAATCATCCAAGTCACCACAATAAGCCAAGTTCTTGTATGAAGTTGGATTGGCTACTATTTTGGTAATTGGAACCCAACCTGACTTGCTATGATTGAAACTAAACCAACTTGACTCGTATGGTTATCTCCCTTAGATCCGACCTATTCAAGTAAGTTAGGTTTATTTTATTTTATTTTATTTTTTGTTTTTTAGAGGTGTTTTATAGTTAACTATTTTATTTTACTAACTTTGTTTTACTTAGTGTAGGTTATTCGTTTAGTTATTTTTTTTAGAATAATTCTAACAAAAATTATATGTTATGCATTTTCATAGATAAATTTGCATTTTCTTAAAAAATTCGTTTTTTAAAATAAATTGCATCCTTTTCATAAAAATTGCATCTTTTACACGTAAATCGTATTTTTTTCCAAAATTGCATTTTTAGATATGGTTGCATTTTTTTTCCAAGATTCAAATCTTTAATAAAGATATGTATCTAAATTACATTTTTTACCAAATTACATTTTTAGATATTATTGCATATTTTTCCAAGATTTATATCTTTAATAAAGAGTGTATCTAAATTATATTTTTTGCAAAATTGCATTTTTAGATATAGTTGTATATTTTTTCTAAGATTTATATCTTTAATAAAGATATGTATCTAAGTTACATTTTTTACAAAATTGCTTTTTAGATATAGTTGCATATTTTTCCAAGATTCATATTTTTAATAAAGATATGTATCTAAATTACATTTTTTTTTACAAAATTGTATTTTTAGATATAGTTACATATTTTTCCCAAGATTCATATCTTTAAAGATATGTATCTAAAATTACATATCTCTATAGATTTGTATAAATATTGTATTCAGGGTTTTAGAAAAAAATAAATTTTTGGCACGTAGTGATTTTTATAAAAAATAAAAAAAATCTTAACTTGAGTCTTTTCAAAAAATTTAGTTATTTTGGTTTTTTAAAATAGATTTATGTAGTTGGATCTTTTACGTTTTTTTTAAATAATAAATCGTTAAATAATGTAAATTTAGCTTGATTTTTTAAATTAAAAGAATTAACCCATTAAATCTTTTCTAAAAAATAAAATTACGTTGGTTTGATCTTAACTAGTGGGTATGTAGGTACTTCCAAGGTAATCTAAAAAAATTTTTTTTTTTTAAAAAATGCGTTATAAAAATCATTAAAAAATTCATTTTAATTGCATTTTTGTATATTTTTATTATTTTAGCATCTTTAGAAAAATTATAAAAAAAAAATAAAGGCTCATTAGTTTTTTTTTTTTTAAAATTTTTTTACATGGTGACTTGCTCTTAATAAGTTAATTCTCAAATCTTCATTTTTTTATCAAATTTTTTTAAAAATTAATTTTTTTAGAATATTCGTAAGAAAACCCTAATTTGACTTTTTTTTACTAGTTTTACTTGTTAGCGACTCCCAATTGTTTTTCAAATTTTTTCCCTAAACATTTTTTAAAGAAAAATATTTTTCCTTAATTTTATATTGAATAACTTATATTAAGCGTGTTAGACTTAAATTTAGGTTAAATTAAAGAAAACTGAAATAGGGTTTGACAATATGTATTGAAACTTGACTATTGTGTGCTCATGTGTGTGTGATTAAGGTGTACCTAAGTGTTTTACTCACCCTTTGAGAACTCTTGTTTTTAAATGCAAGTACCTTAGAAGATGTAGACCTTTATATCTTCCTCTTTGAAAGAGACCTCAATTCTAGTGATGGTTTCATTAGATATCTTACATGCGACTATCTATTTCCTTTTCCCCTTCTAAAGCCACTTGGATGTTGAGGTAGATCAAAATGAGGCATAAAATGGAACAAACCTAAGAAAATGAATTTCTCCATTTTTCAAGATATGATTATGGCTGATCTAAAAGCTAAAAGAGTTCTCCCGTTCACCTCTATTAAATAAATCTCTATTAATTGAAACCCTACATTTGAATTGAATTCTTTCTTGTTAAATGATGATTCAGGCTATGATTTGGCGTATGGCCTAGAGGACAACACACATTATGGATACTATGAGGAGTAAAATAGGCTGGGATTTTGCTAGTGTGTGAGATGGATGTATTATGTTTGCAGTTGTACTTAGAGATTAGACGGTGTTTATGTACTGGTTTATGTTGTCTTATGTATTGTTATAACTAGTGGTGTCGTTAGATATAAGAATATTCACTCAAATCCTAACCAATCATAGTGAATCCAATGTGTTTTTATATTCATTCATGGCTTGGTCAATGAATCATCTTTCATTTAAATTTACATTTATGAGCTTGTCCTTCCTTTTATTTTGAGCAAGGGGAATTTATTTACTGTTATTTAAGAGAAACAAGTACATTGCCTATCAATATTCATCTCGAGTTGTGGTTCAAGGATCCAATTCCAAACTGAAATATTTATTTATTTTTTATTATTTATAGAAAAGGGTATTAAGAACACAATAAGATACTCCTATATTAAGAAAAGGCTTATCATTTTGGTAAGAAAAATCCCATATAATGGATTAAAACTGAAACTAATATGAATTCTTAACAACAAAAAAAAAAGTTAAATAAAAATAAAAGAGTTAGAACAAAATCCACAAAAGAGAGGGCTTTGTACCGCCCTTTCTACTTGAAAAAATTAACTTACCTTCTATTGAACTTTTAATGTTAAGATGTTACAGCATGTTTGTTAGGACCAATGATTTAAAAACTATTTATTTGGATTTGTATTATAATAATAATTCAACAATTTTCAATTTTAAGAGAATTATTTTATTTTTCTATAATTATGCAAATATTCAATTATGTCATTTTATGTTTTAAGTGAATGGTTTAAGTATTCTACGTCCGTGCATCTGATTGTGTACTTAGCCACGTAGACACCGAAGTATAAGTAGCGGGCTTACTGTATGCAACAACATATGCATAGAAGACTCATATCATGAATACAAAATGTATAGGGCTTAATGAATTTTTTGTTTCATTAAAGGTTTAAATTCGACTTAAAAATATATGAGACCTTTTTGAACCATGGATAAATAAAGAGGGCTTTAATAAGGATGTGAGTAGGCTAGCTTATATAGGGCATCTAGCCTGAACAAAACGATAAGTATTAGAATCGAATACTTTTCTATAAGGTTTGGGATGTATTTTGGGATATTTCAATGCATTAATTATAGGATTCTAGGAAGGTGTTAAAAAAGGATTCAAGTATCCATAACTAACAACATAACTTAGTATTTTTAACGATATTTATTTTCATGCATAAAATATGGTTTTTGATATATTTTTATTATTGGGTTTCAGCGGGTATCATGTATTAGAAAATATTTTGCACCTTTTACATACACTTTATTTAAAAAGTAGCACATAGGATTGAAAAGAGTGTGATGATGACACTATTTAGGGGGGGAAATAAAAGTTTATCCTAAATCCTTGCTAGTGCTGTTTATATTGATATTCTATTAGGAAACAAATTAGCGAACATGACACTAGCAAAACATGTGCAAATAATATATATATATATATATAAAGCCTGTAAACATCGAATTCTTTTAGAGGCCTTCCACGATCAAATCGAAGTTATGCAAAATATTGTTATTTGGAAAGACTCCTTCAATTCATATGAAAAGGAAGTTTCAAGTCTACACACCAATGTGTATGACACTTATTTCCTTCTCTCTCACTCTCTTATTGTCTAACTATTTTAATATTTTCAAATTATTTAATAAAAACACTAAATTAGTAATTAAAAAAACAAAAGCTTTATCTATTATAGATATAAAAATTTTCTGTTCATAGCATACGCATTTTATTCAACAGACAAGCATCACAAAGATAAATGTAACAAATATTAAGAATATATATATATCTGTTCGCTATTTTTATGGTTTTGCATTCTTAATTTTCTCATGCTGTGATTCATCCCATTCTGACATAACCCCGAATCTGGTACGGCTCCATTCAAGTTAGATTGGGATAATGCATATGAAGTGTCTAAACTCATGATTTTGAGTAATCTAGTATTCAAATATTCAAAATTTGAATTTTAGTATCTAAATCTTTAAGATTTATTTAAATAAGTGCTCGAATTTTAAGATATCTTAATATTTAAGCATTTATTTAAATAAATTTTAATATTTGTTTTAAAGTTCAAACACTCATTTAAATAAATTTAAAAGTTTAGCTATTAAAATTTAAATTTTAAATATTTGGATATTGAACCGCTTGAAATCATAAATTTGAGCACTTCCATATACATTATCCTAATAACATTAGTATGGATAATAATATATAAATGGTATGGCTCCTACACCCTGGAAAAGCTTTAATGGTAGCTACACCCCATGCAATGGGGCTTAATAGGATGTCAATATTAATTAAAAATTTAATATATAAAAACATATATAATAGTTTTTTAAAATTTTGATATTATCATTAATATTTACATGCTATTCATTAATATATTACTTAGCATAATTAAATATCTTTTTCATATCACCCTTTGTCTCCGAGAAACTTTTTAATCCTACGTCTATCCAAGCCTATACAACCAATGGGGAAAAAGTGTGCAGACGTAATTGTACGTAAAATTAAAATGAAACTTTTATACAAATCCTTTTTTGTATAGATCTTTTTACACATAAGATGAATGGAACTCTTAGGTTTAATTCTTCTTGTATATTCCTAAATATCCCATAAGTTGAAAGATAAATAAAAGTTGTAGTGAAAAATATAGATATAAATATCTTATTTTAGAGATTTATTGAATATTATACACTACATGTTGTATCTAGATAATATATAAATATCAATAAAATTTTGATATAAGTACTGTGTGCAAAATATGGATGATAGTTATTTTAAAATCTATTAATTCTATTACCATATATATAAAATTTTTATTGGTTTATTTATTTATTTTCACATTCGTTACATATATACAAATAATATCTAATAAAACTTTTGGTTTTTTAGGTTTAGGTAATGTTTATACCCGGCCCAAAAGGAAGTTTATTTATGAGGTCGTTGTTTATGTACGCTTTTAATGAAGGCTTTTATTTCGATGCTTTTTTGTATGGCTTTGGGCTTTACCAAAATTATTCTTTGTCCATAACTGTAGTGGAGACTTCTATATCAATTGGTTCATTGTCCTCATAGAACTTGCATCTTGGATTTGTTTTGCTCCGAGCCCGTAACTTTAATACCGTCTACATTTGCATATCAAGAAAAACATCGTATTTTGTTTCATCTCAATGGTTAATTCGTAAACTGGACTGTAAAAGTTACTTTAAATTGGATGCATTAGTAGTTTTACAATTACTCCTGGTCTAATTTCTTTTTAATCTAACTATAAAAAAGTTGTTGATATATCATCTCACTAGATATGTCTATGACCATATGTCAAAAGTTAGAAGACAATGAGAACAACATTCTTTGCTATATGAAGCAACATCCAATTTTGTTAGTTTGATACAATTTTCAAACAATACAAACACGACATATGAAGCGGTAAAGCTGTTATAATTTTATGGTATAAATATTGGTAATTTTAAGGAGATGTATTAAATTTGATTTTCCAATTACTCAAAATTGTAATATATTGTGGTTGGAAAATAAAAAAAAAACAGAAAAAGAGAAAGAGAAAGAGAGATGCAATTGTGTTTGCGAATAATAACGATAGTGTATTTATATTGAGTTACTACAAACTCCACTAATCCATCTAGTCTGATTAAATTAATATTTTAAAATTTAAATAACCATTATTAAGTCATATCACGTTGTATCGTGTGAATATGCTTATCAATCTTAGGAAGAATTTTCTTTTTCCATTGTTATGCTACTTAAACTTACCTGGAAAAAATAAAAATGCCAAAAAATTTATTTTATTATTTCCCCATTTTACCCGGTAAGAAATGACAACAATAGTTGGGCTTGGATGCCTTGGCGATAATGTGGGCCTGGCGGACGCGGTCAGCAACAGCAATCGACATCATTATTCTGGATAGCCAGCTGGGGGGATAACTCAATTCTAGTATCATCTGATCTTCCATTAGAGCAAGCAAACGCTGACTGTTTCTAGGAATTGTTGTCCTCTTTCGAATATGGTATTTGTTGGACCATTTTCCCACGGTTTGGTGTTGTAATATAAATTTCGGAGTTTGACAAAAAAACAGTGCATGCATATGTCCTAAAACCAGTACCTACCTAACCAATCAAAATAAATTTTTGAGATCTCTCCTCTCTCTCTCTCTCCAGGTCAATGTCTTTTGCATAATTCTCGTTGAATCAAAAGGCACACGGAAACTTTGCCCTAAATTGTATTATATCCCTGTTCCAACAATCACATACCCTATATATGAAGAATATTTAATATATATTTCATGTTTTACTTTCTTTTTCATACACGATAATATATGATTAAAGATGATATTGCTAAGAATTTAGACATAACCAAACTTTGTCTATATTAATATTACTAGCTATAGAATATCTCATGATTAACACATAAAGGATTGATAAAAAAGAATTTAATCTTTTTTGGACTTCTTTTTCTTTTTTCAATATAAGTCCACTGTTTAGACACTTTAATTGAATAGAAACAAAATGACGAACAGAAATTCAAACTCATGGCTTCTCACTCAAATTATATAATCATGAGTAGTTTAAACTAGCAGATGTGAAGGCTTTAATAACCTTATTTTAGAATGTGCATTGGTATTGTCCACAATGAAAGCAGACTTAGATGTGACTAAGAAGACTGTTTGAGTGAGAGCTTCCCGGTTAATAATATTTCGGGCTTTCCACGAATTGTCCAAGGCACTAGTGTGATATATTTATTGATAAATAAAGCGTACGGCTTTTTATATTTAAGCAATTTCGTAAAATTGGATCAAAATGTTATGATCTACTGTTTTTCATTAGTAAAATTAGAATTACAAAATTAAACAACATAAGAAAACGTGGGAATCTCCTAATTATCAGAACTTGCAAAAAAAAAAAAAAAAAAAAACACGTTTCTTCTTATGAAACGAATTCTGATAAACAACATACAGACTTGAATTTTTCAATATTAATTTTTTATCTAGATAATGCTAAAATAATAGAGAGAATCTCCAAACTTCAATGCGAAACCTTTTTGAATTGTTGGCACTGCCTTAGTGCTGGGGATTTCCCACTTGGGATATAGGGTTATGGACCAATGGGCGCCAGCCATGCGTGAAGAAGAGAGTTGAGTTCACGAGTGCTGTAAGAGATAACAGAAGGTGTTAAGTGTTACATGGGACCCTGCAATGGATACATGATCACCATCGTCGGCTGCACCTAGATATATCATAAGACGAAACTTTCAATGGAACTGGCATCTGATCTCCTTGCTCGGATTGTGAAAAACAAACGCCCACCCACGAGAGAGAAGCAATTAGGGATTTACTGGACAGTCAAGTAAAAGTATATATAGTATGTAATAATTAATCGAATTTGAACACTTAGAAGATTGATCGTGAATGATTACGTAAAAATTCTACTAGATCATTACTCATATTATCGTACGTCTAAATATAAGTAGTAGTTATACATTATATGTATTTATATATGATGTGTACTATTTATTGAATTGTTTTTTAATTAGTAAATAGACATGTACACATAATGAATTTGGCCTAAACCGGACTTGTTGGATTGAGGATATCTTTTTTCTTATGTGTTAAAAATGTGTTAGCACTCATAATTGCTATTCTAATAGCATGGATATTGATATGAAATATGTCACCAGCGAATCAATGAAAGAATGAATGTAATGTAATGGAAATGGAAATGAAATTTAATTTTTAGTTAATTCAAGAGAACTATTCTCCAAATAGTACGTGACTACTTTTTTAGATTGAAACTTGTTTACTTTTTCTGATTGACATCACCTTATTCATATAAATACATCTTAATTTACTAGTTTGTTGTAATTAACTAATTTTTTCTCCTAATATAACTACTAAAACTATTATTACAATTTAATAAAAAATTCTAACTTCTATAAAATTGTACGATTATTTATTGATTATTTACATTTCTATTACTCCTATATACTTACATCGTAATAATTTCTCCACATTTTCAAAACAAACTTCTTCTCAAGGTTGAAATAAAAAGATAACAATCTTGACAATCTCTAATTACAACATTTGGAGGTTTTGTATGCCATGTCCCAAAAATATTTTTAATCCAAATGAAGTGAAAAACTTTTGTTATGCTAACTTCACCAAAAGCCTGAATAAAGATATATATACTTCTTTCAAAGTTTTTATGTGGAGAGAAAATGACGATATGAAAAACCAATGTTGTATGTTCTTCACAATTGTGGCATCGAAGGAAATCAAATAATGGCTCCAAACTTTTTTTGTTGCGGAATATAATTGATGAAAGGTGATAGCTAAATAATTGAACATTATTACCAATAGATGAAGATTTGTTAGGGCAAGTACATTCTTGATGGCTTTCATTTCAATATCATATGTTGAATTCTTACTACTCATGGAGTTCAAGAATGAGAGCACCAAATGTTAGCAACGTAATTCTTATTTTAATAGTGTGGATATTATTATGAAGTATGTACTAGTGAATCAATAAGAGAATAAATGTAATGAAAATGAAAATAAAATTTGATTTTTAGTTAAATCGAAAGAAACACTTTCCAAATAGTACAAGACTACTTTTCTAAATTCAAACTTGTCCATTTTTTCTCATTGATATTACTTTATTTATAAAAAATACATTTCAATTTACTAGTTTGTTGTAAGTAATTAATTTTCTTTACTAATACAACTACTAAAATATTACAATCTAATAAAAAATATTAACTTCTATAAAACTGTATAATTATTTGTTGATTATTTATGCTTATACTATTATTATATATTTGAATTGTAACAAAATGATCTATGAAAGTTGTATTTATTTTTATATACACTCGGGTCTATGATGCCATGAATTTGGAGTTGCCTCGACGTCATGCTACATTGGTCAAATATTAGCTCTCGACTTGGTGGTCCTAAATTAACAAAGAAAAATAAGGAAAAGAACTAGCACAAGTTCTATTAGAAGGGTTTAAACTTTAACCACAAGTACATTAAAAAGAGGAGCTAGGGAATTAGGGGGGCTAGAATTGCCTTGAATGCATCTTCCTATTGGGCAGTGATAGGTGTTAGAAACAGAACTATGATCTATTGGTGCACGAGGCTTGGCCGTGTCTACAAATAAAAATTCTTGAGAAAAAGTTTCGTGGAGATATATTAGGTTTGAGATTTGGATCTTTTAAAGTTTTTTCTTTTAAATTATTGATTTAAAATGCAATTATATATAATCAATAGTTAAGATTATGTAAAAGAAGATAATACCATAATAATAATATGATAAGATATTTTATAAATTTAAATAATCTCAATAACCAATTTATAGTTTTATGTAAAATAATTTAGAGGATCTGGTTCCCAATCAAAATGAACGTTTGCTAGGATTCTATATTGTAACACGTATGTTTGATTTTACATGATTTACGATGTCTAATTCGAGATGGTGCGTACACTATGTTTAGATGACCATTTATTGATTTGTAAGTTGTAACTCTGACGAAGTAAATATAATAGATTGGATGAAAATGATAGTATCGAAATTTAAGTAGTAAATAAAATTAACGTGGAAGAAGTTACATTTAAATATATCCTTGGACGATATTGCTAGGTTTCTCTTTCTATACTAATACAAAGTTTTGCTTTGTGTTAATATTTTCTTAACTAATTTGATATTTCAGTAGTTAATACAATTAAAACCAAGTGTTAATTTAATATCAAGAATAATTACAATTGTAAATTAATATAAATGACTATTTTTTTTCGGATAATGTAAAAGACTAATTGTTACTACATTGGATAAAAATTTTATGGTATTAATATTTTTCAAGAGATATAGAATACATTATTTTGAAAATTTTTTGTAATTATGATAGCTTTTAAGGAGTGTCGTTGTATTTTAGTCTTTGGCTTTTTTAATCAATGTTGTTAGACGCTGCTGGGGAAGTTGATTCCGACAAGTAAAAGGAATAATGATTAAATGGATAAATCGAGTTAGATTAAGGGTTAGATCACGGTTGGACCAGAACGGTTCTATGAAAAGATTAGGTTGAATTAGATTAGATTGTACAGATCAATTCGGATTTGATAACATTATTTTTGGCATTCTTTTTCTTATTCAACTTTAGGATATGAAATTAAATTAAAATTAAGACTTATGGATCACAAATTTATTGAGACAGTATGGTAATTAGCAATTATAATTATGATTTGATTTAGATATGAAAAGTTACAGTTTTAAAGAGACGGTTATACTTTATAATTCCTTAAATTAGTGTCATAATTCACTTATAATAGATCGATTTTACAATTATTATAGATGATATTTAAACTATTATTTTATGCTCATATTTATAAGATGTAATAAAAATTTATAGTGTTCTTACTAATATTCTAGTTTTTGTTGCCAATTGGGCATCCATTGATACCATATAACCTATATGGGACAGTGGTAAGGAATGGACAATAATTGTTTATTTGATGCTTGTATTCAAGTGGAAGTTTAGGGTTGAAACTGTAGGTGACCTCAAATGGTGACTTACTCATGACATTCTGTGCGGTCCTATTATAAGCAAACTCAATTATGGGTAGATACAAATCACAATCGATCTGGTTCCATCCAATAGCAACTTGGAGCAACATCCCTAATGTTCGATTTACCACTTTTATCTGTCTATCCGTTTGAGGATAGTAAGACCTACTAAACATCAACTTGGTGCTTAGTCGCTTCCATAGTGTCTTCTAAAAGTGACTTAAGAACTTGGGATCTCGTTCATATAGCATAGCTTGGGTCACTCCATGTAGCTTAACCACTTTTTGCAAAAAAAGAACAAAAATAGTTGAAGCATTGTTAGTTTGAGCACATGGCATAAAGTGTGCCATCTTATGGAGTCAATCTATGGCCATCGTGATGGAGTCCTTTTCATAGGACGTCCTTGGTAAAACCAATACAAAATCTATACTTAGCTCGAACCATGGTTTAGTCGAGATAGGCAATGGTAGATGTTGTCCTTGCTTAGCTTGGCTCTTAACCTTTCTATAGGTAGTACACCTCTCCAATACAGCTTGTACATCTCATATCATCTCGTATTCATGGGTCTTGTGCTTGCTAAAATGGCTAGATAGTCCTCCTCCATGCACTTTGCTCACCAATAGTTCATGCATAAAACAGGTCGAGATATATAACTTTTCTCTTTCTCAACAAGTATATGTCTTCTCTGTTATAATCATCAATAGCTCGACCTTCTGTGCATCTAGCTTATATTGGATTAAAGTGTGGATCCTTGGCATATGAGCTCTTTATTATTGAAAAACCAAAGAGTCTTGTCTAAAGCTCGGTTAAGAGGGTATGTTGTTGTGAAATACATTGTTTTTGTTGTTCTTATACTTGATATTATAAGAAAATTCCTCCATAAATTCAACTCATTTGGCTTATCTTCTAGATAACTTGTGTTGGCTCTTCAAATACCTTAACGACTTATGGTTAGAGTAGATCACATATTTCCTTTGGTAGCAAGTAATGTTGCCAAACTATTAGAGCTTGAATTAGGGAGTAGAACTTGTCATATACTGAGTAGTTAAGTGTAGCTCCTTGAAGCTTTTTGTTAAAGTAGGTAATAGGTTGGCTTTCTTGCATCGGTATGGCACCTATGTCTAATCTAGATGCATGGCATTACACCTTAAACACTTTGCTGAAGCTTGGGAGTGCTAAGACAGGGGTAGTAATCAACTTCTTTTTCACCTCTTTTAAGCTCTGTTACTCTTCTCCCTATCTAAACTTTATGTTCTTTTTTGATAGCTCGATAAGAGGGGCCTTGATGGTATTGAAATTCTTTATGAAGCAATGGTAAAATGACGCCAAGCCATGGAAGCTTTTGACATTAGTAGAATAGGTTGGCACTAACCATTCAACAATTGCTCTTACCTTCTCATCATCAACTTGTATTCCTCCTCTACTTATAACAAAACTCAAGAAAATTACTTCGGTTTGGTAAAAGTTACACTTCTTCAAGTTAGCATTGATAAGTTTTTAATTGTACATATTTTATTTGGTGAGTTTTAATAATTTTCCTTGATATTTGAGTTTTTTTTAAATAATAATTCTTAATTGAGTAAAATTTTATTTTCTAGGGTTTGAAATGATTTATACTAGAAAATGAGAAGATAGAAACAAATTTCATCAAATTGGAGCTAAAATGAGCAAGTTATAAAGGTTTGAAGATCAATACAATTGAACAACACGATTGTATCATTTCCAAGCAAAATTGGAGCTAATTTTCTACTGTTACAGCCTAGGATACAACTAAAAGACACAATTATGTCATCGATTGTGTCATTTCAAATTTAAAAAAGAAAAGACAAATGTGAAGTACAGTTAAATACACGACCAAAAGACACGGTTATGTCCCCGGTTGTATCTTTTTTAGCCAACCTATTTTTTTTTTTTTTAGTTCTTCATATATAAATCTTTGTTAGGGTTTATTTGAGAGAACTTTTTGGCACAAAATTAGAGAGGACTTTTCAAGACAAGAACACTTAATGAGCGAGAGGATTAGCAAGAATTCAAGATTTGATCTTATTTAGACTTCATGACTTTCTTTTCTATAATTTTCTACTTTTATTTTTAGATTTTTATTTTGTAATGTGTAGTGAGTAGATATTTAATATCTAGGTTTTGTGGAACCTAAATCTATTCATGTGACATGATTAGTATTTGATTAATTTAGTTCTTTATTATTTTCTTAATTCAACCATGTTTGCTTCATGATTTAGGTTATTATTTCCGCAAGTAGTAATCTAGATTTTGATATTTTATAAGAGAATTGAGAAATTTATTATAAGATTAGATCTAGGCATAGTTGATGAGAATTATTGTAAGATTAGATGATCTTTAGGAAAATCACATGTTAGATTGAGGGGAAATAAGATTTAGGTACAACGTTGAATTTTCAAGTAACTGGATTTAGGTACAACGTTGAATTTTCAAGTAATTGAATTCCTTTCTTCTTGATTCTTGAATTGTATCTTAGTTAATCTTTAAATTAGTTTTAGCAGTAATTTAGATTTACTTCTTTAAGTTTCTTGAAATTTAAATTGCTGGTTAAATAATAGAGACCTGATGAGTGCTAGCAGTCAGAGTCTCTTAGGGATTGACACTTGGACTTATAATAGCTATATTATAAACTAATAGGTACACTTGCCTATGATAAGTTTTTGGCGTTGTTGCTAGGAATGTTTGACATTAAGAAAGCCAGTGGATTTATTAATCTAACCATTTCTTTTTTTTTCTTTTATCTTTCTTGATTTATTTTCTTTTTCTTGAATTTTTTTTTTATTTTCTTACTGCGATCTTGACTAAATTCTCTATTTTCTTTAATATAGTGCATGACAAAAAGCCAGTTAAGGGATTTAATTAAAATTGACCCTGACATTGAGAGGACGGTTTTATGCAATTTGAGACAATTATCTATTAAAGAAATAGTGGAGGCGATAAACCAAAGATCTTCGATTAGATTCAAAGATGAAGTGGAGTTATTAAAGGGTGAAGTCAAGGATCAAGTGGTAAAACAAGAATTTGATCATGAAAGTTTACCCGATGACATCATAGCCAACAACGGGAAACAGAATATAACCATGTTGGACTACTCTCAACCATCATTAATGGGTACCTAGTCTTGTAGCAACCGACCAACTATTGCAGCCAATAACTTCGAGATCAAGCTGAATATTATTTAGATGGTATAGCAGTTTGTATAATTTGATTACCTCCAAAATGAAGATCCTAATGCACATATTTCTAGTTTTTAGGAAATATGTGATACTTACAAGATAAACGAGGCAACTGATGATGCTATCCAATTACACCTCTTTCCATTTTCTTTGCATAGTCGAGTTAAGTAGTGGTTGAATTCGTTAGCTAAGAATTTAATCACAACCTAGAATGAATTGGCGGAAAAATTCTTGGAGAAGTATTTTCCACCTGTGAAAATTGCAAAGCTCGAAGCTAACATCTCATCTTTTGCCCAGATAGAGGGTGAGACCTTGTACGACACATGGGAGTGCTTTAAGGACCTATTAAGGTATTGTCCATGTCACGACCTCCCTTTTTTGGATGGAATTGCAAACATTCTACAATGGTCTTAACCCTTTTACAAGGTAAATGATAGATGTAGCAGCTAGAGGTACACTTAACACTAAGACGCCTGAGGAAGTCTAAGCTTTGATAGAAGGTATGGCTATGAATAATTACCAATAGGAGAACCCAAGGGGGAAGCAAAAAGTTGTAGGCGTATTTGAGTTCAATGCTGTATAGTCTCCAGTTACTTAGGTGGAGATGTTGAGTAAGAAAATTGAATCTCTCTCAATTGGTTCATAACAAATACTGTGTAGCCCCAACAACTTCATTTAAGAGCGGATTGTAGGTTGCGAGTAGATAGAACAGGTTGATTTTCTAGGAAAACCTACAAGACCCTAGTATAATCCCTACAGTAACACCTACAACCCAAGGTGGAGAGATCACCATTATCTTTCATGGCGAGGTCAAAATTAAGGTTAAGGCTAATAGTAGCAGGTAATGAATCAACCAGAACAAAGATCAAAT
Organism: Lumnitzera littorea; assembly: GCA_024138015.1. NCBI lineage: Eukaryota > Viridiplantae > Streptophyta > Magnoliopsida > Myrtales > Combretaceae > Lumnitzera > Lumnitzera littorea. The sequence continues at coordinate 8,823,577 of JAMXBB010000010.1, read as the reverse complement.
TTGCCTCCATCGAGATTTCAATAATCGACAGTACCCCTACTTGCTCTAGAGAAGAAGTTAGAAAGCCTCTTGGAAAAATATATTCAATTTAACGAGGCTTGAATGCAACAAACAGAGGTCTCTTTAAGGAACCAAGAAGCCTCCATCCACAACCTAGAGAATCAAATTGGCCAGATTGCTAGGATGTTGAATGAGAGACAATAAGGATCATTGCTTGGAAACACTGAAACAAACCCTAGGGAACATGTCAATGCAGTAACCTTGAGAAGTGGTAGAGAACTGTAGGTTGAGAAGAAAGAGGATAAGGAAATAGTTGAGAAAGAAGTGGAGGTCAAGGATAAAGAAAGTTCAAAATTGCTAAGATCATAAGAGAGTATAGAACCACCAAAATTGAAGGAATACAAGCTGCCTATTCCGTATCCATAGCACCTTAAGCAAGATTACCTTGATCCAATCAAGCAATTCAAAAAATTCCTCAATCTTTTTAAACAACTTCATGTGAACTTACCTCTTGTTGATATTTTATTGCAGATGCCAAAATATGCAAGGTCCTTGAAGGACTTGTTAGTGAACAAGAGGAAGTTGGAGGATCTTTCAATTGTTACATTGAACGACGAATGCTCTGCACTGCTTTAGAAGAAGTTGCCAGAGAAATTACAAGATCCATGGAGTTTTACTTTTCCTGGTGTGCTTGGAAAGTTTTCAGTAGAAAATGCTTTGGTAGATCTAGGAGCTAGTATTAGCTTGATGCCATTTAAGTTGTTTAAAAAGCTAGGGTTAGGAGAACCTAAACCAACATGTATATGCATTCAATTAGTTGATATGTCCACTACATACCCTAGAGGTATCATAGAGGATGTTATAGTGTGAGTTGATAAATTCATTTTCCTTATAGATTTTGTTATCCTCGATATAGATGAGGATCTCGAGGTACCATTGTTCTAGGTAAACCCTTCTTAGCTACTGCGAGGGATGTGTTTGATGTTAGTGAGTGAAAGCTCATCTTACGGGTCGGAGATGTAGAAATTTTTTTCTAAAATCCAGATCCAATACACAAGTCCTTTGACTTAGAGGGCACAAGCTATGATCGTGATATTTCTAATGTTGTTGTTATTGAATGTATGCAAGAAACACTTGTTAAAGAACCTATGAACGATTGCTTAGAAATGGGAGATGGAGAAATGGTAAAAACCCTTAATCAATCAAAAGTTGTAGCTCAATTAGGAGCTAATGAACCTAATGTGGTGAAGATAGGGATTGAACCATTTTGTAGACTAAACGAAGGAAAGTTAGAACCTCCCAAAGTAAAACCACCAGTCTTGGAGCGAAAACACTCAGAACATTGTTTAGAACATACTTTTGTAGTAAGGAGCTCAAAGTTACTAACAGCTAACACAAGTTTGATGAGTGGCATGATAAAAAGAAACTCGACAAAAGTTATGTAACTAGACAAGAGAATTTGCTATACCAATGGAAAAAGGGTAAGTCTAATCTTATTTAGAGGGTTTGAAAGTGAGATAAGGATGGAGATCTACCTCCAATTGGATGAAGGCAAGTAACCTATGCATCCTATTGAGCTATTGATGTAAAATATAGTGCTCTTGGGAGGTAACTCAAATTATTTATTTATTTTTGCTATTTTTTTTTATCTTGTAGGTTGTTTTAGTAATTTTTATTGTTTATCTTAGCATTTTAACACTTTTATTTTTCAGTTTAGGGTCAAGTTCAGTTTTATGTTGTGCCACGCATATAGCGGTCCCACGAGATGATTAGTGGGTAGGGATCAAGGGGACAGCGTCCCCTATGGGGTTTTCAGGGCAGTGCCTTAAAAGCTAAACGAAATTCAAAATTGATAAGTGCAACATAATAAGTTTTCCTTTTAGTTTAATTTTTTGCATTAGATTTCTTTGATTCATTTTTTAGTTTAATACTTTTGTTTCTTTAAGTTTCTTTTATTTTTGAATTCATGCATTTAGGCTAGGTATACATAAGTTAAAAGAAAAAAAACACAAAACAATGTATTATATGGTTAAAATACATGGTCGTATCTTGGATTGTGTCAATTGTAGGCGTGGTTCACGACTAAACCACAGTAGGTTACACAGTCCAGAGATATGGTCATGTTTCGGATCGTATTAGTACCAAGATATAATTTTTGCTACGCTACAGAAAGACTCATGACTGGGAGACACGGTTGGGTCGTGTCGTTCGCAATATATATGTATGCATCCTCTTTAGCTTTCTCTCACTTGTCATCACACAAACACATACAATCTTCCCTTTCTCTCTACTCTCTCACTCACGCCAAACACAATAGTAAACACATCTGCAATTTTCATCATTGATTCATAACCCACACTTACTAAACAGAATCATGGAAAAGCCTCAAGAAAAAGTGAAATCCAAATGAGTTCTTCCATAAAAAATTCAAGAAAAACGAGAGATATCAAGAACTTATCAGAGTACTTAAAGTGAGTGCACTTAGGAAAACGTGAATTAGTATAAGTGATGGGTTATGATGGATGTTGTTTGTTTTAGTATTTCGGTAGTAATGTGCATGATGAACATGACCGTGATCTTGAATTGGTGCTAATCTTTGGGTTTGAAAGACAAGAGTTATGGCATGATCATACTATTTCCAGTACATTATGATAGGCACAGGATTCTTGAATGTTTGAGTTGAAGTATTGAATTTCATCGCTTTATATGCCTTGTTTTTCATTTTATCACTTAGGGTTTTAGTGTTTAATCAACATACACATGCGATTGATTCATATTATTGAGGAATTAGGACTTTAAGCATGCTCAGAATATCTTTTGTAACAATAGTTGTTAGGATTGCATGAAGAATTTTTTATTGACTCTAAATAGAGCTTCTGAGTTTTACAATTTATAAACCTTTCTTCTATCCTTAACTCGGTTCAATAGGTAAGTGTACCTATCGTTTTATAGCATATATAAGTATAGGGTCATCTCCATTGGGAAAATGACTCAAACATTAGTATTGAATAATTTTTCCTATTATCTAGCAGTCAATTTCATCAAGTAATCGTTTATTAAGATTCTAAATGTTAACTAAACTATACTAATCTACAATCTAGAGTGATTAATATAATGATTACAAAAACAATTATGAAAATACACTTAACATGTAGGCTTGCTTCATCATTTAGTATAATCTTACCAAAATACTTTTCATCCTAATACTTGTTAACTACGGGAAATTACAGTATATAAGCATTCTTTTTAGAACTACTTACTTCTAATCTTAATTATGTCTATTGGAATCTCTCCTTAATTAATAGCCAACTAAGATTGCATTAATGTTAATTTAATGTATAGATTCTTCTATAGATGCAACAACTTCCCTAATAATATCTGTATTATCAGGAGTAAGTTGTTCTAATAAATTAGATTTATTCAATAAAATTATCTCTTATCATATTCTATTGAAATCCATCCTAAATCAATGTCGTACACTACGCTATACTTAAATTCATTAAATGTCATTCATCATAATTAACAAATGTTAGGAAATTACTTTTTTTTTTTAAGCACTCGACCATACTAATTGATGAAGCAAGCCCTAAGAAATTACTTACATATGATAAAACAACGACAAAAACTAACAGGAAACGTAATTAAACAGAAATAGAAAATGGAATAGTTAAAGTAAAAACCTAATTTTATTCCACTGAAGAAGTTTGATGAATACATAAACAATGAATTCCTATCATCTCTCTCAAGTGATTCTAGGAAAAATATAGTATACATTTGGGAAATGATATAAGATACAAATTGGTATAAGGATAGGTAAAAAATGTGGATGTGTGTAGGTAGGTGATGTGTTGATTTTAATGATGTTTACTTTCCTAAAATTTGATATCTACCAAGAATTCTTTCCTCCATAAGTTGTAGTAGCTTTTTATATTATTCCCATCAAAAGACTTGAATTTATCCCTTCACGGCACCACTTGACGTTTCCTATGTATTGGTTCACGTAAAAAGAACAGTTGTGCCCCTTCCTATCATGCCTGTGACTCAGGACGTGATAGTCTAAAAAAGAATTGTTCTTCTCCAATCATGGCTATTATTGAGGTTGTGAACTCCTCGTCGCATTATTAAATCTTGTCGCATTATTAAATCTTGTCAAAACTTCTCTTGATTACGGCTATGATTGAGGGTGTAACCAAGGTAGATCCTTCATTGCTTTATTATCACGCTTGTGATTGATGCTTCTACACTTATTTCTTCTCCTTTACAGCCGTAACTAACTTGAAAGTTGTTATTCTTGTGTATACTTCTTCCCTTTGCTCGTGATTTACCTGAAATAATTGTTTTATTCAATTAAGTACCCAATCTATAGAATTAAATCACATTTATGATCTATTTTATGCCTAAACATGCTTTAAAAGTGTAAAGTAATTTACACTTATCAATTTCCTAAAAACATAACTACATTTTGCATGCATACCAAGTGTTTGACAAAATTCCTCAATGAGTCATAGTGTTTATTTTCCACATTTCGTCATGATTTTCTTTTATCTATTTCTTTATTCTAAGTGTTGGGAAGCTCTGCTATATTGGAAATTTGACTTAAATCTTGTTTCCCTTTGTAGAGAAACAAGGTAACAAGAACTAAATTATAAGTTCAGAGGAATGAGCTCAGAACGAGAGTTCGGTTGAAGATGTCAATGAAGAGGAGGAGGATGAAGAGTAAGAAGAGGACGTAAATAATTTCATGGATGATACCTCAGATTAGGAGGATTGTGGAGTCGATTGAGTCTTATTGCGAGGTTAAGGCCTAGGAAATTTGAAGCTCATGCTGGAGATTACATTTGATTTGGACTATTTCAGACTTCAGACTTCAGACTTCTTGCATCGATGAATCATATTACTCAAATTTTCAAGGGAGTATCGGTTTTTCTTTCCCACTTTTCTATTGTCTTATCTATGAATGTTTTGATGTATATATTTTCCATTAGGTAACTTAATTTATACATTGGGGATAATGTATGATTTTAAGTGTGGGGAAGGGGATATAGAAATATGTAGAAACTTTTGCTACTTAGGAGACTAATTTTTTTGTATTTAACCTAATTTTATTGTTTTATTGACTTGCAATTACTTGGAAATTGGTAACTTTCAATTAGTTGAATGTAATTTGAATACTTGATTTTTAATGTTTGATTTATACGATATCAGAGTTGATAAGTAAAATCTTTATGGAGTAAAGTTAAGGATTATTTAGCCTAGGATGTTAGAACTTAGGATTAGAGCAACATCATTGGTTAGGAGTTAGTCATGATTATTTTTGAAACTTACTTTGATGTATACTTTTTTCTAGATGACTTTAGAGCCCCATAATTCTTACTAAACAAACAAATGAAATTTATCTTTTGAGAAACCTTAGAAAAGATGGAATAGTTAGATGTAGAAAGTGATAAAAAATGAAAAAAAAAGAGGAAAAATTGATAAGAATTTTCCTTGGTCCCTTAAAAGAGCGAGGTTAAATCCTATTACCAATGTCGAAGTAAATTTAAAGAATAAGATGGTATGGATCAACTTTGGTCTCTCAAAAGAGTGAGATCTTTTCTTGCTACCAATACAATTGTCTTTAAATAATGTGCTTAATTAATAACATATATTCAGTGAATTAAAAACTTTCTAGCTAAAGCATGAATTAAGGGGAGGATCAAATGATGAGTGGATATAATATATGTTTACTCTAAATTATAGCCCTTAATGTAATATCCCATAAATCAGTAATCCAGACATGAACATTTGAGTATTAGGACAAAACCTTATCCTTGTACGATTAAGGTTAATAGTTGATCTAGGGCATCCGGGAAAGTAAATCGATTAAGTTAGAAACTTACGAGAAACATGATAACCCTAATTGAGGAATTCTCATATGTTTGGAAATCTATAATATAATAAGAATATCAAGAATACAATCAAAATAGTGAGAATTTACTTTATATGAGACCTTAAAGTTGAATTTATGGTAATCATACCTAAATTTAGGGCTTTTGGGAAAGTTATTCGATTGAGTCTAAACTTTATGATTAAGATAGAAAAGTTAGTTTAAGTGACTTGGTAAAATTAGATTTTGAAAATAATTATCAAAAATCCCAATTTTGCTCCTAGAAGTATGATTACTTAATATAGTACAAAATTGCTTGGAATTACTAAAATCGAGCTCGAATTGTGATAGAAACTTAAAGATAAGCTAATTAAGTTATAAAATGAGATAATATAGTATAATTTATTATATAAGTATACACATAATTTTATGAGTATACTCGGTATAAATAATAATTATATTTGTACATTAACCCAAAAATCTAAAAACATATAATATATAATACCGCATAACTTCAACTTGCTCTCTTTCGAATAGTTTTTATCTTTTATAGAAAAATATATTTATAAGTTAGGTCAATAAGTGTAAAATAATTTATACCAATATTACTAGTAACCACAAAAATGTGGATCTTGATAATAGAATAACGAGTATAATAATATTACTAATGACACGAGATAATATATAAAAGTAATTGAATTAGTATAAACGTAATTGAATTAGTATAAACCTAATTGGCTGGATATTTTTTCTTCGTTAGATTGATTAGAGGTATTCATAGGTATGAGAATGTCTGAATTACCCCTAAACAAGGATATATAATTATATAAATTAATAAGAAATTAATTAAAAAATTTAATGCTTGAGAGACATTTTAGAAATTATGATTTATGATAACGTTCGTGGAATTACGCCGAACTTTCATGATTAGGAGAAAATTTAAACGAAGTAATCGTATAGCTTTAATATTTCAATTTAAGCTTATTTATATGAAACTTTTTTAAAAATATTAAGTTTATTAAGTTTAATCGTTACAACGTAAAGTTTTGTAATTTTAGATATAGCTTAGGATAAATTTTTTGGAATCAATTACATGATCTTAATAATTAATATTAGTAAGTAAAATGTCATATAAGATGTATATAAATAAGTTCTAAATAATTGATATAACTTAACTATATTTTATATGTTACTAATAATTACGTTAGAACTCACTAGGGATAACAATACGTAGGAAAAGAAAATTTTGACCACGAATTATTCTTTATTAACAATGCTGACGATGAAAAGAAAGAATATTCTTTGAATATCTTAGGAATTAGAATAGGTATTGAATAAAATATACTAAATTTAATAAAATATCTAAATAAAATAAAATATATATGTTAACCGCCTTATAAAAGCAATGGAATTCAGATTATAAAAGTGGCTTTATGCCACTTAAAAACATAATTAGGGGAGGGAGCGAGAGAGAGAGGAGAGGGAGAGAGAAATGGAGAGAAATAAAAAGAAAAAAAATGAAAAAAAAGAGAAAAAAAAAAGGAAGAAGATGAAGAATGAAAAAGGGAAAAGAAAAAGAAGAAAAGAGGACTAGAAGGTTTAATTTTTCAATATTCGATATTTTTAGGTAACCTTATTTTTGTAATTATAAGTGTTTTCTTTTAATTGATATTTAATAGTTATAGAAAAAAGATGTCTATTATTTCATTATTTTTCTAAATGAAATATTTTATTTGTATCATTTGGTTCTTTTTCGAATTATAAACTTAGAATATTGATAGTTGTAAGACTTGTATATCATTAACATTGATTTTTAAAATAAGCGGATCTCTAGTAATAATCATATACTAGAACTATTAAAATTGAACTATATATTCTTACTAATTTAATATCATTACTTCCATAAATTTTGAGTATATATATATATAATTTATTATATTTTATTGCAAAATTGTGTGAAAATATATTCTTCATTATATAAGATGATATTGGTTATTATATAATTTTATCAGTATATTAGAATTAGAAATACCCTCTAAAAATAATCCTTTAAATGAAATATGTAACATGTATAGTCGAGCTTATGCAAACTCTACAATACTGATCTTACTAATGTTGAATCACTTTAGGTAATAAAACAAATGTTTTCTGTAATATTACAAAAATATTGTTCTATGATGATCTTTCCATAATTAAAACATATTATAGATAATAATAAGTATGTTTTGATACAATTGAAACGATATAATATAAGTAGTAGTAAAACTGCATAGATTAGATATTAATAAGTAAACTGCTATAACCTATATAATAAAATAAAATACTTAAAATATATATGGGTATATATATAATGTGTATGTATATAAATATATATATACGGAACTCTACTAAATAATTGTATAAATAATATCTCAACTAAATACTAGATAAAATCTTAATGTTTTCGTAAATCTTATAAAAATTGAATATAAGCTTTGGTATATATATAGGACTTCTAAATGGGTAAAGCCCTGACGTTCTAGATTTGTCAGAATGAGCTTCAGTATAGGTAAGTGGGATCAATGCTTTACAGCATTTTGGGATATTATTTCAGAATATTTGGGGACTTTGATATATATTGGCTTGTGATTATAGTTAGTTGTTTATGCATATATAGTGTTTGTGGTTAGGTTTCGATTTGCTGTTATGGGAGCTAAGCTCTATAATATGGCTGTTTTGTGAATATTATTATGCTTGAATTGTTTGAGCTTGGTTGATCACCCAAAAAATAACTAACTTAAACTTAGCTTAATATCTAACCTGATATGCAATGCAACCTATTAGGGATAATGGCTAGAATTCTTAGGCTAAACACGGACTCCCTTTGATGAGGATAGTTGAAATAGTCCTTTCCTTATTCTTAGTTAGACTAAGTGACATGAGAGGAGGTTGCGGTAAGGTTGGGAGCCGTGGTTTGAAGGTGGTCATTGGAAGAGGGTGTTTTCCATTACACAAGCTTCGGTTTGGTCTCGATTTAATAGTGTGCAATGTTAATCTTCTCAACCCAGATTAGAGTGGGCGAAATTTTTTATCTCACGACGGATAGGATAACATCGTGTGATGGCATTTGCTTATGTATGCATTGCATCTCATCTCATCTAACCAACTTAGTTGAAAACCATGTTTGTGTTGTGCTAAGTGTATACTTTTGTGTCTACCCTACTTACTGAGTAAGTTGTCACTCATTCTCCTGTAGTTTGTTTTGCAGGTTTCGAATGGATTACAAGCACTTATCTAAAACCAGAACTCTATTAAACTAGGACAAGGAGTGATGTGTAAACAAGAAATGACTGGTTATTATCCTTAGCATTAACTTCCTTAACTTTTAAGGAAAACTACATAGGACTCCTCAAAGGGTTTGGTAGTTTTCAATATTATGGTCTGTATATGAAATGATAAGTAATTGTGGGATTTACTGCTACTCTTTTATAAGGTTAAATTATAAGTTTATTATTACAAATTATTTCAAATGATTACTTCATAAGTTTATATCAAACAAGTATGGAATTGGATGCTTCAAAAGGGTAGAGTTGAGTACGCTTGGTGTGAAATAAGATTAGGATAGTAGCTGTGATGACAGTTTCTATTTTAGAATGGCTCACATGGTGGGACTGTTATGACTTCATATTTTTGGGGTGTGACACTTAACGAGATTGAAGAGAGGATTGTATATATTTTAGCTAAGTAGGTCAAAATTTTTATGACTCTTTCTTGATTGGCGAGATGTTAAATCTAATCTTGATTACGAGAATCCTTGATTAAATGATTTGGTTAAACTTTAATTTAAATAGATTATCTTGTAAACTCTAGTACTTTGCGCCCTTTGGACATTGGAAAAAAGATTAAGTATAAGAGTAAATGAAGTTATTTAAAGAAAATTGGTTGGATTTGTAAGTTGAATCTTTTCGGATTAAGTGTAATTTTTGATCAATTTCTTAAGTAGTAATGATTTTTAACTTAAGAATTCTTCTCCTAATCTTTCTTTGATTTATTTGCTCGAGGACAAGCAAATTCTTAAGTGTAGGGAAGTTTGATGAGTTCCTAATTGTACATATTTTATTTGGTGATTTTCAATGATTTTCCTTGATATTTAATTTTATTTTTAGATAATAATTCTTAATTGAGTAAAACTTTGTTTTCTAGGTTTTGAAATGATCTCTACGAGAAAATAAGAAGATAGAAACAAATTTCACTTAAATCAAAGCTAAAATGAGCAAGTTATGAAGGTTTGAAGATCGACACAATCGAACGACACAATTGTGTCGTTTTTGGGCAAAATTGGAGTTGATTTTCTACTATTATAGCTTAGGACACGATCAAAAGACACGATCATGTCGTTAGTTGTGTCATTTCCAATTTAAAAAAAAAAGACAAATGTGAAGCATAGTTAAGTTCATGACCAAAAGATGTGGTTGTGTTTTTTCCAGCTGATCTATTTTTTTTTAGTTTTTCATATATAAAGTCTTGTTAGGGTTTATTTCAGAGAACTTTTTAGCATGAAATTTGGAAAGAGCTTTTCAAGACAAGAACATTCAAGAAGCGAGAGGATTATCAAGAATTCAAAATTCAAGATTTGATCTTATTTAAACTTCATGACTTTCTTTTCTATAATTTTCTACTCTTTATTTTTAGATTTTTATTTTGCAATGTGTAGTGAGTAGATATTTGATATCTAGGTTAATATCTAGGTTTTGTGGAACTTAGATCTATTCATGTGACATGATTAGTATTTGATTAATTTAGTTCTTTATTATTTTCTTGATTCAACCATGTTTGCTTTATGCTTTAGGTTATTATTTCCGCAGGTAGTAATCTAGATTTTGATATCTTATAAGAGAATTGAGAGATTTTTTATAAGATTAGATCTAGGTATAGTTGATGAGAATTATTGTAAGATTAGAGATAATTTGTAAGATTCTTTTGGAATTTTAAATCAAAGCGTAGAGAATTTATTGTTCAATAATGTAATCTTGGGTCATGCTATTGAGACAAGATTCTAATAGGTGATTCTATGGTTAGGGTTAATTGGCTTAAGAAAGTAATTAACTTTAATAGAGAATTTTCTTGGTCAAGAAAGGTTAAAGAATAAATTAGATGATTTTTAGGGAATCACATGTTAGATTGGGGGGAAACAAAATCTAGGTACAATGTTGAATCTTAAATTAATTGAATTGCTTTCTTCTTAATTCTTGAATTACGTCTTAGTTAATTTTTAAATTAGTTTTAGCAGCAATTTGGATTTACTTCTTTAAGTTTCTTGAAATTTAAATTACCGGTTAAATAATAGAGACCTAGTGAGTGCTAGTAGTCAAAGTCTCTTAGGGATCGATACTTGGACTTATATCTACTATATTATAAACTGATAGGTGCACTTGCTTACATGAGGCATATAGCTTTTTAGCTTGGACCTTAGAGAAAACAGCTTAAAGATGCTCACAATGCGTCTCTAGGTTGGGGATATAATCTAGAATATCATCAAAGTAAACAACAACAAACCTTTTGATCAATTCTCGTAGCACATAGTTCATGAGCCTCATGAATGTGCTTGGTACATTTGATAATTAGAATGACGTCATGAGCCATTCCTACAACCCATGGTGTGTTTTGAATGCAGTCTTCCACTTATGTCCTTCCCATATTTTGATCTGATGATATTTGGACTTGAGATCAATCTTAGAGAAAATCCTTGCTTCGAGCAACTTATCAAGCATCTCATCAAGTCGGGGTATAGGATGTCTATACTTGATAGTGATTTGGTTGATATCTCGTTATCCATACACATTCACTACATGCCATCTATCTTTGGTACTAGTAAAGTTGGCATTGTACATAGGCTTAAGGATTCCTTAACACATCCACTCTCCATTAGCTCATTAACCTGCCTTTGAAGCTTGGCAGCTTGCTTTGAGTTTAATCGATATGTTGATTTGTTTAGAAGTGTAGCTCTTAGATGCAGGTCTATTGCATGCTCAATTCTTTAGATAAGGGATTGCCTTTAGGTAGTTTGATATGGCTACACCAATGGCAGACAAGGTCGACCTTATTAAGGATGGATCTAAGCTTGTTGAAAGCTTAAAATGGAAGTAGGAATGTGCAAAAGGGGAAGTAAGTAAGAAAAAACCACGATCAGCTTCAAGGATATGACGTATTGTGGAACTATTGAGGACTCACAAATTAACTCGATATGATGCATGAGTTGATCCAATGAGGATATTCGTCACCTAACCTTACTTAAAGGTTAAGATAAGAGTGACCAAAGCAAGTAAGCAAACAAAAGGAATGTTTACAAGTAAGTGAAGGAAACCTTGAATATTCTATAATAGAGTTGAAGATGATGTGGCTATAATGTATAGTGGGTATTTATACTTGAAACTTTAGGGTAAACTACCAAAATGGGAAAAGACTAAAAAGGGTAATGTCCTAAAGAAGTAAGGTTTAAAGGATGTATAAGGGTATAAAAGAAAATGTAGGAAAACATCTGATCTGTATAGCAAGCTCCAACACATGGTGGCTTGATACGTAGCGGATAGTCATTAGCAATGCTTCTGGTAGAAACAGATAAAGTTGTATGGTTAGGATGGAAGTTATCGAGTAGAGGTGTTGAGTAGAGTTGATGATTCTTCTGAGGTGAGTTCAGCTTGAAAATGCTTTGAGCAGTTTAGATTTAGGTCGGCCGAGCTGTTATCTAAGCATATCTCAGGTTGGTAGTTAGAGACTATTGATAAGTATGGGAGAGTTTGGCTCAAATTGGGTAACAAGCTGGCAAACTATAGTAGCTCTGACTCTTTAGGTATTGGTTATAAAGAGAGAATCTACCGTACTAGACTTTCAAGTCCTTGAGCTCGAGCTCAGGTCAGAGGTCTAGTGGCTTGATTCATATCATTCTCACCAAGTTAATTGGGATTTAGGATCAAATCCGATTGGTCTTCACTCAATTCATCTTCGGGTTTATAGGGGCTGAGGTTAGCAATGTTAAATATGTTGGACACTCCGAAGTTCTCAGGTAACTCTAATTGATAAGCATTGTTGTTAATCTTTTGGAGGATTTTGAATGGTCCTTCAACTCTAGCAGTCAACTTATTCTTTCTCTTGTTAAGAACCTTTTCCTTACTTAAGTGTAGCCATACTTGGTCACTGGGTTGAAATTGCTTGGTCTTCACTCCTTTGCCATTTTCTCTTAGCTTCTTGGCAGTTAGATCAATGTGTTAAGTAACTTGTTGGTAGATCTATTGTAGGGATTGAGCTTGGTTTTTGCTTTTGGATTTTCTTGGTTTGTTAAGGTCATTAGGGTGTAATCAAGGGGCAACTCAGGGTTAAAACCATAAACGACTTCAAATGAGGCATGTCCAGTGGTGGTGTAGACGGTTTGGTTATAAGAAAACTCTACCATAGGAAGGCATATATCCTAGTCAGCTAAGTTTTTTTTTCATTGCAGCTTAGAGTAGTGATCCTAATGTGTGGTTGATGACCTTTATTTGATCGTCAGTTTAGGAATGGTAAGAAGTATTGAATAGTAGATTGGTTCCCATTTGATGTTATAGAGTTCTCCATAAATGGCTTAAAAATTTTGGACCACAATCTCATACCACACTCCTTAGTACTCCATGCAAATGGATAATCATGTTGATATTGTTCTTTATGCTTGCAAACCTTAATAGTCTGGTATGCAGCTCGATAAGAAGAACATGTCTTCTTAATAAAGCATCGGCAATTACATTACTCTTCCCTTGTTTGTATTTGATGACAAAATTAAACCCTTCTAGAAACTCAATCCATCGAGCTTGGCATTTAGAAAGCTTTGATTGGCTTCGTAGATACGATTCATCCCAGAAATAAAATTTTACATTATGGAAAAACTTTTTTTTCTTTTGAAATGAGAAACCTTATGGTATGATCTTACTAACTAGGTAATTAACTATACCAGTATACTAAGGTAAACCTTGGACCTTTACTACATACAATTGTTCATTAGGGAACTTTTCATTAATGGGTGGCTCTAAACACTTAAATTGTAAACGAGATAAATAATCAGCAATTACATTTTTAGTTCTCTTTTTATCTCTAATCTCCAGGTCAAATTCTTGTAGTAATAAGATCTAACGAATTAACTTAGGTTTAGCATCGGCTTTAGCAAATAAATATTTTAGAGCAGCATGGTCTGTGTATACTATAATCTTAGAACCTATGAGATAAGGCCTAAACTTGTCACGAGCAAATATAATCGCTAAAAGTTCTTTCTTTATCGTAGCATTGTTTCTTTGCGCCTCATTTAAGGTTCTACTAACATAGTATCCAACATGAAATAACTTACCTTTCCTCTACCCAAGTATTGTTCCTAAAGTATAGTCGCTGGTATTACACATTATCTTGAAAGGGAGCTCCCAATCAGGTGCAATGATCACTAGTGCAAAAATAAGCTTCTCCTTTAATAGATTGAATGCTTGCAAACAACTGCCATAAAAAAAAAAAAAGTTAGAATCCTTTTCAAGTAAATTACAAAGAGGTCTAGAGATTTTAGAGATTTAGAGAAGTCCTTGATAAATCTCCTGTAGAAGTTAGCATGCCCTAGGAAGCTCTTGTAGAAGCCAGATTTCAGCCAAAACATCTCAAACCAGCAAACAAACCATTACCAAAACCATAACAAAATCACCAAGTCCCACTAAGAAAAACCAACACAAACTTTCCCCTAAATACAATACATCACCACCTAAATTGAAAAACAAAACATCCCTAACTTAGAAAAAAGAAAAGATCAACCTCTTGTTGGAAAATGAACCTCAAAAAGCTGATGTAATTAAGCAAAAATGTGTACTAACTTGTTTGAGCCATTTGTCTACATACACTATGGAATTACCCCATGAGGAAAATGAACCTGAAAACCAAAAAGAAATTATGATTAAATCAAAAGAGTAGCCGCGTGTTACAATCTCAACTCTGATGATGAGAGCGCTAAAGAATCTTTTAATCAAAAGAGGTAAGGATGAAGAGGAAGTGTTTATGGAAAGTATCGAGCTAGATTTTTTTTCCGGTTTTATTATTTTCCTTAATTTGATCAATATTAAATCTTACTTATTTAATATTGACCCTCGACTAAGAACTAAAAAAAAATTAAAGTTTTTAAATGTGTTTTGAAATTTTTAGAGTCGCCACCCGACTGAAGTTAGGGAAAATAGTGGGTTAGGTTAAATCGATTGGGTAGATTGATTTAACCTAGATATCTATCTACTTAAAAAGTTGATTTTAAGAAAAAGGTTTTCAAAACCAAAGATTTTGGATCTAGGGGTTATCTTATTAAATCTTTAATAGGTATTACTTTTTAACTTTCCAATTTTAATTTTATCTTTAAAATATCTATTAAAAATAATATCTAATCACATGTGACTAAATAGATTGAAATGGATCTACAAAAAAAGGATAAATTGAGTTACTATTTACAAAAGGTGAAAAAACAACTTTTTTCATATTTAAGTTGCTCGTAATTGGTACAAGTATCTACGTATCCATGTATCCACTATTCAAAATCAGACTTCCGTAGTTTGTTTGAGAAAACATTAGTGGGTTGGTTTATTTTAAATTTTGAAAGTGGTTAAGTTTACGTTTCTTAGATATTTCATTTTACTTGGAAAAAATTCTAGTGAAGGGTCCTAAATTGGTGTTGTTTATTTTTGGAAAATTCTAAAATGTCTTATGAATCGATTTTATTTTATTTATTCTGAAAAATAGATTTTTTTCTAAGTGATAAACCTTATTTATTTACTAATTTAGTTAATTTTCTTTTTATTTATATTTTATTATTATTATTTTTTATTAGTAATATCTAATTTTTTAATTTTTATTTTGAATAAGATTAGGCTTTTCCTTTTTTTTTTTTTACACTTATAAGCACCTATTACAAAGAAGGGAAAAACACAAATAAATAAATAAATGAACAACTCAAAATAGAAAAAAAGGAGTCGGACTAAGGATGCAACAGGGGGTGTGGGTTGGTGCAGGATGTGGGTCGATTGGGTCGAGCGTGAATTCGGATTAACAAGAGTGGTAATGATGATGATTATGTAGAAGGGTGCATTGGAGGTCGTTTTCGGGAGATCTTCAAGTGGAGCTTCTTGGGTCTAGGAGTGGCGCCGTACAATATCATGGTGGTTTTGGTGCCTGATGGAGATGGGTGGTGGAGATGATTATGTGTATCCTCGGTAGTGATGGATGGGATTTGAAGGAGAATACGTCTTGAGGTTTTCAACCACTATGAACTCAATCGTGGTGGTGATTTGCGTTGATTCATGGTGGAGAGAGAGGGAATAAGTGCTTGGGTTAGAGTTTTGGTGGTGGCTTATTGGTTAGAGATGGTAGAGGTCGCAACTATGAGAGATAGAAGTGATGTTGGAGAGCTATTGGAGTGGGGATACTTGTATGAGCAATATTCTAGCTTAAAGTTGTCTAGAACTAAGTCTAAATTTACAGAGAGAGAACTGCGACCTAGAGAGACAAAGAGATTGGGATGGTGTTTTTTGAGCTTGGGGATGAGACCTTGATGTTAGGAATGAGTCTAGGGTGCCCCATAAATACTAAACTAAGGTCGAATTATACTAGAAACCTCCATTAATGGAGGGTTTAAACATTACGGATTTCAAACCCTGATGTCGGGGATGAGTCTAGAGTGCCCCATAAATACTAAACTGAGGTTGAATTATACTAGAAACCTCCATTAATGGAGGATTTGAACATTACAGATTTCAAGTTCGAAGTAATTTCATGTCTAATTTTGACCCTTGAATTGGATGAACTTGGACGAGAAACAGGTATCGATTGGTAGTGTCTTGAGTGTTCTTTGCCTAAGAAATAAGCTCAATAGGGTCAAAAAGAGAAATCATGCCATTTTAATTTATTCCTCCATTGCAGTAGTATTCACAAGCTTATGGAAGAGAAAATGGGGCGCATGATCACATATTAGGCACATGCGCCCAATAATAGACACATATAAATAAATGAAAATAAAAACATTAAACCTAGTTTCGAGTAAAAATACATACTAACTTCCTTTTTTCTAAATTTTTTTTTTTGTGTTTTCTAGATTTTTCTATTTTTTTGGACTTTTTTAAATTTAAAAAATTTTGTATTTTTCTAAAATTTATTATTTATTACTATTTTTTTTCTTTTTTAAATTAAGGCCCTTTATCGTATTCTAAAAAAAAAAAAAATCTAAAATTACGTCCGATGGGAAGGGTGAGGGGGGCAAAAATGGGTTGTCTACAAGAAGAAAGAGGTTATGCTTTGATCATGAGCTCAAATCTTGTGAGGTGGATCCCTTTATTGTAGGATGTAGAGTGGTGAAAAAAAGTGGAAAAGGTAGAAAAAGCAGGAAAAATAAAGATTAACAGAAGTAGTTAATTACTAAATTTCAAGCTATGGAGAGTGGGTTAGTGGAAGTCACTATTGATGAAGTGGCTAATCTTTCTCCTAATGACGATAGTGGTTGGCTTTCAACATCTACATGGGGCCATGAAGCTTTTAAGTTGGAACTATCAAGGATTGGGTCCCTCCTTGACGATTGGCAATTTGTGTAGAATAAGAAATTTTATGTACTTTTGTTGATAAAATAAGAAGAAGGTTAAAATACAGCAACAAATTTTATGTACCTCTACTTGGCACTATAAGAGGTTTGGCACTTTGGTGGATTAACGATTTACCAATAGAGGTGCTTGAAGTGAATAGGTGGAAGATTGTTAATTGTATAAAATTTGCAGATGATAGGAGTTTTGGGAACATTACATGGGTATATTCACCATCTGATTTCTATAAAAAAAGAAGTGTTATGGAGATAATTGATATAAATTTCCACCTTAATGGAAGGGCCTTAGATGTGCATTGGGATTTCAATGAGATCCTATATGAGCATGAAAAGAGTGGGGGAAAGGCAAGAAGTTGAAGACAAATTGAGGGCTTTAGGTAGATGGTACCGAAAGCTAATCTAATGGATTATGGTTTTCTTGGACAAAGATACACTTGATTAAATAAAAGGTTTGACGCAACCTTAATTAAAGGGAGAATAGATAGGGTGTTGATTTCAAGTGAGTGGAAAATAGCATTTATAAACACAAAAACTCATCATTTGCAAGCAATTGGGTCGAATCATGCAGCTTTATTGGTTAATCTAACTATAAAAACTCACAAAAAAAGAAGAAATTTTGATTTGAAAACGTGTAGAGGGGGATAGATGGTTGTTCCCTAACAATACAGACAAGCTAGATGAAAATGTACTCAAGCGATGTAATGGAATCGGCACTACTAAATTTGGACTTTTGTAAAGATAGGCTAATTAAATGGAACAAGAAAGTGGTTTCCAACGACAAAGCTAAAATTGAGGAGTTGTTCAAGAGATTAGGTAAGCTACAAGATATGGAAGTGGAAGAGAGAAACGATGAAGAAGAGTTATTGTTAAAAGAAATTGAGGGACTTTGGTGTTAGGAAGAAATTTATTAGCATTAGTGCTCTCATATTAATTGGTCAAAATTATGGGGATAGGAGCATTTCCTTTTTCTATAAAACAACCATTAATAGGGACCAAAGAAATACAATTTCAAAAATTAAATATTTGCAAGGGAGATGGTTATGTAATGAGGAGGGAATTGCAAGGGCTTTACCAGTTTTTTTCCCTAGTCTCTTTCAAGGGCAATCTAATCGCGATGTATAACAAGTCGTAGAGTAGGTTGAAACTATTTTTATAGTTGAAGACAACACAATTTTAAAGCAAGAAGTCATAAAAGAGGAAGTAAGGAATGTAGTTTTTCAAATGGGGCTTTAAAGGCATTAGGATCGGATGGTTTCTCGAGAATATTCTATCACACATATTGGAATGTCATTGGCAGCTCTATTGTCGAAGTGGTTCTTCATTTTGTTGAGTCAGGTATTTTTCCTAAAGCTTTAAACTCCACTGATCTTGTCATAATCCCCAAAGTAACTAACCTAACTTAGGTTACTTAATATAGGTCAATTAGTCTTTGTAATTTCCTTTACAAAATAATTTCAAAAATATGGTAAATAGACTTAAATCATTTTTACAAGGGTTTCTTTCTAAAAATCAAAGTGCTTTTATCTTAGGAAGGTTGATATAAGATAATATACTTGTTGCTCATGAATTTTTTCATCTTTTAAAAACCAAGAAAAATAAAAAAACCTTAAGTTGTGCTTTGAAAATAAACATGAAAAAGGACCATGATTGAATTGAGTGGATTTTCTCAAAATTTTTTTTGTTAAAGTTGGGCCTAAATGAAAAAAGGGTGAAATATAGAATGTTTTGTGTTAGTTCAATGGAATACAATATTGTGGTGAATGGCAAGGAAGTAGGCTCTATTACCCCAACTAGAGGATTAAGATAGGGAGACCTTTTATCCCTTGTCTTTTTATTTTAGTAGCTAATATGTTTTCAAAGAGATTGAACAAATTAATAGCTGAAGGAGAGATTAAAGGAATCTAACCGAAGGAAAGATGCCTTGTAGTCACCCATCTATTGTTTGTAGATGATTCATTGTTTTTTATGGAAATTTTAGACAGGAACTTGGAGACTCTTAAAGCTACTTTAGAAGATTATTGTAGGGCTTCAGGTCAATTGGTGAATTTTGAAAAGTCCAGCATATTTTTTTTAGCAAAAATACCCCTGTTGAACTCCAAAGTCATGTAGCCAGATTGATGGGAGTCAATGTTACTTAAGACCCAGGAAAATATCTAGGGCTGCTAACTATTTAGGGAAGAGCTAAAATAGATGCATTAAAGTTTGTAAGGGACAAGATTGAATAAAAAATTCAATGCTGGAAACAGAATCTATTAAGCTTAGTAGGTAGGGAAATGTTGATTAAAGTGGTCACCTTTGCGATACCCACATACTCTATGGGATGTTTCCTCTTCCCTATCAAGTGGTGTAACTAGGTGAATAGCTTGATTTTGAATTTCTGGTGGGGACAATAGAAAAACAAAGGAAAAATGGATGGGTGAGTTGGTCTGGAATGATGAAACCAAAGAGTAAAGGAAGTTTGGGACTTAGAGACCTCAATTTGTTCAACTTAGCCTTATTAACTAAGTTGGCATAGAGACTATAAAATAACCCCCATTCGTTGTGGGCTTAAGTATTTAAAGGAATTTACTTTCTTAATGATGAGTTGAGGATAGTTAGGAAGAGTGGTAAAGCATTTTAGGGAAGGTTTAGCATCTTAGAGGGTAGAGATATATTATTTAGGGGAGGGGTTTGGCATATACATAACAGAAAGTCAGTAAAAATCTAGGGTGATAGGTAGTTACCTACTGTTGAGGGATATTATTTGAAGAGTCCTCTAAATGATGAATTACAGCTACTAACCGTCGATAACCTAATAGATGTGGATGGAAAATTTTGGACTTTAGCTCAATTTGCACATCTTTTTACAAAAATAGAAAAAAGAAAAAAAATTAAATAAAAGACCTAACTTTGCTTATGAGAGATGGCAATGACAAATTGATTTGACCTTACTATAAGTTTGGGGATTACGCAGTTAAATCGGTCTACTTCTTTTTTACTAAAGAACAATATGGGCAGCCAAAGGATACTCCTTCCTCATCAAGGGTAATACATGAAAAAGAATGGAATAAGTTATGGAACCTTGATGTTCAACTGAAAGTAAAACATTTCTTATGGAGGGTTTTTATAGATTCCTTACCAGTGTTTGAAAACCTAGAGAAAAGGAAAGTGATATGGCATGGATGTTATGTTTTGTGTGGTGAGATAGAGTCACTAGCGCATGCTCTTCTTTGTTGTCCTTGGACATCAAGAGTTTGGTTTAGCATTCTAGGTGTGAAGATGGAGGCCATGGAATTGCAAAACACTTGGGATTGGATTCAGATTTGTATAGAGGATATAAGTAATGTGAGAAAGGTAGAATCTT
This sequence comes from Lumnitzera littorea, assembly GCA_024138015.1. Taxonomy (NCBI): domain Eukaryota; kingdom Viridiplantae; phylum Streptophyta; class Magnoliopsida; order Myrtales; family Combretaceae; genus Lumnitzera; species Lumnitzera littorea. The sequence goes on along the minus strand of JAMXBB010000010.1, from coordinate 8,802,760 downwards.
TCCATTGAGTTATGGCATGGACAACATGGAATATATGGAAAACCAGATGTAAAGTAACATATGAAGATAAACCGCCAGATCTAGTGGCGATGTCAAAGAAAGTATAGTGGGTCATGCAAGAGTGGGAAGATTTAAGGAATAGAGAAGTAAAGATGTTATCTTTGATAAGAAATCTAGAGATCTTGAGTGAGAAATGGGAGAAGCCACCAAAAAACGTGATTAAGGTAAATGTTGATAGATCTTTTTCAGTAAAGGACCACTTAAGTTCCATTACAAGAGTGGTTTGAGACCATGACAGTAGAATTGTAGGAGGCTTTGCTAAGCAAATCATGGCATCTAATGTAAAGGAGGCAGAGGGTTTGGCTATGATAGAAGCCCTAAATTTGATTGAAGTGAGAGGATGACAAAATGTTATTTTAGAGTCTGATGCGAAAAGCATAGTCCATGTTGTGAAAGGAAGAATTTGTGATGTGGGTTAGGCCTCCGAACTTATTATCTAACAAATTAGGTCTAGAATAAGTTGACTAGTTAATTTTGAATTTCATCATGTTTCTAGGAAAGCAAATTGTATAGTGGACTTGGTAGCCAACTCAACTAGGAAATAGATGTGTCCTTGTGAATGGTGGTTTAACCTTCCATTTGTGGTCCTTAGGCTTTTGGATCTTGATATTTCTAATCCTTCGAGTTCTACAAGTTATAATGATGTTGGTGATTAAGTAATGAAATGAAATTGCTTTGTGTGAAAAAAATAAAAATAAAATTGCACCATAATTGCGACAATTGATAGTTTTTTATTGAAGTTGTGGATGAATTTCTTTTCACCATTTGTGGGTATAATTTACCAAAATGAGGGATGATTTACTATGGCATTAATGTTACCGTAGAATTTCCCAAAAAAAGGTGGAAGGATGTATAAATACAACTGCATTTGGAGTAAAGGGGAATCATCATGTAATTATTTAAATATTAAAACTAATGCCAATGGAGTAGTTTTGACGATTCAAAATAATACCCTAATAATCTCTCAACCCTCCGAAAATTTAGCTACGTTTATTTATAATGTTTAATAACATCATTTATCAGCGAACATTACCTATACTTAGTTATGTTATGGAACCATAATCCTATATTTATAAAATTGAATTTGCCGGTGGTGCCGACAATCTATATTTAGAAAAAAAGTCTGTGCACAGAAAACCATATACTTAAACATTTGCATATATTTCTCCCTCCCAACACAACACCATGATTGGCGGAAGAGAAGGAAATAGCTCAACATCATGAATGTATATGTAGGTATTGATTATTGGTGATTAAAATTTACTCTTTGGGGTATACTGTCTCAAGCATGTCCCTATCATAATAACTTTTAAGCATTTAGATCATAAATTAATATATAATTATAGAAGTCTGTTTCACAAGCTATGATTGAAGGGAATGTGTATAATATAAGAAGTTTGGGGATGGCTAATATCTGGATGCGAATAAGTAAATAAAAAGGCAATAATGAGATAATATAGTACATATAAATTGGTCAAACAATAACTTACGAGGCAAATTGTGAAACCACCTAGCTGCTTGTCTCAAAACATTGAAAAATGAATAGGACAAGTTGCTATTTATTTTGTAAACGTTAAATAACCTGAATTCTAGGTATATATATAATATAACCGACAACAAAATGACATTATTGGTTCATCAAATAGAATAATTGATTGGATGCACCGGGTTTGGAATATGATGTGCTTTTATTATTGTTTTTTTTTTTTTTATGAAAGAGGAATTCGTATGCGACTCCCCCGGTTTCTTTTTCTTTCTTTCTTTCTTTCTTTCTTTTCTTTTTTTTTTTTTTTTTCCCCAACATGTGTAATATTCTATATATAAAAAATTTAACTGAATATGCAGCTGAAATTAGATGCACTCGGCCTGTTGTCTCTAAAAATAGATACGGAGTAGGGAAAAATTGATCCTTCATAGTGCTCGAACCAATAGGACAACTATGGTCGAAGAAAAATTTCCTTAAGAAAAGTAGTGGTAAAGCCGTCTTGTATTGTGATTCTCTGCATATTATCCTTCTTCTCTTCTGGTCGAAAATATTGGCAAAGCCATCATACACTATATTGGGTCGTATATTCTCTTTTTTATTCTTTTAAAAAAATATGCATGTTGGATTATTATTCAGGTTAGATAAAGATTATCATTTTTTGGGCAATATATTATTACATATCCCTCAATTTTATTCTTGTGCCTATTATAAATATTAAAAAATTATCAATTTTTGTTTTTAAGTTTACTTTATGCAATTTTCAATTTACCATATTATTACACGATGGTGTTTTGATAGAACACTACGAATTTTATGTGGTAAATTGGTAAATTATGTTGTCAGCGCGAACAATAATAATAACATATAAATCCACTCCAATTTGTCCCACGACCGTCCCAGTTTACACCAATCTTATACTCCTTATTAGGTCATATTTACATTATATAATATGTATATATATATATATATATATTATAGAAAGGGTGAAGAAAAGCATGCATGAGAGCTGACAATTGTTTGGATTGGTTAGGGTTAGGGCGGCAAATGAGAAACAATTGCTATGGGAACCCATTCATTCACACTGAGCTGTAATGAATCATGATGGGGTGCATGTGTCTAGATCTCTCTCTCTCTTTCTCTTCCCCTTTCCCCCACAGACAAATGCACACGCACACAGACATTAATGTATTAAATTCCATACACTCATGTAGAGAAAAATTTGAAAGAGAGGGACAAAATAATGTAAACCAACATCTTGCGCTTTTGCAGCCTGGTTGCTATCTTGCTTTCTGATCTTCCTCATCCTCTGACCTACTCCCCCCCACCCCCAACCCAATTTTCCACAAATCATATTATCTTATAATTGAAACAAAAGTTTCTCGTAGATTTGTTATGAAAGACAAGGTTACCTTTGATACCTTAATAATAAGGAAAATGTTAAAGGTATTCCTCAGACGCTTGTTAATAAAACTATATAAAAAATTTTTGGTCTTCCAATATACGTGTTTTATTGTAAACCATGTAATAATTAATGCTAGAAAATGAGACAATTTTCTTTTTCAGACTTTTAATTAAGTGTTTATGGGATATCCATTAATAAATCTAAGTAGTTCACAAATGTTTAATTACGAATATATAAATGCGTAAAAACCAAATCGCATGATAGTTGACCCATTTCATATATTGGTCGAAGTGTTTTTTTTCTATAATTTTTTTTTCTTAATATATAATCAATAGGTGGCCGATGGAGCGGTAGAGTAGTCCAGGATATATGACATGTTTGGATAGTCGTCGTAGCATCAATTATCCACGGAAATTTTCAATCTTCACCATTTCTCTACCAAGCTCTTAACTATATACTGCATAATTAGGGTTCGCTTTGGTTTCGAACTTTAAGTTTTATCTCTTACGGAAAACAACTAACTCATATTTCTGTAGTAAAATTTGTGATTATTTGATCTGGCACATTTGGAGATTGTCTAGTGTCATTTTCTATGGTGCATTCAATTCATTGAATTGTAATCAGGCCGACTTAAAATTTCTATACCATAAGAATCATAGGCAAGTAATAGATAGCTGACAACTTTGATTTAGTTCGATTTTAAAATGCAATACTAAATAGAAAAAAAATGTAGAACATAATTTATGTTTCTAAATACTAATTTTATGCACTATAAACTCTAGCCATAAGGGTATAAATAAGCCTAAATTACTTGTAAGTTTCTCCCATTTAACCTGATATTTACTTGAGGTTGATCAAGCAATAGTAGAAGAGAGCTTGAACTGGGGTAACTTCAGATCTAAAAGAGTTTGTCCTAAGCTTTATAATATCTAACTTGATTAGCTCACGAATTTAATCATACTCTAATTAAACTTAAATGTTAATTGAATTAGGTCAAGTTTATATATTAATATTATTTTGGTTAGAGAAATTATTTTAGATAATTTGAGACTAAATAAACTAATTGAGCTAAGCTGAAACTCATTGAAGGATATTTCCAATCAAGTTCGAGTTTAAAATTTTAAACTCAATCAAACTCAACTCGAGTTTAAGTTCTACAATTTTGAGTCATGACTTGCTTAGTTAATAGCCTGAAATATAATTAATTAATCTAACCCTTATGGTGAGCCATGACAAACTTATTGATTATACATCTGATGCTCATGAATCCAATATGCTTTTTCTTCTCTTAAAGTAAACCTTAGCTTCGATTTATGCCTATAGATCGTGTCAAATTATAAAATTTGAGGGTATGGGTTTGCAAGCGAGTGCTTCTAAAAATGGAGGGTTTACTAGAGTGTTTGGAGGGTCTAGTAAGCCTAGTGTTGGTGATTGTGTAGTCTTAATGGATTTCATCATGAGATGGCTCTGGCTTGTAGTGAGGACTTTGAAGGATAGTTAAGAAAAGGTAAAGGCATAATAAGAAATGGATATTTCTTAGAGCTAATAAGAAATAGTTATTCCTTTCTTGTTCAACAAAACAACTATATCATCCAATGAATATGCTCTAAATATGGAATAGAGATAAGGATGGAAAAGTCATTTGCCCCATTCAAGTATGTGAGTGTGACATATAAATAGTATCAGAGAGTTACCAAATTGGAAAATTAGATTAACCGTTACATTTATAAGCCATTTTTTTTGAGATATCCATTTTTTCACTCACATTATTGTTTGTTAATTCATAAGTTAGCAATATAACTAGCTTTCTAAGTGACAAATGAGAAAAATAACAGATCAATTCAAATCAACAATTTTTAAATTTATGTAATGTCTATCTATGCATTACATAGTCAGGGCACTTATTTCTATAGTATCTAGGCTCGTATAACCAACACTTGCTTCCTCAATTTATCATTAATTTACTTCAAATTTTAATTTCATATGTACAAAGCTGAACTTTTATTTAAGTATATGCTAGAGGGAGCATTAATCGAGCAACCTTTTTAACCTCCTGGCTCTATATGTCTCCTAGGTCTATGTTAGGACACTCTAATTTAAGACGTACTTGTTATTATTACTATTGGTACCTTAAATATATATAACCATGTAAAAAGATCCGTGGTAAAAAGGGGGACATTATAAAGTGCTATGATTAAACGATGATTAAACTTTCAAGATATCAAAAGAAAGTGCTTCTGACTATTCTCTCGAAAGATGCTCACACTTCAAAACCCCTGCATGCATTTTCCCTGCACACCGCCTTTTCACAAGAGAGAGAAAGAGAAGAATAGCACGAGCAACCAAAAGGAAGTCAGATCTTTCTCCACTTTGAGTATTAAAATACCACATAACTTATAAAAGATTAACCCAAAAGATATTAATAAGAAATTATTTGCATTAAGTTGCTTACATGCAACTTTATATAAAGTCGTGACTCGAAATTATGACACATATATACATATTATAATGGAATATACGGATTCTAGTATACAATCTAGTTACCGGATTCTAGTAATATATAGATTTTAGTATAATTAATTTTAACTAGAATTTGTATGTTTGTAATAGAATCAGTCTACATATATCAGCGATTTCATATTAACCTATCTATACAAGTCTTAACGCAAGAGAAGACCAATACGAATATCATCGAACTCTCAAAACACATCTTTACTTTTTCATAACTTTTACTTAAAAATATGTATATATTCTCTAAACAGTTGTTGAAGCCTTAACACCATTGCCAATTGTATTAGATGAAGTCAAATTTCCATTAACTAAAGCGTTTATCCTTACGCAAAATATCTCATACTTTTGGTAAAATAACATATCATATGTATGTATCTATGAGGTTATGCTTTAGTATTAGTTTACTTATGGCAACTATCCTATTTCATGTTTGAAGATTTGATGCAGAGGCATATAAAACCATTTCTACATCTACGAATTTATACTTTTAGATTAGTTTATTGTAAACACAGGAAATCCTTTCTATCTATTTTTTTCAATTTCTCTCAATTTACCCTTTTAAAATATTATCATATGTATAGTTATTAAAATCGTAAGTGAAAAATACGATTATATGAGTTTATGATTTTATAATATTTTTCTTAATTAAAATGGATATAAAATCATTTATTTATAAATTTTTGATAAAATTATGAATTTTGATATACGATTTTATAAACTTGCGTACGATTTTATGCATTCAAATAAATAGTAGAATTGTAATTTTGACAACCATATATGAAATTAATAAATGAGATTATAAGGAACATGATGATATCATATTGATATCATATGATATTTAAAAAATTTAAACAATGTTAATCATTAATTTATAAATTAAAGAAAATTGAGAGAAATGTAAATGGAGAAGATTTAAAACATATTTGGATATAAGATGTGGAAAGTTGAAAGTTCCAACCTTTTAACCAATGACTCAACCTCACCTTAAAAGTTTAATATAATTAATAAGTTTAAACTTTTAAATTAGTCCCTAAATTCCTCTTCTTCCTATATATTTATATATATATAATATTTATGTATATGTATATATATCCTCTCTCCAACCTAAAGTATGACAAAAAAAACCTTATCTTTTAACATCCCACTATCTCTCCTGTTCCTTCCTTCAAATAATAATATTATATCCTACATATCTTCTTGTATTTTTTTTTTTTAACATATTCAACTATACTATAAATATAACCGGAGCTTATAGTACTATAACATATTAAAATATATTACCCTTATTCACCTATATATAAATACACATCAACCTTTCACTCTACCAGCAAATACGCACTTTTGTGTTTGTACTTAAATCCATAGTTCTCCTCCATAGCTCTCACCCTGCAAACATATGCACAAGAGGTGCGTAATTAAATTTAAAGTTTTTCAACTATGTTTTTTGTTTTTAATTATTTATTCATTTTTTTATTTGTTGCAACGAATGTGGAGGAAGATGACATTATTTCAGTTGCTATAATGACGTTAGAGATTATTGTTTTCTTCCAGATAAGTGCATTTCTCATGATTTTGTAGTAAAGAGGGTGGTTGTACTGGGCTTATATATATTCTCTCTCATCCATCAAAAAGGTGATAAAAAGCTTTAGAAGCTAAATTTACTCATATAAGCGATTCACCATCAACACATTATTGGTACGAAATACTTCTCTAACTTATTTATACATTTTTTTTAATTTAAGTTTTCTTTTTTGGTAATAATGATTTGTTATAATTTATTTATTTTTGGATTTTGATCTGGTTCTATATGATTCAGATTACCAGGGGAAGAGATCGAAGAGCATATAGTTATTATTACTTCTTCATATTATATATTTATCGATGGATAATTTTATTTGGGGTAGCACGGAGTTTATTGATAATACGACCTTATGGAGTATTAATCAACAGGGAGATACCAACAATATTGGTAGCATTGGTGTGATGAACTCAACTTGTTACAATTATGGCCGTGATAAGGCTGATCTAGCACCACAAGACAAGTCCAGCCCAATGAATCAGGTACGATATCCTAGAGAAAACTAGAACATAAGTATGAATATTTTAGATAGAATGCTTCCGGAAATTTGTATGTAATCAAAGTTTTACAATTGTCGAGTATTGTAATGATGGGCTGAAGAGGTAAGGTAAATAATGATCTTTAAACCGTAAGTGATGGTGGAAAATAACGGCAGTGAAAGATTTATTATGGTAATTTGTTAAAAACCATGTAAACCATATTCATTTTCTATAATGGTTTTAACTACTACGGTTAATGGCTATGGGCTTCCATACCATACCCAGACTTCTACCGTCACTTGGTGCTAAAAGATAGTTGTATCTGCAGTGGTATTGAGTTCATCATTATAATATTTGGAAATTATAAACTTCAACTGTAACAGATGAGGCAAAAATTTCTGAAAAATGTTTTCTGCAAAACTAACCCATTTAAATCTCAAAAAATTCGGTAAGTAACACAGATACACACATATCTATACATACATACCCTATATCCATATTTGTCTAACTTAGTATTGGACTTTGATCTTTTGTTGCAGAATCAAGAAATGATAAATGTTTCTTCAGAAGATATTTCTTGGAATGATTCAGTATGTGGGGATATTTTGATCAAAAGGCCTATTGTAGTGAACAATAACAACCCGTTAGGGACCATGAAACCTGGTTCCTCTACATGCTCCATTGAGTCCATTGATTGTTTGATTTCAGCATCAAATAGCAACACCGACACGTCGCGATCGGTCGAAGTTGATGATGGAATATCCAAGATATTTTCGGGGTGTAGGAGTTTGTTGAATTTTGGATCTGGGAGTGTAGCCTCGTCTGGAGAAAGTGAAATTGAAGAAAGCCTTTCTCATAGTTCAAATATTGATCAAGGTGTCAATTATGGAAAATTGAGAGAAATTGTTAGCAAAAATTGTGGAACTAAGAGAAAATATGATCAACGTGAGATTGAATTTGGCGCAAATAAGAGTTATCATTTTGGCAAAGTTGTTGATGCGAACTATTCTGGCGCAAAGAGTGGATTCCGGCCCATTTCAGATAATCAACATGTGCAAAAGAAGGGTAGAAATTGCAAGAATCGCGTTGTCTCGTCGTCCAACATTAGTTTCCAACAGGGAAGTGCAACTGGATCGGGTTCATCAGCGACTGAGGAATCCGATCCAGAAGCGATTGCACAAATGAAGGAAATGATTTACCGTGCGGCAGCCTTCCGGCCGGTGAACTTTGGCCCAGAGGTGGCGGAGAAGCCTAGAAGGAAGAATGTAAGGATCTCTAGTGATCCACAAACTGTGGCTGCGAGGCAAAGGAGGGAGAGAATTGGTGAGAGGATTAGGGTTTTGCAAAGGCTTGTTCCTGGAGGAAGCAAAATGGACACTGCATCAATGCTTGATGAAGCTGCCAATTATCTCAAGTTTCTTCAATTACAAGTCAAAGCATTAGAAAACCTAGGGCACAAGATTGACACTAACCTTTTGCTGTCTCATAATTACTTGCCATCATCTAGCCAATCATTGCCCATGCAAACTCAATTTCATATCCAAAACCCTTATCAAAATATCCATTAGTTTAAGCGATTATGATCACCTCTAACCTTAATCAATGCTTACAATTTTCTCTTAGATCGTTAAGGATGTCTTGCAAAAGTTGTACCGAGATTTTAGCTGTCCGTGCAGTTTATTTGTCATTATTGCTCTGGTGCATCGATGGTCGAATTTGAATTATTGTAACATTCGGAAATAAATCTTTCTTTCTTTCCTTATATTGATTTTCGAATCTGTTATCGTAGCTCTCTTGTTTTAAACAACGTTAAGGTTTTCTCTGTTTCATCTTCTCTAATTATAATTTTGCAATAGTCAATTATTATCATAATTATTTTAACAAATCACATGTATTATAATTTTTAGCTAAGTAATGATGGTGACTAACGACCGAATAATATATATATGTTTTTGTTAATCCAAGCGTTCTATGTATTGTAAGTTTAAATTCGTATACATTAATGTATGTAGTAGATAGTATGACGTCCCTTAACTATAGTGTGGTAGATTATAAGTAGTATTAGAGTAGTTTATCAATCAAAAGTTAGGAACCAAGTGCCTTTTTGAACAAAGTGTTACCATATGATCTTGCACCTACATATATATATATATATAATGGCGAGAACATTAGTTTTGCAGGTCATGAGAGATTACGATATCCTTTAAGTATAATAGGATTGAATTCTCATTATTGATGCGTCTTTTGGTATAATAACTTAAAATTAATTGGAAGTCTAAGGTTAGTTATACTTACCATAAAGCAATTCCAGATGACCTCATGAGAAGCAGTTAGTACTAAGGACAAGATTGTACAACAAATGACGCCAAAGCGACCAAGGCTTGGTATGAGGAGTTTTGGTGAAGTTATTACATATTGGTTTTAAATTCCATCATCCTATCAATTACGAATTGACTTTTTATGGGCAATAATTAGAGTTAGATATTGAAGCATGTTAATGTACGAAATGTGTAAATCCTATGTAAATCCTGTATGGTCAAAGTAGGTTTCTAGGGAGATATTATTAAGTGGGTTGACTTTTTAAGTATGGTTTGATAAACTCTAATAATTGATGTGCCTTTTAGTGTCATTACTTGAAGTTAATCAAAATTCTAAAGTTAAGTATGTTTAATAAAGAGAGTTTATCTCAGTGATCTCTTGGGAAGTAGCTAGCATCAAGGACAAAACCGTAAATGTATTATATCAAAACAGATAAATTTCAATGTGAGGATCTTCGATCAAGTTGTTATAGATTGGATAATCCTTCTGGTTGATCAATTACACATTGATTTTTTATGGGCAATAACTAGATTTACTATTGAAACACATTAATTTATGAAATGTGTAAATCACACATAATCAAGTAGGATTCTAGATGAATATCATAAAGTAGGTTCATTTTTCTAATTTCCGGAATATACTCCAACTAGATTAAGATACGACTCTTACATGCTCTAAAACTATCAAATTATATTACCATACCTTAGATGCCACATATTCTATGGCTCGAAATAACATGCGGAGTAATGTATAATAAAAATTAAAGCAACCAATAATAACAACCTAACTTATAAAACCCATGTATTTAGTTTTTTAGATCTGTATCCTGTTTATAGGTCAAGCATATATAAGCTAAAAAACCTAACTGCATCAATCCGATCCCTTATCTCAAACCCTAATGGCTTTTTCTTACTCGAAACTTTTCAAATAGTCCTTTCTTATATTATAAACCCTCTCGATGGTCTTATTGTTCTTGTAGTCTCACTTAGGTTTAGATCGATATCGTGACTTGCAATTGTTGTATCTCGTTGTTTTGAAAAGTTTCTTAAATTTCATTATTTATTTGTATTTTTTATAATTGAATTAATCCTTTAACATTTTTTGACTTTGAACCTATAATAAGAATGATTATTTTCACGGGAATTACTGTAGTATTTAAATATGGAAAATTTAGTCAATTGAATAATAATATTGCTAAACGATAAAAATAAATAAAAATTCCACAAGTTCTGAAAATTAGTCTAGAATCTCTACATTTTATAAATTATAGGTTTTAGCTTGGTTGGTTTTAATATCTATAAAAATGTTTCTCAAATTTCTATATACTTGTAAAGGATTCAAAATTCTATACACATGTTTCTCTCTAAAAACGTTCGATGAATATATTGGAATTCGGATGATATTTTTATTATTGTTGTTAGACTTGACCCAAGTGGTTAATCAGAACATATGAAAGGGTTAAAAGGGTGAAATTAGGTTTAACCGTGGTTCAATAAGATCGGATCGATTTTATGACCAGATCAGATCGAATCGGGTTGAACCATAAAAGTTAATCTAGATTTTACAATACTGATTTTTATTGAATAAGTTTCTTCTAAGTAGGATCTTTTAAAAATTACACTGATATAAGTAGATACATACTATCATAACTCAAATCCATAAATAAAAAAAAAAAATGTTAGTTCAAAATCATTGTAGCCAAGCCAAGTTAGAATAATTTTCCAACCCTAGCTTACTTTTTGGACCAAAAGAAAATCAAAATTTATAGTCTGAAAAAAGCCAAGTCAATGGTAAAAATTTTGCAGCAGAAGAATCAGCTTTCTTTGCACCGCCCTTTTTCCACGCGAAAAGGCATATGAACAATTATAACAGCTATGATTATTCTTAGTATAAAGTTTTAAGAAAGTGATTTGAGCTTTTTAGCCTTTGCTTTTTCATGCATATTTTTTAATTCAAACTCCTTTTGTACCTGTTGAAAAGCCCTCTCTTTCATTGAGATGTCTTTGAAGGCTACTTTTTAACCATTATTTTAGCTTACCAATGCTAGAAGGACATTCTCATAAGAATTGTGATGCTCTATGCAGTCCTTATTTACGACGTACATATATAAGAAGTGCTTTTATCTAGATTTTGCATATTTTTATGTCTCTATTCGAAACATTTATTAATAGTCGAAATAAGGATAAACTTTTCTTATTTATTTAACAACTTCATTTTTCTGAGTATCAATTAATTTTTTCCTATTTTTATCGACCGAGTAAATCTGCATGAAAAGGGTTTTGTATTCAGAATTTGACCTTGTTGGATAATTTACATCAAGAATCATTATATACATATGGAAAGATACCACGGTAATTGAACCAGCTAGAACTTGGTGAATGAATTATCCTATAAGATGATGCACCAGTCAAGTATAAGTTGCACCATGTAGATGACAGCAAAAAGTGTGCATAGTAAGATTTTGATAAAATACTTAAATGCAAGTTGTCATATATAACCTCATCCACGAGGCTAACTATTTGGGTAAAATAAATAATGTATGGAACTTATTCAAATCCTTATATGACTTTCTGAAACACTTGTTAAGGGGTTTAAAAAAAATTATCATAGTTTTCATAACTAATAACATATTTTACCAAAAAAAAAAAAAAAAAGTAAGTACATGATAGGATATACAAGATTTTCCATTTAATTTATTTACAGGTGTACAAGATACATTCAAAAAGGTATAAGAGATTATTCATTTAACTTATTAATAAGTGAACTAGAGAATTTCATTTACATATTTTCTAATCATATGTTGATCCACGACGTAATCGAAGCTTAATCTTGAATTTGTTTAGGTAACCAATGCAAAAGACATTCTCTTAAAGAGTTGGGAGGCCCTATAGTAGTGCATGTACATAGTGACTGGTCCTGTCCCCTTGATTCAATCCAAAGCGTGCCCTCGAAAGACACACCCCCCCAAACTAATTGCTTAGCACATGCTTTGTGCTTCTTTTTTGGCAGATGGAGTTGGACATATCGCTCCTTCTCACTATTTTAATGCCCTAGGAATCATCAAAACTATGACTTCCTTAATAAACTATAGACTGTTCTTTTACGCACATTGTCTTACATCCTGTTTGAGATAATTGGTCTTCAGTTTGGTGGTTTGTTATTGCATTCATGAGTCATCTTATATCATGTTTGATATACGAAAATAGATTGAAATGAAATTATGATTCTGAGTTTCATTTTTCTTCATCAATTCTATTTTAATTAATGATAATTAATAAAGAAAGAGTGGAATTGCTATTGTGCATTTGAGGCAAATATTATTTAACCTTTAATTTAATTATGATATCTAATAATTAAAAATGAAAATACTATTTTATACACGTTTGATTCAATTTCATTCCTTTCCTTAGACATTTTCAAATATATAGAAATGAATTTATGATTTTGGTCTTAATTCTATTTCTTTTTAATCAGTAAGTTGTCCTCATAGAATTATTATATTATAGTTTGTTGTTGTGTTGCAAGTTCAAGGGGCATAAGTAATTAATTTTAAATGTTCAAAAATCGTTTAACTTGGTATGTTTTTTCAATTTTATACATTATATTTGAAATTACTAATTGTTATACTTAATCGAACTTTTTTTTTTATCAAATTATATACCTGAAATTTGAATTTTATTAAATATCATACCTAAGTAAACTTGTATTTGTCAAATTTACTATCTTGATAAGATAATGTGACAAACACTTATTGCTTAAATGGTACAACTTAGCAGCAAACTAGTAAATTAGGCAAGCTAATTAGGTATGTGTAGATGAGTGGGTTATTTTTAATATTATTATCTTCGATGATCGATTCTTTATTTTGAACTTGCTCATTGAATATCTTTTTCAAAGCCCAACAATCTTTATAGGGTGGTTTACGCTCTTATGAAATTTGTAATACTTATGGTTAAACCTATGTAAGGGTTGGTTCTAAACCGTAATCGACTAGGGGATGGGCAGGCTTAAATCTGCCTACGAACCGTCGGGCCCATTAACCAGTGGAAAACTTTGCTTTATTTAAAAAAAAAAAAATTATCTCACCATCTACAATTGAGTTTGTCCTTTTCCTTCATAAGTTATGACATCTCACTTTAATCTCTACACTTTCTCTTTCCCAATTATTCTCCTCCCCTTTATCTTTTCAATTTATTGTAATAGAAAATCAACTTGTATTAATCAATTGAATTTATTGAATAAATAAGTAGTATTAATTATAGAAATTAGAATATTCATCAATTTAAATTAGTAGTATGATATGTAAATTTGATAAAAAGGTAAGAAATCAAAGTATCTTGACTCAATCTTATGAATCTATTTTGAATTTGATTGATTAGAAAAATTATAGTAAAATCATTGATTCATTTGGTGTTCAAATATATTAGTCATCTACAAGTTTACTAGATAAAAGATTTTTGGCATTTTGAAATTGATAGATCCAATGTTAATCATTTTTTCTACTCTATTGGTCTAGTCTCTACACTATACTACGTAATGTGAGTAATTCACCAACACAAAGAGATTTTCACATGGAAAACAATATTTTTTAATATACCATCACAAATTACAGTTAATAGTTACATTGGAATTTATTTCTTTTTATATTGATAATGTTAGGTTTTATAGATCAGAAAGAATGCAGCAAAAAAAAAAAAAAAAAAAAAACTATAAAACCTATCCTAGGATCCATGTGTGACATGTAATAAAATACATAATAATAAAATTATAAAACCACCTTTCCCTGATGAGAAGTACCGTCTCCTCCTGCGGATAGAGTTCAATTAAAATCTGAATTCGATTTGTTGTTTCAAAATGTGTTCACCATAAGGACTCCAAATGTAATCCCTCTAGCGATATTCGCACACACTTAACAAGAACAAATTCTAAAAAAATTAGGAAGCAAAAATTATATCTCTCTTTCTTGCCTTTTTTTAAGGTGTTTCTCTAAAAAGAAAATCATCATCATTCCTTTTTCTCCTACTCTTGTCTCCTTTTAAACATTAATTAAAATTAATGAAAGAAACTTTTATTGTCACAACCTCTTAATTGTATGATAATTAAACATGCAATTAATGGAAAACAACCTTTTAATTGCCATGAACTTTGCAATTGAATATAAAATTAATAAATTTCATGTCCTTTCAATAGCAATTAAATGTGAAATTAATAAATTTCATCTATTTATACACGAAAAGGCAATAATAAAATCTATAACCTTTAAAAGGTATTTAATCACAAATATATACTATGCAACAAAATAAATTGTTTTCAATTTATTATGTCAGATGAATTTATTTTAGCTTTGAAATAAATATTGACAAATTTTAGTATCCACTAAATTTTTTTATCAAAACTTTGTTCCTATTAATCGTGCGGCAGTTTCTATACACGAAGGTAACGTATAAACATAAACCAAAGTAACCATCTAACAACAGTTATTGGTCACTTAACATAATAGAAAAAGTGTGAACGAGAAATCACTATGAATCGATTACTACGTAATTAAATCTCTTCATCAAATGATATCTTGATTAAACCATTGCACATTATGTTATCAATGTTTAATCATTTTACTTAGTTTCTATGATAAAATAAACTTAATAATACTTATCGTGGCCATGTGCTTACATGTCACAATTGTCTTAACCAAGTAGCCCTAGATATCAACTCCCTAATTCAAGAGAGTGATAAATTTTATCTTAACTCATTACTATCCTTTCTATATTTCATATTATATCCCACAACCGTATTATTTACAATCTACATAAAAACTGCGTTTAACGGCATTAAAGCATAGTATTTCATATATAGAATATATAAAGGTCTTAAGTTTAGGGATTATTTATACTCGTTCATTTAGAGGAGGGACTAATGACATTAAACATGTGGTGTCCTCTATTTGCGGGTCGTGTCCAATGTATCCATATAACTTTGAGCACCCACTTGTATAACTCGGATATCTTTATCTCGATCTAGTGAATGACCTTAGTTATATAATACGTTAGTCTAAATATCTATGTCCCCTCTAGATATTTATCTAACCAAGGATAATTTTTAGATAATACAGTATAATAGAATTTTATTGATAATATACCTTTATTATAATTCCATATATACTCTAATTATCCATGAGATTTTATTGTAAAATATATACTAGTAGAAAAGTATATAAATGTGATACATGCTTGCCTTTAATAAATAATATCCATAAATACATCAAAATTGTCTTGGCACATTGTGCATAAATTACAATAGATAATGCATTTTGAGAATTGAATAACAAATCTTCCTCCTTTGTAATTTCTCTCGCTTTGCTAAACATTACTTAATATTATAATATTAAAGTAACATCACACTTACGTGGTTTAAATCAATTATTTTGGAATGAAATAAAATTTGAATTGAAAATAACAGCGAATCATTCATGCATTGTCACTACATGTAATGTATACATAAAGTGTTAAAGTTACAATAATGTAGGGAGAAAAAAATAAAAATACGAGAGAAGGTGGGAAATTATTTACATTAATTTACAAAAATGCGAAAAAAGAAAGAATAAAGAACCAGTTTAAGGGTCGCTGAACTGGCTCTTGAACTACCAGCTTGATCGAATCGACCTTAGCTTATGGCCTTAAGGGTCGGGCTCGGTTCATCTTACCATCAACTTGTAAACTGACAATTTAAGGTTGGTTCTAGACTAATTTGGCCTGGTGTATAAGTCTACTTGGGGTTGCTCTTTTCCTCATTTGTTAGTAAGCACTCAACTCTAAAGAGCCTGATGTTTCCATCTTCTAACCATTGGTCAAGAAGTGCATATAACTTTTCCATTAAGCATGGGTATGCTAATAACGGTTTGGTACTCATAGGCTTTTCACTTCTAAATTTCTTTAGTCCTTTTGGATTCTCCTCCTGGCTAAGTTCATTAACGGTGTGTGCTTATGAAACCTCCAATTTTTTCCCTTTGTCATGCTACCAAATTGTTAGTTCTTCTTACATTTTCAACCAATGTGGCAAATGAGGCTAAAGGAAGATTCTCTAAGTGCACAACATACTTAGCAAATATTTCTTAAATATAAATCTTAACTAGCTCTCTCTTATCACAAACATCCTATATATCTAAGGAATTGCTCTTGGAAGTGCTCAATGTAGTTCTCGGTGGAGAATAATTTCTTTAAAAACATCTTACATATGCTTCCCCATGAATCGACTAACCTCGGGGGAAGGTTAATATACTAAGTGTAAGTCTTCTCCATGAGTGATTTGGAAAACTCTTTCAATTCGAAGTTGTCATCCAAACCATACACTTCCAAGGTCTCAATGAACTTTAGTAGGTGTTCTTTAGCACTTTCTTTCTTATCATTGAATAACATGAATTTTGGACTTACATAGTCCTCAGAATGCAGTTTTGCAGCAATGCATTGGTGATATGGGAGTTTCAATTCTAGTACTCTTATCATAGACTTTGCTTGTATCTCTTTTAAGTACATATCTAGATCCTTCTTGGTTATGAATGAACCTTTTTGGTAAATGTTTCTACCTTCATTGACATCATAAGTATAGGGTTCATAGAAGTAAGATTTACGGGTGTAGAGCTCATATGTATAGGATTCATGGGTACAGGATGCATAGAGTCAACAATTGTGACACATGGTATGGTACATGAGAATGATGAGCTTTCAATATAAACTCCTTGATTCCTTATTTTAAGTAATGAATCTTGTGTAGCTATGGATTCTACTACTAGAAGTTGCTCCTTAATTCTATGAGTGACTTGCTTGTTAACAATAGGAGGATTGAATGGTTGAGGGGCTAGTGGGGTGTGTTATTGCACTATATTAGAGGGATTGGAAGTAGTAACTTCTTGTTGCATAGTAGCAAAAGCAGTTAAAGGAGGTGCATATTAGGCGAATATCACCATTAGTTCGCTTAGGTTTTGATTAGTCTCTTGATGTTCATTGTCAGGGATGTCTTTTTGTGTGTCGTCTTTTTGATTCATGCCTTTAGTTAGAGGTAGATTGTGGTCATTGGTTACAATAATAGTATTTTGCTCTTAGTTTCTACCATCATTAGGCTCAACTAGTCCTCTTTTTAAAGATACCATGATGTGAGTGTCAAGTTTTCTCTCTTTAGTAGAGTTGCCAAAAATGTAAGTATATGTCCGTATAAATGCAAGAGTCACGTGCACTTTGCGTGTTAAGTTGCGTTGTATGTGACTAGCGAAATGATTTGAATTGTACGTATGGAATGATTAGGAGAAAAGTATGAGATATGAAGGAGGAGTAGATAATTTTCATAAGACTTTAACACATATGGTAACAGGTGGAAGAGCATGATAGTATCAAACTTTACAATCGATGAAGAATGGGGTAAAGTTATTAAGGTATTTAAGTGTTTGATCTTTGAGATAGAATTTTAAGAAAGTAATAGCATTAATGAGAGGTTTTCTTTTGTCCAAATGAGGATATGAATATGGTATTTATAGGAAATGGTAATTAATCCCATCTGTCGAATCATGATGGCGATCAATGGTTAAGATTGAAGCCTTTTTTTAATGGATTTCAAGTAAGCTCTTTTCATGAGTTTATGCATAAATAAATGCTTTACTTTTAGTGTGAGTTAAACTAAGAAACGTTGGATTGAGCATAAGATTGTTAAACTTGCCGTTCTACTTAAAATTGTTAGAGGGTTTATAGAATTGAAACTTAAAAACAGAAGTTTGTAAAACCTATGTAAAATAGTTTCAAAAAACTTGAAAATACATTATGGAAATAAAAAAATGAAGAAATTAAGGTATTTTTCCATAAAAAAGTTCTTAATCTATAATATAACATTCATGAAATAAGGATAAGTAAGGCCAAAACTAATTCTTTTTTTTTTTTTCATTATTTTGTTGGAAGAAAGCAATGAATTGAAAGAAAACCTAATGTTTCAACTCATTTTAAGTTTTAATTTTATAAACTTAAAAATATGGTTTTTCTTATAAACTTTTATATTGAAGGTAGAATCTGAATGAAGGTTATGAATATCGAAAAAGGGAATAGGAGAGAGAGAGAGGAAAAAATTTAGAATATAATATGAAAGATGATATAATGCCTTAATAATCATTGTAATAACCTTAATAATCGTCGTGATAATAAAAACATGGTTATATTTTTTTATCTTTAGCCCATTCAATTTAGATATGTAGAACCGATAAATTCAGTCAAAAGCACAAGTTTCTATTAAGTTTGGCTTGTAAAATCAGTTAAAAAAGTAAGTATTTATCAAAAATGATTTTATATATGAATTAACTTGGAAGAATCTTCTAAAATCGTAAACTTGTAGAATCGCATAAGTAAAATGGCGATTTTGACAATTATAATTGTGCTGATTGAACTATTAGGCCTTCCTCTAAACTTATCATGTTAAATTTTCCTTAATCATCTCGAATTATTATGAACTTAACTCTCCTGACCCTATTACCTTATCCCCAAGCGTGAATATCCATTTCGATTATTAGACCTAAGGCTCAGGGTCAGATTTAACTCTTTATAGTATGAAATTTAATAATTTCAAATTTCAAGCGCAAAAAGAAAAAAAATATGCAAAATTCACGAATTGAATTGTCCCAAAACCATCCAACAAAAATAGATTTGACATGAGCTCTCTTTGGATGAGCACATTGAATCAAAATAAAAAAAAAAGAAAAATTATTTTTTTCAAATACAATATCCTTGATTATGATAATATAATTGAAAATAAGTATTGTATATTGTAATTTGTATCTCCATAAAATCTTCAACATGAACCTGTCCATTCTCCAAAGTCCTAGTAATATTTCATAGGTTTTTTGTATTAGTTATGAACTAATTGGTGATTAGATAACTAAGGTTAAAATTTAAGTTTATAATCATTTCGAATTTAGCGCCTAAATTTTATGTCTGTTTATTTGCAATCAACATACTAGCCAATTGAAGTTTGAACGCTAGTATTAATTATCTCGGGGGGGCTAATGATATTAACAATCAAGACTTTAATTGGATAATAATCGTAGCACCCAACGTATTTAGATAATTTGTTGTATATTTACCTAAAGTTGAGATATTGTCGTTCTATTATTTCCAACTCTTCCGTCCCAAACTAGTTTTCTTAGGAGAATTATTGCAAAATTGGATATGGTTTCTTGACATTCTGGTCTTACTAGAATGGAGAATCTGTAGATGACTTTTCTCTTTCGTTCTGGGAGCGAAGAAGTCAACATTTCTACAAGTGTTTGCGACGTAGCAATAATGATGTTGTTGTGTGCCTTAAATTATCATGATGAATCTGAATTACAATTCGACCCGATATTTTTTTGGCAGCATAACCTAAAAGGGAATTTGTTGGAGGTCAGTGGTGAGAGCGGAGGATGAGGGCCGAACCCCTTGCGATATGGACCGATCCAATTTTTATGTATTATATATATAAATGGTTGTAGGGTTTCACAATTTGTACTATTCAGTTTTTCTCAAGGAATAAAAATTCTCCTCTTGCTCATGGCGTAAGCTGCATCGATTGATTTATGTTTTTTTTTTTTTTTTTATTTATTTCTCTTACAGTTTCCTGTTAAATATCTATTGCTCGTGTAACAGATGTAGTTGCACAAGTAATTCTTGCAAATGCATGGAATTGGGTACTAGTAGCAGGGCCATATTAAACACTTATTATGTACAATGTTCATTAGAATGTTTAATTAGGAATTTAGGAACATGTCCAAAATATTAATAGGATAATGTCATTATTTACACTTCAATTTTATCACTTTTTGTAATTAAACACTTGAAGTTTCAACTTATTTAATTATATATTTTAATCGAAAATTTAGTTGTCATCATTTATATCTTAATTGACTCCTATTTATAATGATAATCTATTTAGTGTGACAAACTAATAAAGTAATCGCCTACAGCCTTAGGAGAGTTGTGCTTAGCTATCTATAGCTATTAGTGAGTCTTGTGACTCATATTTTTCAAGTGAGTTGTGATCTATTATTTTATAGTGGATTGTCAATGATTACTTTTGAGGAGTTATGTGACTATACTCCAATCTATAAGTAGTTACTGTATTAATTGATTATTTTAATTAGACTAATAGTGTGAACTAAAGATAAATGAAATATAGATGTTGATAATTAAATTTTCAATTAAGTGTATAATTAGATAAGTTGAAATTTTAAATGTATAATTACAAAAAATAGTAAAGTTAAAGCATAAATGATGATATTGATGTAAACATTAATATATAAAGGAGAGAGAGAGAGAAGAGAGAGAGAGAATGGCGTGTGGAATCTGCGTAAGTTAAGTAAGGATTTTGTCTTCTCAATGAATGAATTACATTTTAATCAGCAAGAATTAGCGTTTTCTTTATATTTCTTGCATACTCACAAATCAAGTAATCATTTGGAGCCGGAGCCCTTAAACCTAAGCCAGCGCATTAATTCTACCTTTATTTGACACATATACTCCATGAACTTTGATGGGATAAAAGTTAACAGCGTTTAATATTTTTTTTTAGTTTTCTATCCCAACTTTAAAGTTGCTGAATCTTATACCTAATCAACCATTTTACTTATAGTTTTATACTTAAAATTTGAGATTGTCTAATATTATATTTGATTGAACTTTTATTTGTTAAATTTATTATATTTATCATCGTTCAAAAAGTACTGTGACAAACACTCCTTAGTTGAATATTAACTATTCATTCATTTCGCTGTAATTATAATTCTATTACGGTTTTATTCTTTGTGAAAGAGCTTTTGCGATATTAAGTTGTATTTTAAGCTAGAAATAGTAATTCCATAAAGAATCCATGTAATAAAAAAATATTAAATAGTAATTCATTATTGTATTTCTTCTCCAACATAACTTCTGAAATCAAAATTAACAATATGACAATTTTATTGTAGCTCTATTCTATTTTTTTTGTAATGAATATTACATTATACCCTTCTTCCATTGAGCGAAATAAATAGCCAAAAATGTTTGATTATCTTATAGAAAGGGTGTTCGTTTTACTTTGAAATTTCCCATTTTTTCGGCAGAAAGTTTGTCTAATTCTTCCAAGTCAATAGAACTCATCTTTGCTGACAAAAAAGAATAAATAAATTAAATTAAAACTCATTTTTGCAAAGAGAATAAAAGTCATTTTTTTTTGTGGAACTTTTCTGCTTGTACGTCGTAAATATTGACTATAGACCTTCGATTATCCGTTTTTACGTCATGAAAACATTGTTGGTATGCGAAGAAAACTTTTGTCGTTAAACTTATTATTTGCTAAATTTAGACATCCAGCAGTGGAAAAAGACCTGTTTGTTGAATCGGTAAATTCATATTTTATATTTATCTCCAAAGTTGACACTTTATACATGTCCAGATTTTCAGTGAAAATTAAATTGAATATCTTTTTTCTTTATAATTTTTTTTCCAACTACCATTACAATTTTAGGGAGCGAAATTGAATCCGATCTATTGTATCAAATGATCAATATTCATATAGCACTGAGTTACAAAAACCTTAGCAAGTTCATTATTTTGTTAAAACCTTATTATGCCATATGATACTATTTCTTAGAAAATAGTAAAATTGAGAAGAGGTAAGCAGCAAGAGATTCATATAATTTTGGAAAACACTTGGAATTTTTTTTTTTAGGAATGAGTGAGTAACCTTTACAATACGAAACTATTTATAATATTAATTGTAGTGTATTAATTTTGTAACTAATCTAACTATTTGTCTGAGTAGTTACTTATATGTCTAATTAATATCCTGATATTGGGTCCACCACATGTTTACCTATCCTATAAAAAAGTTATATAACTATGAATTATCTGAAAAGCATTACACAAATACCACCCTTATAGTGTACCTTGAAAATGTGATTCTAAAATTTTAAGAAAATCATATACTCAAACTTCAGTTTTATCATCAAAGTCCTAATCGAAATATCTTTTCCTGCCAAACAAGAAATGTTCCATCAACATTTCTATGCTTTTAATATGGATTTAATAATTTCAAAAATTTCTTTTCTTTTTTTTTTTTGTTATTAATCTTTGCCTAACTTTTATGGTATTATCTTCAACGTAAATAATTTAAGAATAATTAAATAAATAAAGCTGGTTCGGCACGGGCTGCAAAAATAGATGATAACAAACGCCCACTACAAGAACAGACTGGACTTGTCCACTTGGGCTTTTGCCTTCTTCATCAAATCCTAAACTCATGCAAGAAGAGATTCCACAGTACTAATGAGTACGCTCAAGTGGGTCGGAGCAGTGACTTTATAGTTGCGTAAAAGATGGAAGAGAAATAGAAATTCTACGTCTGATAATTAAAGAAGGAAGAGGAAATTTAACACCGTATGGATCGATGAAAAGTTTCATACTTTTTAAGACATTATGTTTCTCTTTAAAATCGGAAAGAAAATAATAACGAATAGAAATTTGTTGTTGTTAAAAGACACCCCCAACATTTGAGTTTAATTATTTTATTTTTTGAAGTGCGTGTTGCAACGTATAATAATAATAATAATATCTATCATTATGGAATAAATATAAAGAGGAAAAAAAAAAAAAAAGAATAGCTGTTGCTTTAAGCAACACAAAACCCAACTTTCCTACAATTGAAGTCAAAAGATCCCCACATTCTATGGTATTATATTATAATATATAATTAGAAAGATCTTTCCATATATATTTTGAAATCATAATTCCATTCATTATTAGGTTTTCTGTAATTAATCTTTTTGTCTATTTTTCTTATAGTACATTAATTTATCAATTAGTTTAATATATTCATAATTGACTCAAATTATTCTTAAATTTATTTCATCATACCATTCATATCTATTTACTTCCCAATATATAATCCACAACAAATAAAGAAGAACTTTTGTACACATGGACACAATTCTAGGGTTTAATTCTTGCCTTCTAAGAATAATCCCTATATTGAAGCTTTTTTTTTTTTTTTTTTTTGCAATGAAAAGTATAGAGTATAAAGATGAAAACAGATGCATATGTGTTTTGATATTGGATGACAACAAAATCATCATTGGAACAAAATTGTCAATTGCTATATGCAATTCAATATATTTAAGGATGTCTTTCCATATATCATGTTATGTTCTCACATACAAGTTTCTAATCATATTTTCTATTGTGACAAACAAGAAAAACTTTTCAAATAACGTTTATTTAATTTATCTTTCTTTTTTATTGCTTGTAATTATAAAATGTTGAATTTAGTAACAGTTACCAAACACCACTCAATTGTATGCATTGACCATCAAATCCCAACAAAATATGGGACCGTCCGGCATTCGATCTTCTACATAAAAAGAGGTATTTCGATGAGTTTTATTGAATTTCTCCCATAACATTCCCATTACTTTATTAAAATTATTATTGCTCTTGTGTTAATATGTTTGCAATAGATTTTATAAGTTATTATTTTCAAATTCTATTTTTCAATGTTTATATTTCTGACTTTAACATTCAATAATGTCATTCATAATTTTTTTTTTTTTAATGTAAGGCTCTTTACCAACAATTGAGGTTGCAAAAAGATCCAAAGATGGCAATGATAAAGAAGCATTTTTAATACCCTTTACTATACCGATTTATGGTTCTCTTTTTCTTTTTTAACCTAATGTTAATTGGTGATCTCTATATGAAAAATAAGAGGTTATTAGAAAGAAAAAAAAATAAAGGTATATTTTATTTGCAAAACATGGTGTAAGAATGTATCCTTGCAAAACTAATGTATGGCATTATTTTATTTTTAATTTATCTTACATAATTTTTTTTATTTTTTTATAATATTTCAAATAATTTGTCATAGTGATAGCATATATATATATATGATATATTAATTTATTGGTTTTCATTAACAACTCAATAAGTTATTATAAGAAAACATACAAGATTGTAGTCCAAAAAATAATTTGATTTTGAGGTAATTTTTAACTTTCCCAATAATTATTGTACAAAAATTTGATAATATTTGCAACTTCTGTCGATTCCATATTATATTTTCAAAAATTGATAAAATAATTGTTAAAGTTTATAACATTTTCAAAGAACTTTCTTATATTGGGTTAGTGAAGATTGATAGAGTTATTTTTTCTTTGTTGTTTTTGAGTTACATGACAACTTTTACAATGTATTAGATTAAATGTGATTAGTATATTTTTAATTTGTTTTAACAAATACATTATATTGCTATTGTATATTTAATTGGATTTGGCCATGATGATTTATGTTTTGCTTTTACCAATTATCTCTTGTAATTCTTTTAAAATTTTCTATTATTTGACCATTATTAAGTAATTTCTATATAGACACTTTTGAGAGTTGTTATCTTTTAATCAATTGTTTCATTTTTCTTTTCTTTTGTAGTTGGAATTTGAAATTTTACAAATACCAATTAAGTTATACCCTAAGCAAGAGGTGATGAAACTTAAAAAGGGAAAAAAAAAAAATGAAATCAATAACCAAGTTTGGTGCTAAGACTAACGTATCTACAACTACCTCCCTGAGCAGCAGTTAAATAGAGGTATGAATGCTGGACAGTTTTCTTTCTTTCTTTTTTTTTTCTCGTGAAATAACTGAAATGAATGAACATTTTATCATAATTTTTAAAATTTTTTATTTTTCTTTATATTCCATTTCTACCTATTTTCAAAGATGGACATGGTATATGCACATGCAATTCAAAATAAAAGGAGGCATATCTTACGAGATCCAATTATTAGACAAACATGAACTAAAAAGGAAAAATAAGTGGATTTAGAGCCTAAAAAATATTATTTAATAATTTTTTAAAAAGCATTCTAAAGAAGCTTTGCAAAATTTATTACATCAAAACTAGCAAATGACGTATCTATACTACGGGTTTAAAATAAGAAATAAAAAGTTACTTAAATATTATTGGCATTACTCCTATGATATTAATGCGGTATGGAATGAAAATCATAATGATACAATTATGAATTGATTCTTACATATGTAATATATTATAGTTTTGGTAAAATCCCATAGGTAATGCATTTTCTTTAATTTTTTCCTAAAGGATAATCTATTGAAAATTCAAAAAGAGATTGGTATCTCTCCATATATACATAAAACTATTAGCAGATGCGCACCCATGATGCATGTGCAAAAAGCAAAAAATAAAAATAATAGTAAAATAAAATTCAAAACATAAAACAATTATTGAATAAAATTCTAACAATTCACAAGGCAAAACTATAAGTTCTGTTAAACTTATTATATGTTAGTATAAGAAGATAAAAAGGGAAGAAAAATTACATGTCAAAATTATTACCAATATAAATAGTGATGGAATTTTTCCTTTTGATTCATGCCTTTGATTTAGGGGTTATACTTTTAGTTAGAATAAATTCTATCAGATCTTATCTTTAAAAAATAGAGGTATAAATTGAATTTATGGTAAATTACATGCTATTATCACGTTATTCCGCATCAGCATTATTAATATTGTATTCAAATATTTTAAATTACTAATTAAACTATATCAATTTTCATTATATATTAAAACTTTTTGCCTTATGTGTTAAATAATAAAAGGTTGTTAGTTATAAGAAATTGTGGGAGGAAAGATAGATTAAAATTGATAAAAAGAAACTAAAGGGAAAAGTGAGAAAGAGGAAGAGTGAGGAGAAAATAATGGAGGAGAAACCATTGTTAGTGGGTTAATGAGGTTTAAAGGAGGTTATATAAAAATTTACCGTAATAACTTGTGTAATTATTTTTATGGTATTAAATAATATAGATATTTTAGAGGTATTTAATGGAATTTTATGAAAGAAATGAGTAGCGGTTACAATATATTCGCTTTAATAATATAGATAATGTGCTTCAGTTGGCTATTAAGTTGTACAATAATGACCTATGATGAAGTCTAGATGGGATGATTTTGCAAACTTAGCTGTTAAGTTGTACAATAACAACCCATGCATAAAGCTTAAATGGGATGATTTTGCAAATTGTTCAATAGACATGTAAAAAGTGTAAGACTTGGTAGGATGACTTAGTGAACAATAGTTGAAGGGAGTATAGCCCTTTACAAGCTAGGTGACGGAATTTTAAGTCATAGAGGCGCTTTTTAGTTTAGCGGCTTAGAGTACATTAAAACTCCAAAGTTAAGCGTGCTTAAGCTGAAGCAATCCTAAGATGGGTGACTTTTTAGAAAGCTATTGCACAAGGGGACAAAACTGTACAGCATTCTACGCTAAAGCGTAGAGTGAGACAAGGTAAATCTACTATTGATGTGGGACAATACTCGAAAACAGATACTTTTTTCGAGAATTGTTCTGTTATTGATAGTGTAGCTGATAAGGTGGGACAAGGCTCCAAAACTGATACTACTCATGAGAATGATTGCTGTCCTGTAAATGATAGTGCAGTTGATACGGTTGTTTATGTGGCTGGAGGTGCTTCTTTGTAGCATCCTGATTCTACTACACAAATTAATAAGGAACAAATCATTAATGATCTTACTACTGCATCATTAAACGCTTCTCTGGGACCTAAAGGTAACTTTAAGGAGTTGCGAAACAAAGAGGGACAAATCAAGGAAGTTGATTTGGATGAATCGGATGAATCGGATGAATCTTCAAAAGCCGAGTATGATTCTGACTATGATCCTACTCTAAAAGTCATGAAAGGAAAATCAAAGGATGATCTCTTTGTAAGCATTCCAAATCCTTCCCTTGCGAAGGATAAAGGTACACATTCATTTCCTCCCTCTCCTAATCACCATGGGGCAAGTGAATAAATTTTTGCCCCTCCTACTAGTTTATCATGAAGTGCATGTTTTGGAATATTAGAGGTTTAGTTAATGGTAGATCTTTGAAACGTCTTTATAAACTCTCTATTATTCATAAATTCCAAATGATAATGATTAGTAAGCCTATGTTCGAGTTGTAACATAGAAAAAGGTGGCAAAATCCTTAAACTTTAAAAACTTCATATCTAATTCAAACTCGAAAATTTGGATTTTTTGGCATGACAGTTTGGTTTGTAATTGTTTGATTGACGTTGAGCAGTTCCTCCATTTGTCGTGCTGCTTAAATTCTTACTCTACTCCCTTCCATATTTCTGTTGTGTATGCAAAATGTTCAAGGACAGGAGGATTAGAGTCCCTTCCTGATCAAATTGATGGTCCTTGGATGGTTTTAGGTGATTTCAATGTTGTCCTTTCCCCTCATGAAAGGAAAGGCTGTATGAAAAATGATGCTGGTTCGATGCAAGATTTTAATGGGTTTATTGCTAATTGTCATTTATCTAATGCTAGATGTTCTGGTAATCCATTTACTTGGTTAAGGAATAAAATTCATGTTTGGTTGGATAGGGCATTGATTAATGCTGAATGGACTTTCAAATTTGATTTCTTTAGCATCTCCCATCTTAACAAAACATGTTCTGATCACGTTCCTCTTCTTGTGGAGTTTTCAAATAAATCCGAAAAAAAAGGGATCTAAATTTAGATTTCAAAATATGTGGACTAAGCATCATTCCTTTATAGAACTCATCAAATCCTCTTGGAATGCTGATTGTAATTTTAAAGGTCTTACTAAATTTCAACTAAAGCTGCAAAGACTTAAAAATTCTCTCATGAAGTGGAATAATGAGGTGTTTGGAAACATACATAAAAAAGTAAAAGAGGCAGAGGATCTTGTAAATGATCTTGAAAAGTCTTATATGCTAGACGGTCAAGATGACTCTTACATAAATTTGCAGAAAGCTAAAATAGAATTAATGGAATTGATCGAACAGGAAGACGTGTTTTGGAAACAAAGATCAAAGGTTAGGTGGTTAAATGATGGTGATAAAAACACAAAGTATTTTTATGCTGTAGTTAAAGAGAGGAGAGTTAAAAACACAATCTCTAAAATAAAAGACAACAATGGCTTTTGGATCAAGGGGGATGGTCTTGGTCCATCTGCTGTCAATTTTTTCAAGGACTTGTTAACTAAATATTTTGAAGTTGATTCATTTCAGTATCCTAGTTGGGTGTCGACAATGATTAGTGAAGAGGATAATAATATGTTAACGGCTATCCCATCCTTTGAAGAAGTTTCTAATGTCATCAATGATCTTGAGATTGATTCTGAGCCTGGGCCGGATGGCTTTGGTAGACTATTCTACAAATTCTGTTGGAAGATTATTGGTAAGGATTTCTATGAAGCTATATTAGAGTTTTATGATGGTTTTCCTCTTCCTAGGTTTTATACTACAGCTACCATTGTTTTAATTCCTAAATCTTCTAATCCTACCCATTGGAAGGATTTTCGGCTTATTAGTTTATGTAATACATCATCAAAAATCTTTTCAAAAATTCTTTGTAATAGGTTAAGTGTTATTCTCCCTAAAATTATTTCCCCTAATCAATCTGGCTTTGTTAAAGGCAAGAATATCCTTAATAACATTCTACTAGCTCAAGAGCTTTTGTATGATTTAAATTGCAAAGTTAAAGGTGGTAATATCATCATGAAACTAGACATGGAAAAAGTATATGATAGGATTGATTGGGTTTTTCTTTTCTCTATGCTTGATAATATTGGTTTCCATTGAAAATTCACTTATATGATTAAGAGAATTTTGTGTAACAGTTGGTTTTCAGTCTTAGTTAATGGTCAATGTTCTGGTTTTTTCCAGTCTTCTAGGGGTCTTAGGCAAGGAGACCCTCTTTCCCCTTCACTCTTTATCATTACAGCAGAATATTTATCCAGGGGATTAGATTTTCTGTTTAATAGATTTGGTTCTATTAGATATAGGACATCCTCTCCTTTGTGGATTTCTCATCTTAGTTTTGCTGATGACTGTATTCTTTTTCTTAATGGTGCTTCTCCTTTTGTTTCAAAGGTGTTAGGCTTTCTATAGTAGTATGAGAGGGTCTTAAGTCAAAAGATCAATAACCATAAGAGCTCTATTCTTATTCCCGATAAAATAAAACCTGGAATCAAAAGAAAGCTTAAAACCATCTCTAGAATGAATATTCACTCACCTCCTCTTGTTTACTTGGGTTGTCCTCTCTTGATTGGTCCTAAAAAATGTCAAGTCTTTAATACTATTTTTGAAAATGTTTCCCATAAGATTAATCATTGGTCCTCTTTATGGTTATCTACTGGAGGTAGGATTTGTCTCATAAAAATTGTGTTAACATCACTTCCCTTATATCTCTTCTAAGCTTTTAAACCCCCTAAATGGGCTATTAAAAAACTGGAAAGCATGTTCGCTTGTTTTCTTTGGGGGGTTCATTTGAGTCTAAAGCGACTCATTGGGCTTCGTGGGGGAAATTATGTTTCCCCTCGAATGAAGGTGGAATTGGGGTTAGATCTATGAATGATTTCTCAATAGTTATGGAATTTAAAATTCGATGGAAATTTAGGAATGAAAAGACAATTTTCTCTGACTTCATTAGCTCAAAATACTTGAAAGGAAAGCATCCTAATGAAATTGTAGCTTCTAAGAGTTCTTCTCCTTTATGGAAAAGAAAAAGAATTCTAAGATCCAAGGATATGTGTGAAAAATATATTCATTATGGATTAGAGAGAGATGATGTAAGTTTCTGGTTTGATCAATGGCATTCTCGTGGTCATCTCTTTCAATTGGTTCCAATTTCTTTCCCCAGGATTTTAGTGAAGGACCTTTAGGTTAATAGTAGCTGGAACATGGATTTATTACAGAGAATTCTCCCTCTTGAGTATAGAGAAGAGACGATGACCTTATTTCTTAATAGTGAAGTAAATGATACTGTCATCTTGAAAGGTTCCCCAAATGGTATATTCTGAGTGGCTAATGCTTAGAATCTGGTTAGGAAGATGTCTAATGAATAATTTAACTGTTCTCTCTTTTGGAACAAATTTTTGCCTATTAAAATCTCCTTTTTCATGTGGAGGGCAGTTAGATTATTTATTCCTATTGATGATAAACAAAGTTCATGGGGAAGATCAATGGCTTCCTAATGTGTGAATTGTTTTAAAGAATGCGAGTCTGCTATTCATGTCCTTTTAAGTTGTAGTTACGTAAGGGATGTTTAGAATGGTCTTGCTAGGTATTTTGGAATTTTACGTATTCCTAAGATCTCACAAATTGATGTGATGTTAAAATTTTGGAAGAGTAAGAGTGGTAATA
Organism: Lumnitzera littorea; assembly: GCA_024138015.1. Taxonomy (NCBI): domain Eukaryota; kingdom Viridiplantae; phylum Streptophyta; class Magnoliopsida; order Myrtales; family Combretaceae; genus Lumnitzera; species Lumnitzera littorea. The sequence goes on along the minus strand of JAMXBB010000010.1, from coordinate 8,771,703 downwards.
TTTCAAATCATATTAGGATTTTTGTTCATTCCATTTCCCTGTGGCATATCTGGGGTGAAAGGAATAATTGTAAACATAGAAATCAAAGTCAAAATGCATATGTGCTTATCAATGATATTATTAATGATTTGTTTAGGTTCGGTAAGGCTTGCCCTTTATCTATGCGACAAATCAAGGATGATGAGGTGCTTTTCAAGAGCATCTCCATTTCTAGAGACAAAGCATCTCGTAAGTTAGTTTCATGGGTTGCCCCCCCGTCATAATACTGTTAAATTGAATGTTGATGGGAGTTTTTCCAATGGTAAAGGGGGAGGGGGCGCTATTTTGAGAGATTCTAAAGATAATTTTTTATGGGGTTTTGGATTCAAAACGAATTCCACACCTATTGAAATTATTGAGTTAAAGGCACTATTGAAAGGTCTCGAGCTGTATAGGAAATTCAATGTTTCAAATATATGTATTAAGACAGATTCCCTTACTGTGTCAAGTGGTTGTCTTTAGAAGTGACGCGATGGGATGTTTGGAATGATATCTCATGGGCAAGAAAGATGATAAAAGATACCAATGCTCAGGTTCAACATATATTGAGAGAAAAGAACATTACTGCGGACTGTTTAACTAAGGAAGCTTAGGAGACTCAAGAGGATTTCACTTTACTTGATTATTCTGTTTTGTCTTCTAAGTTGAAAAGTATCTTGAAACGTGATAGTGATGGTATGTCTCTATCAAGAAACAATTAGTATATTTGTTTTCAGTTTTTCATTACCCATGTAAGGGGAGTAGTACTCCCTTATTTATTTCTTGTTGATTTTGAATTGTAAGGGATGTAGTACATCCTTATTTAATTTTATATGCAAATTCAGGTATTGTAATCAAGAGGTCAGGTGTAATCAAGAGGTCAGGTGTAATCAAGAGGTCAGGTATATGCCCTCCTCTTCCTTGTAAAATTATTTTTATTATTAATAAAATTGGGGCTAACAGCCCCCTCAGTACCCTGGGTATTGCCAAAAAAAAAAAAAAAAAAATCTACGCTAAAGCGAACAATATCTCATTGAGAAGAGTTTTGGTTGAATCGTTATAGCATGGGCTTGGTAAGGGTATGTTTATAAGTAAGGTGCTTAGAGGAGTACTTAGGCCACTACATTAGCATCTTAAGCATCTTTTCTTCTTAAATAATTTTCTATTTTATAAAGAGTTATCTAACTAAAGTTATTTAACAATATTTTGGAACCTATGTGGATCCCATATTACTTACTTAAAAATATTTTAGAACCTATGTAGATCCTATATTATCACTACTTTTTAAACTAAAGCATGAAATATTTTTTAGATATTGATTTAAATAATTATTTTATTATAAAAAAAATTAAAGGAGACAATAAAGGAAGAAAAAAAAAAAAAAAACCAAATGGCCAAAATATGGCCAACAGCCATATTAGCTAGCACAATGTCTAACAATATGATAAGCTTTTAAATGTAGGTACTAGTACTTTGCAAAGCATTCGACTACCTCTAAGCATCCTTTAGTGCTCCACCATTATAAAGAGAAATGGGCTGCTTAGCACAAAAATTTGTGCCAAATACTTCTCATAAACTCACTCTAATTGTTTTACTAACTCCTATCTTAAGAAAATTATTGTATTGTTCTTAAAGAGTATTCATTTACTTTTTATATGTTAAAGATATAAGAAAAAAAAATGTTATAGGAAGCCTTTTGGCTTTAATACTATAGGTAATAGATGACTAAATATTATTAAAATAAGTATTTTAAATAAGTTTTCCTTTATGCCTTACCCTTATAAAATAATTTGCATTTACTATAAGATTTGCAACCTAAATACTTTTTACTAAGAGTTTCTTTTAAAATTAAAACTTTTATCATTGACAAGATAAGAAAATTTAGTCTTTTATTAATGGTTATTGACATCAATGATAAATTGAATATATTATTAGTGTCAAATGTAAATGCATTATCAATTAATGATTTAAATTGATATTAATGAAAATCGAAAGATGACAAAAATTAAAAAGAAAATAATGCTAAAATATGTGCATATATTAAGCATTTAACGAGAATCGAAATATATTATTAATGTCTAGGTCATTTATTAATGATAATGGGCATCAGTGGATATTTGAACATATTATCGATGGCAAATAGATTATAAATGAGAATTGAATTTAATGTGAATCAAGAACATAGGTTATTAATGATTCAAGATGTGTTATTAATGGTATTATCAATATCAAATGGAATGATTGAAATTTTAAATTATTAGTATGACTTAATATTAACAATAATTGAAATGTATTAATGACAAAATAAGAGAATTTAGTTATTTATTAATAGTCTTTAATATCAATGAATGACAATCAAATCATATTGTTAGTGTCAAATTTAATGGCATCATTGATGAATAATGTGTTATAATGTTCATTAGTAAATAAATTAAATATTTAAATGGAGAATTTTTTAGATAATACTTGAAACATAAATTATTTTTACATTTTTATTTTCAAAAATAATAAATTTATAATATAATTTAAATTTTTATTTATGCATTGTGTAATCTCTTAACTAGTGTTTCACAATGTCAAACTTCAAGGATTAAAAAATATAAATAAACAAATCACAAACATCAATGGTTGTGGAAGCAATTAGATAAAGTGAAGCATTATGAGGTGCTTAGTGTTTTATCGATTAAAGTGGGATGCTTGACACGGGAATATTCATTAAACATCCTTAATAAACATAAACTTATATGTAAGCTAATCCTTTAGTCACCAAATTATACTATATGCTCTTGGGTTTTGTAACTAGCCCTCTTTTGTTTTTATTTGATCATAATTCTCATGATTTCTTCAATTGCTACATTTTCTAATTGGTCCAATTAGGTTTATCTAAATAGATGCTAGGTGTTGGTTTTAATTTAAATCACTGTTGTTGGTGGAAAAAAAAAAATTTCTCATGTTAGGACAACTATTACGCTTCTATTGTGTAACTTTAATTCTCCATATTATATCATATCCATCAATTGTACTTCCTTACTATATCATCTTTACTATAATACCTTACCTCTGATAGTGTTGTAAATTTATGGCCTATTTGTGTTATGCCATAAATATAATCTCATTGTTATACTCAATCTAATGTAACTAACCTACACAATCACACACGTGATTCTTTGATCAACATAAATATATTTATTCCTTTCCTACAATATATTTAGATCAATTATGTTCAAAACTATACTTTAATTTATTTCATATAACCAAGTTTAATTCATCAAATCCCTATTACTTTGATTCTCTTCCAATAATATGCTTCAATTTATTATGTCTCACACTATGCTCTCGCGCTATCTTATAATGACTTACCTCATAGGCATCTACTTAACCTATTTGATATCCTAAACCTATCTAAAGAAGGTACCTAAAAGCAAACTCATTTCATTCTTAAGGTAAGGATAAGGTTATACCAAAATTTCAATTGAACCTTTTGTATGCAACTAATAATGTCTTATATACACGTAAAAATCACTTGTAACAACATTTGGAAGGCACTTATGGAGCGCCTAACTTGTAATATGAATAATTCACTTCTAAGGCACTTCATCACCTGTTGTATAGGATTTTCACATATTATGTACTTGCATATAGCAACCTATCAAGTCTAGAATGTTACTTACCTACTTAAGTTCAAAACCTATAAAGAAACAACTTATTTTCTCTGTATTAGACTTACATTAAATAGAGGACAAATGGAATACATGCCTTAAACTACATATACAATGCTTAGCTTAAAGGAAAATAAAATAAACTATATGTTATCATAAATCTTTTCAAAATAATGGCATATCAGCAAATATATTTTAAGAACAGGGGCATTTTGGAATTTCTCCTATTTTCTAACTTATGCCTCTATACTTTAAGTCATATATTCTTTCCCTCTCTCTCCCTTTTTCTACTCTCCCTCACATCTTTCACAAAATTAGGTAGTTTCTCCATCCCTTTGCCAATTTAATGCAAGAAATAAAGATCTTTCATAAGTTTAGAAAGGATAAGAGAACTAGTTTTGGGATGTGTTTATGGTGTAAGTTTTTAAGTTTTTGGTAGATTCAATTCTTGTGGTGTAAGTTCTTAATACGTGCATGTTAGTTTGTGTATTTTGCACTTTAATCTAGTGTAGTGTACATGAGTGCTCTGCATCTATCATAAAATTCGAGTAAGTTCTCCTTTTGCTTAAAGTTTTGATCTGTGGTTGTAAGTTAAGGTAGTTGTTGCATTTCTTGAAAGAAGGATGTAGTGTATGTTTGGGTTGCATGTAACTAGTGTTTGTTGCTTAAAAAGTGGTTTTGATGTAGGCGAAATCGTATTAAAGGGTATTTATGATGTTTTGAGGAAGTTGTGTTGTGTATGATGGATGTTTGTTCAACTCAAGTGTATGAATTTCAAGTTTCTATAATTCAAAGATGAAAGGTCCAAGCTCTTTTTAAAAAGGTATGAAGCATTTAAATGTTTTTTTAACATAGAATATGTATGGGTTAGATTCTAAACAAAAGGTCCATAGCATCTAAGGCAGTATCGAAAAGGAATCTTGTTTTGTTTCTTTAAAAAGGTTTGAACCTTTTGTGCATATTCCAAATCTCTTTCCTCTAATCACTTGTTTTTATTCAAAAACACTCTTAGCATATCCCAAAAGCTTTTTAACACTTTAAATTACTATTTTATCCATAGTCAAGCTTAACTAAACATTTCTTTATTGGTTTCAAACATTTCTTACTCCTGATGCTAGCTTAACTAACTTTAGAAAATTTTCATCACTATTATACTTATAAATACTTTCTAAATTTATAATCAAACTGTATTACTAATTAATACTTAATCTTTGAAAAACTTTCCTATATATTTTTTAGCATGAGAGTTGATAGGTAGAGCGGAGGGAGCGGAGGTGATAGTAGGATGTTGGACTTGGAATGTTTTAGAATCTTGTTCAAGTCTTAATGGTCATGTCTTAGTGTCATATTCTAAGAGTAGAGCTAGTGCAATACCCTGTGAGCTATTCTATCCGAGCATAGGGTACTTGTATCTTGATTCTCTGTGTTAAGTTAGTACCTTAAAATGAACCCAAATAACTATCCAACAATTAGTGGTGAGATGTGTGTACGTGGTTTTGCCAACACCTTGAGAAGATCGGTATGTTAACAAGGCATCTCGATGATACTAGTGTGTTAGCAAGGTGTTTGGATGATTCATGTGTGATATTATCCCCAGTAAAGTTTTGTGTAGAAATGATTTGAGTAGATTTAGGTTGTTACTTGGTTACATGGAGTGTTAGAGAGAACTCTTACACCAATACGATAAGGTACTATATATATTTGTTTTTTCAGGATCATAAGTTACCTCAAATCTTAAAACATCAAGATTACGTTGCTTGTTGGACTAATCAATGATAATAAACTGGTGTTTATTGTATTTAATGATACTTGAAATGCATTTGAAGTTGTTATTTGTGTGTACATGTGCATGTGGTTGTGTATTCTATACTGGGTGCAACTCATCCTTTAGGGATCCTCTTGTTTTTTAGTTATAGGTATTGGTTCAATAGATTGTGCGAATGTGTAAGGAGTTAGCTTATGATTATGCCTATGAGGATGCTGGAGAGTTCTAAGACCACTATTATGATGATGGAAGTGAGAATACATAATTATGTTGTTGCATGACTTGTGTTTAGGTGATTGGACTCTTATAGTTTTGTGGTTTCTATTTGTTGTTATCATTTGGACTTGTTCATTTTGTTGGGGAGTTACTTGTGACCCCAATAATGGCATTCGTTCGTGTTTTGTTATTATAGGAGTTATGTAGACTCTAGCTATTGTTATGCCCTAAAGTAGCAAAGTCGTAATAGTCTTACCGTGTAAATCAACATATGATAGTAACCGACCTTACAATCCCTATTATAGATACGATTTACATAAAGCATCTACGACTCATCGTTTTGAAGTAAACAGTCATTCATAATTAAAGATAGAATTTATATATATAATTAAAAAACTTTAAGTCACATTTACATAAAGATACTCATGTTATCTTACATTCCTAGGAAATATCCACATGTTAAGGTAGTTTGATAAATAACATATTACATATTCGATCCAAAAACTTAAGAGTTAGTAACAAAACTCTAGAAGACTTGATTTTATTAACTAGCTTGATCCTCACTCCCCTATAGCTTAGCACTTGATGTGTTAGGTAAGTACACCTTATCAAATTGTAATAGTGGATTAAGTCTAAGTGTCGATCCCTCACGGACTCTAATTACTAATACTCACTAGGTCTTTATTATCTAATCGGCAAATTAAATTTCAAAAAACTTAAAGAAATAAATCTAAATTATTGCTAAAACTAATTTAAAGATTAACTAAGATGCGAATCAAGAATTAACATGAAAACAATTCAGTTGGAAATTAATTTAAGATTCAATGTTGTACTTAGATCTTACTTTCCTTAAATCTAACATCTGATTTTCCTAACGATAATCTAATTTATTTTTTAATTTTTCTTGATCAGGAGAATTCTCTACTAAAGTTAATTACTTTTTCAAATCAATTAACCCTAATCCTAAAATCACTTATTAGAATTTCTTCTCAATAGTATGATATAAGATTGCATTATTGAACAATAAATTCTTTATGTTTTAATTTAAAATTTTGAAAGAATTTTGTAAATTATCTCTAATTTTATAATAATCCTCATTAATAATGCTTAAATCTAATCTTATAAGAAATCTTTTAATTCTCTTATAAGATATTAAATTGTAGATTACTACCCGTAAAAAAAATAACCTAAATCATGAAGTATACATAGTTAAACTAAGAAAATACTAAAGAATTAAATTAATCGAATACTAATCATATTATATGAGTAGATCTAGGTTCCACAAGACTTATATATGAAAGATCTACTCTTTACATATCCTAAAATAATAATCTAAAATCAAAGAGTAGAGAAAAATAAAAAGGATAAATCATGAAATCTAAGGAAAAAATTGAGTCTTAAAATCTTCTTTATGCCTTATTTTCTTGAGTATATTTGGCTTAAAAAACTCTCTAAAATTCATTCCAAAAAGTTTTTTTTTTAAACAAATCCTAACAAGACTTTATATAGGAAGAGATAAAAAAGAAAAAAAGATCGGTTGGAAAAGTGTGACCGAGGACACGATTGTGTCTTTTGGTTGTGTCTTAAGTTATAACAGTTGAAGACAAGCTCTAAATGCACTTATAAACGACATAGTCATGTGTTCGATTGTGTTGTTTTTCAAACCTTCATAATTTGCTCATTTTATCTCCAATTTGAATGAAATTTATTTCTATCTTCTCGCTTTCTTGTGTAGACTTTTTCAAAACTTAGAAAACAAAATTTTATTCAAGTAAGTATCATTATCTAAAAAATAAACTCAAATTTTAAGAAAAAATCATGAAAATTTACTAAATTAAAATATAACCAATTTGGAACTTATTAGCACTTCGAAAAGATATTGACTTCAGGATGATTATAGAACGGCATATCAGTCGTTACCTATACGAAAATTTATAAGGGTATGAGTAATCAACAGCTTAGTAAGTTATGATGGAGACTTAAGAATGTATAATAAACATAAATAAGGTTTCCAAACAATTAATTATAAGTAATATAACATGCAAATATCATTACACAATGTGGTTTGGTTCATTATGAAATCAGAGTAATTTCACCTACTTTAATTCGAGTTAAGGAGTGTCATCTTTATGCAACAGCTTACAACCAAATCTAGGTTTGTGCAATGGAAACACTGTTCCCCTCATAGCTATCCTTCTAACCATTGCCCTAATTCTTACTGTGTCCTTCTCTCTTGTCACTTAGTTCAGTTAAGGGTGAAAAAAAGACCATTATGTTCTCCAACTCTCTCTTTTTCGAAAATGTTGGTATTTGGTTGGAGAATCCTAAATATCTTTTAAAGGGTTGTAATGCATGTTTAATTGAGGTATTTATATTATTTATAATTAAGTTCGATTTAGGGTGATCAAACAATCTCACACTACTCAATTCACAACAGACCATCCAACATAACATAAGTTTTCAACAAGTAATGAGAAATTCACAAGCATACATGCATATAACTACTTACAAGCATAATCATATACAACTCTAAGCCTTCGAGTACTTTAATATAGCACTTTAAAATACAATGAAGTATTAAATCCAACTTACCTAAAGCCCTCAGTTGGCTCACTCGACTTATCGTAGGCCAATTATCTCTGCATGTCTCATAATATAAATGCTTTTTTAGTATTTATATCCTTATAATATGTAAACTTTTGGTTATGATTTGACTTAATTTTCCATATATATATATATATATATTATTTGTTTCTCATCTATTCTAGGCTAGTTTCGGAATCGATTTTTGAATTTAGTATTTAGGTTCTAATTTAATTTCAACTACAAGTGTTATATGTAAATTTTGAGTTTTCATTTCGAACCATAATGTAAAATTAATCACATTATGTTCGGGCATTCTAAATATCACTTTTAACCCTTAACTAGTATTCTAGTTTGTACGGTACATCTTAGTCCTCATGTAATTACCTAATTTACTCTCGATATGAGAAAAATTTATATTTTTCATATAATTACCAAAATTTAAGTTTCATATCAAATTTATTATTTATTATTATTATTATTATTATTATTATAGTAACAATTTGAACCTGATATTTTATATTTTTTATAAATTCAATTTTACATATTATCAATTTACACATATTCACTACATATTACGCTTAAAAACTACATTTAATACTCTAAATGCTACAATTGTCATGCTATATAAGATATTAATATCTTAAAATACCTAATTATACACTAAATCAGCAATATGTGAAATTAGATTTATAATAAATACAAAATATTAGGTTAAAATTGATACTATAATAATAATAGAAATAATTATCCATTTAATTACTAAATTAACCCAAAATCATCCATTTTATACATCATTTTAAGGGTTAAAAATTATCTAAAAATTTCAAAAATTCAATTTTGAAAAATCTCTTCATAACATTGTTCTACATCCTCTAATAGCCTATAAAAAAAAAAAAATTAAGCTAAAAACTACACTTGTAAGGCTGTTTATTTCTAAATTGAAGTGAACTTGAGTTTACGGGATTTCTTAAGCACTATAGTTTATACATTTCTCAATCTAAATTCATCAAATTAAGAATTTCCCTTAAATCTATATACATAAAAACATCATAATACCAAATTTCATAATTTTCTAAACACCTTTAATATTTTTACAAAATTAAACAAAATCGAGTTAAGAATCGGACTCACCTGTTCGATGGACTTCCAACCACCAGTAGTGTTCTTAGGGGTGTCGGTAAGGCTAGGCAATGGGGATTGGGTGTGGTGGTGGTGGCAGTTTAGTTTCAAGTGATCGTTGGTTATAAGTTCTTTTTCTAAGCTCTAATTATACACTAAATTTGCTATTTTTGGTAGAAAACCCTAATTTTCCCTTTTTAATTTCTCTCTAATTATCCTTGATTTTTGGTTGACCAAATGAGCTCCACTTGAAGGTTGGGGTATTTATAGAGTTGTTTGACATTTTTTCTTTAATTTTTGGATTGACATTTGGCCTTTATCTCTCTCTCTCTCTCTCTTTTTTTTTTACTTTCTAGTTGCCTTAATTTGATTGGTTAATTTTTCCTACTTAATCCTAGTTTGCTTTGCCTCAAATCTAGAAATTTCTACAATTTTTCTTATTTTTCCTAATTTTACATTGATTTTTTTTGTAATTTTTCTTAATTATTTAGTATTATTTTAGTTTATTTAGGGCATTTTAAGTAATTTTGGATATTTTTACTTACACGTAAATACATATGGAGTATAAGTAAATACTTCTAAATATTATTTATATTATTTTATGATTTTTAGTTTACATATAATTTATTTTTATCAACTTATTAGTTATCAGAACTTATTTTACATATTTTTGAAAAATAATAGATAATATACTTATAATTTGATATTATAATATTCTATTATTTTATTATTTATTTTCCTAAATTCAAACTTATAGATTTATTTTTACTAATACTTTTAGCTTCGTTGTATAACTGAGGCTCGATCGAACACTTTATCTGATCGCTCTAAATTTTATGTATTGAATCCGAACTTCTAATTGTAGGGCTTACAGCTATCTTTAGTAGTTCATTTATTGACAACAAGTTATGCTTATCATTAGTTGAGTTGAAAGATAGTTGATCGTTATATAGTATTGTGGATTGAGTGGATAGTTGAGCCACCTTTTTTATGTGATTTTTAAGGAGACTTATGTTTAAGTGTTGGTAGATAATAAGAGTTCTATGTAAATTGAATAGATTAAAGGTTCTAGATGCCTTAGTGTGTTATTAATTAGTAATGACATGTAGTGAGTTGTAGCGTTTCATGTTCAAGGGAATTATAACATATATTCATCCTCATGACATAACAATTAACACATTAATCTCCATATGTGCAAACAGAGGATAAACTTAAACCTCTAGAGACCTTCCTAGCACTTTCGAAATGACTCTAGGTACTGGCCAAAAGTCACCAAACTTCCAATCTTGTATAGGAGATTATTAAAAACTAACCCCTTGGTTTCTTATAGAACAAAGTGAGTACTAAAATGATAAATTAAGAAGAAAAAGAATCAAATAGAGCACAAACTTAAGTTCACATTTAGCAGTAAGCAATAAAGTGTGGGTGCAGATGCATTTGCATGTGATCTCCAAAATCTCTCACATGGCCATTTTAACTGATGGTAATCTTTTCCATACGTTGCCTATAGTTGAAATTGTTTTGATGTCCATTTGACTCTAGAATAGTTGCTTGACTAGCATAAGCCCAACTATTATACTTCCAAGCTTAACACTTAAACCTTAACAACATAGCAAGGTAGCTCATATTTCTTTTTTTTCTTTCTTTTCCTTTCACCAACCACAAGCAAATCTAGAGGACCAATCCTAGTAGGTTACTCATTATTGGATCTATTTGATGATTATGCCTTAAACATACTAGGTTGATTCAAGGATCAAACCACAAACTTACTAGGTCAATTCATAAATCAAACCACAAACTTTAGGTTGATTCGTGGATTAGACCACAAACTTACAAGATCAATTCATGGATCAGACCATGAACTTACAAGGTAAGGATTGGTCCATAAACTTATTTACCGATGAATAGGATTTAATTTACTTTAGCAATTTCTCATTAGCACTAAACTTGTTACACTTAGCATGCAAACTATGCAAGATGATAATAGTAGTAAAAAATCCTATTAACAAGGACACCAAATTGAGAAAACAAATACTAAATCGCACATAATAAAAAATAAACATTAAATTGTTAAAAACTGAAAGTATAGGGACTTCTTTTTATCTCTTTATCGTGACTAAAGCCATTAATTTTATAACAGTGGTGAATTTTAAATTTTAATATGCCAAAAAGAGGACCTTGTATTTTCATGAAAGCTCAACGTGGTACCTCTAGTATTAATTCAGTTACGAGCCCCCTCAAAAATTTATTGTGGCTTATTAAGTCCTCAATCACGAATTGGCTTCTAGCTTCCTCACATAGAAATCCTCTCTCATGTGAGAAGTCATGGAACCGTGACTCTATTCCCATCCATTTGAATGGCCATGCAGAACATTCAACTCTAATGTTTATTCATTTACCGTGCAAAATACCATTTGTGTCAGTCTCTTTCGGTTTCTTTTAACAAATATTGTAAATAAAATTCAATAAAAAATGTACAAAGACTATCTTTCATTTATAAGTATACTCTCAATAATCATGTGATATATACACTTTATAAAATTTTAATAGAATAAACAAATAAAACTTGCTTTAAATAGTTTTTATTGAGTGCCGTAGACCAATTGATCTTAAAGTTGTATTTATATGTAGACTCGTGCAAAAGCCGGTTTCAGTCCAGAAATCGGCTCAGCCTAAAAATGGGTGGGCTTAAACCGCCCCTTAAATTGTTAGGCCTTAAGGATTTAGGCGGTTTAAGGGGTCGGAATTGTTTGAACTGGTGGGTCGACCCGATCGGTTTATTCCCTTGAGAGAGAGAGAGAGAGAGAGAGAGAGAGAGAGAGAGACCATTAAATTGTAAAAAAATAATTTGATATTTATTAAGTTATTGTATGTCAAAACTACTATTTTTGCGATGATGAAATATAATTTTCTAAAAATAATATTATCAAACTAATAATAAAGAATTAGTCATAGATTGATTATGTGATAAGAACGGATGAAAAATTCAATTTAAGTTAATATAAGTATTTTTTATAAAATTTGTTAAATATTAAGAACTTGAATATAGAGAAATTATAAAATTTGAGGACAAAAAATAAAAAAAATTGGAATTACATTAAGTCGGAAATTAATAAAAAATTAGAAATTATTAATAAATTAGTACAATAAAAAAAAAGGAGGTCATATTTAGAGAAAAAAATAGGCAAAAGTTAGAAACTAGATCAAATCGAAAATTAATAAAAAATTAGAAATTATTAAAATTAGTAAAAAATTAAATATTAAAAATAAAACGGCTTAAGGACTGGTGAACTAGTCTAGAACCTTGACCGGCCAAGCCAGTCATGGTTCATCCCACATTTAGCATGTGAACCGGCGGTTCTAAGCTGATTTGGCCAGATAACTACTTTTATATGTACCATATCTTAAAAATCACAAAATTCATATTTAAAAAAAAAAATTCAAAGAATAGCTGTTATTCATTGCAAGAAAGATGTATAATTTTCCATACAACAAATTGGAAAATCAGCTACAAGTTGGTATCATCTGTCCTATTAAATATTAATGCCCAAATTATATTATTTTATCTCTAAACAACATTCTTACGAAAAATTAGAAGGCTTTCCAAGTAAATCAGTGAGAACTTGTAATATATGGACCATCAATATCCATTTATAGTTAGTACAAGGTTTATCCATTACCAAATTGCAATAAAGCACAAAACTGCAATTAGTTCAATTATTTTTCACTGAAGGTGGTTCGAAATAAATAAAGCTAAGATATTTTCAATCTTCTAAAATTATAAATGTGAACCTAGTATAGATTATTTTATACAAATCTGATCTATCTGCATGTTAACTGGGATCATAATGGTACGAACGCAATCAGTCCTATTGTGTTTTATTCTTTTCTCTAGGGTTGTCTCTACATGGCCGCGGTGTGAAGCTGCTCGTATGCTCGTAGTCGTAGGTAATGCAATCATGCTCTTGCACTTTGAATTTTTTTCTTTTCTTTTCTGTTTTTTTTTTTTTTAAAGTTCATAATTGAAGATACATTAGACATCTATACTTATACATACATACATATATATATATATATATATATATAATCTATTGGGTCTTAAAAGCTCAGCATGCCTGCGCATTCACGAGTGCAAAATGTTGGGGATTCTTTCTTTTTCGTCTTACTGGGTTTCGCTTTTGGTGTGTTCTAAATTGGACTCTTTATGCTAATTATTAGGTGCTGAGTTTGATGGGCATGGCAGGCGATACACATCCTCAATTTCCAATATGCCATTTGCTGATGCTAACAGGAAGCCCTGCACTCAGAGAAGGTACCACTAGGTCCCTCGACGGCAAAATGTCATGGGAAGACACATTGCAAATGTGATAAGCCTTGCTAAAATGGGGTTTTCTTTTCTCCTAAGTCCTATATTTTAATATATGCAAGTTTTGCATCACCACTATGTTTACTAGGTTTGTGGGAGAATAAGTTGAATAAATAATGGAACAACTACTAATACTCCCAGCATCACCAAATGTTGTTACATATTCCTTATAAGACTGTTCACTCTATAATGTAAACAGCATAAAGCTGATGACATACCTCCATGTATGTTGTCTTAGTTTCATTTAAAAAAAAAAAAGAAAGACAAATGCACATTAGATTGTGACAAAAAGAAGATAACATTATAATGAAAATGGCTATTAAAACTGTAAACAAGTCGAGTTAAAATGATATAGTATTGAACTTGATTCAAGCTTGATTATGCTTATAATTGTAAACTTAAGCTCGACTTGAAGTACTACTCGAGAAGCTCAAATATGACTTAATTAAGCTCATATTTGACTCAATAATCTTAAATAACAACAACAATAATAATAATATCTATACTCGGCTTAAACTCGATTAGTATTTAGACTCAACTTGAGTTTAATTAAACTTTTAAACTTATCGAGCTGAATAACATAAAGTTTAAGTTCGACTTGATAAGCTACTCAAGTAGCTCAAGCTTTGGAATTGAGTTGAACTCGAGTAATTATTGTGTGGATCTCAAGTAACTAGCAAGTAAATCGCAAGTAAGGTCGTAAGTAAATTTATCTCATTTACACTTCTAACGGCCACTGGTCTTTTAAGTGCTTAAAATCCATATAGTAACATAAAATGATTTTATTTTGACCTTAGTAAATTCAATATTCCTAGCAAGTTATTTTTTACAATAAATATTAAAAGGATTTGTTAGTTTGAATAGATTGTCACTGAAAAATAGACACTATGATGCTTAGAAAATTTAATAATCCTAGCAAGATAAAATGATATTGCTTTTGACCTTAGTAAATTCAATACTCCTACCAAGTTATTTTCTACAATATGTTAAAAGGATTTGTTAGTTTGAATCAATTGTCACCGGCAAAATAGGCACTATGTTGCCTCTTGCGTTTAGTTTAAAACAAATCGAATTGAAATTTTTGGTTTGTTTTGTTGGATGAAAAATTTTTCAAACCGATAAGATGGTTCTATTTGGAAAATCGTGAAAAACTGAACCAAACTAAATGGCGCCTACGCCTTTTATAGTTATCAATTATACCCAATTTGTCTTATTAGAGTATTTAACCATTATAAATGTTGTATGGTAGTTAAAGAGTTCGGGTGATTTTAGTTATTCACTTTTTTTTTTCTCCTTTTTGCCAAATCTTAGTTATTGATTTTGAAATTAAGCAAATTGAAACGGAAACATAAAGGATCAAATTCAAATCCAAATCCAAAACGAACTTAGACATTGTTATAAATATCGTAAGGTAGTTTAAGAATTCCAAGATTTTACTTATTGATTTTAAAATTTGATAGAAACGGAAGCAAACAGGATTATATCCGAATACAAAAGATAATTAGAATATGTCCAAGGAGCTATGAAATTAATTTAATGTGCTGAACATAATATAATAGAGTTCTGGGCAATTTCCTTAATTCATTGTTGGGGCAAAGCTACTGGAGGAAAAAAAAAAAAAACTTAATGTATTGGACTAAAACTAAAAAATTTGTATCATATATTTAGTAATACAAAAATCTATTTTACAGTATAGAATAAATATATCTTTAAAATTTTGAAAATAATCATAAACTAAGTTCCCAAATAATGATATTGATCTTTATTTTAATTTATAATATGAATAATTGATTTTTTAATTTTTCTAATCACAACAATGTGTATCTAGTACTACACATAGAAAATGTAATATAAGAGAGCCGAATTATCTTGTTCTCAACATATTGTGTCGGTTAAATCTTTTATCCACTTGTTGCATATGCTATAGAAATCCATCATATAATATATATATATATATATATATTATATTTTGGTGCATATATCGCTATATTTAAGCATTAACATATACGGTTTCGATTGAGTGCAATGGTTTAATTTGATATTTATCGCAGAGCATATTGGACCGGAATAAGGCTTGAGTAAATAAGAATGCTGTTTAATAACATTTTGAATAAAAATCAGACATCTCATCGGGTGGAAATTTGAAGGATCAAAATTTGAAGAAGATCCTAAAACATTTCTAGGTCCACCATCCTACTATCACCCTACTCCACCTATCAACTCTCATACTTAAAAATATAAGGGAAAGTCTTTCAAAGATTAAGTATTAATTAGCAATATAGTTTAATTATAAGTTTATGAGGTATTTATAAGTGTAATAGGGGTGAAAGTTCATTAAAGTTGGTCAAACCGGTATTCAGGAGCAAGAAATGTTCAAAACCAATAAAATTTATTTATCCATATTTTTATTTTTGTTTCAAAAACTTTAATTTGAGTCATAGGAGTATGATTGATAATTTGTGTTATCGTGTCATATCTCGCTTCCTATTTAAATGGGTTTGTATTCGAAAAATCTAAACCCATGATATAACCCTTTTATTAATTATGTATGAAAATCTAAACCCACAACTTAGCATGTCTTGTGTCCATGTTAAACCCATTTATATTATGGCTAATAATTTGTGTCATCATGTCATATCTTGTTTATTTTAGATTGATATTAGTTTATTGATTAAAGAGTTATAATTAAATTATAAAATATACATAGATATAAAGAGAAAAAAACAATAATAATATTTAAATTTTACAAAAACAAATGATATATTATCTTCATACTTAATAAAAGATACAACCTAAACAAAATTTTTTAATAAAACAAAATCTTGATAAATTAAAAAAAAAGTGGAAATTTAAATTATATAACATTATTAAATGAAGTGGATATATGATTAAATGGATAATAATATTAGTACTGGTATTGATTTTCGAATTTATATATTGTTTCTTAGATTTTCAAAGGAGGCAAACAAAGGATTTACTTATAAGTTTGTAATGTTTTAGTTATTTAAACCATGATGCAATAGGAAAAATATATAACTAAAAATATTACATATATTTAATTAAGATTTATCACTTAGAAAGAAATGATTTATGTAACAAAATAAGTATAGAAAAATATATAATGTGTCTTGTGTCCTATGTTTATGTTTGAAAGCTTGACCCGAATTGAGATACGAATTTAACCATATTTAAACAGATTTGATTTGTCTGTATCTTATGTTAAATTTTTTTAAACATTAACCCATTTAAATCATGTTATGTTGTATCTGAATTCATCGTGTTTGGAACCCATTTGAATCTGTTTAAATTATATTATGTTGTATCTGAATTCATCGTGTTCGGAACCCAAATTGCCAACCCTACACAAGAGTTGAGGATGATAAAGAACCAAATTGTTGAGGAAGAGAAAGAATTGGTTTGTTTTAGTTTTGCGGAGCCAGATACAAATGCTTTTGGCCATTCCTTTAGGTTTATACTTTTGTAGATCCATTACCTTCCATATATATTTATTTTGGCTAGCATTATCATGATGTTGAACAAGAACCTTGAGTAATTATAAACAAAATAGAAAATTAGAGTCATGATAAATTATAGAAGGATACTTAATATTACAATTGGCAAAGTGGTAATTTAAAAATTAAGATAATCACTAGGTGGGGATAAAATGGGATAGGCCTTATAGCTCATCTTACATTAAAAATTCATCATGTCATGAAACCACAAGTTAATATATAAAAATATACACACATATATACATATATATATACATACATATATATATGAATAATGAAATTTACCAATAAAAAAATTGCTCGATCTGCATTTATCAATATCAATAAGAAAGGGTAACAATATATTTATTAGGATCAATTATGTACCTATATATACACACACACACATATATATAGTTTGAAATACACCCACAAAGCATGTATAAAAATAACGGAAAAGTACAAAAAAGTTTTCAATATTTACCCTTTTTTATTTTAGTTTTTAACATTTTAAAAGTTTCATTTTAATCCTTAACATTTGCAAAAATTTACAAATAAATTATTCTAACTAATGGCATTAGATTTTGAATTGCATAATGGTACGTGTTATTGTTCTATTGGTCTACATATTTTAATTTAGTAAACAATATAATAAAATATTAAATAATTAAATAAAATAAAAAAAGAAAAATATTAATATATATATGTATATAAATATATATTACTTAATAACATATATTATTTTTCCCGACTTTCATAATATACATAATATATGTATTATTAGTATATTTAATTAAATCAATTATTTGAACAAATCAGATTTTATCACATATCTATACTAGTTGCAAAACTAACAGAAGGACTTCATAAATTCTTACAAACATTAATAATTGAAATGAAACTTTTGAAACATTAAGAATTAAAATGAAAAAACAAGTAAATATTAAGAATTTTCTTTTACTTTTCCCTAAAAATAAATACCGTTAAATTTATGATATTTAGAGAATAGAAAACCTTAGACATGTGGTGTAAGAATTGAATTTGAACAATATGTTTTTTTTTTTTTGTTGTCATTATAAGATGTGGAATTATGGAACTTAAATGGATAGATATGGAGTGGTTGAAAAGTTAGTTTTTAATAAAATGGAAATAATTTAATGGAAATTCAATTATTATGGGTGTAGAGTCCAATATAATGTATATTTGCTTAAATTTATAGAAGGTAATAGTTGTACTCTAAGAAACTCTGCTTTACTTATTTATTTATTTTTGCTAGAGTAAGAAACTTTGCCTTATTAACAGTATAGTTATACATAAAAATAAAAATTTCATTCTTTTCCAAATATATAAGCACTTCAGTAGCAAACAGTTGGGCCATCCAAGCCCGCTGAATGGGCTGGGCTCATTAGGCTAAGTTCAACTACGACTAATACCTGTCAAACCCAAACACTATTAAAACCTACAGTCCAAGAGAAGGCAAGCCTATATCTGATTTTAACTTTGCCATTTCGTTTAAATTGTCGTTTCAAATATTAGCTCACTTTGCGTGCATCGTATTATAGGAACTATGATGCTGAAAGTGAGAGGCAACAAGGAGTTGAAAACTTCTATAGAGAGAGGCACATAAACCAGACGTATGATTATGTAAGCATATTAAATTTAAGTATATCAACATCACGCCTAGGATTCATATCTACTGTCTCTATTTAGACGTGTTATGTTCTAACCTGTTATATCCAAATATTTAAGTTTCATCTAATCTGCTTGGGTGTTGTATTATGTTTAATTAATAATTGATCACATTCTCACTTTTTAATAGGTTTGAGAAAATGAGAGAAGTATATGGGAAATTAGATAGAGCGGAGATAAGCATATGGGAATGTTGTTGTGCTTTTGAATGACGTGGTTGATGAAAGTGATCCTGACTTGGAAGAGCCTAAAATCCAGCACTTGCTTCAAGCTACTGAGGCCATTAGGGAAGATTACCTTGATGAAGATTAGTTGCACTTAACTACTCTTATTCATGGTAAGTGACACGATCCTAATTTATAAAATTCATTTTGATAATTTACTATGATATTATCTGATATGAAAATATAGTTATAAACAATGAAAGAAACAACATTTAGGTCTTTTATTAGTCCAACCTGTTGGCACTAGAAGGACATACTAATACCATTTTCCTATTACTCCTGGTTCTAGACATGCCTTAAGTTTATGCTATCTTGTTCGTGATTTAATCTTTTTATAAGAGCATTCAAATACGACATTAACTTAAAAACAAGTTAAAAAATCTAAAATTTTGTCTTTGTTATGCGGTGAATTTTAAGTTCCAGTAGCATCCCATTCCACTCATTAATTTCATTTCATTTTATTCCATTACAATCTAAGATCTTGGAAAAGTCTTGCTTCTCCTTTGACTTTGGACCTTAACAAGGTAAAAACCTTCTTATTTATGATTGAATTTATCGAACTAATGACCAACATTAGGAAAACAAGGAAAATCTCACCTAATACATGTTTACAATAGTATTTTAAGGAAAATTCAGACTACAATAGTCCTGCTTATGATACCAAATATGGAGTGTACTCTGAAGGTTGCGGATTGAACAACGTGATGATGTCGTTTGGGCACGACGACTATATGTACTTGGTAATTTATTCGATCCTTAAAATCATCAAATATTATTGATATCTTTAAATTAAATTCAATCAATTTTTAGGTGTTTGCAAGTTTGCAAGGAGAGCAAGTGCACTTTGCCATCAGTTGGTCTCTATTATCCGTTACCATTCCTTCTATGGTAGGTGGAAATATTTGTATAAAGTAAACTCAACATCTATAAGATCAACCTTTTTAGATACTTTGGTTACACATATGAAGAGTGAATTTAAACTGCTAGCATAGAGTTAGCCAATATTTAATGAAATAACATAACAATTTTGCAGCATTACATAGAGGGGATGCATACGAACATTTCACAAGTAAGGAAGAGCTTGAAGATCTCAAGTAGATTTGGGTAGCGGTTCAGATCGGTCCTGAACTGGCCTTAAATCATTAGTTCACGGATCACAGTCACGTTGAATTGTGATTGGCCCGTGAGCGGGCGGTCCAAGGGTAGGTTCATGGCCTTTGAATCATTTTTTTTTTCCTCTAAAATACAGAAAAGTCTCTTACAGTATGAATACCAAATGTCCTAATCTGATTGAGTAAAGTGAAGTGGTTGGAGAGAAAATATTTTTTATAGTATTTTATGGTCGTTTGAAATGTGCCTACGTATCTGCTAATTGAAATCAGACTGCTGTAGTTCAATTTGGATTTTTAGAAAATCTTTAGTTTATTGATCAATTTTACGTTTTTAAAAAAGTATTTAAGCGTACATGACTATCTAAGTTAAATTTTTTGAAGGAAAATAATTTTAGTAGGTCATAATTTGAAAAAACCTAATGCTATATCAACACTTTTGGAAAAACCATACTATTTAGTTTTTTTGGACAATTAGAAAAAAGGATTTTTCTATGTTATAAAATTTTTTCGTAAAGAATAAAAAGAAAACTTATTATGTATTATCTTAAGGTAACTGTTTATGTTTGTGAGTAGGAGTAGAACCTGTGGGTGAGCTTGGGCTTTCATCAGATTAGTTTTGGTCACTGAAGTAATCATCCTCTTCGCTTGATGTCTTGTATGATTCTTGTTGTTTATGGGTTGCCTTGTACCAATCTTTTGTGCAAGCATTTGCCTCAACACTTACAATAGATAGGGAGGCTTGACGTCTATCGATGATTAGGCTTGCAGTACTAAATGCTTGCTTAACGGCAATCATTGAAGTTAGAGTAGCAAGTACTTCACGGGCGATACAAGATAATAGTGGGTAGTCTTTCTACGCCTTTGCCATCACTTTAAAATATCGAAGTCCTTGATGGAGATAATTTCTAAAAGCTCGAAATTCATATTGGTGTAGTACTGCATCTTAAACATTGGACCACCAGATCGTTGCCTCTTTAATTTTTGCATCAGTAACTACTCACCCATAAAAGAGTAATGCTGCTTTTTGGTGGGTGGCGAAGAAGAGACTGATGATTGGCCATCGTACTGACTTTAATAGTAGTTGAGTATCTCCTCTAAGTCGACCGTCATTGTTGACACTTCTTGCTATGCTTTCAAATTGTACACGTCTTAAGAATCTGTTAGATCTTGAATGTAACTATCATAAGTTTCTAAATACATTACTAATAATTTCGCTTTACATTGAGGGTCTAGAATAGTTGTTACGAGATAAATGTGAGGAATTTTTTCATAATAAGTTAACAACTTCAACATTATATCATATACGCATATGTGCAGGTTTGGATCCTTACGGGTTTGAAGTAGCATGCTAAGTATATTGACGGCTAACATAACAAACAAATGAACATTGGGCCTGTAAACTTGTGAAAATGTCTTAGTAGCATTATAAAAAATTTTTAAAACTTTAAGTAATTAGATACAAATATCTCAGTTATTAGAGAAAATGTCAACTTCCTGTATGTTGTACATTGCGAAGTCATATAACAGTTCGCTATTAGGATTTGTGCTATGCAACAACTTATAAGTTAAGTTCTAACGATGTTGCACATCCATCTTAAACTTCTGAGGCTTTTTTATGTGCTCCATGTAGAAATTTCTCCACTTTTTGTGAAAGAACAACTTGTCTGTTATTGTTTTGATGATATTCTTGATCGGAGCTATACTATCTTGCAAAGTTGTAATATTATAATTGACACATAAGTTAAGAATATGACATGCATAACGTATGTGGAATAAAATCCATCCCCCCCCCCCTCGCCAACGCTGGTTAACAGTAATTTAGCAAATTAAATATTGATGTAGTATTAGCAATTGCATTTTCAAAACCAATAGAAAACATTTTCCTCATTAATTTGTACTCATTTATGATTTCTCTAATAATTTTATAAAAGTTTTGATTGTGTGTCAATCTTTAAATACCCTTAAAGCCAATAGTTGTTTATTTAGTTGCCAATTATCGTCTACCCAGTGAACAGTAATACACGTATAAGAATTATTATGAAAAGGATCTGTCTATATGTCTGCACATTAGACACTTGCGTATCGAGGGAAGTAAACTTACCTGCGAGCTCCATCTTACCTTTATAGTAGAGCTCCTGCGTGACTCAAGTTATCGTTTTGCGGCTAAGCTATCAAGAGTTGGGGTTGAACATTTCCCGCTCGTATCGACTTCACCACTTTGATGCACTCGTGTTGAATGAGAGGTGCATATTCGCCAGGTATTGTATCAGGTTATTTTTATGCCTCTCGTCATCATACCTCATTAGCATTTGTCTGCATGAACCATCGCTTCAAGCAATCGGTTCCTGCATTTTATCTATTCTTATCTTCCCGGGATGTTTTGACCTTAAGTGCCTGTTAAGGATACTATATCCCTCTACTGTTTTCTACGAGTAATTGCATTGCAGTAGTTGCAGAATGCCCTCATGTTCCTCTTTTCATCTGTACCTTTACGAAAATAAGTAGTAAAAATATTATACTTATTGAGTTTAGGGAGCTTACCTAAGTCGGATGGTCTTGAACTATTGGACCCATATTGTCCCATATGTTACTTTTCTGTTTTGGGAATAATTTCTATGTTATCCTCCTTATCCTTGAACATGCTTGGAGAGAACTCATCCGTAGGGGAGGAGGTTCGAAATCGAGAGGTGGCATGCTCCAGTAACTCATGCATTGATGTTCAACGTCAAAGGTAGGAGGTGGTGTGTTGCGATTATTCGTGCGATGAGGTTCTACATTGAAGCTCGGAGGTGGTGTACGTTCTTCTTCTACGTTCTCAACCATATCGCGTATCATCTGCTCATTCAGGTTGTACTCATTATCCAAGTACGTTTGAACGTTCTTAAACCGTTGTGGTGCAGACGACGTATTGGAAATTCCAATGCTCTTACCCTTGCTCTTACCCTTGTCCTTACTAAATTAAATGGGTCTATGCTCAAAAATGGGTTGCTTTTCATTTTTCATTTTTTTTAATGGCTGGTCTTCTACCTAAAGTTTGATGTATGAACCATAAATCGATATAAATGGTATTTGATAAAGTATTGAAGTTTATTCTTTCTATATATGTTTCTTTCGGATTTCTATATGAATGGTCTCTGGATCTAAGCCAACAAAAAAAAAAAAAAAGAATTCGAATTAAAATTGAGATTCTTCCTATATCATAATAAAATTCTCCAATCAAATCTTAAAAATGACTATATAGTAAGAAAAAATCTACAGAATAACTAAAACAGGTATACTACATATAACATACCATGTGTCTATATATGTGTTTGTTAAAATGGTAAAATCGATTTTTCTTTCTCGCGAAACACAGTACATCTTGTTGGCCACAAAAAGAAAGTTAGTCGGATTCGTGCCTCATATTTGTTGTAACTGAATTGCTTATTGTGTTATTATTAATCCAATCCAATGTTCTATATTTTAGAAAATTATAATTTTCGTGCCAAAAAAGGGAAAAATATTTGTTATCCATTTGAAGAACGAAGTACAAATTCAGGTACCAAATTTTTCATACAATAAGGTGGAAAATCAACCTCAAGTTTAGGTATCATCTGTCCTATGAAATATTAATACCAAAATTTATACTATTTTATCTCTAAACAACATTCCTGACTAAAAAACCAAAAGTCTTCTAATAGTAAAGCAGCGAGAACTTGGAACGTATGGACCATGACTGTCCACTTATGGTCAATACAGGGTCAATCCATTACCAAATCGCAATGAAACATGAAGCTGCAATTTGATCAATATTTTCAACGAAGGTGGGCTCGGAATAAATGAAGCTAACTATATTTTTAGTCTTCTAACAATATATATATGACACTAACATAGATTATTTCATAGAAAACCGGTTTCTTCATTTGCTTATTTACTTCTTAACTTAGAGAAATGTTAATGGCACAAACGCCATCAATACTATTGTGTTTCGTCATTTTTCCTATGGTTGTTTCCACATGGCCGCGGTGCGAGGCTACTCGTATACCTTTGGGTAATATGATTATGCTCTTTAATTTTATTTATTTATTCATTTTTTCCCTTCACTTTGCTTTTTAAATTCTTGAATGAAAATATATTCAAAATCTGTATAAGAAGTTTATTGGATTTTGCTAATCGCCGTCTCCGACATTCTTAATTTAAGGATTTACACTTTATCTCTGAGGTTATAAAATATATCCATATTATTTTTCTTGTTTTTCATCTTCGGTGTTTGTGTGAATGGATTTAATAGTTCCAACTTTCAACAGCAGGGGAAGAGAAGTGGTCCTATTGCCCTATGATTGCTTGTGTCCCAAGCCTCAAGGCAACATGTTTTTGCAAGTGTTGTGCTCCTCTTCCTGCTGTTACCGGTGCTGAGTCTCCAAATGTATCTCCATGAGCTTGTACGTTTCATCAGGTGTATGAGAGAATAAGTTGAATGAGTATAGAATTGCTAACATACTCCAGCATCATTAAATTATGTTATCTACTCCTTGTAAAACAGATCGCTCTAGTCTCTATAATAATATAAATAAGAAAGGTTAATGATAATATAGTTTTAGTTCGACTCAAGTTCAAATATAATATTATAAGAAACTTTTAGAAAACGACCAAGACTAAATTATCGTATTACTAGGCTGAAAGTCGTCAAATACAACTTTCACTCAAGCCAGCTCAAAATTCCAAAACTTAGATTTGATTAGAGCATGTAAAATCGCGGGTCGACGCACATTGACCGAGGATACGAGGAACGGCTGAAAGTTTGCTTAATCATTGTAATGGAATCCTTCGCTGATTAACGTATCTAGTCAGAGGCACGTTTCTTTCTGCCTTTTCCTTCTTTTTTATTATATATATATATATATATATATTAATTTTGATTGGTTGTTTAAGTTTGTAGGAACCACAACACTTAAAAAAAAAAAATGTTAAAAGGAGATCTTGCCAAGGAAGTCATTGATAAAGTAGTGAGTTTTTTAAGAGGAGAATTCCTTAATATAATGATGTAGTATTTAGATATATGAAACGGATTCTTAACCATTATAAATAGTTTTAAATTTAACTTCAATTCAAATTATGGACTATCGTATCAACTAGATCCATCTTATATCACCATTTACATGATTCAATTATAGAATGCTGGGACAGAGTTAAGCAATTGAAAAATTGGTAGGATGGTTATGTGTGCATAATTAATAAGTCCATCAAGGGCAACGTTGCTAGACTTGTGTGCTAAGTCAAACCAATCCTAAACCACCGGTTTAAAGGTTAGCACTAGGTTGAATTAGGCTTGACCTTTAAGGCCATGAGCTTGGGCTAGTTCGATAGCCCTTAAATGAGTTCTTTAATTTTTTTCTTTTAGGTAAATTAATGGAAATAATTTTTTGTCTTCTCTTGTATTTATATTTTTCCTCACATTATTGTAACACTAATACTTTATGTATATATTATATACAATGATGATACATAAATAATTTGTTGTTATCTTTAGTTTAAATTTTATTTCATTCTAAAATAATTGATTTGAATCGTATAAGTGTAATGCTTCTTTGATATTATAATGTTAAGTAATGTTAAGCAAAGTGAAAGAAATAACAAAGGAGGAAGATATATTATTCGATTCCTAGAATATATTGTCAATACGGAAAGAAATAAATTATAATGTAACTATTAACTATAATTTGTTATGGTATGTTACCAAATATTATTTCTCATTTGAAAATCTCTCTGAACATTGTAATGTGTTAGTGAATTACTCATGTTATGTAGTATAGAGACTAGATTAGTAGAGTAGGGAAAGGATTGAAATTTGAAAAGGAAAAGGAAAAGGAAAATGATAAAGGGAGAAGGATAATTGGGGAAGAGAAAGTGTAGAGATTAAAGTGGGATGTTGTAAGTCATGAAGAAAAAGGATAAACTCAATTGCAGATGGTGAGATGATGTTTTGGTTTTTTCTTTTTCTTTCTTTTGTTTTTTTTTTCTAAATAAAGCAAAGTTTAAGTGAGCCAAACCACCAATTCATGGGCTCGCCAGGTTGACGGGTTCATTAGGTTGAAACTTCTGAGTCTTTAGGCTCTGATAGTTCGTAAGCTAATTTAGGCTTACCTATCCTTGGGCTAAACTGATTCATAGTTTAAAACTAACCTTTACACAGGTCTAAACATTACTCCTTACTAAGATGAGAAAAACAAACAAAATGATGATATTTGATTGAATATATCTTTATTGAAATGATTTTGAGAGGGATATATTTATTTTAAGAAAAACGCTTTAAAGATTTTTTTATTGTATAATATATATTACGATAAAAACTTTGTGGTTATAAATATTATAAAAATTAACATCAATGTTTGTAGGTGTTAAAAATTTGTAGTAGCAAGTGATGATAAAAGATATGCTGCTGGTCGACCATTAGTAATGACAATTGGTAACCGTGAAAAACACTAATAGAAAATCAAGAAAAGTGATTTTCTTTGGTCATTCCTTTTATTTCTATTAATATTTTCCATGATAATTGACTACAATAACTAATTGTTAGCAGCAACTTTCACCTTTTGACTTTTGGATGCTAAGCGTCTGTTTGATAAGAGGGAAAGTGGAAAGAATAGAATGAGAAGGGAAAAGAACTAGTAAGGAAAGTTCTAAATTCTAATATTTGGTTAAGAGTGGAATTAGGAGAGGAAAAGAGAAGGAGAGGGATAATTCTGAGACCCTAACGATTTTGATTCCCTTCTAGATTGAAAAGAAATAAAGGGGAGGGAAAATAAATAAATTATTGGATTTCTAATTATCACTCCCTTACCATGTTTTCCTTTGTTATCTTTTATATGTATATTGGTAATTTTATATATCTCTTCTTTCTATCTTCTCTAGTGATTAACATTCTTTTACTTTTACTTTCCTTTATTAATTATTATCAAACACATTGAAACTAATACTTTCTTTCATTCGACTGTTTCCTTTCTAGTTTTCTCTCTTGCATACCAAAAAGTGTAAATGTCATTTGTAACAGTAAACTCTTTAACATTACGACATAATATTTGATATTTTTTATGTTCTTTTATTATAAAAATGAGATATAGAAAAATATTCGTGGAACATTACATTTACCACGAAACAAGCACATCTTAGAATATCATTCATTGTGGAATGTAAAGTACGAGACCACAATTGATTTAGCAAAGCACCAGAATGGAAATATCGATGGATCCAAGATTTCAAAATTGTAGCAAAGACTAATTACATTGATTAGCAAAGTACACTGGGCTTGGGTTGTTATTGGTAATGGTCCATGTGGTATTTGGCAGTATAACAAAGATCATTAAGTGGTCTAATTAGTAGGTCCTAAATGAATCTCCAGACTATACAATTTATGGATGGTTGAAAAAAGTTTGTATATTCTGGTCGCCCACACCGGAATAAATTTGCATTCAGCCCTAACATGTCTTGTCTCTTCGGATAGATGCTAGTGCTACCTTCTTATTCACCATAACTAAACAGACTAATTTAGAAATGTTTTTTTTCTTTCCTTAAAATCAAGCTAGTATGTCGTGTTTTTAAGTTATTCTAGCGCAAATTTAGATTATTACGTAACTTTCCATAACAAGTAACCTAATCATTCATTAACTTTCCATGTAAATTCAGTAAGTCCGTAACACTTTTTGAGTGGATCAAGAAAGCGATAATTACAATATTTTTGTGGGTATAACTGAGGTAATGATTTTGATGTATAAAAGTATGGTCCAATATGAAATCTTACAAACATAAAATTTTAGGTGAAAAGTTTGATAAGCAGAAGTTTAGCTAGTATGATATTTAATAGCTCCTGCCTAAAATTATAAAGATTGGATAGTGATTTTATAATTATTCTATTTTCTGAAATTATAAAAATAAATAAAAATTTAGAAGTCTATTAAGAGTAACATGGTAACTTCGCAATATATGGACCATCAATGTTCATTTGTGGTTAATACGAGGACTATTCACTACCGAGTTGCAATTAATGAGACAAAAGTGCAATTAGTTCAATTATTTTTCAGCAAAGACTGTTCGAAAAATATGAAGCTAATGATTCTTTTGTTCTTTGAATAATATAAATATGAACCTAATGTAGATTATTTCACATTCAAAAGCAGAAAATGATGAAGGGAGCTTCTTCTTTTTCGTCTTCCTCATTTTTGGTCTCACTGTTGGTGCGTCCTGTTGATTCTTTTGTATTTATACAAATTATAAGACGTTTTTATGTTACATGACAACGTGAATTATATTAATTAATCACATAATCCAAAATGGGATTTTCTTTTCTCTTATTTTTCAATATATATGCGACAACTCCATGTTTGTGTCCTTCCCCATGGATTAGTATTGTGTCACCACCATGCTAATCTAATAATAAATATTTAATTAAACAAATTAGTAAGAACTTGTAATATGGCCATCAATGTCTATCCATTACCAAATGGCAATGAAACATAAAATTGCAATTAGTTCAAGTTTTTTAACAAGCTCGAAATAAATGAAGCTGACCATATTTTTAGTCGTCCAGATAATATGACACTAACCAACTTAGGTTATTAGAAATTCGGTTTATTTGCTTATCAAGTTCTTAACTTTTAAAATATATTAACGGCACGAACACTTCAATACTATTGTGTTCCATTCTTTTTTTAATGCTTATCTCTACATAGTCACAGTGCAAGGCTGCTTGTATATACCCTCAGGTAATGCAATTATCCTCCTACATTTATATACCTCGGACGACACTTTTGACTTAACTTAAGGATTATATACCATTATCTTTAAAATATGTAGACGTATCGACATTATTTCTCTTCTCTTTATTTTGGATATTTTTACGCTAGGATCCTTGTCCCCAAGCTTAAAAGGCAACATATTTTTGTAAGTGTTGTGGGCCTCTTCTTAAAGGTGAGCACTAGGTTAAACCCAACCTAGAATTGTTGGTTTATGAACAAGTGATTAGTTGAATTAGGCTCAACTTTTAAGGTTGCGGGTTTAAAATGGTTAAGGTGAATTGATGGTTCAAGAATTAAGTTGAAGGTCTTTCAATCGTGCTTTTTTTTTTCAATTTTTTTTAAATTTAATTTTTTACGTTTCTATCAATTACTACTAATAATTTGTTGCCTACTCACGTATTTTTATTTTCTTTCTTAAATAATTTTAATACTTTATATAGATATGTAGTGATACATTGTCAATATGGTTATCTTTTTTTTTGGTGTATTATTTTTCATAATAAATTATCAATAGGAAAGAAATAAACTACAACGTAACTATAAATTGTAATTTATGATGGTATACTATAATGTGATCCATAATGATATAGAAAAGTAGAGAGAAAAATAATACGAAAGTAAGAATGAGAGAGTAAGTGAAAAAACAAAAACTGATGGTGTTTGTTTGTTTTGTGTTTTGTAAATTGGAAGTTTAAGCGATCTGAATCGGCGAGTTGGCTTACTAGTTTAAGGACTGGCTGGATTGGCGATTCATCGATTAGTTTAGACTTGTTTTCATCCGGGCTGGGCCGATTGAAAGGCTTTCCAAATTAGTTTTAGATAGATTCATGATTTGAAATTGGTCCTTGCATAAGTCTACCTCTTCCTATTATTGGCACTATAAAGTGTTCAAACGTAATTTCCATGAGATTGTGCTCCAGCATCACCAAATAATGTTATATGTTCCTTGTAAAATAGTTCACTCTACAATTATAAGTAACCATTGATGATATAGTTTTATATATGTTGTCTTATTTTCGTATGTCTTTTCATTTTCTCTTTCTTAAAAAAAGGAATATACATTACATGGTGAGACAAAAGATAATATCTATATATATTAAAGGAGTAGTTGCTTATTTGACTCTCCTTACAATTACCTTATTATAAGCATCAGGTTATGTTCGTCATCGGTGGAAAACCACTGGAAGGCATCTTATTTATCTCACATGCTCTCATGTCATCCTAAAGCAATAGACAATGTATTCTGCACACAATATAATCAAAATGCATGCAATACACACGTTCCCATATTTAACTGCCTACAACTGGAAGCTATAGAATAAACATTCATTGTATTTAATTGGTGGAAAACAATATAATATGTACACAACATAATCAAAATGCAATAGACACGTTTGCGCATTCCCATATTTAATTGCGCACAACTTTGACCTGTGGAATAAACTTCCACTATGTTTAATTGTCGTCAACTGCTTATATGTGACTTCCCATGTTTCCATGATTTTTGATAACTGCTTTCTCCAAACCAGCCACAAACTGCCGTTTCTATAAAATATCTCCATAATACCTTGTATTCCTTACTTTCTCCATTTCCTCTCACTACTTGCTAACAATCTCTCTTCTCTCAACCTTTTCGTTTGTAATACATAAACTTACTTTTGTATTTTTTTTTTCTATTTGTCTCTCCTCAAAAAAACTCTCTTCGACTTGGTACATATCTATGTTTTTATGTTGTATTCTTTGAGATGGTACTTTTTTTTTTTTTTTTTTTGTAAAGGGGATTCTAATATTTCTATTCTATAATAGGAACTCCATCGACAACTCCTTTGCAATCGGAACTCCAACTTTAGCATTACAGCCACTAATTGCCTTTGAAGCATATCTTTTTTTCTATTTCTCTCTTCTTGCAAAAACTCCCTTTTCAACTAGGTATGTATCTATGTTTTATGCTGTATTCTTTGAGTTGGTATGTTTTTTTTTTTTTTATGCCTGTGGAGTGAATTCTAATATTTCTATTGTACAATTGGAACTCCACTGACAGCTCCCACAGGACCAAAATGCCAATTTCAGTATTGTGGCCATGAACTTTTTAAATCAACCAAAGTGCTATATTTGTGTACGCAAAAACTCTCTCCTCGACTTAGAATCTATCTATGTTTTATGTTTTATGTTTTATTCTTTGAGTTGATACGTTTTTTCTTCCATGTAGAGGAAATTTTAATATTTTTTCTTGTGTGTAAAGGGAACTCTAATATTTCTATTCTATAATAGGAACTCTGTTGATAGCTCCCTTTTGATCAGAACTCCAACTTCAGCATTGCCGTTGCCGTCACGAATTGTCTTCGAAGCATATTCTAGCAAATCAACTAGAGCGATATATCTGTGTGGACGTTGAAAGTCATCACACCGTTTGTCTATGTTATATGTTGGAGCATTTTTTTCGTTTAATGAATGTGACATGATAATAAATTTTCATTTGTTACTTCATTTGAGGTTAAATTTGCAAACTAACCTATTTCATCGAATGTTTAGGAAATTTCGTTATTGATGTGAATACAAGTAATTATTATGTTTGTAAATCATCAACACATGGGATACATGGTTTCTTGATAATGCCATGAAAAGCAAAATAAAAACAAATAGAAACATCCAATGGGATGATTTTGGATAATATAATAGAGAGAGAGAAATAATACATAATACTTGGATTTGAAGGACCAAAAGAAAAAATGTCCAGTCTTCATCTTACGGAATTCGAAAAGAGGAGAAATAATTATTACACGACAAATTGCAAACATATCCATCAAACAAGTGGAAGTTAGTTTCGAAATATGTAAATATAAAACTTCCAAGGACTTTACGCATAATAATGGATATATTATGATAGTGCATTCAAACTTTTTATATCATCCTTCACTGCTATAATCTTAAAGGAGTTATAATATTGTATAACATTTTGTCATTAATCAGAGTTTCAGAAGATGTACTGTAAAATTTAATTATCTTCTTCATATTTTTAATAGAAAAAAGGAAGCAGAATAGATAATCAGTTTCGTTTTACGGCAACGGATTTTCAACAACAAAAATAATCCATCTAATTTCTTTACCAAACAACATCCGATATTGAATCGTTAATTAAAAAGAATATCAGCTTCTTTGAACTCTCAAAATCACAACTCAAAATCGGATTTTAATTAGTAGATTTGTAGCTTAAATTGCATTCAGTAAAGATATAACTTAATATACTATTTATTGTTCATGATTTATTGCCATATTTTAATAGCACAACATATCGCATGTTCGCTATCTAAGTTAGTTTTTTTTAAGCTTTTATAGGACATGGTTCTCACCCAAAATTGAATATTTAATTATTTTCAAACTTTAGCTTTGACATTTTTACGTCTTTTAACTTTTATGTTAGTACATGCATACATATAAGCTATTCATTCAAAATGTATTTCCTTTCTAAAAGGATATGCAATAATAAATGCCGCATCAATGCTTTTATTTCGAAATATTGTGTACTACCAACTT
Source organism: Lumnitzera littorea (assembly GCA_024138015.1). Lineage (NCBI taxonomy): Eukaryota > Viridiplantae > Streptophyta > Magnoliopsida > Myrtales > Combretaceae > Lumnitzera > Lumnitzera littorea. The sequence continues at coordinate 8,739,153 of JAMXBB010000010.1, read as the reverse complement.
TATATTTTGCATATCATTTAAAAAATACCATGCATGATTTTCATTGTTTACAGAATAGGGTGAGATGGTGGAATAATTATTGGATGGGATTATGGTTTTTGAAATCCGAAAAGCTAGGTAAGTTGGTTTTTGAAGCTTACTTTCACCAATGTTCATTCTATTGGACAATGTCTTCATGTAAAATTAAAGATTTAATTATTTCAAAAATTTATTATTGGAAGAGTATATTTTATATTTCTTCTTGACTTATGAATACATATAATATACTTATCTATACTTATTGGTATGTTGTAAAATTCTTAATCTTACAAAGTTTACTATTTCATATTTTAGATGAATAATGGAACCAAATGGAAGATCAAACCATTCATCACCTAGCAGTGAAATGAGTAATGCAAGAAGATCTTTCTAAAGATGTCGTCATTGAGCAAGGATGCAAGCTATACTTGCCTAGCAAAGAGAAGCTTATCTTGCAAGACATCGATTGAATTATAAAGTAAGCATAAATTCTACCTTCAATATCATATCTTCTTAACATAAAAGAAATATTCCTATATGTTCATGCTTAACAGATATTCACAGGTTAGCCCGTTCTCATGGATCAAACACCTATATCCATGATCACACTCCCGATCGATCAACATAGATAGGTAAGAACACATACATACACATTTGTCTCTAACTAAATATGAAATCCACCTTCAATTACTTACTGTTTTACAGTATATAAATAATCACCAACTTGAAGAACTAAACCGTCGAAATGAGTGTCTTCTTAATAGAGATACATATTGGATCCTTGTTCCACCTTCAATATTTCTTTTTGCTAATCCCATTATATTATTACAACTCATCATTAGCCCCCCGTTTAACACATATTCGTTGCATGGCACATTTGAATGAGTCAACTTCCAATGTTGATAGTCATTACTCCATTAGAAGAAACCTACCATCAAAGGTTGCTATAACCACAAGTATGTATTGTATGATTATCTAACACAATAATTATTTACATATCGAGATTCATTCACAAACCAAACTTATTTATTTAGCTTTAATCCCAGCAATATGGCCTATACATCTATACGGTTATCATAATATTGCTAAGAACTCCTATAAATCTTTTAAAGTATCAATAACTTAGTTTTGCTAATATAATTACATGTCCATTTTTCAGCCTTCAAGTACTTTCAACACTTAAATATTTCTTTTTACTAATCCCCAAAATATTGATCCAATGCACATTTAGGCGTCTGTTTAACACATATTCGTCATATGGCATGTTTGGATATGCTAATTTTCAATGTTGATAGTATTCACTCCATAGGAAGCAATCGACCATCAATGATTACCGCTACCTCAGGTATGTTTTGTATGGATATTCAAACTACTAATTACTTACTTATTAATGTATGTTCATACATTATACTTATTTCTTTAACTTTAATGCCAGTAATTAGGCCTATACATCGACATGGTTATCGTAATATCGTTGGGGACTTCCATGAATCCTTTGGATACCAACTACTTGATCTTACTACCACAACAACATGTCAACTTTGTAACGCTTGATTGTTTCAACACGAAACTTCTAAGATATGTTGTTTGAAAGGATGCATTGATTTACCAATTATTTCACCACCCTCCAATCTCCTTGAACTCTTTGATGATTAAAACAATCTTAGTCAACATTTTAAACAAAACATTCGATCATACAACTATATTTTTTCATTTATTTCAATGGGTGTTCATATTGACGATACATTACTAGTTGGAAACCGTGTCATTTATACATTTCATGCTCAAGGTTGTATATACCACAAGATTGGTAGTCTCTTACTAAATTTACAAGAGAGACCAAGGTTTCTTCAAACATATATGTATATGACGTTGACCATGAAATGGAAAATTGTCTTTGTGAGAATCCATCCTTAAGTATTGAGATTGTTCAAAAAGTTCCTTCAATTTTGAATTATCACAATCCTTTTGTTTGTCAATTTTGCCAAATATCTATACTTAACAATGGTGAAGATTATCGCCTTATCATTTGTGAGCACACTGTTAGTCAACATCAATACTCTCTTCCAATCGCTTCACAAGTCATTATTATAATAGTTGGAGGTGAAGAAATTGGTCAGTTAAATGATCGTGACATCATCATACAATCCCATAATGGACATTTGATAAATGTCTACGATAGTACTTGTTATTATGACCATTTGCAATATCTACTACTCTTGCCATATGGAACATATGGAAGAAATATAAATATTACATCAGTAAATGGCAATGAAATCACATGTCGTGCCTTTTATGCTTACAAAGTATAGGTAAAATTTATTGATATTAAAAAAAAAAATTGTTTGTCTCAACAAATAAATGATAACCCATGTTTTGAACACTTTCATTTCTAAATACTTGATCATGAGCAATCACTTCTTTTTAGAGGTGGTAAGCTCTTCCAACAATATTTAGTTGACAATTTCATCAAAATTGAAACTCAAAGGTTGAGATGGTTACACCATAACCAATATAAAATTCGATCGAAACTTTATCAAAGATTGCAAGACTCACTCGTTGTTGGAGAAAATGATGCAGGTCTTTCATTTATTCAAATTATCAATTATTCTTATTACCCTCTATTGTTAATGTGTGAATATAAAATTATTGAACACATATGTCATAAGGAACATTGGCCACAGAGTTGTCTTGCCATCATTATTTGTTGGTAGTCCCTGTGATATATTTCAAAGATACTAAGATAGCTTTGGTATAGAATTTGGAAGACCAAATCTATTTATCACCATTACATATAACCCATCTTAGCCTAAAATTCAATGTGAATTACTTCCAAGGCAAACCGCACAAGGTCATCCGGACGTGCTTTCACATGTGTTCCATTCGTGGTTTTAGCTATTTAAGAAAGATATTTTTGAAAGGGCTATTTTGGGAAATGTTATTGCTTATTCTTATGTCATTGAATTTCAGAAGCGAGGCTTACCATACGCCCATGTACTCATCATTTAGATTCCAATGATAAACTTAATACACCAGATGATTGCGACACAATTGTTAGAGTCGAAATCCTAAATGAATAAGAAGAACCTCAATTATTTCATGCTGTTATTAAACATATGATTCATGGTCCATGTGAAGGATATAATGCATTTGCACCATGCATGAAGTAAGGACATTGTAAGCGTTGTTTTCCTAAGCCATCACACATGCCACTTCTTAAGGAGATGATTCCTACCCAATATCTAGATGTAGAAATACTGGTAGTGTTCTATTACTTAGCTGTCCCAATATTACTATCGACAATAGTTAGGTAATCCCTTATAATCCTTGGTTGCTTTTGAAGTGTGATTGCCATATTAATGTGGAGATATGTGCAAGTGTCAAGAGTGTAAAGTACTTATATAAATATATCCACAAGGATCCTAATAGAGTTTCCATGGAGGTTCATATTGGATTTGACAATGATGAAATCCAACAATTTGTTGATGTACGTTGGGTATGTACCCTAAAGGCTATATAAAGGCCAATGAAATTTCCATTAAATTAGCTATATCCTTTTGTTATTAGATTACAAATACATCTTCCTAATATGCATACTATTTTTTTTCCAGAATGACCAATCGATAACTTCTGTTTTGTTAAATAACCTAGCCTCGTGAACCATGCTCACGGAATTTTTCCACACAAATAGAGTAGATTTGAGGCAAGATGTTATTTATATAAAAAATTTCCACAGCATTATAAATGGGAAAACTCCACATGGCAATGGACAAGAAGAAAAACAAAGGTTGTTGGAAGAATTTATACTGTGCACCCAACAAACTCTAAGCGATTTTATTTATGTGTCTTGCTTAATCATGTTTGAAGCCCTACTTTATTTGCTTATCTTTTAACATATAATGGGGTTGTATATGATACGTCTTGAAAGGCTGTAGAAACTAGAGGTCTTCTTGATAACGATGATAGTATGTGGGAATGCTTAGCTATTGCAGTTTCTTTCCAAATGCCATTAGTGCTTAGGAGATTATTTACAACCATTTTGGTACATTGTCAACCTGCTAATGTTAGAGCACTATGGGATGAGTTTCACCAAAGCATGTTGCAAGACTACTCTTCATCCTTAATGACTTCAAATATGTTTCTTCTTTAGAAACTATTGACTGACCTTAAGGTATTGTTAGCACATCAAGGTAAAAGATTCATGGATTATGACTTGCCATGTTTGCAAAATATCCTTGACTCTTACGACAACATACCTAGGATTATTGAAGATGAGTTGTCAATTCCTATTGCTAATGATGATATAACTACTTCTTCTTGCTTGAATGTCGAACAATGATGTGCATTCGAAATTATAAAGTCCACCATTGAACATGAAGAACAAGCAACATTTTTTATTGATGGTCGTCGTAGAACGAGGAAAACATTTTTTGTATTGTGCTATTTTGGCATTTATTTTAAGTGTAGGTTACATTGTGTTAGCTACAGCAACCTTTGGTATCACAACAACTATATTACTAGGATGTAGAATAGCTTACTCGAGATTCAAGATTCCCTTAAACCTAGATGCAACTTCTATCTATTCAATTAGTAAGAAATTTGAATTAGCTGATCTGTTAAAGATTTGCAAAGCAATTTTGTGGGATGAAGCATCTATGGCTAATAGGTATGCCTTAGAAGCCCTTGATAGAACATTAAGAGATATCATGGAAGTTGATTTACCATTTAGTGGGAAGGTTATGATACTTAAAGGAGATTTTAGACAAGTTCTTCTTACTATCTCAAAAGGGATAAAGCATCAAATGATCAATGCATGCTTAAACAAATCACCACTTTAGAAAAGTGTGTGCATCCTATGGTTAACCTAAAATATGTGATCTCTTAATGATAAAGATTTCTTGGACTTCACATTGAGAGTTGGTGATGGAGTTGAGTGGACAATAAATGGTGACTTCATACGTATACCATCGTCAATTTGCATTTCATGGGAAGGTAAGCATTCAATCAAAAAACTTATTGATGAAACCTTCTCGAACCTCTTAGCACATGCATAAGACAATAGCTATTTCAATAGTCGTCAATTTTATCTCCTATGAACATAACGATCGATAAGTTAAATGATAGAATTATTCAATCTTTTCCTGGTGAGCCATACACCTACTTCTCATTTGACTCAATTTTCGATGATGTTGGAAATTTGTACCAGTAAAAATATTTAAATTCTATCTCTCTGGGTAGGTTGCCTCCATACCTATTAACCCTTAAAAAGGAAGCCCTGATTATGCTTTTGCGAAACTTAGACCCAAAAGTTGGTCTCTACAACGGTATAAGGTTGATTTGTATTGACTTTTTAAGAAACGTCATTTATTTAGAGGTTTTGATTAGCCAATCAAAGGGGTTGAGAGTTTTTATTTCGAGAATCTCTTTGAAAACCTCTAACCACTTATGATGGGAATCGAGCTACCGGACCCTTGACCCGCAACCGAGCTCGAGGACTAGAGGGGTAGGTATAACGAATCCTTCTATTCCAACCAACCTTTATTAAGGCCGAATACTTCCTTGCCGAGTCACCTTTTATGTTGTGTCGTATGATCGCCTATTTTTCTATAGTATGCTGAGTTAATGATTATTTTATAGTGCCGAGCTGACCAATTACTTGGCATCTTCCTTGTCAAGAAGTCAAGAGAGAGTCTGGATTGACTAAACCATCCTTGCTCGGATAAGTCCATCTATTCGTACTTTTTGTCCATATTTTCTAACAACCTTATCAATGTAGCATTGCTATGTGTACAGTATCATGTGCAGAATTCGTTGCACCAATGATTATTTTTCTTTTATATTCATTTTTACCTTTTTGTATCTTGTATATTACTTTTTTAGGAAATACCCTTTTTATCTTTTCCTTTTTAGGCAGGTTGCCCTAACTTATGGGTATAAATACCTTTGTACCAGTAATTGTGAGAAGATCAAATTATTCTTAATATATACTCTTTGAGTACTTTTTCCTTACGTAAACACTATTTGTTTACTCTCAGCATCGCTCTTATCTTTTCCCTTAAGTAAGGTTAGGTGGTGAGTAACCTCACAGGACCAATTTGTGCATCATATCGAATTGAGCCATGAGTCCTTGGAAATTCCATTGATACGTCATATCCTCTGGAGTTATTCATAGGTTTTGCTTACTATTTCATTTTTCATTTTTTCTCTTTCATACTTTTCTCTATTGATCCTTTTTTGAGCTTTTTACAAGCTTAGACCCATCTAACGACTGGCCTTGTCTATTCTTGGTCACGATTCGTAACATCTTGATATCAAAGCGGAGGTTTTGTGTGAACTGTGGTGGTTCTTCTTAAAGTTTTGTTATATTCTGTTTTGCGTGTGTGAAACAAAGTAAGTTACTGTATTCATTTGACTGTTGTGTTGTTAGCTGCTTGCTTTTTAAAGTATTTGTATAGCTTTTAATTTGTGAAGAAAAATGACATACCAAAGTATGAATGTTGGTATTGGTGATGACAGGGGGTTATCCACCACGAACGATAATTTCAAGGAATTTCCAGAAGCATTGACGAGAAACTTAATAAAGTAGTTAACCTCTTAGTAGACTTGACTCGAGTTGTTCATGTGCTGTCTTGCCGACCCACTGAGACTGTATAAAACACTCCATAAGCTACTTAACCTGTTAGAGGTTAGAACCCAGCTCGACCCGTTCGAGGTGGAAGAGTTGGCGGACGAATAAGGCGAAGGATGGATCTGAGAGAGCTTGATGAAGAGGAAGAGGAGTATTTTGAAGAGGAGCGTGTACGAATCCCTAAAGCATCAAACCATGTGAAGCTTTGGATTCCGAGTTTCAATGGATCTGAGAATGCTGATGAGTATTTGGATTGGGAAGAGAAGGTGGAGTGTGTGTTTGATTACTATCAATATGAAGATGATGAGAAAGTGAGAATTGCTGTTGTTGAGTTCTCCGGATATGCCGCCATGTGGTGAAAAAATTTTCAGGTCATGAGAAGACGAGAAGGGTACCAAGAGATTAATACTTGGCTCGAGATGAAGAGAGTGCTCAAAAATAGATTCGTGTCGAGAACATACCTATAAGATACTTTCACTTGACTACAACAGTTGAGATAAGGAGGCCGAATTGTTGATATGTATGTTTAAGAATTTCAAATGCTTATGATGCGTGGTGAAGTGGAGGAACCACCGGCTCGAACAGTCTTAAGATTCGTTATTAGTTTGAGAGGAGACATTCGAGACGTTGTGGAGCTCCAACGATTTGACACAATGGATGAAGTTGCTAAGATTGCCTAGCGAATAGAGAGGCAAAGAAGAAGCCAAGTACTGGCAAGGATGTTGACTAGTCGACCCGAATAGGTAAGTTACCGAGTTCAATCGAGTACAGAGTCAAGTAGAAAGATTGATGTAAAAGCCGAGCAAAAAGGTCAACTAGATAATGTAGTGTCGACTTGAAAGTATGAGAAGGGGTAAGGGTCTAGCAGAATGACCAACTAAATCAAATGCTTTAAGTGCTAGGGGTTCGGATACATGGTTGCTCAATACCTGAATCAACGGACGATGGTCATCAAAGGAGACATCCCGAAGCTAAAAGTGGTGAGTACGGATGAGGAACCCGATGAGGAGGAGGTTCTTGCCGAGAAAGAGCTGATTGAGGAGGATATGTTTCTTAAGGACTTAGATCAGTTACTCATAGTTGTCTGATGCACTATAAACATAAAACCTTTATGAGAGGAGGAGTAGAGAGAGAATTTGTTCCATATCACTTGTAAGGTAAATGATCAAATGTGCGCCTTCATTATGGATGGTGGAAGCTATACCAATTTAGTATCAGTTGATCTTGTCTCAAAATTGAAGTTGCTGACTGTTGCACATCCGAGGCCGTACAAGTTGCACTAGTTGAGTGAGAAAAGAGCATTATATGTCACTTAGCAAATACTGTTGCTGATCACTATAAGGAATTAATTTGACTAAATTCTTTGCGATGTGTTGCTTATGTGCACTTCTTACGTATTGCTGAGTAGGTCGTGGTTGTTTGACCGGAGAGTTATACATGACGACTACATGAATACGTATATATTCAAGAAGGATGACTGGAAGATCACACTGAATCCGATGTTGCCAAGAGAAGTTAATAAGTTATAGACAAAACTTGCTCGTGGATAAAAAAAGGCTTTGGTGATGAATCGAGCCGAGTTACGAGAGGCCATCAATACTAATGAGCCGACCTTCATGTTGGTTAGGCGACTACTGGAAATGATGGAGCGGGGTGAGTTATCCTAAGAGGTTAAGGAGTTGTTAGGTAAATATGTTGAGTTGTTCGTAGAACAGTTACCTGAAGAGTTACCCTCAACTTGAGGCATAGAGCACCGCTTTGACTTAGTACCCAACATTACACTGCTGAATAAGCCAGCTTATCAGATGAATCCCGAGTAGACTTTTGAGCTCTAACGTCAAGTTAATGAGTTGCTAGAGAGAGGCTATGTAAGAGAGAATCTCAGCCTTTGTGCTGTGCTTGCACTTTTAATGTCGAAGAAGGATGAAACATGACAGATGTGTGTAGACAGTCGAGCCGTGAACAAAATCACGATAAAATATAGGTATTCGATCCCGAAGCTAGAAGACATGTTGGATGAACTAAGTGGAGCCAAGATTTTCAGCAAGATTAATCTTAAATCTAGCTACCATCAAATCCGCATGAGATTAGGTGATGAATAGAAGATTACGTTCAAGATTCGGCATAGACTTTACGAGTGGATGGTCATACCTTTCGACTTGTCGAATGCCTTGAGCACTTTCATAAGATTAATGAACCATGTGTTGAGACATCTCATTGGAAAGTATGTTGTGGTGTACTTTGATGACATCTTGATCTATAGTGCCAACATGTTAAGTCACTATGAACATCTCAGAGCAATCCTAGATATCCTTCGTGCCAAGAGACTATTCGGCAATCTAAAGAAATGTTGCTTTTGCTAAGAGGAAGTGATATTTTTGGCCTATGTAGTCAGTAGAGGAGTCTTGTGAGTCGATGATGAGAAGATCCAAGCAATTGTCGATTGGTCGAATCCTACTACTTGTGTCAATGTGAGAAGTTTCCATGGATTGGCTTCGTTTTACAGAAAATTCATCAGGAATTTTAGCACCCTCACTATGCTACTTACTAAACTAACGAAGCAAAACACCTACTTTTGATGGAGAGAAAGGGAGAAGAGGAGCTTTGCTGAGGTAAAAGAAAGGCTAACCTTTGCCTCGGTGCTAGTGCTACTTGACTTCAACAAAATCTTTGAGCTGGAATGCGATATATCAGGCATTAGAATATGCACTGTCCTGATGCAGGAAGGCTGACCAATTGTCTTCCACAGTGAGAAGCTTCAAGGACCGTAGCTAAACTACTTCATGTATGACAAGGAACTTTTGGCACTAATTCGAGTGCTGCAAGTATGGTAACATTATTTGTTATCGAGAGAATTTATCATATATACTGACTATGAATCGTTGAGGTACCTTCGAAGTCAGACTAAGTTGACGAAGTGGCAGGCGAAATGGGTTGAATTCCTTAAAGATTCAATTTTGTAATAAAGTATAAGCAAGGAAAGAGCAATATAGTTGCCGATGCTCTTTCGAAGAGACATGCGCTTTTATCAAAACTATAGACTAGGCTATTTGGGTTTGCAAGTATCAAATAATAGTACTTTGAGAATCTATACTTTGGACCCATAATTTTGAGATATGTTAACGGGAAGATAGTAGACGAGTATCATGTAGAGGATAGCTACTTGTTCCAAGGTGAAAAATTATGTGTGCTGACTTATTCACCAAGGGAGCTACTAGTTAGGGAAGCCCACAGTGGAGGTCTCTCCGGACATTTTGGGGAAAGGAGGATCTATGAACTGATAAATGGCTGATTCTTTTGGTTGAGAATGAGGAAAGATATGTACTAAGTTGTTGAAACCTATGCCATATGCAAGAAGGTTAAGTGGTAAGCCGAGTAAGGGAAAGCAATGTTGCTACCTGTCCCAATGAGGCCATGGACTGAATTAAGCATGGATTTTGTTTTCGGACTACCGCGAACCACCCAAGGTAAAGATTTTGTATTGGTTATCGTAGATCGGGTCAGTAAGATGGCATACTTTATGCTCTGCAACAAGACTAACGATGCTTTGGCTATTATTTCTCTTTTCTTGCAGGAGATTATGCAAATACACGGTGTGCCAAAAATTGTAGTCTCCGATAAAAATCTGAAGTTCTTAAGCCATTTTTTAAGAACCCTGTGGCGTTGGTTAAGAATTGAATTACTCTTTAGTACCTCATGTCACCCCTAAATTGATGGCTAAACAGAAGTGGTTAATCGTACTTTGGGATCATTGCTCCAAGCTGTAGTACACAAGAACTTGGCTAATTGGGACGTTTGCTTGCCAATGGTCAAGTTTGCATATAATTGAACAATACATGATACCATTAAGTAGACTCCCTTCGAAGTGGTCTATGGATTCAATCCCGAGTTGCCCCTCGACCTTGCCTCTCGACCACGCCCCTGTACCAATACTTGTGTAGGAGGACCTTGATGCAACAGCCAGAGCACAATCCCTTCAGCACATCTATGATAAGATCACTCGGCACATCGACCAAGTCGCTAGAAGAATACGAGAAAAGACTAAAGTTAGGTCGGCTAAACAATTTCAGCTAGGAGACTTGGTATGACTGTACCTTAGTAAGGAACAATTCTCAAACAAGAGGAAGAACAAATTATCTATAAGAGTAGAAAGACCTTTTAGAATCCTCTAGAAAATCAATGATAATGCCTACAGGTTGTAATTACCTGAGGACTATAGGGTTTCTGACACCTTCAATGTTGTCAACCTCAGTCTATATTACCCTGACGAAGAACTGAATGAACACCATTTGGATTTGATCCCAAATCCGAAACAATCTAGAGGGAATGATAGGAATCAGGTTACCGAACTCTTGACTTACTGCCGAGCTAGAGGACTAGAGGAGCTGGTATGATGAATCCTTCTATTCCAACCAACCCCTATCGAAACTGAGTACTTCCTTACCGAGTTACCCTTGATGTCGTATCGTATGACCGCTCATTTTTTTGCAATATACCGAGTTAATGATTACTCTATAGCACTGGATCGATCAATTACTAGGCATCTTCCTTACTAAGAAGCCGAGAGAGAGAGAGTCCGGATTAACTAAGTCATCCTTACTTGGACAAGCCCATTTATCTGTACTTTTTGTCTACATCTTCTAACGACCTTGCCAATGTAGCATTGCCATGTGTACAGTATCATGTGCAGAATCCGTTGCACCAATAATTGTTTTTCTTATATATCATTTTTACCATTTTGTATCTTGTACATTATTTCCTTACAAAATACCCTTTTTGTCTTTTCCTTTTTAGGCAGGTTGCCCTAATTTATAGGTATAAATACCATTGTACTTATAACTATGAGAAGATCAGATCATTCTTAATATATACTCTTTGAGTACTTTTTCCTTACGTAAACACTATTTGTTTACTCTCAGCATCACTTTTATTATTTTTCTTAAGTAAGGTTAAGTGGTGAGTAACCTCACTAGACCAATTCATGCGTTATATCGAATTGAGTCACAAGTCATTCGAAGTTCCATTAGTGTGTTATATCCTCTAGAATTGTTTATGGGTTTTGCTTACTGTTTCATTTTTTGTTTTTACTCTTTTGTACTTTTCCTCATTAATCCTCTTTTAAGCTTTCTATAAGTTTGGACCTATCCAACGATTAGCCTTGTCTATTCTTAGTTATGGTTCGCAACAACTTACACCTTTCATTTGAGATGATAAGAAAACTGTTTCCAATGCGTTTAAATTTTGCTCTAACAATCAATAAAGCCCAAGGCCAAATAATACATAATGTGAGTATTTACCTTTCCGAGCATGTGTTCAACCATGGATAACTCTATGTTGCTCTATCAAGAGGGGTTTCAATGGAATTAACAAAAGTATTAGTTAAAAAGAATAAAATACATGGAGTAGAAGGTGTATACACTTGAAATGTTGTCTACAAAAGTGTATTACTATCATAAAGGTATGGGTAGATAAGGGATTACACACTTACATGTCTACTTATTATATAGGTGTCTATATGTTTTTCTTTTTCTGTACTATCTAAATAAATATTTTATTTATTGTTATTGTCATGTTAGATTGCTAGATTATGCAAAATTTATTAACAAAGGAGTTTAAAAGAAAATATCTCAATCTCCATCAGGTGCATTTTATTTACATCTTGAATTTCTATACAAATGGTAAGAACTATAAATTAAAAAATAAACTTCAACAACATTTATCTACATAACAAATCATCTATACTCTAGATTTAAGAATTTCGCAGTGTTACTAGCCCTATGGATGTTTTATTTGATTATTTGGAGATTTCCATTACATGTTCACTACAATGCCCTTACATAGTAATTTGATAATTCATATATATTCTTCTCCTCTTTGCCTTTATAGGTAGATAAATAATCGATATGACTATGGTTGTTAATATCATGAGTAAAAAATATGTTTCTACGATTTTATGATTTTATAATGTTTTTCTTAGTTAAAATGGATATAAAATTATTTATGTACAAACTTTTAGTGAAATTATGAATTATTTTATATAATTCTACAAGTTTAAGATTTTACCGGTTTTGTACGATTTTATACAATTTTATTGATTTTATGCATTCAAATTAACAGTAAAATCGCAATTTTGACAACTATGGATATAACATAAGATTTATTTTATCTTCCATCATAGAGAAATTGCTTAAGGATTTATAGTTTTGGTTGGGGGAAACTCTGTTAGGGTCGATATATGAACCTTTAGTAAGATTATTAGACGAGAGATTGCAAAAATGAAACAGCATGCCCAATTTGTAAAGGAAGACAAGCCTAATTACAATTGTGAGGCATGATCATTATTAAAGTAAGATGACGTTTTAATTTATGTTTTCCTTTTGTTTTCGCCAATCATATCGATTTTAACTTAATCTTTCTTCACTTTTGCAAATTTAAGACTTAGACTTTTGTTTATTTTTGTCTTATTAAGGTTTGCAATCATCACTGTTATTTTTTCAAAATTTTCAATACTATAGCAATTATATATAATTTCCCACCTTTATTTCCATATGCACTTCTATAACTATAGGAATTTTACCAATGAATTAATTTATATTGAGATTAATAACATTATGACTAGGTAATAACTATTTATTTCCTAATCTTTTATTCTACAGAGCAAAATCTAATGTAATGCATTTGCATTATTCCATAGGGAAATTGGAATTTCTTGGATTGAGCATTTTAGTTGCAATAGCATAATTTCATGAACTTCATTAAAAACATTGTTAATATATGTGTTATCTTTTTTCCTCTAATGTTAATCAATTTTTCATGTACTATCATTGTTGTCTTCTTTTCTGCATTCATTTTCAAAGATTTCTAGACCGTGTACACATTTTTTTTAATACCGCTCCAATTAATTTTTATACATACAATACGGGTACACTAACAGCTAGTTCTCTTAAAAAGCAGTAGCTTATCTATTATGTGCTTAGAATAGATCATACCATAAGATAAAAAGTTACGACTTTTCATCTTAATACATTATGACTACTAATTTATTTGCAATAAAGGCACAATAAGTATTTATATTTTAGTATTTGAGCAATTTATTGTATGAATTTTCGTTCTTTAATAATTAATGCCTATGTTGGTAAAAAAATAATAATAATAATTAGTGCCTAACATAGGCATTTGGTTAGCCATTAGTTTGATTGAACATTACTACTTAGAAACAGATCTGAAGTCCCAATAGTTAGATGTAAACTTACTCGTACGCACAATTGGTAATATAAGGATTATACTCGATTGTAAAAATAACCATCTAAATTACAGCCATGACATTTATTACTGTAGCTTGCAGTTGTCTTGACTATCTTGAACAAAGAAAAATACATAGGATGATTCAACTTTAATTATCGATTGTAGAAGAGGAATAGAAAAAATAAAAGAAAAATAAAAAGAGATGAAATCTCCAAGGGCTGCGGAAGTGATTATATAATACTTTTTTTTTTCTTTTTGCCAAAGTGGTAATATAATACTCGCTAACGATTAAAGTGACTAGTTAACTATTTTAATTCACCCAAATAATTACACATTGATTTAATTACATTAGAAATAGTCTTGTGTAAAGGTTCGATTTCGAATTATAAATCGATCTGAAACCAGTTCATTGGGTCATTGAACTAGCCTGGCTTGATCATAGACACACTTGACTTGACTATTGAACTATCGGGCCTTAAGAGCCTAGACTGTTTAAGGTTGAGCCACCTCAAAATTTAAAATATATATATATATATATAATATTATACATATATACTCCATATAATGCAATCATACTATGTATATATTATATATAATACACTATATATAATATTAATATGTATTGAGAGAAATTCGATTCATGAGCAATGATAAACGATATAAAATTTTAAATTTAGTTGGAAAAAAAAAAGAAATAAATGAATAGACCACAAATTATTTATAATAATTGATGAAAATTTGAAAAAAGAAAAAAAAAATTATTTATAATAATTGAGGGAAATTAAAAAAAAAAAAAACCATAGTTCAAGGGTCTTGAAACTGACTCTTGAATTGCCGGTTTAGCTAAATTGGCCCAAACCTACACCCTTAAGGGCTAAGCCTAATTTACTCTCTAGTGGCCCATAGACCTATGGTTTAGGACCAGGTTGAAATGGCGTACAAGTCTAATTAATTAGAAACGAGGTATTGAGTGGGGATCTTGGTTATGATTAATAGTTCAAATACTAACCTTATTGAGGCAAATGATACATACATTTCATTATTTTTTCAACTCAACCTTTACTCTTAACTGCTTTTATCTTTATATATATTTTATTATTTTTATTGGTCTTTATACGTTATTTATCGATTCATATTGTATGTTAGTAGTATTGAATTTTTTTCTTTCTCATGGCTTTAGAACACAAATAGAGTAATTTTCTTTTTCTTTTCTCCCCTTAAGGAAGAACATAATTTTTCTCATACCCTTTTTTTTTTCTTCCTTCGATGAGTAAGATTGCCTTCATCATTAGTATTTACTTACATTAAATTATAACTTAGATCTTTGTACTTATGAACTAATCATGCTTCAGCTTACTTTTTTATTTTCACATGAGGTTTCATCATAATCCATCCATACAACTCTCTATGCCCATAAACACTCACTTTGTTTTTGGGCTCGAACATTTTGTTTCTTATTTAAGCAGTATATGATTAATCTTTGTGCTTAAGCAGAGTTATTAAGATAATTTCTCTATACTAGTATGTACTAACACAAAATCTGACTAGATATTGTGATTGGAGAAACAAGTGGCAACTTTACTTACTTTTCAACAATAAAACTCACATGAAGCTTCCTTGACCCTAATGCTTATGCTTGCAAGTCACAAGTCTCAAGTAACCCCTTTAACTTAAAGTGCTTATTCATTTATTTTTTTCATTTTTTTACACTATTGATTTAAATACTAGAGGATTGCTTGTTATTTATTTATTTATTTTTTTAAAATTGGTTATAATTGTTAAGGTTTGTTGTTACAACTTTCTTAGATTTTGTTGTTTTAGTCCTAGAAGATGGGGCATTAGAAGAGAAGTTGCTAGCTTTTTTAGAGGGACAAAAAGAATCTAATAGTAAAGGAAGGAAGACTTCAAAGGGACCATAAAATGATGGTGATATTAGAGATAACTCCAATATGACGGTATTACCTATTATACTTATACAATGATATTACTTCTAACTCATTGAATATGTTGTATTTTTAGATCTTCCTTTTATTTCTTGCTAAACAAGATTTATATTGTGCATATTGTGATTCAATTTTTTATCACAAAATATGCTATAAGTGAAAAGATTTTTTTTTTTTTGTCCTTATGATTTGTGCTTACTTATTATGGTATCATCATTATATAATTGAATATTATTTTTCTCTTATAGATACAAGATATGAGGGTATATAAATGTACTATATAGTAGGCTGGGATTGCACTTTCAATGATTCTCAAGTCATAAGAAAACCAAATTTGAATCTTAAGCACCAAACTTTTGGAATTAACACATTAGTAATGTGCTTTTGTGTTGTGTATGTTGGATTGATTTAGGGAGTTGGATTGGGTTATAAACATGCTATCAACCTTCCTTTAGGTGTATATTTCTTTGGCTTATGTGATAAAAAAAATGGTTCAAGATATCTTCCAAATGAATGTGGATGCTATGTTCATTTATCACATACCTTAGCTTGAAGAAGATGGATTTTGACTTTAAAGAGAAATTCGATTCCGTCTTTAAAAAGGTGGAATCAACGAATCTATTCCTCTCTTAATCAAATTATTTGTTTAATCTTTAATTTAATTATGACATTTAATATTTAAGTATATTTTTTATAATTATTACTATATATATATAGTTAATTTCATTCCATTCCATGAATGTTCCCAAACAAAAGAAAGGATTCATCATTTTGCTCTTTATTTCATTTTAAACCATTCTTGCGTATCAATCATGACATTAGTATAATTACAAAGGATCCTTAAGAGCATTAAGGGAATTGAGACTCATAAACTTGCATACTAATTTTCTAGTTATACATAGGAGTTTCCAACATTTCATAACTAGCTTTGAGAAATCAAACTTATATGTAAGAGATCTATTTTCTCTTTCCCCTCTTGGCATTATCAATATCAATTAATGTTTGTATTAAATTGTCTTAGACTTTTATGAAACATGGTTTCATTCATGTAAATCTACATGGAGTTCCGATGAGACTTTACTCTATTGTAGAAAGTTCAAATATTCTTCATTCTTTTGTTTATATTTTAGTGGAATACACCTATTAAGAAAAAAATAAAAGACAAGGCATATGAATTTCGTAGTACCATTACATGGTGCCAATAAAATAAGTACATTCTCTTCTAAAGTATCTTAAGAAATTTGTGTTAATTAATCTAGCAGATTTCATACATGTGGTAGAAACCTTATACGATTTGGGATGAATTTTAGGATAATTAATGGATAGTAGGATTGATTTGTGTTTTATAAAACCCATCATAAACCAACCTTATTTGTGTATTTACTCAACTTTCCCATAATTTATACATGTTCTCTACACCATACTAGTTCCGAGAAATGATATTAAGAGAAATGATTTAATAGGTAATATATATTACGTGTTATATATAGTGATGTATAAATATTAGTAAGATGTTGATATATATAATATGTGCAAATCATGCATAATAATTGATTTAGAAATTATTCATTTAATTATAATTTACGTTAATATTTTATTGGTATTTATATATTGCATATACATAATATGTAATATATAATATTTATTAAATCTTTTTTTCTTAAGAAGGGGCATGATGTATTAAATCTCAAACTAATATGCTATTATCAATAATAGCTATCCAAACTTATGTAGGGTTAATATTATATTTGGCACTTGAAGTTTGGGCCTTTTTTCAATTAAGCTTTCAAAGTTTTTGAGCGTCAATTTTAATGCCCAATTGAAACTTTCAGTTATAGCATAAAAATCCAAGCTAACTATGTTAACAGCTGTTAAATAATATGACACTTTTAACAGATTATGTCACAACACGCATCCTCATATATTAGAGAACCTCTTAAAATATAATTTGTTATCCATTCTTATTTAAATGCATTAACTTGAAGGAAAAAGGTCAATTATTATTTAATATGTTAACTCCAAACAAGTAATTTTATAAAAAATCAATAAGATTGTATCAAAATTCCCCTCTCTTTTCGATGAACAGTCTCACCATCACCTTTAGGGAATGTTGAAGTTAATGCAAACCGCTATATAATGTCGTGATAAGTCCCCTAAGAAAAGGCCAAATATGATGAAGGTATTGAGGGATGTAGCGGCATTGAAATTGTTTTCAACTTGGTATATTTACATTACGGTCCTTGCTATCAAGCATTCATGTGTGTGGAAGTGGACCAGGGATTTAGTTCTTGTACAAGAGATGGCGGAGGACCTAAAGTCTGTCTTGGAGATCCGTCCGAGGTTATCTAGGTGGCAAATCGGGGTATACTCGTGGAGTCGGGTTAGGCGGATTTATACCACCATCATCGCCACCATCATTCTTTGGATGCCAACCACCAATGAAGGGTTGGATGCAAACAATTGAGATAAAAGCTTATTGATATTAATTCATCAAATGAATTGATAAGTGACGTATAAATATAACAAAATTTTAACATATAAAAATATAATTTATATTTCAAAAAATACATTAATTTATTATCATATATTAAATGATTCACGTGATATATTAATATCATTGACTCTTGCTTTTAGACTCGACATAGTGCTCCACCTTATCCAAGGCTCCCCTTCCCTTGGCTGCTTTCCACTTCATCAAATGCCTTCCTTGATGGAGTGACAACCACCACTTACTTTGGTAAGTTATAATGATTGGTATACAATGTTATATTCCGTTATTTTTTCATTCTAGTATTTATATATATATCCTATTAAATACCATTTGTCATATTCTCATGGTTTGGCTAATTGAGTGCTTTAAATGTATTTGGTAAAAAAAAAAAAAATGTGTAAGATAAGTAAAACATATATTTCTGTGATTCTACAAGAGGCCTAGTAGGATTATTTAAAATTTCATATCACATGTGGAACCATGATACAAAATCCATCTTGCAAGTCAGAAATTGTAAGACTCTAAACAATTAGTTACTAAGATTTTCAATTTTAATGAATTAACTTACTATAAAATATAAACGACTATGGTTATGGATATCCGATAGACTAAAGTTTATTAGAATCGTAAAAAATCGATATCCCCTACTAAATGCGAAGATAATGTAAAACAACTTACTAATTTACAAATAATACTATATAGTTCTATCATATGAATATACTCTACATAAATTATTTTTATACCACTATATACTTTTCGATTAATTATAACATTACTAAACCTATCTTTAGTTTATACTCTGCTCTCAAACTTATCCTAATCCTTACTTATAAGAAACCTGCAAAAGAAACTATAGGGGAATGAGCAAACCACTGCTCAATGAGTTTGTTCCTCACCACTATCGTTCGTTTCTCACCACTATCGTTCTAACGAGTTATCAAACAAATATTATTAGCCAACATGTAAGTTATTAACAAGCGAGATGAATGCAAGCAACACATCTATAGGAGTTCATAACTATGGACAGTATAGATTTATGTCGTCTACAAATTGATTTTTCCTCCGTACTTACCTACACGGAGCACCTTACCTTAACCGTATGAGATTGCTTAGGGGCAACATCTCACTAGACGTTACTTGACTATTATCCTAGTCCGAGAATCAACAATCAATATAAGTAGACTTTAACTAGAGTTGTCCACCAAACATATCAAAGGCTCCTCGTACATACAAAGCGAGTCCATCTCGTTATTAAAACCAATAGCTAAGGCCTTACAAGCATAAATATGTAAGTTATCTTGCAATCAATTGGAAATACTATATTAGTTTTACCTTAACAATAGAAATATCATTCACAGGTACTACGAGCCCTCATAGAAATCATACAAAATATATTTAAGATAAAAAGAAAAACATTTTCCAAATAAATACTTTTCTAAAAAATTTGTAAAGTTAGCATTCTCCATTAATAAACCAATTGGATCACAGACATGCGACAGATATAACTAGTTATTTTAGTCAAATAGTGATATTTACCAATTTAAGAAAGTGATCATATGGAAAATAACATGCAATACAATCAATCAGTTAACAAACAACTAATATCAATCAACACGTACCATATAAATAATAAACAGCAAGTGGATAGCAGATCATAAGAACTCCTTCATTTAGGTTAATGCTCACTTTCCCAACCTTTGAGAATTCTAAGACTCGATAACTGAATACCGAAAAGATAAGAAAGCTTATAAGTATTATGAAAAACTATGTTTTCCTATTAACTAAATATCTATCATTATTTACCTAGTTTCTCACTATAACCTAAGTATAGTGTAAACATACTTTTACTTGAATATTTTATTTACTTTTCTTAATTTATTTTAAATTTTCAATTGCGTATAACTTTTTTATTCTAGTTCGAATTCTTATGAATTTATAGTCCATTTTGATCGGTTTTGAATATACTTTCTCGTAATAGGGTTCGTTTTAGACAATGTAATTTACAGTTTCGATTATGATATAAAAATATTAAAAAATTCATTATTTTGACTTAAATAGTTATAAAATATTACTTTAAGCTTTTCTTTGTATAATTAAGGTTTAATAAATATTTAAATCTTATATTTTGTAATTTTCTTATTTTTAGGTTTATTTTACTATAATTACTTATTTTCACTAATTTTTAGATTTAAGACTTATTAAATTCATTTTTACTACTTTATTAATTTCCTAATTAATTAATTATTTTATTACTATTTTTAATTACGAATTTAATTTTTTTTGCTAAGTGATGATGTGGCAACATAAAGAAATGCCACATGTCACTTTTATATTTTTGTACCTTTTCCACATTTTCTTATTTTTAGATTTTAAGTTATATAGATATATTAATATTTATTATTATATTTTATTAAATTTTATAAATTAATTATTTCTGATAGTTTTATTAAAGTTATGGTTCATATATATATATTCATATTTACTAAATTACTTTATTTATTAAATTAATATTATAATATATTATGTATGCGCTATTCAAAGGTATTTGTATTTTCTATATATACCATACTATTTATATACGTATTTTTATAAGTATAATATACTTATGTGTTATATTAACATAGCCTTAAATGTATTATGTATACTATACGTACGGTTTATATAAATATATATATATATAAATGTAATTGTATTTTATACTTATACCTACACATATGGTTATATTATGTTTTATATATATATATATATATATATTAAAAACACAACATAAATACAGTATGCACTAATACATATGAATACATGTACCCCTTTATTATAGATATACTATATTATACTAATATTCGTATTTTGTAACTATATATAACCTAAATATACATATAGTATACTATGTAATAAAAATACCAAATATATATATATCTATACATACACGCATATATATACATACTATATAATAAAAATTCTAGGTATAATATATCTCTATTTACATATATATCTACGCATACATACATGTACATGTATATAAGTTTACTCATACTAAAGATTTGAAAAATCCAAGTTACTTGTATATAGACATATATGAGTACACATGTAAAGAAATACTACTATTACATATACATATTATAGAATACAAGTATGTACAAAAATAATTAAGAACACCTACTTATTTCCCTCAGTATTTTGGGTAAAATAAAGATATCAAAGATCTTCTTCTTCTTCTTCTCCCTCTTCTTAATTGATTTGCCTTTTGAATTCAAAAAAATAAAAAATCAAATTGAAAAAGGAAGGAGGTTGTTCACGGTTTTCAAGAAAAGGAGAAAGGGAATAGGCTTTTGATTGTTTGTTTTGTTTCCTTTTTCCAGACGTGATAATGTTGGGAGCAGGGAGTGATCATCTAGTTTAAGGCAATTAAAGATAAGAAGAAAACAGAACAAATCCAAGGATAGATGCTAATTAATTGAGATGAGACAATTCTCATCATTCTTCTTATTTTTCCTTAGCACAATGAACACCTGGAAGGGGAAAAAGGTCACGTGGGCTGCTGCAATGTTTGCAGATCAATGTGCAGGATAGGGGAAATTAGGGAAGAATAAAAGAAAAAGAAAAGAAAAGGAAAAAGAGGAAAAAGAAAAATAAAAATATTTAATTTTTTTCCAAACATAAAAATTATATATAGTATTTGTAAAATAATATTGAGACTATAAAAATTTATTAATTTAATTATTACTCGTTATATTTATAATATTTACAAGTTATCTCTACGTGTTCGTTAAAAGTTTTATGTGATTACATATATTAGTCGATAATTGTAATCGATTAAGGTTTTATTACTATTAAGTTATATTTATTCATTTTATAAGCTTAAAGTTATAGTTTTAGAGTTTTCGTTACGTTCGAATTTGATTTCGGGTATATACTTATACTTAGGATTTAAGGTTTTTGTACGCGATTTAAGTTTCAATCGAATTTTAGGGTTTTTATTACTTATAATATATTCAAATTTATAATTTAATAAGTTTTTATCTTACTCGATTTTATCGTTTCATAAAGTTATCTACAGCACTAGAGTTCAATTTTATTCTTAAATAGTTAAATTTACGGGGTTTACATTCTTTCGTACTTACAAAAAGTTTCATCCTCAAAACTTAACTAAGATAGTTCCTTATTGAAACTAATTTCATCATTCATAAATAAATTCATAGAGTTTACATTATTTCCCCTTACAAAAATAGGCTTTTGTTATAGCATGGTCTTGTATTAAAAATCCGAGGTAATGAACTATAAATTGAATATAATAATAATTAATAAAGTTAATACATATTTTTCTTATACTTGAAATCTGTACAAAAAATTTGTCCCACCATTTAACGTTTTAAGATACTTATCAAGATCAGTTGAAAAGATAATTATCACGAGCACAAGATGATGAAGAGGAATTTCTTTCTTTTTCGTCTTTCTCATACTTGATTTCACTTTTGATGTGTCACCATCACTCTTATGCTAATTATAAGACACGTTTCTTTTTGTTATGTTTGATGGGTATAGCGGGAAATACACAACCTCGATCTCCACACTGCCATTTAAGGAAGCGGACGAAGAAGCACTGCACTCAGAGAAGGTGCAACAACATTTGTGACTCAGAATTAGGTCCCTCGGTAGGAAAGTGCATTAGGAAGACACTCTGCGAATGTGAATATCCTTGCTAATCACATAAACCAAAAAGGGGGTTGCCCTTTCTCCTTTGTTTCAATATATACGAGACTGTTCCATGCTTATGATGTCCTTACCAATGGTTTAGTGTTGTATCACGACCATGTTTACCGGGTTTATGGGAGAATAAGTTGAATAAATAAAGAGTTGATGATACGATTCCATTTTTGTTTTAGTTTCAATTTTTCATAAAGAAAATATGCATCACAGGGTGACAGACAGATATAACATTCCATTATGTGCTTAAAAAACTATATTGCAAAATAAAGTGATATTATTTTTTACCTTAATAAATTCAATATTCCTACTAAGTTATTTTCTACTGCATTTATTAAAAGGATCCACTGGTTTGGCTAGATGACACAACTTAGAAAAAGAAAAGAAAAGAAAAAAAAGAAAGTTACCTTCACTTTACCTATAATAGTAAATATAAAGACTTTATTGAAAGAAATAAAAGAAAATTAAAAGGGGCCGAACCTTGGCATATTAGAATATTTTCTCACATAATAAGATTCATTAAAATTTTCTCTTGTCCAATATACAGATCTGGTTTTATCATGTAGATAAAATTTTCTTGTCGATATATCAATAAGAAGAATATATTGGGTGTTTCACTATGTAGAAGGAGAAAGGAAAAAGTGAATTAATAAATAAATAAAAGAAAAGAACGAGATGAAAAGGCTTAGAGACCTGTGCAAGTAGTAATACTAGCTAATGCTAAGTAGACATGTAAATGAGGTATTTCAACTCACTCCAATAATTACACATTGATTTTATTTCAATGGAAATGAGGCACTGAGTTGAGATTTTAGCTTTTGATTTGATTAACTTCTAAGCCAAATAAGTTCTCAATAAAGTTTAAGCTTAAACCAAGTTAACCGCTTTTTACCAAACTCCAGGCTTAAACATAATATTATAAGAAACTTTTAGTAAACAATTTAGTCTAAATGAGTGTTATACTAACTTAAATCTCATCAACTACAATTTTTACCTATGCTAGCTAGAGTACGAAATCTAAATTCGATTAAGTTCAAACTGACATCTAACTTGAATCCAATTTCAAAATGGGTCAATACAGTGTCATCCGTCCGATTCAATTATTACTTTAGAGCGCAAGGATCGACCTAAAATGATTGAAAATTGTTCAAGATGGTTATATGCAATAATGGGTTTACGAAATTGGCATTTCTAACTAGGGTCGTATTGCTCCTTTCAGAAAAAGAAAAGGATGGGAAATAAAAAGATGAGAAATACAAGCAAAACGATTAATATACGATCTGAATGTCTCCATTGAAATGATTTTATCAAGGGTGTCTTTGTTTTAGGGGAGCAATCTTTCTAGCTTTCATATATATATATATATATATAATCATATCAAAATACTATCAAGGCGAGCAAATAATAGAAGCTTATAGTAGCAAGTGATGATGAAAGGTGACGGTAATAATCTCTAGTTATGGATAAATGATGATGGAAAATCAAAAACTGATTTCCTCTTTTTCAAAGTAGAAGTTATTTTTCGTTTCTGTTTATTTTTTCTGTGATATAATCAACTACTAAAACTATTTATTAGCTGCAACTAACCAACAACATAAAAATTACTATGATAATGTTTGTGAATTTTAGGCACAGGGACTGGTAAAATGAAAAAAATGAAAGACGTTTTCCGTGAACTAACACGTGGTAAAATATCATTCATCATGGAATGTGAGGTACTGGACAATAGTTTGTTAGCAATTGACCCAAGATTTCTCGATTTTGTTAAGGTTCCGTCGGTGTTTTTTTTTTTTTTTTTCTTTTTTTACATAACCGATACCGCTCTCCACTTTACTGATTTGCATTTCTTTCAAATCATTAAATTCTCAATTTTTTTAAATTATTAAACAAATTAAGAATTTAATAATATAAATTTAAAAGAGTGAAAATAAATTATAAGATGAAGTGCAGAACTAATCCCATCAAAATAGTACCATATAATTTCCCAAAGATTTCTTAATTGTAGCAAATGCTAACTAGTCACATTAGGCTTGGGCTGTTGTTAGTAATGGTCCATAATGGAATTTGGCAGTGGAACATGGGATGTTGTCTAGTAAGCGGATCATAAATAGATCTCCAAACTGTGCAATGTACTGAGGGTTGAAAAAATCTATATATATTATATATATATACTTTGAAACCCTACACTTACACATGTTTATATGGCTAGGGTAATTAATATAGATTCCATTAAACACGATAAATTTAATTCAGTCCTTGTCTCATTGGATATTTTGCGACCTTATTTCCCATCATTAGGTAGATTAGTTCAGGAAATTGTTTCCCCTTCCATAATTCGAACCGTTATCTCATGTTTTAAACTATTGTAAATTAAATTTAGACAATTACATAATGATGTAACAAATTACAGATTTCAATTCAATAAGCCTAAAAATGTCTTTATGTGGATGAAGAATGCGTATATCACGATATGTTATACGGATGACTGGATTAGTATATATAAAGTACATGGTTTGCTCATTTTCTGAATACGAGTTTCTGGTGGTGTTGATTTGGTTCATACATTTAAAAGTCAAGATAAAATAACCTTACCACCTTCATTTAATCCTTCTGTTTTTAAAATCAAAATTTGGTTGCCTACTGAATGCATATATTTCTTTTCGCTCAAGACGTTTTATACAATAAAATCTCAATAGTATTTTGTTGACGTGATAACGTCATATGTTATTTTGTATGATCATAGTTCTAGACTCTTGATTTTGGTTGCGAATTTAACTTTTTTTATTTAATATATGGATCCTTTTAAAAAAAAACTGTTCAAAGTTTTGTCAATTTCCAAAAATTACTTTTGTCTCCATTGTAAATGAATAAAAAGCAAATGCATTATCACGTTCAAGTTGCTTCTTACCAGATTTATTAATCATTATTGCAACTCAGTATGTCATGATCTATTAATAAGTTAACTCCACACATTCAATTGTTTGGATCTCTTATGTTATATTATGTAAAATTAATCAACTTTAGCCGGTAGGTATGAATTTTTTTTCCAATGTATTGTCTCATGGAAAGAAAAAAAAAAATTCATTAAGTACATGTACATACTTACGATATGAGCTTTTTTTTTTTTTTTTTTCCTCCCCTTTTCCGGAATAGAATATTATTAATAAGACAAATGTTTGGGGGCATCTAAAGACAAAAAGGAACCTACTCAAGAATAGCAACTCAATCGACCACACGCATTTGCTTTGCATTTGATCAAGAGAAAATACAAGAGCCAAATGAAGATTTAAGAAGAAAAAAGTAAAAATAAAATAAAATCCAGAGTAACATAATGCAAAAACTTATATGCCGAAGATAGTGGTGGCAATCTATCGGTCGATGTGGTTTTCAATTCTTGATTGCTAATCTAGGTAACGGTAATAACTATTATGGGAGTCAAGGAAATAGTGGATAGACTTGGGACTGGGTAATAACTATAGTGGTTTTAAAAGCTGCCACTAATGACAGTGGTTAGCAACCATAAAAATTTGCTAATGAAAAACAAGAGAATTGTTTCCTCTACTTAAAACTTGGGAGTCATTCTTCTCATTCTTATTCACATTTTCCATGATGGTCAACTGTTATACTAATCATTGGCTGCAACTTCCACTTTAACCTTAAACTGCTACTAAAAGCCTTTAGTAATTGTAATCTCTTAAAAATCATTATGATTATATTCGATAATTTTAAGATTTCGGTTAGGGAAAGCCTTGAAAAGTATTAATCGGAAAATGTTTTTCATGAAAATGACCAAATCATTAATTAACATTAATTGTTGAATGTGAAGTGCTGGACAATAATTTTAGCAAAATACCAAGGTGGAAACAGTCACTTAAGATCCCTAAATTGTAGCAAACAGATTGGACTTGGGGGATTGTTAGTGATGGTCCATATAAAATTCGGCAGTGTAGCATGTGTCATATTTAGGTATAATAAGTAGGTTATATATACATCTCTTGCGATATATTATGGTTAAGTTATTCCACATATATTGTTGAAAGTTGTGATATTAGTTTATGAGGTTACAGTGTTGAATGCTTTATCAATATATGATTGTAAGTTTTACATCAAATGATTGAAATAGACTTGTTAACTTTATTATTCATTAATTTTAATTTAGGGCATTACAAATGATATCAAATTTGACTCTTACGATTTAGGTATGGCTCATTGGGAAAAAACTAGGCCCAATTATAGAATCTCTAGATTAAGATGAGGACATCCCATGACTAATGGGAGGAGATTATAATACCTCAAGGTTAAGTTGTTCTATGTTTATAAGATTATGATATTAAATACTTTATTAATATATAGTTGTAACTTCGAGATTAAGTGGTTAAAATTAATTTATTAGTATTTATTAGTTCACTTATTCACTACTTCGATACTATTCCATTTATCGAGATTGAAAAAAAAGATGTATATATTTTGAACCCCTACAACTTTTTTCGTGTGGAGTAGTCCAGACATGTCTTTGTCTCATCCAATATTTGGTACCTTCTTGTTTCCCATAATTAGGAGGTACGTAAATTTAGAAAAGTTTTTCTCCTATAATTCTTTTTTTTTTTTCCAAAGAAGTACATTTAAAAAAAACTAAAAGTTTGGAGGATGGGAATTTTTCTTCATACCGAACCGAAGATTTCGAAGAAGGGATAGGTCCTTTTAAGTTTCCATGGTAAAATAAGTCTATGAGAACTTTAAGTGCTCAATGAAAAATATATCACGATATCATTGTAAAAATAATTGAAATAATAAATTTGATAAATAAAAATTTGATTAAGTATAAAATTTATTAGCATGAAACATTAGATGAAAAACTTAGTAAGTAAAAGCTTATTAGTGCAAAATTAAATAACTTAAAATATCACATCTAAAATTGAAAAGCAACTGAAGATTCGGTAGTCTTCATCATTTATCTCATTTTCTAAAATATAAATAAGTACAAATATAGAAGGCTATTAAGACAAACACAACTTCGACCACATTAGCTACTAATAATTACTAGCAAGTTTAAATATGTTGTTTCAGTTTAGAAACTATAGTTGCCGCTTTTTAAAACTATAGCAATAAGGCCAAAAATCACCAACACTTACAAATGGTGCCACACGTGATAAGACCGAAGAAGAAAGAGAAAATTATAAATAAGAGAAGATTTGGGCTTTGGAAAGAAGCCTAAGATGGGCCACTTTCTTAAAAAAGTAAACATTTCATCCCTCTCCATAGAAATAAAATAAAATAAAATTTTTCAAACTCAAGTTTGATGCATACAGTCCAACCATTTCAACTTGACTTACGTCTGGTCTAATATTAGTTCAAACCTAGGTCTGAATCCATTTCACTCTCTCAATCCTAGACCTTTTCACATGTACGAGTTATACGAGTTAATTACCCAAATGGGGGTTTGATAACATTGATAAAGAGGACATTGCCCTTTTAAGAAGGATTTTTGTTCTTCCATATCAAAGCTCATTCTAATTGCTTAAGGTTGGAGCGGGCAAAAATACTAATTAAGTCAAACCAATCCTGTAAACCTAATCAAACAACACAGAAAATATCATTATTTTTCTTTTTCATTTTGTAATTTGATTTAGAAAATTCTCATATGAACTGGACCGAAAATTAAGGATTGATTTGGAATGATAAATCAAATTAATCTATAAAGCTGAACCAAACTATTTATAAAATAAAGTAATATTTTACTTGTAACAAAAAAAAAATCTTTATCATAACATAACACTTAAATATAATTTTTAATTTATATTTATTGAAATGTATATATATTTAAATTTCACTACTACTATTTATAAGTTATATATATAGGCCCTTTATGTTTATACTATATGCTAACTTTATTAATAAAATTAATTGTTAATAAATATCTAAAGTTTCTTAATTGTATGAATATTGACTTCATCAACCTCTTGCATGATTTCAATAATTATTATTACCACATGAATTTTATACTTTTCATATGAGATTAAATGATATACAAATATAGCAAATGTGTAATTAGCAAATCTACAAAAGAATAATAGGCTTCCTCGTAATATAGGAACTTCACGTGGATATAATCGACTTGATTAATGATGGTAGAATCCAGTTACATCAATGCCCATTATGGTTAATTCAAGACCTATCCATTATCAAATAGCAGCGAAACACAAAATAGCAATTAGTTCAATTTTTTTTTCAACAACGGAGGCTCAAAGTAAAGGAAGCTAACGATAGTATAAGTGTTCTGACAATATAAATATGATCCTAAGATATATCATTTTATACAAAACTGGTTTATTTGCTTCTTAACTTAGGAGAATAATAATGGTACGAAGACAACCAATTCTACTATGCTTCATTCTTTTTGCTGTAGTTGTGTCTGCATGGCCGTGAAGCGAGTTTGCTCGTATGTCATCACTAGGTAATGCACTAATGTCCAATGCTCCTTTACTTTAAATTTGCCCTTTCATTTTACTTTTTTATTGTAAAAATTTATATCTTAATTTTACTACTTTTTATAATTATATATTTAAAATTTCGACTTATCTAATTATATGTACGATTGAAGATTTTGTTGGTACCATCTATATCTCAGTTAACTATTTTATTCACACCATTAATCCAATTAATACGATTAACCAATAGAAAGATCTCTTATAGTCTTATGAAGGTTGCATGACCCCTTAGGGTTGTAAGTGATAAGGACTTACATTTTTAAAGTAAGTCATGAGTCATTGTTTTAGGAGGAATGGTCGGTGGCCACTTGTCCTAAGGCTGCAGATGGTTATTGTGATGGTTGATTGTACTGATTAAATTAATAGTATAAATTAGAGTAAATTAATGTATAAACAGTAATAATTAAAATTTTAATTAGATATATAATAAGATAAATTAAAACTTTAGGAGTATAATTGCGCAAAAAGTAATAAGGTTGAAATAGAAATTGTGACATTAACCTTTTCCTTTTTTTTTTTTAAATTTATACTGGATGGTAAACTTGATATCTATTTAAAATGTTTGCATAATATATATTGAGTCTACCTATATGGTATTGCTCAAGGACAATTGTTAAGAATTAGAAGAAAAAGTTTACCTTTCCAATATCCATCATATACTTGATGAAAAATTAAGTATATATAAATTGGAAAATTTTTATTAGCATCATAAAGTTGTTAATTTTTTCCATATATGCTTTATGAATCCTTTTTTGGAAGGCGTTACTATATATAATTTGTGCATTATAATCTGAAAATCATCCAAAATTATATACAAAAGCAAAATTTAAGATCAGTTGAATGTATTACACATTATATTGACGGCTAATTTAATTGAGATAATATTATTCAATCTTTTTAATTAATTATGTTTTTATGTACCTTTATTTTTGTTTATTATTTTGGGATTTGATCTTAATAGTTCTATTTTCAACAACAGAGGACCAGCCCCGCATTCACTGTCTTCCTGTTTTCTGCCGAGGATGGCCATGTTGCACGCATTCTGATGGTCCTTATATTCCTAAAGAGCCTCCAAATGTATTTCCAACACCATGAGACAGTACACTTTCCTGGTCTATGAGAAACTAGGATGAATAAATACAGGAGTAGTAGCTGAAAATACTCCGGCATGATGAACCAAATTATGTTAAATATCCTTGTAAATCTGTTTAACTCTATAATATGAACAACAAAAGTTTGATGAGATGGTTCTATATGTGTTTGTCTTATTTTTATCTACATTTTTTGTTAAAGAAAACAGCAAATTACAGTGAGTATCCCTTAAAAACTATTAGAATAAAAAGATTCCAAAATTCTAAAATGCCCAATTTACACCATTCGAATATGTTAACACCGAAAAAAGTTCTTCCTCTCATATAGTGTTAGGTTAACCTTTTATCCTAGCATATACTCGTATTTTTTTTTTCCCCTTTAAGTTGTTTTATTATTTGATATAACCCTTATTGACCGACAAAACACTTACCAAGTCAAGAAAACCTCAAATCAGATGATGAATCAACCAAAAGAATAAAGCAAGTATACATTTATGTAAAAATATTGATTTAGTATTGTATTGGAGGAAAAGTTTTTCAATTTCAATAATTTTTAAGGGATATAAATGTTATATTTTAGAATCTCGGATCTTTAGATTTTAGGAGCTGCCATTATTAATTTACCGAGAAAGGGGGGAATTTACATTGAACAGACCTGTATTTACATAATACTTGGCATGTTACTTCTGTTTTTCTTACTTTGGAATATGTTATTTAGTTGTTAAATATGTACACACATGAAATGCTTTCTAGGTTATAAAAAGGATTTAGAAAACTTTCCTTTATTTATTTATTTATTTTTGTTTCTGTAATACTCTAGACCAACAGTAGTGAATAGTTAAGCCAATAAATATTAATTAGTCTATTTTAACCACTTGGCCCTAAAGTTTTAAGTTTGTTTTGATAAGATATTTACAACTACAATCTTATAAACTAGTACTACCATCTCCTACAATTTATGCGGTACACTTAACTATTGGGTCTCATAATCTCTCCTTCTTAAACACGCAACGTTTTTATCATGAAACCTTATAATTAGGCTTAGATTTTCCTCCTTTTTCGATGTACAATTTAAACCATCTATTATATATAGGTAATCTTAGAAGTATATAAAGAGTCACACCTTGGTAACATTCTTTACCTTCCTCGGACCTTTAAATTAGAGTTAGACCCGAATCATTCACCTATTAGCAAGGAGTTTGCTCTGATACCACTAAAAACTGTAATGCACTGGAACCTAGAACACCACAACTCTATAATGTGTTGACCTTGGAGTCAAATACACTAAAGCCTACTAGCATCTAAGTACTTGTTATATCCCACAATTCTTAATAAATCTACCAATTCACAAGTCACAACCTCAAATATGGTATTGGAGTGGTACGTTGATCATTCAAACTCTACAATCAAGTGTAATAACATAATTGAAAACTGTCATAACTCTACAACTTAAATCATGAAAGGACTCTAAATTATAAATTGGAGTCTCTTAGTTCCAACAATAGTCAAACTGCTAAATCTAGCATCAAGAGTTACAAGTGACTCCATAACTACACAAGTTTCTTAAACAAACAATCATAACAAAAATAAATACAAATTCTTTTGTCTACCTCTACGACTAATCTACGATATCTTAGCTCTATCTTCATAATAGTAATAATCTCCTTTCTCATCATAGTAAAGATAATCATATCCGAAATGCTTAACATAAACTCTATCGTCTACCTCGTAACCTGTCTTTGAAACTAAAAAATAGTAATCCCCATAGGGTGAACCAAAGCCCAGTACAAGATCCCATACATATGTGCGTGAATCACAAGAATCAGTTAAGAGCACACATACAAATGCTTCTATTAATGTAACAAGTAATAGTTTTAATGTTTCATTTACGCTCACAAACAACATAATCCCAGCATCTTGAAACTTAGGGTTAGTCATAACTCTTAACATGCAATATATATAAATACTACATAGTATTAGTGTTGGGTACTCTCCAACACTTGAGTGCCATAAGCCATCCTAGACCTACTTGAGTCATTTCAATACGGGACTCCACAGGGGACAATGTCGCGTAAAGATCATCAGGTGCTTCATCAACACTACTAGACTTAACTAGTAAATGGTCGAAGCTAAGTACAACTAACAATACAATTAAGTCTAAGTTTCAATTTAGTCCAGTTTATAGTCACTAGCTTAATACACACTTTTAACAAACATGTATCCCATATCTAAAGTTCCTATCTCAAAAATATTCGAGATGATACATCCTTTAGATTTTGTTCAAAATATAATGCTAGCTTAGAATTTAATAAATTCCACAACTCAAAACTTATTTCTCCTTAACTCCATCTTTTGCTCTATACTTTGAGCTTTCAAACTGCACTCCATATAGCTTACAAATTGCATTCTATATAACTTTTCAATATCCCCCTTAATATATACATACACACGACACCAATACTCCTACTACTCCCATTACGCTGTCTTACACACACATACAGTGCACATTACCACTCCAATTTCATGCGCACACACATACTACCCAACACCACAAAATTTCACCTACATACACACACGATGCACACTACACCTGACACACACAATCGCACATCACCCCCATACACGAGATACATACTACATACCACATACAGATACGGTATACACACACTATACATCTAAACACCACTTTGCGACACTATCAAGATGTAATCCACATCATAACTACATCACTACCACTACAATAGCAATAACAACACCTCTATCCCAAAATTCAAAGGAACCCTAAAAACATAAAGTGGAAAAAGTAAAATGGAGATAAAAGGAAGACTTACTTGAATATAGAGGAAAAATTGATTCTTGTTGAATTTCTCTTTCAATGACACAAATCTTGATTATAGATTTAGAGTTGAGATGAGTACTATAAGTTCTTTGAAAAAGTATTGTAATGTTTTTGGTGAGAGGGAATTATGGGAATGTAAGATACGGTTAATTGATTTAGTGGGAAGTGTAAATTTTTCTCAAACTAAATTGCTAATGGCATTAATGAGTAATCACATGCCATACCGATATTTAAATCTTTTCCTTTGACAGTTTTTCCCTAGGTACTTGATATCTATTTATATGTCATACCAATGTTTAGATATAAAAATCACTTATTAATTTATGTATTATACTTCTTTTTTTTTTTTTACTTGGGTTTTACAGTTTCACTAATTCTAACCTCTTTTGGCTTTTTTTTTTTTTTAATGCATAGACTCCATAGATGTTGGGTATATTTTAATAATAAATTATAAGGCCTTATATGTGTTATTGAATAATAATTATATAATAAAGTTATCATATTATATAAAGTTCAAATTAAAGTTGCAACACCTTAGAACCTAGTCACATGTCCCTATTCCTCTAATAATATGTTAGGCTCTAAAAACCACAATGAATATTTCAAACTTAATATTTAAAACCACTAACATTGGTATTAAAAAAAACTCCCATTTCACAAAATTCACACTCCATAGTTTATACTCGACAAATACCAATAATGTAAATGAAATAATGTAAATGAAATCAAATAACTAGTGCGAATAGAAATTAAAAGATAGAATAAGTTTCAACCATAGGTTTCATTTCAATCCTTATTACCACTCCTAAAACTATTGGCTATTATTATAATAATAGTCTCCAAAACTGTTATCTAGGTAGTAATAATTACCATTCTAATCTTTAACTTCAGCATTCTCATAACTCGCATAATCTCCATAACTATAATCTTCATAAACATCATTCTGACTTGTAGTTAAGGAAAAGAAAATATATGGTGTGCCGAAACCCAATACGTAACATACAATCACATGCGCGTAATCAAATAATACATATTCACTTGTGTAAAAATACAAAAATGCAAAACAAGTAAATCACACAATTTATTTAATTATCTTTGTTTTTAAGTCAAACACACAACACATGATAGTGGTCCTCATGATCAGTTTACATTACAATTGTATCATAACCTAACGTTTGAGCTTGCCTCTTCAAACCCATCTACAACCTAATGTTGGCATATCTCTTCAACCCCCTCTACAACATCCTAAATTTACCCCAAATCATTTCCATGTGAAACTCCATAAGAGACAATGTGTCATACAGATCATTAAGGTTGCCTCCTAGGGATCTACCACTATGAGCCCCTTAGGACGAGCCAAAACACAAGCAACATGAAAACATTTAAGTTGGATATATATTTAATTCATTTAATCTTTGCTATCCTAACACTCACATATAACAAGCACGTGTCACGTACCTTAATATTTAGAATCCGTTACGAACGAATCAAGCCTAGTTTTAAATCCTAGAAACAATAAATACTTATCAAACTCCTTTAAATATTGAATAAATTTTGTCTTTTAACTAAAACTCACTTATAGACCATTTAAATATCTTTAAATTCACTTAATGATACAATAAAGGGATTTACTTTAGAGGTAACAAAGGAATAAAAAAAAAGAAAAGGAAAAACTCAACTTAAAGGAACAAAGTCTATAATATGGTTAAGGACACGATTGTGTCTTTTTGATCGTATAAATTATTAAGTTACACTTCACTACTATAGGGGATACGACCAAGGATATGGTTGTGTTTTTCAGTTGTGTAACTTTCTGGTCTACTAGCCTATGTTGCCTATTGTAAGGGATACGATCAGGGACATGGTCAATAACTTTTTGATTGAAATTTTTTTTTTCTTCTACCTAAACTCCTTTCTAAACCCAATAACAATGCTCCACAACCCTACATCACAAACCCTTGATTCAAATCAACAAAATCCTCCCAAAATCCATTTTTACAATGTTTTTAATTAAGCAGGCAAAACCAAAGCTTGTTAAGAAATCAAGAAATTTAAGGATTCTAAGGAATACATAAGAATTACCTTAATCTCAACGATCCTTTAGAGTTTCTCGTTTTTCCTTAACCAATTACTTGCAACCTTAAATGATTAAAATAAAACCTTAGTTTCTAAAAGAAAGAAAACTCAAAACCACAAATCAATCTTTGCTTACCAAGGTCCCTTAAGGTTACATTTTTCACACAGACTACTCTTGCTCCTGAGGGTTTTTGATAATTGCAAGAGAGAAGTTTAACCCTGTAGTACGTAAAGAGTCAAATTGTGCACTAGTTATGTTAAGGTTTTATTTTAACTCTTTTCTTGAGTTTTTGATATCACCCTTCATTAAATCTTGACTTAAGACCTTAATACCTTTTTCCTCAAAACTTAATTACCTTTTATTTTACTATGACTTTTATTAATTAATTACTCTTTTTTTATTCTCAGGTATTACATTCTCTCTTCCTTTAGAAGACTTTCGTCCTCGAAAGTTACCTGATTCTTAGAATAGTTCAGGGTACTTCTTTCTTATCTCTTCCTCTAACTCCCAAGTGGCTTCTTGTTTAAGCTAGTTTAACTACTATACCTTGACCTAAGGGATTGTCCTTCTTCTCAATACTTGATTCTTAGTATCAACGATTATTACAAGTCATTCCTTTGAGGTTATATTAGGTTGTAACTCTAATAACTCTAACCAAACAATCTATATAGGTAGTTGTTTTGACTCTTGCTTGGGATTTTCCATAAACTTCCTCAACATTGAAACATGGAAGACATCATAAACTCTTTCTAGACTTGGGGGTAAATTCAACCTATAAGCTGTCTTGCCAATCCTTTCCCGTACTACATACGATCTCACATATCTTGTAATTAACTTCCCTTTCAATCCGAACCTGCTAATTCCTTTAGCTGAAGAAACTCTTAGCAGTATTTTATCACTAACTTTAACCCCAAAAGTTGCCTTTCTCCTACCTCATCCCAATGAATGAGTGATCTACACTTTTTTCCATATAGAGCTTCATATGGAACGATTTGTATAGTTGCTTGATAACTATTGTTGTAAGCAAACTCAACTAATGGAAGAAGCTTAGTCCAACTACCACCAAAGTCTAAAGCATAAGCTTGTAACATATCTTGTAATATCTGTTTTGTTTGCTCGAACTGTCCATTAGCCTGAGGATGGAATGCCGTACTAAACTAGACTATAGTACTTAGAGATTTTTGTAAACTTTTCCAGAATCCCATGTAGTTTTACTATCCTTGCACATACAACTTAGCCAACCTCTTTAATCTATAATCCAATCTTATAGGAATAAAGTGAGTTGTTTTCATTAGCTGATCCGTTATTACTCATTCCATATCATGCTTTTCCTTAGTCTTAGGAAGATGCCTGACAAAATCCATGGTTACATGCTCTCACTTCCACTCTAGTGTAAGCAAAGGTTGCAATTCATCGACTAACCTCTTATGTTCAATCTTTACCATATGCTACGTGGCACACTTAAAGACATACTTTGCACTTTGCAATTTCTTGCTTCATGTTGTTCTACTAGTAGTGCTTCTTTAAGTCCTTATACATCTTGGTACTCCCAAGATGAATAGAGTACCTAGAGTAATGAGCTTCTCGTAAGATTTCTTACTTCAACTCTTCCTAGTTTTGGCATACACAATATATTCCCATACCTCAAGATACCTTCAGCATCAATGCTAAATTTGGTTGCTTTACCTTGTTCTAGTTTCCTAAATACCTACATCCTCATATTGTGTAGCTTTTACTTTATCCATAAGAGTCAATTGTCTACGTAAATTTGCTAGTTTGGCCCCTACCTATCGCATCACTATTTCCAACTCTAGTTTGCACATGTCTTTGAGTAAAGGTTTCTGTGATGTGATCAATGTTGCTATTTTACCTTATTTCTTCCTATTAAGAGCTTCTGCCCCACATTAGCTTTACTTAGGTGATATTGAATATTTATGTCATAGTCTTTAATTAACTCTAACCACCTCCTTTATCTTAAATTTAGCTCCTTTTGTGTGAAAATGTACTTTAAACTTTTATGATCTATAAACATTTGACACCTTTCCCCGTATAAATAATGTCTCTAAAGTCTTAAGGCTAAGATAACTACTGCTGCTAACTTGAAGTTGTAAGTAGGATAATTCTTTTCATATGGTTTTAATTGTCGGGATGTATAAGCAATTACTCTTCATTCTTGCATTAAAACATACCCCAATCCTTAACTAGAAGCATCACTATAAATAACATACTCCTTGCCGCTTTAAGACAATGCCAGTATTGGGGCTGTCACCAATTTCTCTTTTAGTTTCACAAAACTTGCCTTACATTTATCAGCCCAAACAAACTTTACTCCCTTTTGACTTAATCTGGTAAGAGATGCCGCTATCTTAGAAAAACCTTCAACAAATTGTCTATAATAGCTTTTAATTTCAATCACTATCTAAGGTCTTAGCCAATCCTCCAATGCTTTAACTTTTTCTAGGTCAGCAAAAATACCCTTTTTATTTACAATATGTTCGAGAAAAGACACTTACTCAAGCCAGAACTCGTACTTCTTGAATTTAGCATATAATTTCTCCATTCACAAAAACTAATATAGATCGTAGTAAGTTTTAAATGCTATCTTCTGAATATCCTCTTCTTTGATTCTTAATTGATGGTATCTTGATCTAAAATCAATTTTAGAGAATACCTGAGCTCCTTGCAACTGGTCAAATAAGTCATCAATTCTGGGAAGAGGATACTTATTCTTTATAGTCGATTTATTCAACTCTTTATAATCTATACACAATCTCATGCTTTCATCCTTTTTCTTAGTGAAAAGCACCGATGCTCCCCATAGCAACATGCTAAGCCTAATGAAACTTTTCTCCTGTAATTCTTTTAATTTTTTAATTCTACTAATGTCATTCTATATGCAGACTTTGAAATCGGCTTTGTACCTGGTATTAAATCAATATTGAACTCGATCTCTTTGGCTGGTGGTAAACCAAGTAAGTCATTTGAAAACACCTTTATAAACTCATTCACTATTGGAACTTTTTTTATTTTCTTATCATCCCTTGCCTCTACAATCATGCCAACCAACCTACCTTTACCCCATAATTCATATGTAGGGATACTTATTGGCCTTTGAACTTCTAACTTTAAGAAGAGTCGCTCTTCTCCTAGGGGATCAAAATACACTGCCATGTTATGACAATCTATAGTGGCATGATACTTGGATAGCCAGTTCACTCTAAGTATTACATCAAAATCCGTCATGTCTAAAGCCCATAAATCTACAAGTAACACTCAACCTTGAACTTCTATGTGTACTTCTCTACAAAGTCAATCTGGTACTACCCCCACTCCAAAAGGAGTACCAATACTTAAGGGTTCACAAAGCAATTTAGGTTCTAAGTCACATGCGTACATAAACACATTAGATATGCATGAATATGTGGCACCCGTGTCAAACATCACAAAGCACTAGCAAAGTGTATAAGGAGCATACCTACTTTGGTGTTTTGTTCAGTATAGTCTTGGTGCTATTGCTATTGAAGGGTAAACACTTGGGTTGGTGCTCTCTATCTCAGCCTTTGAGGTCTAACAACTAGGGCCTTTAAGGGCATTGCATTAGAGTCTATTATGAAACTATAGTCGCTTGTCCTCTTGCTATCCCATAATCAATTGCTTTATGGCCTCTTTGCTTGCAAATGTTACAATAGATCTATATGATGGATTTCTCATTAAATATTCTACTTAAATGCCCAACCTTACCACGAGAGAAATAAGCCCTTTCAAGCCAACTACATTGGCTCAACTCATGAGGTCCCATACATCGTGAACACCTCTATACTGAGGCTATCACTGGGGGTAGAGGTAGAGGTATGAATGGATAAGTTGGCCTAGGTTGGAAAGGCTTAACTGGAATGGCCATAAGTCTAATTAGCAACACTGAGCACATAGGTCTCTTACCCTAGTCTCGATGAGCGACAATTGTCCTTAGTCTCTTACTAAGAACCACGCTTACCCTATGAGACTTCTACTCTTCTCTTCTTCTCATGCATTGCTCTAATCATTTAGCTCTCTTTACAACGTCCGCATAAGTTGTTAGTTGAAAAAAACTCACTTCATAATGTAAGTCTACCTCTAACCCTCTTAAGAAATCATGGGCTCATGATCGGTCATCTACTCCAATAACTTCTGGCAAGAACTGGCTCAAGCAGTTCAACTCTACCTTATACTTAGCGATAGACTTATTTCCTTGCTGGCAGTTGTAATATGCATTCTCTATAGCATCCCTTATGCTGTTTGGAAAATACTTCTCATAGAATAGGTCTTTGAATCTCTGCTAGTTAACCGATCCTTGAACCAATCTTCTCTCATTAGTCTTCCATAAGGCTGTTGTATCCTTCAACATATAAGTAGCATAACTAACCTCTCTCTCTTCCAATACTCTAAAAGCAATAAAACCTTCTTTACTTCTTCTATCCAATGGTGCGCTTCAATTGCATCCTCCTTCTCGAGGTTAAAGGAGTAAATTTATCTAGCGAACTTGTCCAGAGTAAACTATTCTTGTTGTCGACTGATAACTCTGATTTTAAACATATTTTATATGGTGATTTTATAGTATTTCCCTTACATTTTTGGTTTTCTTTAAAGAAAATGATACTTAATTAAGTAAAATTTTGATTTCAAGGTTTGAACACGTTCTAGGATAAAAAACGAAGAAAAGGAATCAAGTTTCACTCAATTCCGAGTTCAAACGAAGAAGTTATGAAGTTTTGAAGTTGTGTAGAAAATTTTGCCTTAGTGCAGAAGGTTACACGACCTGGGGACACGGCCATGTCCCAGGCCGTGTCTGGTGATGAAAATAAAATCCGTGTAATACATATATGAAAGGATATCTTAGGGTTTAAAAAGGGGATAGACATTACAGAAACGAAGAGACACAAGAGATGAGAGGAGACTTGAGGAGAACATCAATCAAGAAGCGAGAACAACATCGATTTCAAGATTAGAGAGATTGTTCATCAAATTAAAGGGGTTTTCCATGTTTTATTTTACGTTTTTGATAAAACTCATTTTTAGATTCGTTATGATAGCTTAGAATTCAAGTATTTAGGATTATGGAACCTAGGGTTTCATGTAACCCTTGGATTGAATTATAATTTCAATAAAGTTTCTATCTTTTCTTGATTCAATTATGTTGTTTAATTATGGATTGATAATTCTAGAGTGTCAATATATGATATTATGCATGTTGATTGAGAAATTGCATGTGTAATTAGATCTTAGCATAATTGGAGAGAATTACATGTATACTTAGAGATAAGATATATGTTTCTTCCGGAAAGTTGATTGTTTGTGTGGGAATTCATTATACATTAATGCAATTCTAAGTTATATTACTAAGTGAAGAGATTCCGGTAAATAATTTAGGATTAGGGTTAATATGCTTGAGAAAGGTATTAGCTTTAATTGTGAATCCCTCCGGTCAAGAATAATAGAAACTAAATTGAATATATTTTAAAAAGGTCACATGTTAAACACTAGGGGAAATAATTCCTAAATACATTATTGCATACTTGAAGTCGTTCGTAGGTTTATTGCTTTCTAATTTGCTTAATCAAGTCTCATAATTAGTTTAGTTTGTTAATTTCAGTATTTTTAATTCATTCAACTCATCATAATTTTTCGGTTAGATAATAAAGCTAAAGTTAATATTAGTACTCAAAATCTCTGAGGGATCGACTCGGACTCATATCCGCTATATTAAAATTGATAGGTGCGCTTGTCTTATATCATCGACCTGCAAGCATTCCTAACATGTTGTTTATAGTATGGAGCAATTGAACATTAATCACCACATCCTAATCTTGAACTCCTTCGAGCAACTATCCATCTTATTGTATCTGACCACCTTGCATGGTAGTATCAATTGGTGAAAACTAGCCACGTTGTTGTTGCCCTCCTATATTTCTCTCCACCAGAGTATCTTACCTGATTCTAATATTGTTGTTAAGTATAGGGATTCTCTTAGGTGTCATTCTACAAGAGATATAAGTACAAAAAGAGATAAACAACTAAATTCTAAGAAAAACATAGAGAAAATCTTATTGGACAAAAAGTAGAGTAAATACTTAATGTGAATAGTTTTCATATCAATCCTTATTATTTCTCCTAAAACTATTGGCTATTATCATGATAATAGTCTCAAAAACCGACATTCGGATAGTAATAACTATCATTCAAATCTTCAACTTCAACATTCTCATAACTTACATATTCTCGATAATATGGTGAGATGAATAATATCATTAAATTCACTTAATGATACAATAAAAGGGGTTTACTTTAAAGGTAACAAAGGAATAAAACAAAAAGAAGAGGAAAAACTTAACTTAAAGGAGCAAAGCCTACGATATGGTCAAGGATGCAATCATATCTTTTTGGCCGAGTAACTTACTAAGTTACACTTCACTACTATAAGGTACATAATTAGGGACACGACTAGGTACATGGTTATGTCTTTCGGTTATGTAACTTTTTAATCTACTAGCCCATGCTATTGCAAGAAATACGACTAGGGATATAGTCATATCTTTTGGTTGTGTAACTTTCTAGTCAAATTTCTTTTTCTTCTACCTAAACTACTTTCTAAACCCAATAACAACACTCCACAACTCCACATCACAAATCCTTGATTCAAATCAACAAAACCCTCCTAAAATCTGTTTCTACAATGTTTTTAATTAAGAATGCAAAACCAAAACTTGTTAAGAAATCAGGAAATTTAAGGGTTCTAAGGAATACACAAGAATTACCTTAATCTCGACGGTCCTTTGGAGTTTCTTACTTTTCTTTAACCAATTACTTGCAGCCTTAAATGATGAAAATAAAATCTTAGTTTCTAAAGGAAAGAAAACTCAAAACTGAAAATCAATCTTCGCTTACCAAGGTCCCCTAGGGTTACGTTCTTCACACAAACTACTCTTGCTTTTGAGGGCTTCCGACAATTGCAGGAGAGAAGAGAAGTCTAACCCTATAATGCACAAAGAGTCCAGTTGTGCATTAGTTAAGTTAGTGTGTTATTTTAACTCTTTTCTTGAGTTTTCGATATCACCCTTCATTAAACATCAGTTTAAGACCTTAATACCTTTTTTCTCAAAACTTAATTATCTTTTATGTTACTATGACTTTTATTAATTAATTTCTTCTTCTTTTTTTTTCTTAGGTATTATAAAAGTGGTCTAATAAAACTGTAGATTTTAATACATTTAAAGTAATTATATGTTAATATGTATAGAGACCGAAACATTATTTATAGTTTTATAAATATATACGGTCTTGGTCTCTAAGCCACAAACAAGATTTTGTTTTTTTTTAGCTTCCCATCACTCGAAAGGATAAGAGTTAATTACTCAAAAATTCATGTGATAAACTTAAAATACCAAAGGTAAAATCAATTTCAAAAGTCTTTTAATATGAATTTAGGGATACTTCCGCACTCTATTTTATTTATAGCTTGTTCACTTTAGGGGGATGACAATTCCATTCCTCCCTTATTATGTATCACCTCTTTATTACGTTGTTCACTTACCCACCATTAGTATTTTAAGGAATCTCAATTCATAAAAATCTTGTAATTGGGATTCTTTGATGGCACCTCAAAATTAGGATTCGAAGCTCTTATTTTATTTCTTATTTCAAAACTACCCTTAAATAAACTACAAAATGACTACAACTACCCTTTAAAAAAACACGTAACCTTGGAATTAAATAAACCTTACCCACTTTATTGTAACAATTGAAACATCACAGACTAGATAAAAAGAAGAAAAAAAAAAACCTAACCTAAAATTACAAGCACCAAACCTTAACCTTACCCATCAAACAAAGCATCAACCTTCTCTTCCCTCTCTGTCTCTGTGTGGTGTGAAGATATTCATCTTCCCTCTGTTTCGCCATTGAAGCAAGAAATTGGTAAGTTTGCATCTATAGTTGCCCCTTTTTTTTTATATTTATGTAAAATAGTTTTGGGTTTTTTGTTTTATCTATACCTGTTGAAATTGTGTTTGTCCCTCTTTAAACTAGGGAATTTGATAAAATGCTTATAGGAGAATAAAATTCCGACCAGTTGATTTAGATACAAAATCCATCATATTTTTTTATACATTTTCACTATACTTTCGAGTGGTTGATGATTTAATATATGTTAACATCTCTCTATACTGAATGCGTAGTATTAATTGAGTTGTTTGGTTATAAATCACGTTCCATGAGGAGTTTGATTATACTGGTGTAACATGGTTTGTTCTTAAAAACATACGATAATATCATAATTTTTTTTTTTTAAATTGAGCTCATATAAATTGGTAAAACTATGAAGAAAGGTAATTTGGACCAGCTAAAGTCCATATTGTGATGATGGTTCTTTTAGCTAAATTTTTTTTTGAAGTGCAATCTATAAATTTATAGGGCATGATGAGATAGCATTACTAGGTACATTTTCATAAAGCCGTGTTCTTTATAATAGAACTAAGCAAAAGTTATTTCATTCTTCTATGAAAATTTTAGGCAATTGAAGGACATTGAAATGCCTAATGTAAGGTATGTGATGAGTAAAAAGTAGGTGTACTAGTTTCAGTGGTCTTCCATTTTCATGAATAGTGACAATATTCACTTGTTAATTTTTCGTTTATGATTTATTAGTAATTTATATTATGTTTTTCCATTAAAGAATTTATCCATTTGGATTGATGGTAAAAGGTGCTTGCAATCGAAAAGCAATATAGTGAAAGAATGCAAATAACCAAAGCACAAACTTTATTGCCCTACTTGCTAGGTTCTATTTTATTTTGCTTCAAAACTTACAAAATAGATGAGAACAAGGTAGCTAGGATTTAGGAATTCAGTATGTCTTAAACTTGAAAATTAGCTAAAATAATCTCAATGGCTTTATTATATATATTCTCTTCATGTGTATATTTTATTCTGCCTTCCTTCTAGTTACTTGTAATTTACTTAGTAGTGCTTAGCTTTGTGATATTACCATATTAAAGCATATTTATATTTTTTAGCTATGGATCAAATGAGATTACGAGCAAATGAATCCTGAAAAAAGAAGAAATATGCTTCTTTCCTTTTAATGCTATGGGTAGCGTATTGTAACATTGCAACTCAATTCATGTTGTTATGTTATGTTATGGCTTTACATTGCTATCGTCTCTGAGCTTGATCTCATAAATTTAAGTTCTACCAATATCGTGATTACATTAGGGGGCTTGTTTATAGTGATGATATCTCATGTATTAAACAATTAAGATTAGATAGGCGTGCATTTTTCAAGCTATGTGAGATGTTAGAGAATATAGGAGGGTTAAGGGCAACTAGGAACATGCTTGCGAATGAGCAAGTTGTAATGCATTTGCAGATACTTGCTCACCATATGAAGAATATTGTAATCAAATATA
This sequence comes from Lumnitzera littorea, assembly GCA_024138015.1. Taxonomy (NCBI): domain Eukaryota; kingdom Viridiplantae; phylum Streptophyta; class Magnoliopsida; order Myrtales; family Combretaceae; genus Lumnitzera; species Lumnitzera littorea. The sequence continues at coordinate 8,694,189 of JAMXBB010000010.1, read as the reverse complement.
ATTTCAAGAGGTCTGGAGCAACAGTTAGTTGGTATTTCCATAGTGTATTGAATGCAACATTACGTTTAAGCAATAGATTGCTGAAGAAGCCTGAACCCATTACTGACAACTACACTGAGGACAGATGGAAATTTTTTAAGGTATAATGTTGAATTATTTCAATTTTATAGATAATTCAGCATACCTTATATAGCTTACAATAGTCTGTTTTTTATGTAGAATTGTTTGGGAGCTTTAGACGGAACCCATATCCCAATTAGAGTGCCTATGAAAGATAAACCACGATATAGAACTTGAAAGAATGAGGTTGTAACTAATGTTTTAGGTGTTTGCATACTAAATATGTAATTCGTATATGTGTTACCTAGATGGGAGGGCTTTACAGTAGATAGTAGAGTACTTCGAGATACAATCACTAAAAGGCATGGCCTCAAGGTTCCTCATGATATGATTTATTAAAGTCCTTATAACTTTATGTTTGCTCGATTACAAATTGTTTGAATTAATAACTAATGTTACACCTTTCATTTAGGATGCTATTACTAAGTGGATGGAGGTTATCTCAATTGCGAGGGATTTCTTGCACCTTTTAGAGGTCAACGATATCACTTAAATGAATGGCGTCAAGGTCATCAACCAACATCCCCTAAAGAATTGTTCAATATTAGACATGTTTCCGCTCGTAATGTGATAGAGAGGTGTTTTAGACTTCTTAAAATGAGATGAAGTATCCTTAGAAGTCCTTCATTTTATCTTATTAGAATCCATAATCAAGTCATTTTAGCATGTTGCTTACTCCACAATTTCATTAGGACAAAGATGAATTTCGATTCCCTTGAGGAGCATATGGATACCATAGAGGAAAATATTGTGGATATTAGAGATGATCTAATATTGACATCTGGAAACAATGACACATGGGGTAATTGGAGGATGCAACTAGCAACCAAAATGTTCAATGAGTGGATTACATTTAGACAAACCAAGAATTGAATTTGACATGTTTCATATATGTTAATGAATTTCCTTATACTTTGATTTTATTTTGTTGTAATTTCTTTTAACATGTATGGTAATCTGTACTTTGACATTGTATTGTATTTTCAATTTAGTATTTCTATTTTCCATGTTACTCTCTTATGTTTTGTATTTTTCATTATCATGCCTTTATGTTTTGCCATAGATGTTTATTATTTCTCGTAGAACTTCTAACATGGAGGAAGTGCAATCCATACAAATGGATACTAAAGTTGTGAAACAAGTTAAAAGGAAATGGACTGTTGTAGAGGATAATGCATCTATGATTGAGTTATATAACAATGGTACTCATAATGTTGACATCGGGTTTCGAAGTGGATATCTTTAGGAGTTAGAGAAGATGTTGAATGCAAGGTTACCCAATTGTGGCTTGAAAGGTAGGTTATACATTGAGTCGCACATTAGGACATTGAAGAAAGATTGGAGTATTATCTATGACATGGTTTATGGGAAGGCAACTAGTGGCTTTGGATGGGATAATGACCAGAAGATGGTCACTACGAAAAAGGATGTGTAGAAGCTTACATAGAGGTATGTTATATGTGATTTTACCAATGGTTTATCCTTCATATGTTTTACTATAATGTACTATTTAATTTTAATATTTCTTTCTAGGTCTACAGAAACACAACTCAATTCATGACTAAGAGCTTCCCTTTCCTAAATGAGTTATCCATAATCTATGCAAAGGATCGTGCTATAGGTGCAGGTGTATAGACAGCTAAGGATGTAATAGAGGAGATAGATAAAGAGCAAGTATCGATACAAGATATTGAAGATGAGGTACCAACAAGAGAAGAGGTGGAAGAGCCATCTATCCATCAAAGTGTGACTCACACTTCTACAAAGAGGAGGAGATCTATAGTTGGAGATGATGCAATATCTAGATTATTATCAATAGCTAGCTCCATTAAGGATGAGATGCAAGATGTAAGGAATTCTATTCAAAGTATGGTATAGCAGTTGATAACCAATAAAGCACAAACAAATATGGAGGAGTTAACAACTTTTCTTCAAAGCATTGAGGGACTATTTGAGGATGAAGTGTACGACACAATGCTGAAGCTCGCTAGAAAGCCGGACCATGTGGCTCTTTTGTACAAGCTTCAACTTGAGAGGTGTTTGACCTTTGTGTGAAGGCTTCTACACATCATTTGAAAGTGGTATTTGTTTATTTTGATGTTAGATTGAAGGTTACAAGAGAAGTTAAAGTTTTTAGACAAGCGTATGTTTTTTTTTTTTTTTTTGGACATGTTTATGCTTTTGGACAAAGTCATTATTCAAGTGTCCCTATTGACACTTGCTTAGTTATTAGATGTGGAGTTTTGTTTCCTTAAACATTTTTTTTTTTCACTACACAAATATAGAGTACATGGTGGTAATTTTGTGTGGAATCAATGAAAATATCATATATGAAGGAAAGAAGTGGAAAGTAAATTTCTTCCTCACTCCTTTATGTTAGTGTTTGAATAAAATGGACATGTTTATGTCCTTGTTGTTGCTGGTGTATTTAGCTACCAAACTTATGTGTTAATCATGTTGAGATAGTTATGGAATTAGAGTTAGTGGTGGTTTTTTGGGCATGTGAAAGAGTTATAATATTTCTGGTCATTTGGTGCTAGATTATTTATGGAATAGTTATTAGGATAAAAATTGCAGGTTTCAGTGGCTTCCTTTGTTGAAGTAATTTTAGGTGTTAGTATAGTATTTATGTAGGTGTCTTGTTTGATCACATTTTGCTGTATGCAGGTTTTTCTTAATGTGTGCTTAATTTAGCAGTAAGAAGAATCAAAATATGTTTGTAGGTTTTCCTTGGCATGTGCTTAATTTGGCAACAAGAAGAATAAAAAACTTGTACATAAAACCAAGGATACAGTTCCATATTTACCATTTTTAATATTATGTAAACTATGAGAATCAAAATACTGATACATATACAATTTTATAATTACCATTTTTAATATTATGTCAAGCATAACATTGCACCAAAGCATAGGTACTTCTTCTTTTAGTCACAAGTGAATATAATCACAAGAAATTAATCAATATTCCATGAATAAATTATTAAGATTAACAATAAACACTCAAATCAATTAGATTGTTTAACTAATTCCAGTCCAAGTACTTTAACTAATGAATTTTCTTGGTTTCCAATGCTCTATGTGACGCATGAGTCAAGTGAAATCATGTCCAAAAGGGGGGGGGGACACACAACTCAGCAACAATGTGTAAATTTGAATTTGAAATATATACTGGTTATGGTTACAATGATCTCAGTAACCTTCATTTCTAGAAAGTTTCTTATATAATACAAAAATATTACCCATTTTCAACTCAAACTTGTGGGGTGAGGTTCATATTTGCTCTTCCTTTATTTATTTCTAAATAGCCTTTTCATTTTCTTTATTTACTTTGGTTTATCTAATGTTATTCTTAAATTAGCTTTGGTTAATAAAGCTATAGCAATTCATACACGTAAAGGGAGAACAATAAAGTATTATGGTAAGGAAAACAAATTTACACATTATGCTGTAACTTCCAATGCAAATATGAGAATGAAATTCCACCATAATCAAGAACAACCACTTCTATATGGTTTTGTATATATTTTGACTATATGATGCAAATTCTTGTTCCTCGGATAAAAGTCCATAATGGAGTTGTAGCAAGAACGAAACAAACTAATTGTTAAAATCTTTTTGATAAAAATAGAGTCTCATTATAGGGTGTTTTTTCAGTAAGAGTAGAAAACAATTCAATACTTGATATGCGATGAACTCCCTTCGACATAAACTATAACAATATTATACAAGGGGGAAAACATAATAAAATTGAAAATAGCACAATTTGGAGATAGCATTACAACAACAGTACAACATTGAAATTATAAATTTTGTCTCTAACATCAGCTTTCCTTTCTTTTCTAATCCTAGAAGCAACAATTCCAATAGTAGTCTCATGTTAAGCATGGATATTCCACATCGAAGTTATTGTTCCTAGCTTATAAAGCATAACATGTGCTATTGCACTGATCATCACAAACATAAGATACACCATTCATTAGAACATCATTTCCCTATGATTAAAGCCTTCAATAGTGGAGTGGAGCAATCTTTCTCTTTCTTTTACAACTTGACATTCATGCTGAAGTTTGATGCATTTCATCTTAAGTATCTCCTTTTCATGTTCTAACTTCTCAAACTAAGTCATAATCTTTTTTCCCAACTCTAATCCATGAATTTTTTTCCCAACAAAAGCAACATATTTTTGGTCTTCGAATTTGGCGAAGTAATTGAATCAGAACAAATTGACATTATTATCACTTGCCACAACTTACCACTAGAAATATTATAAGGACCTGCACCAACAACATCAATTTATTATGTCAATTCAAGTGGACATTATGTGATAGTATATCACAAATTACTACTAAATAACAATTTTTATAGACCTCAGCTATGAAGGGAGTCTGTAACATTGATCCATAAGAAAATATGATATAAATGAACTCAAAATAAAGAAAGTAAAAAGCCTAAAAAACCCAACATAACAAGTGGATATTTTATGGAAAAATAATCACCAAATTCTCATGATCATTAACAATTGATTATTCTATCTTTTACAACTTCTTTAGATGAGGGTTAAGCAATTTGTTGACTATGCATATTAGTTCCTTGATGAAAACTATGATGATTTTTGCTTGAAATAGGTCACAATTAGAGTCAAACAATATAGCAAAGGTTAAAATTTTTGCTGAGAATTTGTAGAATTTCCCTCCTCCTACCTTATTGCATGATGTTTGTTCATTTCAACATTTTATACTGTAACTAATGTGGTTTTTTTGAGTAATTCCATAACTTCAGCTACTTCAGATTTTGAAAAATATTATAGTTTAAAGTTTTGTATAAATCAAAATCATGCATGTTTATGTAAAATGGAGGAAAAACTCAAAAAAATTACTATGATCTCATAATTTTTAACTTGGGAACTAATGTACATTCAAAGAATATGATAATATAAAACACAACCCTAATCTAAATCTCTCATGAAAACTTTCCTTCCGACAGCAGTGGTTCACTCACATAAATCACTCTATGCTCTAAAGACAATAAAAGAATATTATAACTCATTTTACAAAAAGAAAAGAAAAAAACACAAATTAAAGTATACATATATAAATCACCTTATTATCTCTGTTAAGGTTTTAATACTACAGCCATTTGTATCTCTACAGTCCCAAACTCTAATGAACTTCGATACTTCTCGATTTCTTTTGCTATTTGTATGTCACGGGGGAAATAATATTGATAAATAAATTTCACAACAAAACAAAAGCATCTAAAAAATTCCTTCTACAGCCTAAATCACATTGTATTCCAACCGAAAAAGAGGGAAAAGTACCTGATAATTGCGATACAAAAGATGGAAATTGTTCTTTTTATAATACGGTTGTTGAAGCTTGTTCTTTAATTCTAAATTGGTTTTTGACTTGGAAGGATGTTTGGTGGTTAGGTTCCTGCTTTGATATGACGGAAAAAAGTGAAGACATGATACAATGAAAATACTCTATTTTATAATGATATTTTTAAGGGCAATTTTGTCATTTTATTTACATATTCAAATTGTATTATCTGATTAAACATGTTAATTAAACAAAGTAATGGTAATTCTATGACATCTAAGTGAACAATGTAATACACATTACAACCTTATTTTATTCTATATGAATTCTAATTTCATCACGATCTTATTTCATTTAGTGAAGTAAACGTACCGTTAGTGTCTTAATTTTACACATGTATTATTCGTGGCTTTTTCGATTTATAGGATTAAAGGATTTTTAATCCTAACAAGTGGTATCGGAGTTTTCACGTGTAAAATTAAAACCTTAAAATTATTAAGTTAATTAAGATTTAAAGTGATTTGTATAAGATTTTTTCCCCCTAATTTTAGGGCTTCAAGGAATAAATGTAGATTATATGTTGTCGAAATTGGTTTCTGGGTTGCGATTTTCTTTCTTTCGGTGGCGTCGTCTTTTGAGAAATATATTTGCCGTTGCCGATTGAATTAGATTGTATTGTTTTCGATTGAAAGTACTTTTCCGGCCGCAGTGTCTTTTAACTATTCGGAGGCATCATCTCGACCTTATCTCTTTTCTTGGAACGATTGGATCCAGATATCTCCCTATCTATAGTTTGCATTGTATTATAATATATTATATTGATGGAGATTGATTTATGAAATCTGGATGTCTTCGGCTTTATATGATTACGTCTGTGAAAGCCATGTGGATTGGGAATTATAGATCATGGTATAAAGTAATGATACAAAGTAAAGGAGCAAAATTCATCGATAATCGTGTTTTATGAATTCTTGATTGATTTTTCTCTTGGATTGCTTGTTGATTGAATCCAATATATGCCACGGTACCTAAGGATGAAAGGAAGCCTGATTAGAAGTTCAAAAGCTTATTTGTATTGTATGTGAGGACAAAGACTTAATTCATTAATTAATAAATTATTTTGGTTGAAAATTATATTTTATATTTGGGGCTTTTTCTTTATTAGCCTAATTTTTAATTTATGTTGCATTTCTAGTAATGTGCATAATAAAAAAGATACATTATTAATTTGGACAATTAATAAATTCAAATTTTAGCGATATCTATATCTATTATTTGAAATGAATGATTAAAATAGTATATCACAAAGTACCCTCTTCTATGGAATGAATAAGTAGAAAAAATTGTGTGCATGTGAATCATGCAAATATTGATCGATTCAAAGAGAGGTTAATATTTGGCCAATTTATATGTATATCTATAGTGATAAATATGCGATAATTATTTGTTTTTTTTTGTAAATAGTTAGTTTACCTAAAGGGAGGCTTGACTATTTGACATGAATTTATTATCAATATTTGATTACTGCACTAAGAATACTACTCACAAGTTGATATCTCTATCCAAAAACTAAATATTGATGTTGGGGTAGGTATCTTGTGATGGGCTATGCCATTATTTGAATCTTTTACTTGCATGTTTCGACATACATATATATATATATATATATATATGTATGCGAGTTTAATTTAGTTCTGCTTATTTTGTTCTTTGTATAGTTGCCAACTCTATTGCAAATATCTCTGCCAATATCAATTCGATTCCTATGTTGAATGGTACTAATTTTAAAACATGACAAGAAAAAGTAATAATCATTCTAGAAGTCATGGACCTAGACTTAGCATTGAGGGAAGATTACCCTTCCATTATCACTAATAAGGGTACCTCTTATGAAAAAAGGGAGATGGAAAAGTGGGAGTGATCAAATTACATAAGTTCAATGGTCATGAAGCATGTCAGTCCAGAAGTATTCAAGGGCACTATGTCTAATAAGATTGTGACGCTAAGGAGTTTCTTCAGGACCTCAAGAAGAGATTTTTCAAGAATAAAAAAGATCAAAATAAGTATACTCTTAGCAAAACTTATCTCAATGAGGTATAAAGGAAAATGGAACATTAGAGAGTACATTATGAAGATGTCTTATATTGCGTCAAAACTTAAGGCACTAAAACTGGATTTGTCTGAAGACTTATTAGTGTACTTAGTTTTGACTTCTCTTCCAATACAGTTTACCCAATTTAAGGTGAGTTATAATTGTCGAAAGGACTCTTGGTCCCTTAACGAGCTCATCTCACATTGTATATAGGAAAAAGAGAGACTGAACCATGAAAAGGGTTGAAAGTGTTCACTTAGCTAGCATGATAGGAATTGGCCTTTGACCTCCTTTAAGCCACAATTGACCTACTCTAAGACTTTGCCTACTTGTTCTAAGCTAAGGTTGACCAATTCAACATATTACCAAGATGTTGCCGAAAGGTTGAGAAGAGGAAGGAAAACAGATCAGCAACAACATTGCCAACCTATCACAAGATATGAGATCAATTAGCTGAGGTCCTGCATATAGAGATTAGCTCAGCAAAGAGTCGAGAACCCTTTGTAGAGCAACCTTCGTAGTCGGTAACCATGGGCTGACCTCACTAACAATTGGGCTAAGCATTATAGGATTTTAGTGACTTCACCCCGAGCCAAGACATCTAATTGCCTACCTCACTTGGTTTGGATCTAACCCATTTCAAGATAACTTGGATGACCTACATGTCGACCTTCCTGCTAAATGCATATTTATATACAATTTGTAAATCATTTCCTTGTTTTAGTTTGTGGGCTTGCTTTAGGGCTTAAGGCGTTATATATTATTTATGGTTTTATTACTAGGGCTTTAGGATTTGCTTTGAGTAGTAATACTTCGTAAGTAGCAATAGATTTTATCATCCTATCATCATCAATATTAAGAATACATTTATAGATGCTGTCTTGTGAGTTGTGAGCTTGCTTACTAGTTATTGAGTGTTGTCATTACTCTTTAATCCCTTATGTTCTTATCAACCTTCTTTAAAAGATTATGGTAAACTTACCATTTAAGCAAGTTAATAAGTTACGTCTAACCTTTATTTGAACCCGAGTGTTGATTAGTGTTCATAGGTCACATCGAACCCTATTTCAAGCTCAAACCTTATTTGTGTTTTGGTGTATGATATCTACTCACATTTGCATTCAAACCCCTTTCTACTTGCTACATCTTAAATTCCATTGAACCCTAAATACCCGTTTGGGTTTTGTATGTGCTACATGTTATGCATCGATGACCCCTTTAGTCCTTATGGCATATCATCTTAGTATCAAAGCATCTGGTGAGACATGCGCACCACTGTTCATCAAGTTCAATCTGTCAGGTTTGTTATTTCCAGTTGATTTTTGTTGTTTTGTGGTATAGTTACTATTTATAGTTGTAGTTGTGGTGTTGTGTTGTTTGTACTGGATTGTTGGGTTATATAATAGTAATTTTAGCAGTTGTCTTTAGTTGTAATCTACTTTTAGTAGTGTTATAATAGTTGTCATAGTGTTTATCAGTCATGGGTAGTTATAGATTCTAAGTTGTAGTGATTTTTTAATAAAGCTCTGATTGAGTGTACTACGTGTTTGATAAAATTCCTTAATAAAATTATTATACAAAAAAGCTATGTCAGAAGACAATGTAAACATCAGTAGAGATAATTCTTGTGGAAGTTTGAAGCGATATATTGATAATCTCAAAACTAGGTTCAAAATCTCATAAACTTTATCTAGGAACTCATTGGATTTGTAAAAGGCTGTCGACGTGTTGGCTAAGGTGCAAGGCATAATAAAGTAACGACTAGTGGAAGTGACTCCAACGAGCACAATATTTATGAACGATAGTTGGGATGAGTTGTCAAGCCACAAAGAAGGGAACATTGACCTAATCCAAGAAGGAAACAATGATAGAAGTAATTGTCCTAAGGTGAATAATGGAGACCATAGAGGATAATGAGAGAAAAGAAGAGATTTTGGTTGAGCATAACTCAAATAGAAGTGGTCAATTTGAGGTGAATCGATCAGCTTAGAATAAGAGGGATGAGCCCTAAGCTAATGGCAAAGGACATGAAAACAATAAGCTTATGTTGCCGACCTTCAGTGGTAGTAACAGACTTAAAAAGTTCCTTAGCTAGGTCCTTTAAATTGAGAAGTTGTTTGAGTGCTATAAGTGTGATAATTGAACTAAGGTTAAGCTAGTTTCATTGTCCCTTATTGAATATGCCATTCTTTGGTGGGACAAATTGGTCGCCAAGCAAGATGTCGAAGATGAAGAGCTAATCAAAACTTGGAGACTTAAGAAGAGGATGATGAACGAGTGATTTATACAAACCTACTTCAACTAAGAGATGCTCCATGCTTTCCAATACCTGAAGCAAGGTCAAAACACTATTGAGGAATACTTACAAGAGTTTAAGTCCTTGATGACCAAATGCGAAATTGTTGAGTCTTAAGACCGAACTATTGCTAAGTTCCTAAGTAGACTTCATTATGAGATTTTCAATGTAATCGAGCTCCAGCCAGTTAACTCATTGGATGAGCAGATCAATTTGTCATTAAGGGTAGAGAGATAGAGGAGGAGAAGGTACCAAAGGTCGACCACTTGACCTCAACATGGCAGCCCTAAGCTCGAGAGGCATAAAGAGAGGAAGAAGACAGAGAAGAATATAGAGAAAGGAGAGTCTAGCCAACTTGACCTGGTCGAGACAAAAAAGGTAGAGAAGGATAAAGCTCTTGGCACCAAAGCCTAAGAAGTTAAATGCTTCAAATATTTAAGGTACAGCACATTGCTTCCCATTGCTCAAATAAGAAGGTCATGGTACTTAAGGGAGAAGAGCCTAATGCTCAAATAGAGAGCAGAAGTGATAAGAGTTAGGAGACTAAGGGAAGAATAAACATCTATCCTGAGATAGGAGAAATCTAGGCTATGATGAGCTACTATGTTGACCTAAACGAAGAGTTAGGTTAAGGAGAACCTTTTTCAAATCCGATGTTTGGTGAATGGAAAGACCTATTCCTCGATAGTTGATGGTGGAAGCTACATCAACATCATTTTTGTCGAGCTAGTAGAGATGATGAGATTACCAACCTACCTACATCCTTGACCATATGAACTCAAGTGGTTTAATGATAAGGGTGTGATCCATGTACACAAGAGAGCTCAGATAACCTTTAGAGCAGGACAATATGAGGATGAGATGGACTTTGATGTAGTACCAATGAATGTTGCTTATCTCATATTAGGCTGACCTTAGGAGTACAACCGAAGAGTGATCTATGATGGTTTCTTTAACACTTACATAGTTTAGAAGAATGGGAAGAACTACTGCTTGACCCCTATGAGTATTAGGGAGATTCAGAGCAACCCGGTGCCCATGGTGAAAAGAAAAAGGAAGAGGACCCTATTCAGTTTTCTAGCTCAATCTTACTACCTAAAGTAGAGGAGGACTTCTTTTCGACCTAGCGATAATGATAGGAATCGACCTTTGACCTCCTCTAAGCTACAGTTAACTTGTTCCAAGACTCCGTTAACTTGTTATAGGCAAGGCCGACCTATTCAACGTATGGTTGAGCTATTGCCAGCAAGCTAAGAAAAGGAAGGAAAACAAAGTTGCAATAGAACTACCGACGTGTCAAAGGACATGAGACCAATTAGTCGAGGTTTCACAACCAAAGATCAACTCAACAGGGAGCCTAGATCCCCTTGTCGAACAACCTTCGTATTTGGTAACTATAGGCTAACCTTACTGGTAGCTTAGCTAAGCACTACAAGATTTCAACTACCTCACCCTATGCCAAGATTTCAACCTTAGTGGAATGGGTATATAAACCCTTACTTAATGTATGTAGACAATAACTTCATTATCAGAATTTATACAAGTTTCCCTTTAAGCAACCTTAGTGTTCTCATTACCTTTCAGCTCTTATCTATTCTCTTTAGTAAGGAGTAGTGGCAGCTGCTCGGATCTTTCTAGCTTTTCTTTATTTCCTTTTGTTTTCTCTTCATTGTTGTCCCTCTCCATATGGATAACCCTAGAGATGCATCAGCTTGTTTTAGGGTTTAACCCTTTATACATTATTTATAGTTTTGTCACTAAGGTTTTAGGATTTGTTATGAATAGCAATACTTTATAAGTAGCAATAGCTTTGATCATCCTATCATCATCAGTATTAAGAATACTTTTTTAGATGCCGTCATGTGAGCTATGAGCTTACTTACTAGTTTTTGATGTTGTCATTACTCTTTAATCCCCCACATTCTTATCGATCTTCTTCAAAAGATTGTGGTGAACTTTCCATTTGAGCAAGTTAGTGAATTGCATCTAACCCTCATTTGAACTAGAGTTTTGATTCAATGATCATGAGTCACATTGAACCTTATTTTAAGCTCAAGCTCTATTTGTGTTTGTGTTTTGTTATATGATATCTACTCACATTAGCAATCAAACCCTTTTCTACTTACTACGTCTTAAATTCCATTGAACCTTGAATACACATTTAGGTTTTGAGTGAGTTGTGCGTCATGTGTTGACGACCCCTTTGGTCCTCATGGTATATCACAGCACATCTAAGGACAAAAGGAACAACAAAAGAAAAAAGGGTAAGGAGGCTATAGTATAGGTACCTCAAAAGAAACAATACAAGGAGTAAGCTAAAGATGTTTGTTTCTTTTATCGTACTAAAGGACATAAGAAGAAGCAATGTACTAACTATTATGCTTCGCATGTCAAGAAAAGTACATTTCTTAATTTTGTTTTTTCTGAGGTTAATTTGGCTTTAGTATCCAAACACATATGGTGGGTAGATTTAAGTGCTCCAACTTACATCAGTGTGTCCATGTAGGGTTACTTGAGTTATCGAAAGCCCAATGCTGGTGAAAGATACATCTATGTTAGCAATGATGGACAATTGAAGTTGAGGCAATAAGGAACTTTAGATTATTGCTAAGGACTGGTTATTATTTCGATTTGAGTAAGACTTTTGTTATACCATCTCTTAAATAGAATTTGGTTTCTATTGTCACTTTGGACAAATTTAGTTATACTTGTTCATTTAGTAATAATTACATTAGTCTCTTTTGTGATTCAAAATTAATTGGTAACGATTCCTTATCTTATAGTGATAATCTTTACTTACTTGATACAATTACCTCTTTGCATGTCAATACATGAAAATGTAAATTAACCAACAAGAATTCAACTACATTATGGTACAAGAGATTAGGTCACATCTCTAAAAGGTGAATGGAAAGACTTGTGTCTAATGGTAAACTCGATCCCCTTAATTTCACAGATTTTGATTTATGTGTTAATTGTATAAAAGGGAAACGAACAAATGTTAAAGATTATGAGGCAATAGGGCTATAGAAGTTTTAGAACTCATTCATACGAATATTCGTAAACCATTCCCTACAGGTTCTTGGAACGATCAATAGTATTTTATAACGTTCATAGATGACTCCTTAAGATATGATTACCTATATCTAATTCATGAAAAATTACAATCACTGGATGTGTTCAAAAGTTATAAAGCTAAAGGTGAAAATAAACCTAGCAAAAGAACTAAAAGCATCATATTTGACTATAGTAGTGAATTCTACGATAGATATGATAGATTAGGTGAACAGTGTCTAAGATCATTTGTTAAATTCCTAAAGGAAAGTAATATTATCCTACAATATACCATACCGGGTTCACTTGTCATAAATGGTGTTATTGAAATGCAAAACAAAATGCTTAAGGACATGGTAAAAAGTATGATTAGTCATTTTACGTTACCAGAATTATTCTGAGGAGAAGCATTAAAAACTACAGTGTATTTACTCAATAGAGTGCCTATTAAAGCAGCTAACAAAACCCGTTATGAGCTTTGAAATGAGATTTTAGACATTGATTCTTGTTCCAAGAATCTTGAATGTTGATGCCTTAAGACCATCTATAATCTTAAGAAACTCATCTCATGTTCCTAGATACCGAATCAACATATTAAGTAACTCTCCTATAAAAAAATTCAAAACTTTATCTCTTAATTCCTTCACAAAAATTTCTTAATATATTTTTAAAAATTTTTGTAGGCCTTGTCATACCCTGAAATAGTAGAGCTATAATAGTTCTATCGTATAAAGTATTTTAAGATAGAAATTGACCATACAACTACCATCCTAGACCTGATTTAAGCAATGTATACACGACTAACTCGCTTTGAAGTAAATAATTCATAAGTTAAATAAGTTATTTACTTAAGAAAGTACGAAAACATATATATACACTAGGATTTAAGTATTACAAATAATGTTTGTAAGGTTTCATTGTCATATACTTCATAAATAATACATTATTTGAAAATGAAATATTCTAAATAAAAGCTAAGACCTTAAAGATGTATCTGTTCTTTAGATGTATTTCCTTATTCCTTAGGATCTACTAGTTGTTAACTTTAAAGTAAATGTAAGCCACTTTTTAACTAGCACCTACAACAACGTCTATAAAGATGCGAGCAACTACAGTTCAGTAAGTTAAGACGGAGACTCAAAACTATACGTTAATCACAAACACAATTATCAACCGATTAGTTGGATGCTATGCATGTACAAGCAAATGCCATCATACGATGTTGTTTAGCCTGTCATGAGACTAGAAAAATTATACTCGCTCTAATCCAAGTTGAGGAGTTTTCACTAATACAACAGCTTATGATCAAACCTAAGCTTGTGCAATGAAGACACTACTCCTCCTGTGACTACCTTCGAATCATTAACTTCACCCTTGCTGTAATCTCCTCACCAGTCACTTAGTTCAACTAAGGATGAAGAAGGGACCAATTATATTATCTAGCGCATTCCTTTCGAAGGGATCGGTATTTGGTTGGAAAATCCTAAGTTTCCCCTAATAGGTTGCTATGTATATTCGATTTAGAATTTCAAGTCATATATTTAATTAAATCCGATTTAAGGTGTTCAATCATTGCAACAATTCATATAAATACAATCTAAAGCAGCGAATCAGAATCATAACATCAACTCAGAAACAAGCATATGCGCATAGTCCACTATCTAACAAGTACATTCAAGCGTAAATTTTAAGTCTCCAAAATATAGTAGTGTATTAATCTCAACTTATTTGGACTCCTCACTTGCTCACTTAAAATGCGACCTACACAGGTCGTTGCCGCTAAACCTTATAATGCAAATGTTGTTTTAGTACATATATAACTATCTTATATAAACTATACTCTATAATACTTTGATGTTATCTTTAATTTAGGGTTTAATATATCTAATTATCCAGGTTTTTAAATCTTTTACAATTATTCCTAATTTAGGTTAAGTTTTGATTCAGTTTTTGAAATTGGTTTTTAAATTAGGTTTTTAACTCAGTTTTCAATTAGGGATTTTATACGTAAACCTTAGGAAATCATTCTGACCCATAATGTGAAGTTAATCACATTATTTTCGGATATCCTACATATCATTTTTGGTCTCTAACCAATGTTCTAATTCAGGCAATACATCCTAGTTCTAATTTAACTACCGAATTTACTCTTGTTATGAGAAAATCTTATATTTTTCATATAATTACTCTAATTTAAGTTTCTTACCAGATTTATTATATATTCTTATTATTATTACAATATCAATTTTAATATAATAGTTTCCTACTAATTAATTTTTTATACTTACATATTACACATTCTCACCTAACATGTCTATAATGTACACATCTAACATTCCCATTACCTCAAATATCATTCCTCAACATCAACTAACACCTCAAAATATCTAATTTCATCCAAAATCAGAATTTATGCATAATTATCTTAAATTACAAAATTAACTTAAAATTTACCATTTTTACCTATTACATATTAACTACATAATACCCTAATAATTACATTTAACATCCTAAATGCTACAAATATCATACTTAATCATATTTTAACATCTTAAAACATATAATTATGCACTAAATTAGTAATTATCTTATTTAATTACCTAATTAGCCCAAAATTATCCATTTTATGCATCATTTTAAAACCTAAAAATTATCTAAAATTTTCAAAAATTAACTTTTGATAAAGGGCTTCATGCACTACTTTATAACCCTTAGGTAACCTAAAATTATACTCCTAAGGTCAACTATTTCTAATTCAAACAAAGCTCGAGTTTATACAATTTCTTAAGGATAGTATATTTCTAGACACAAAATAATCAAACTAAAATTTTTCCCTAAATCTACATATTTAAAAACCTCAGAATATCAAATTTCATAATTTTCTAAGCATATTTAGTATTTGTAACAAATTATGAAAAATTGGAAGGAAGATTAGACTTACCAGAGTTGGAAGCTCTGGCCTCTACTGGCTACCGTGGCCTTGTTGATTGGTCTAGGTGCTACCACCACTATATGATGGTGGTAGTGGCCGTCCAGTCCTAGGTGGTTGTCGAGTTGAGGATCTCCTTATAGCTCCTATTTGCATACGATTTTTATAATTTTTTGTAAAAATTCCCTTTCTCCTTTTCTCTCCTCTCCTTATATTTTTTTGGATCCTAAACTGACCAAATGAAGAGTAAGAGTGATTTTTCAAAATTTATAGGGTGCTTAGATTTTTTTTTTTTTTATTTTTGCATTAATTTGACTTAACAATTGTTTTATCTTCTTCCATTTTTTTACTTTTTATTTGTCTTAATTTAATTGGTTGCTTTTATTTATTCAATTCCAAGCTACCACGCCCTAATTATGGACATTTCCTCATTTTTCCTTATTTTTCTTTAATTATTCATGCATTTTCTTTAATTAATTAATATTATTTTGGCATATTTTGCGTATTTCTACCTATATGTAAATACATATATGGTATAAATAAATACTCCTAAATATTATTTAAGTTATTTTATGATTTTTAGTATGCAAATAATTTATTTCTATTGATTCGTTAGTTATCAAAATTCATTTTAAACATTTTCAATAAATAATGGATAATTTTCATGAAATTAAATATTATATTAATTAATCATTTTATTATTTATATTCCTAAATTCAAATTTACGGGATCATTTTTACTAATAATCCTAACTTCATTATAAAATTTGGGCTAGATTAGATAATTTGCTCAATCGCTCTAAATTTTACAAACCAAATCATAAGTAGCTGATTGTGAGACTTACAAGCCTTACTTGGATAAGTGATGCATTCCAATGGTGAAGTAAGTTACTTGTCATCAAAATATGGTTGAAGCATTCAACATTGAGGATAACCTAAGGGGTATTTGGCATAAATTCGCATACCAAGTACCCAATTAACTTGTATATTACATTGTGCTTAGAGGTATTTGGCTACCTAATTAGGTACTGATTGCTAAGCTAAATTTATTCAATTTATCCTTATTTTCCATCTAACTTGTGTTAGGCATTATTCTTAACCATTTGTTGTTGCAAAGTAATGTCAATTCTAATCTTCTTCTTCCTCGTTTTTTTTATTTTACTTTTCTTTGATATTTATTAAAAATAAATAAATTATTATTAATATAATACATAGTATTAGAAAATACTATATTCTACATATTTTTTTAAAGAGTAATGATAATATGAGATACGTAAAAGATTTCAAAAATTTGTAAGCAACTTTAAAAATATACTTAAACAATTTTGATTAAGTATTCTTTTATAAAGTGGAGGGACGCTTAAAAAGAAGAGGTGCTTAGGATACTGATGTGTCATCACAAACACCTCTCCAAGTACTCTACTTATAAACATATCTAAGGGTTGCCACGTGATGGATGTGTCACGCCCCGAAGCGGCAGAGTCGTAACAGCCACGCCGTGTAAACCACCCTAAGATAGAAGTTGGCCTCACAACCGCTATCCTAGACCTGATCTATACAAGGCGTCCACAACTAACCCGCTTTGAAGTAGACAATTTGTAATTTAAATAAATCATTTATCTAAGAAAGTGAGGAAATATATATATGCTATAATTCAGCTATTGTAATTAAGGTTTACAATATTTCTCCGTAATATATTTCCTAGTTGTTACATTATTCAAAATGAAAAGTAATTCTAAAATAAAAACTTAAACCTTAAAATATGTGTTTATTCTTCACATGTTTTTCCTCACTCCCCAAGATCCAGCAGTTGCTAGCTTCAGAGTAATTGGTTGCCGCTTCTTAACCAGCACCTGCACGACGTCTATAGGGATGTGAGCAACCACAGCTCAATAAGTTAGGACGGAGGACTTAAAACTATACTATACACACAACAAGGTTTTCAATCACTTATTAGGTGCAATGCATGTGCAAGCAAATGCCATCGCACGACGTTGTCCGGCCCGTCGTGAGATTAGAGAAATTGTGCCCGCTCTAATCCGGGTTGAGGAGTTACCGTTAATGCAACAGCTCACGACCAAACCCAGGCTTGTGTAATGGAGACCTTGCTCCTCCCGCGACTACCTTCGAACCACTATCTTCACCCCCGCCGCGACCTCCTCTCCTGTCACTTAGTTCGACTGAGGATGAAGAAGGGACCATTTTGCAATCCTGCGCTATCCCTTCCGAAGGGGTCGGTATTTGGCTGGAGAGTCCTAAATCCCCTAACGGGTTGCCATGCATGTTCGATTAAGATTACTGGTCGTATATTTGATTAAGTCCAATTTAGGGTGATCAATCATTACATACAATTCATACAATATGCGCCAAAGCAACAAACATAATCATAGCATCACCCATAATCAAGCATATGCACGCATTCAACTATCTAACAAGCACAACCAAGCATAATCTTAAGCCTCCAAAATACAGCGTCGTATTAATCCCAACTTACCTCGACTCCTCGCTCGCTCACTCGAGGTCCGATTTGCTCAGGCCATCGCCGATTATCCTTATAACACGAACGTGGTTTTAGCTTTTCATATAACTGTTATAGGTTCGTTTTATCCTATAATGCTTATTGTTAGGTTTTGTTTACGGTTTAATATACCTAATTATCTAGGTATTAAGTCTTTTATAATTATTCTAGCTTTAGGTTTAGGTTTAGGTTCGGTTTTCGCATCAATTTCTGAACCAGGTTTTTAGTTCGATTTTTAAGTAATGTTTTAGATTCCAACCCTAAAAATCCGTTTCAACCTATAATGTGAAATTAATCACATTACTTCCCGATCTCCTATATACCATTATTACCCCTAGTCAGTATTTTATTCCATCCGGTACACTTAAATCCCTATTTGTGTACCGAATTTACTTCTAATGTGAGAAATTTTTACATTTTTCATATAATTACATAAATTCAAGTTTCTTATCAGATTTATTATATATCCCTATTATTTATATAATATCAATTTTTATCCTAATATTTTCTATTTATTATATTTTCAAAAATTACACATTATGCATTATTACATATTATGCACATAATGCATTTCTAATATTTCTATTACCCTAATTACCATCTCTAACATAAATTATCACTTCAAAATGTCTAAATTCATCCTAGATCAGGTTTTACACCTAATTATTCTAATTTACAAAATTAACTCATAATTTACTATGTTTTTCTATTACTAATTTACTACATAATTAACCTAATAATTACATCTAACACCCTAAATGCTATAAGTATCATACTCCATCAGATCTTAACATCCTAAAACATGTAATTATTCACTAAATCAGAAATTAATCATTTAATTACATAATTAACCCTAAATTACCCATTTTATGCCTCTTTTTAGAGCCTAAAAATTATCTAAAAATTTCAAAAATTAATTTTTGAAAAAGGGATTCATAGCACTGTTTTATGTCACATGAGCATCCTACAGAAAAATTTTGAGCCCCAAACTACATCCCTAAGCCTATTTAATTTCCGATTTAATCATGCTCGGTTTTGAACAATTTGTTAGGGACCCTATATTTCCAGACATAATTAAACTAAATCAACATTTTACCCTAAATCTACATACAATAAAACCTCATAATAACAAGTTTCATAATTTTCTGGACAAAATAACTAATTTTACAAAATTATACAAGAATCGGGCTGGAATTTGGACTCACCGGTTCAGGTGGCTCCGGCCACTGCGGGCCGCCGTGGCCTTGTCGGCTGGCCTGGGCACTGCCACCACCGTGTGGTGGTGGTGGCCGTCCACTCCCAGCTCCTCGTTTGGTGTGGGTTCCCTTTAAAACTCCTAACTGTACAGTTTTTCTTATTTTTTTTATTTTTCTGGATTTTCTCTCGAATTTTCGACTCTCTCTAATTTTCCCTAATTTGTATCTGTCCAAATGAGCTTCTGAATTTTTCTTGCTATTTATAAACGAATTTTGTAATTATTATGCATTAATTTGATGGGATGTTGCCCCATTTCCTTAATTTTAGGCTTTTAGTTTGTCAAATTCTTATTGGTTAATTTTTTTCTTTTCAGTCCACGACCTGATCTTGCATCAGCTTATCCTCTTCTGATTTTTTCTGATTTTTTTATAATTATTTTGTATTTTTCTTTAATTATTTACTTAGTTTTCGGCTAATTTTAGTAATTACGCGTATTTTTATCTACACGTAAATACATGTAGGGTACACGTGAACATTCCTAAATATTATTTTGGTCATTCTAAAATTTTTAGTATACATATAATCTATCTCTACTAATTTATTAGTTATTATATTACACTTTTTGCCTTTTTAGTAATTAGCAGTTATTATGCTTAAAATTTGAAAATTTTATAGTCTCCTATTTTACTACTTATTTTCTTAAATTTAAGTTTATGGGGTCATTTTTACTAATATTCTTCTCAATAGTTTATAATTTGGGTTTGATCGGATCTTTTAACCGATCGCCCTAAACCTTGGGTTCTAAGTTCAATTCTACGGTTACTTGGCTGAACTTTGGGGCTTACAGGATGTACAATGCTTTCAAGTTAACAATATCTTTATTTATAACCATGTGATGCATCTTTAGATACTATGTCATCAAGTGAGGAGATAGATAAAACTAAACAAATATACATTAAATGGTATCATCAACTTTTGTTATGTATATTTTAGAGTTGGATGGATTTATAAGGGTATATTACATATGAAGTATTATCAACTGCTCATTTTATTATCCAACCTAGTTTCTCATAAACCTTGTAAAGTGTACTATGTCTCATGGAGATGCATTTGGAAAGACTCGAGTGGGGGTAACTAAACCATCAACCAAGCCAAACCTAGCTCAGAACTAGTTCAGATACACCGAGCCATAAGCCAGGTTCACCTTAAACTAGTATCGACCCGACTATGGCCAATTCCAAGACAATTCATTCAACTTGATGGCTCAACAAGCCTTTTTCTAGGCCATGAACCGACTAATTTTTTAATTTTTAATTTTAACTAAAAAAAATATTCTTCTATCTTTATTTTCCATTTGAAAGAAACTAATAATAAATTACAAGAATTTAAAATTTTGACTATTTTAGTTTATTAATTGTTAGGCGCTTTTAACAATGTGCAATCATTATTATATGCCTACAATTGGTGAATTGAGTGAGGAAACTTCTTTATATAGGCAACATCCAAAGGAAAGTTTACCAATATAATCAATGTAGGACTAAACTTGTGATAAATAATGCTCACTATAATATCTTATTACTTTAGAGGAAACTTTAAAAAATAATATAATCTATGTAAAAGTTAGACTAATATTTGTAAAGAGAACAATATATATCTGATATCTATAATACACTTGCTGTTTTATACATAGCATAAATATATTCTTTACGACTTTTAATGGTATTAAATTATAAATACACTTACGTTTTTACAAATAATTAAAATATATTAACTTATAAAAGTAGTTTCTTTCCTAAAAGTGAGGCAAAATTGTGTAAAACTTATAATATCTTATACCTCAAACTCGTTTGGTGGTTAAAGTAATATATTTTATGCTATGACTATTTACTTTCACTAATATTAAAATATACAGGTTTTAGTGATTTTTTTTTATAAACTTTAGTCTCCATATCAACATATAAATATAAGTAATAATATATATTTAATTTAATTTTATATTTTGATTAAAGCAAATAATAACATCAAAGTTATCTAAATATCAATTTTTTTTTTTAATTTCTGAGATAAAACCCATGAGTTGAACTGCCAGTCCTTTAACCTAAGCTTGGACTTGCTAGTTTGATGAGTCTAGCACATTAAACTGCACCAAGCCACTAAGCTCAATGAGATAAACTATAGTTTAAGTTTGTGACTTATGAGTCTAGGTTGATTTAGTGAATAGCACAAGCCAAATCTGGCTCAATTTAGGAGCCAAACCCAAACGTTCCCAAATTTTGGTGGTAATTAGATGACTATCACAATATTTGTAACAAGCTTTATTAGAGTTTCCTTTACAACAAGAGGAAAGCAACAAGGATTCACCTTCTTTGCTGCTGAAAATTGAACTGTTGAAAAGAAAAATAAATCCAATTATATAAATTAACAAGATCCAATAATAATATCTTCAACTATAGAAGGCATCGATATGAATTGTGATATATCCACTCTTAAAAACACTTTTGGAGTGAATTCCAATTGTCTTGCTCAAGTTAGATTATTGTATATTATTTAAAGTAGTAAATCCTTTAAGAAATGGACTTTATAAAGTATATATGAAAAATGTTATCTGGAGTTAAAGTACTAAATAAAACTTTTTTAAAATATGATATATTATTTATTATTGTATTTATATTTGTGAAGTATGTTATCAATGCTGAAATGTGAAAAAATAATCTTTTCCACACTTTCAATAAGTATCATAGGATACCTAGTTAAGCTCGAAAGTTCACTTATTCTTTCTTAGTTCTTAATTCATATAAAATTCTACCCACTTGTTGTGAATAGATTGATAAAAAAAAAAAAAAAAAGCGAGAAAAAGAAAATTCTTTCTAATAACATTTTTAAAGGTTATTTAGAGTTGCCATTGAAGGAAATTGGAAAATAAAATGGTTAAAATTTAGTTAGGTAGGCTAATTTTAGCTAGGGCAATATTCTTTTGAAAAGCCAAAATAATTATGAAGTGGAGTTGTTTTAAATACAAGATTTAGTATGATTTCCTAAATTTCACTAATAAAATGATGATCCGCAAGAAAGATTAATTTATAATCTATTTGTAAGAGAAAAAGATTTCTCTATTTTTAGATCTTTCATTTTTTTTTTAATTTTTAGGATGTTTCATATTCAAACATATAATAATAGTATTTTTCTCTTTTGAAAAGTCATCACTCACTTGGTTCTTTTTTAATTTTTCTAATTTCTTCATTTTCTTTTCCATTTTTTTCAAATTTCTAAAAGCTCTCAAAATGCCTTAACTTCTATGTCATTTATTTTTGGAAAAAAAAAATCCTAAAACAAAATTTTTAAAAGAAATCGAGTTGCTTTTCGTTTTTGCAAAAACTTAATTATGAAAAATCTAGATTTTTGGAAACCAAACATTGTAAAAATTGTTTTTTTCTAAGAATTTGGCTTTTAAAAAAGAAAAAACCTCAATTTTTTAATAAAAGCCTCGTTTTACTTAAGACTCTAAATAGACATTTTAGCTAAACCGTATTGCAAAAAAAAAAAAAAAAAAAAAAAAAAAAAAAGAAAGAAAGAAAGAAAGAGAAAAGAAAACAACTACAAACTTTATCTTCGAGCTCAACTAAATGATTTTTCCTTTTTTTTTATCACGTTTTTTATTTTGTTTCATTTTTTATTTGGAGTAAATAACAAAACTAAAAATGATGCAAATAGGAGAAACAAACTAAGTCAAACCCCTTTTCTTTCTCTTGGATTCTTATAGCAGTGTAGGTATCCAACCAATTCAACGAATTTATCTATAGTATGTGAATTCCTTTTGCAATGTGCACACTAATTTCTACCACCAAATCTTCTTCTTTTATCACCTCTACCAAAATTTTGCCACAATTTACCACTAACATTGAAAGTGATGGAAAACTCCTTTTGATTTCCAAACATCTCACACACTTCTATTTTTCAATCTAACATATCAAGTAATATGCCCTCCTAACATTAGGTAAAGGATCCATGGATAGGATCTAGCTCCAAATATGTTCATAAGACTCATTTAGACTTATCAAGAATTGAATCAAATTATTCATATTCTCAATTTCTTAAACTTTCTCTTTCAAATTACATGTGCACTACTCAAATGCACTACATGAACATTTTGGAGTTTCACATATATTTTGCATCTCATCCTACGACTTTTTCAACTTATTAAAATAAGTTGCAATAGACAAATCTCCTTCTTTTCATATTTGAGATTTCATATTGCAACAGATGTACAAGAGGTTCATTTGTTATTGCAAACCTTTCATTTAAAGCAAACCATAACTCCTTAGCGGATCTCACATACATGAATGCTTTTGATAGATCTTTCATTGTGAAATTTAGTAACCAACAACAAATCATGGACTTACATCTTTTCCTGCATTTAAGTTAATTAACATCTTCCTCTTGTTTAATAAAGGTTCCATCTATGAATCCAAGCTTGGCCTTAGTGTCAATAGCCAATTTTACGGAGCAACTCCATTAAAGAAAATGTGAACCATCGAAGATAATATTAGTAATTGCTAAACTCAGATTATCTGAAGAAGAAAGACATAAAGGATCGGAATTCACAAGATTAACAGCTATGATTCAACGAAATCATAGAAAATTCTTATCGATCAAATGAGCGGTCGAAGAGTCAAACGATAACAAGATCGAGCCCTAGCAACTGTGACGCCATGTAAAATATCTACTTCCTATACGGATTGTAAGGAAGGAAAGATCAATACCTAATGGAGATGAGAGTCAAACAAAGCTTGAAGAAAGGAAAAGTGCAAGAGAAGTTTTTCGATTTGTATTTGTTATACAAGTTCATTAAGTTTGTTATAGAGGTTAAGCTAAATATTTATACTATGCAATATTAGCACATGTATAACATTGTACTTTCAGGTAAAATAAATAATAGTGAACTAAGAAGCTAAATGTATATCTTGACATACACAATAGTTAGGTGGCGATACAGAAAATTATCCTTTGTTACCTTAAGATTCAATCGGGATTAAAAATTTCTTAATCATGCTAAATTATGGTTGATTACATCTAGCAATAGATGTGTGATTTAACTATATTTACCTTATAGTGTTCATATATATCGAAAAAGCCACCTAATAGCTCAAAAAAATATTCTTTACGTGTTATATAAACGTGATATATAAATATTAATAAAATTTCTTATAAACAAAAATGGAAGGGTAATTTCTAAATTAACTACCTCTTTTGATTTGCATATGTCACATTAGTTTATTTGTATTTGTTTTTTTAGCCTTTTTTTTAGATAAACATTAATATTTACACATTATATGTATATAACACGTACTGTGTAATATATATACTAAATAGTTTGTCCCTAGTAACCTCTAACTTTGAGCTCATACACACCTCTCACCTACCCACCAATCAAAATTTTACTTGTCAAGTTTTACACATGAAATTTCAAATTGTTAAAAATCATACTTGTTAGAACTTTTATTGATCGAATTTTCTGCTCCAATCATCTTCACAAAGATGTCCGGGCGAATAGTTCTTTATTAAAGATTGCATGTACAAATGAATGGAAGGTGGCATAAAAAATTTAATAAGTAAAAGTTAGGTTGATTATTCATAGTAAAAAGGGAAAAAAGAGGTTCATTGACGATGAAATTTATTAACCTAAAATTTCAAATGTATAGTGTAAGTACATCTAAAGTTCATATAATAATTTTTTACATTGTTGCCTTCAAGGGTTGTATCTTATCTAATTTACTCAAAAAGATTACAAATTAGCTTGATACACTCAAATTGGTCATATACTCATTCGATTTTAATGGAAGTATAAGAAAGGATTAGGTTATTAGTTAGGCATGTTATGTAATAATCTAATTTGAGTTGGAATGATTAATCCCGTTTGAATTATAGGAGCATTTTATTTTCCAATAATTATGGGAAACAAGAAGGTACCATGTATCCGATGAGACAACACTTGTTAAGATTGAATCCCACTTTATCATGTCTGTTAGGTATCTTTACTCTCCACATTATTAGAAATTTTGCATTGGTCCACAACATAAAGATTTTTATACCTCAATAAATTGATCGGTTAAGAGATTTATTTAAGACCTACTTATCAGCCATGCCACGACCTACGGTGTTAATGTGCTAATTTCTATATGGACCAGTAGTAATATATTCCAAGCCTTATAAGAGGACAACAAATTTATTACAAGATATAATTAATAGCATTTACAGTCAAGGATGGATGGATCTCTAATTTTTTGAAATGTAACTTTATGTCTCTAAGACTTTAAAAAATGTGCACATAATCTTTAATCTGTTGCTAAAACCGTCAAAACTATCGAGATTAAGAGTCAAGTTTTATTTGGAAGTTGCCCTACTATTTTCATAAAATTTACACATGTTGGGTAAATGTTTCCCTACATTGGTACTTTACTAATCAACCATGTCTAGTCTTGACATTTGATGGAGATCGACGTCTTAAAAAAGATATTAAAAATCCAAGCATATAATTTGATCGTGGATCGATGTATCTGCTTCACCGAAACTATTAATCGATTTTATGTAATGTTGACAGTAATAAAAAAGTGGAAATATATTATCAATATAATCATGGTAATGTTGAGAAGTTAAAATTATTATGAATTTTAGCAGCAATTAATCGTAGGAGGTAAAAATCGAAATCGATGGTAAAATTGAGATCGAAACATGTAGAAATATCTCAATCAACTTTTATTGTTTATATTATAGAGTTTGACAGGTTTACAAGGATAATATATAACATATGGAGTAATTATCAGCTGCTCCTTATTCACTCATCCTTGTTTTATTCCATAAAGCTGCACGTGTTTTCCAGCACAACGCCTGCAGCACTCGCTTCTTGTGCCTTGGCAACAAACGGAACGACAAGTGGGGTTGTCCTTGAACACATGTGGAAATGAAGTTCCCTCTTCCACTCAAGCTAGACCTATTAGGAACAGATGTCAGAAACATCGAAGATAAAAATACAGCTACCGAGGTACAGATGATGGCATATCATCGTATCCTTAACTAAATGACAGAAAGCGTGATTGTGTCTTTTAACTCTTAACAAAATTCCAGAGGTTGTCCAATTATGACGGGACTCGATATATACCAAGAAAACAGTATATTTCTTTTTTTTATTAGCATTAAAAAAGAAATCAGAAAGACAAATTTAAAATCGAAGGGCATTAGTACATTACCTTGTGGCTTTACTGGCTTCGACAGCACGTTGCCGAGTTTACGACCTGGTGGCTTTACCGGCTTCGACAGTACGTTGCCGAGTTTACGACTTGGTGGCTTTACTGGCTTAGAGAGTACGTTTCCGAGTTTACGACCTGGTGGCTTTACCGGCTTAGACAGCACATTACCGAGTTTACGAGCAGCAGCAGCCTCACATGGAGACCATGCAGAAACGGCAATAATAGCAAAAAGAATGAAACACAAAAGGATTATTGATTGGGTTCGTGCCATTTCGAGTTATGAATATAAGTAACTAAACAACTTGTGAAGCCAATGATCCAAATGAGGATCATATTTATACCGATTGAAGAGCAAAATTATTCTGAGCTTCATTTAAATTGAGCCACCTTTGTTGAAAGAATTGATGATTGCAACTTGGTAATGGTTTCAACATGTTGCCTTTACTGTTAACTTTTAGTAGCAGCCACAAAAGTCAAAGTTGACAGTTGCAAAGTTTTGATTGTAATATATTTTATTCACATGCCTAGAAAAGCATTTCGAGGAAGCAAACGCTCCGCCATTTTTAACTATTATAATTTTTTTCGATTTTCTCATCTTGTTTTTTTTTTTTTTAACCATCGTTTCCTTTTCTAAAGAAGCAATATAACCCTCGTTAGACGTATTAATTTTGTCTTGTTTGCCCAGCTTTTGTCTTATAATACCACTTCAAGAGTAACATTGGAAACTTATAGTTTGAACTCGATTTGAACCAAAGTAAACTGGATCATTGCACTTGAGCTAGTCTAGATAGAAATTGTGTTAGTTTTAACTCAACAAGACACTCGATTATTTAGACTTTATGATTTTATAAAAGTTTCTAATAATTATAATATTTTTCATGGCAATGGTTTAATGCTAATCTTATTGGTAAGCTCCTAAGAGTATGCTTATAACCATTGGTATTTCTTCACACAGATCCAAGAGGTGAAGGATCCTTACCATTGGAGCTAAGTTCATAAACTTTATGGGTTCTTAGTGTTATTTTCTATTGTATTGAATGTTTATGTAGTAGGTTTTGTAAATAATATAAATAAATGATAAAGACTTGTATTTAAGAAACTTATAGATAAAGTAAAGAGATTTAAAAAAAAAAGAATTTCCTTAAATTGTTGATGTGGCATTTATGAAATTAAAAAGGGTTCCTCCGGATATTGATATTCTTAAGATCCCCATTTAAAATACTACATCAACAACTTAAAAACATCTTTTATTTAGAACATCTCTACTTTATCATTATGTTTCTTCATAAAAATCTTTAATATTTATTTGTATTATTTACCATACCCTTAACATAAATCTTAACTATCATAACATCGATAATAATAATAATAAAATTTACTTTTTGAGTTGCTTGACTAAGGACCACAGGAAAAAAGATCTTTAACTAAGGAATGTCCTAAGGCGATCTATGTTCCTATGAAACCCATCCACTGTTCCTAGATGCCACATTTACATATTAAATGACCATCTTTATTCTTAACATTTTTTAAAAAAATTTTATGGGTCTTACTAGAATCACACAACCAATGAAAACTGAGAAAAAAGAAAAAGAAAAAAACCTACTTTGAACGTTGCTCCGCAGAGCAAAGTTGCTTGGATAAGTGACGTGCTTTGATGGTGAAGTAAGTTTCTTATCCTTGGAATACATGACAAGTGTCAAGCGTTGAGGATGGTCTAGGGGGAATTTCACAAATTTCCATGTCAAGTATCCATTTAAACTTTATATTGTTGGCTACCTAATTAGATACCGATTGACAAGTCAAATTTATTCTTTTTATCTTTCTTTTCCATCTAACTTGTGTTAGACATTATTCTTGGCCATTTGTCATTGTAAAGCAATGATAATTCAATTCTTTTTTTTTTTTTTTACTTCTCTTAAATATTTAGTAAAAGTATTATTAATATAACATATAATAATAAAAATATTTTTAAAAAGTAATAATAACATAAAACACGTAAAAGATTAAAAAAAAAAACCAATTTTAAAAATATTCTTAAGCAACTTTCATTAAGGATCCCTTTATAAAATGAACGAGTGCTTAAAATGAAGAGGTGCTCCGAATGCTAATGTGACATCATAAGCACATCTCTAAGCACTTTACTTATAAACATACCTAAGGGTAACCACATGATAAACATACAATGCTTTCAAGTGAATAATATCTTTATTTATAATCATATGATGCACCTTTAGATACGATGTCATAAAGTGAAAAGATAGATAAAACTAAACAAACATACATCAAATAATATCATCAACTTTTCTTATGTATGTTTGAGAGTTAGATAAATTTACAAGGATATTATTTATAGAGTATTATCAACCACTCCTTTTATTATTCAACCTAGTTTCTCATAAACCTTGTAAGGTATAATGTGTCTCATGGAGATGTATTTGGAAAGACTCTAATGGAGGTAACTGGAGAACCATGATAATGCTTGCAATAGGCTTTATTTGATTTGCCTTCACAACAAGAGGAAAGACAAGAGGGATTCATCTTCTTTGCTGCTGAAAATTGAACTATTGAAAAAAAAGAAAAAAAATAAATCCAACTATATAAATTGACAAGATCCAATGATATTATCTTCAACTATAGAAGCCGGTTAGATAAAATTTGTAATATATCTACTCTTACAAACACTGTCGGAGTGAATTCCAATTGTCTTGGTCAAGTTAGATTATTGTATATTATTTAAAAGAGTAAATCCTTTCAAAGAAAGGGACTTCACAAAACATATATATGAAAAATGTCAACGGGAGTTTAAATAATAAATAAAAATATTTTAATTTTTTATATATTTATTTATGTATTTATATTTGTGAAGTATGCTATCAATGCTGAAAAGTGAAGAACTAATCTTTTTCTCACTTTCAATAAGTGTCTTAGGATACCTTGTCAAGTTTGAAAGTTCACTTATTCTTTTTTAGTTGTTAATTCATATTAAATTCCACCTAGCTTCATAAAAAACTAAGAAAAATATTTTTTTTTTCTAAAATAACATTTTTAAAGGTTATTTAGAGTTGTCATTGACCGAAATCAGAAAATAAAATGGTTGAAATTTAGTTAGGTGGGGTGATTTTAGCCAGGACAATATTCATTTGAAAATAAATAATCTAGCGTCCAAGGCATTGAAATTTAAAGCCAAAATAACTACCAAGCAGAGTTGTTTTAAATAAAGGGTTTAGTATGATTTCTCAAATTTTACTAATAAAATGATCATTTACAGGAAAGAATAATTTATTATCTATTTCTAGGAAAAAAGTTTTTTAGTTTTAGATTCTTCTTTTAATTTTTGGGCTGTTCCATATAGAAGTAGTATTTTTAGAAAAGTCTTCAGTCTCTTGTTTCTTTTTTAGTTTTCTAATTTCTTCATATTTATTTTTTCAATTTTTTTTTTAAACTTTCTAAAAGCTCCTAACATGCCCTAACTTGAATGCCATTTATTTGAAAAAAAAAAATTTCTAAAACAAAATTTTGAGAAGAAACGAATTTGTTTTAACTCTTTCAAAATCTTAACTGTGAAAAATCCGGATTTTTGAATACCAAACATTGTATTAAGTGCATCTTTTCTAAGAATTTGACTATTAGTAAAGCAAAAGCCTTAATTTTCATTTAAAAGCCTCATTTTACTTAAGGCACTAAAGAGACCAAACTTCAACTAAACCGTATTCCAAAAAAATATAAATAAAATTACCGTAAACTTTATTTTCAAGCTCAACTAATTGATTTTTCTATTTTTTTTTCCAGTTTTTTATATTCTTTCATTTTTTTATTAAGAGTAAATAACAAAATTAATAATAGTACAAATAGGAGAAACAAACTAGGTAGAGTGTATCGAGTGTGTGATTTGGAGCTCAAGTCTAGATCGGGCTCATGTTGACGGAGAAGCTTTTGAAGCTTGCTCAGTCCAATTTGGAGATTGTTGACGACTTCGGAGGTCTCGAATTGGGCCTTTTGGTGGTGGTCATCTTGATGGTGGTGGTCGTTTGGTCTCAGCTCGCATGATGTTTGTGATTCGTTACTCCTAAACAGTGACCAAATTATATCAATCAATCCTCTAAGTTTGAATTTTTTTGGACCTACATGTTGTCAAGAATCCATTTAGATGAAGAGTTGATCTTGGCTAGAAATGGAACATTTTTATATAGAGAGTGAAAATGCGTTCAATCTTGATTTTAGAAAAAAAAAAAAAAAAACAAAAAGACTTAAACCAAATAAATTCGTGTTATTTTCTTTAATTCTTATTGTTTTTTGAGCTCATGGATAGCCCTATTTACAGTAGTTGACATAGATTGTCGGATGAAGCTCAAATTGACCATAAATTAACTAATTTTGACTCTTATAAAGAAGACGAAGCTAAAATCAAATAAACCTTATAAAGGTTATGGATAATAGGTTAAAGATGACACACATACATGATATGCAAAGCTGACACAGCTAGCAAGCATAAGAAAATTTGTGTTCTTCATGAGTCATACCTAAGAATAAAAGGTTATGGATAATATTTGTGTTATTTCTGTAACTCAACTTTTTTTTATTTATTGGTTTTTGTTATTTATTCGCAACAATTTCTATATTTTGTCTTTTTCTTGTTTTTCTCTTTCTATCTCTCTCTCTCTCTCTCTTTTTTTTTTTTTTTCACTTTCCCACTATGTGAGATATTTTGACTTCATTTTCATTTTCTTTTTCCATTCGAATGTCGACCCAAAAATTTAACTAAGCTAAAAAATATAAAAGAAAAAAGGAACAAGGATGGGGTGTTTATATACCCAATAATGGAACCTAATATATATTATAGAAACTTTTTCATGCAGATTTCAAGTGTATATTCAAGACTTCAAAAATGAACGAAGGAAAACAAGAAAAAATCAAAGGACAAATTTTAAGTAGAGGAGCATTAGTTTATTACTTGCGGATGTACGAGCAGCCTCACATCGCCGCCTTGCAGAGACACAACCAAAGAGAAAATGATCACTTTTTTCCAGAATGCTGTGTTGTATACTTGTCATTATATTGAAGTAATAAAATATTTGTGGGCCCCAATGTCGTCATCAATTTTTTTGTAAAGAAATATTTAAATAAAAAGTTCTCCAGTCAACTCCAACTAATCTTGTCCACTTGTAAATTTGAAGGTCGTATATAGTAAATTCTCTCCATACCCCCATTTGAAGATAAAGCCAAGCCAACCATTTTGGAATATCTTGGAACTATATCCTGTTTAAATATATCGGTCCCAACGTGTTCTAAAAATTATACAAGCATGTTCGATCGCACAAAGTATAAGACTGCATAACCTAAAAAACTATAAATATCAATCTAAAAATATCTAGCTTCTTATTATAATTTTGGTGCCGTTGCTAGGAAGCTAATAAGTAAGTAAATAAGTTTTGAATATAATATATCTATACGAGAGACATGTTTATATTGAACTAATTGCAATTTGGGTGTGAGTGAAATTTGGTAATGTATACACCATGTATCATCCATTAATGGAAATCGATTTTATCCGATTCTTCCATCATTCATTACAAGTTGTTGCTTTAGCAGGAAGCTCATTACTCTTTGTGGTAGGTTTGTTGTTTGCTTGGAGCTAATTTTTCAATTTGTTGTATGAAGTTTTTATTATTTGAATTTATATATCTTTCTCCAATTGGACATAGCTCATTATTATTATTATTATTATTATTATTAATATTATATATATACTCTTTATGAATTCTAAAAGTAGAATGAAAGTGGATAAATAAACAATAAGCAAATCTAGATCTAAGTAACCCAAAATCAAGATAAGCCCCACCAGGTCATGGCTCTCCAAACCATAACTAATCCGATCAATCTCGATCTCAAGTTGTGTTTAAGACTAACCGGTAGACTGGTCCAATTTTTATATTTATGAATAGTGATACCTTATTTTTGTTTTTATATTTTAATTTTTAAAGTAAAAATAAATTAAATTTTAAATAAAAAAGTTGAGTCCAAGAAGCACGTAGGCCTTTAGCCTATCATTTGAAGTATTTATTGGGGATGTGCACTTATTTTATTGATATATTATCCCATCCAACTTGACTTGTAACATTAGCAAAATCTAGATTCTATGAAGAAGTTCAAAATATAAAAATTAATCCCATATTATTAAGATTGGAATTTTTTCTCTTTAGTAAAAGCCTACATACACTAAACTCGATATACTTAATTCCTTGTGTTGTAAATGCTGTTGATAGGAAATAATTTAATCCTGGTCTTACTTACCGACCTCACTTGGACCCGCTATCCAGGCGAGGCGATTCCCTACCGGGTCCCTGAGCAAATCAATTACAACGAATGAAAGAAAAATAATAGAGTATCTTACACAGAAACAAAAATATTTTGAGCTTTTTGTTTATTTATTTTTTTTTTTTTTTGGAAGGGAAAATTAATTCCAGCAAAAACAAAGCGGTGAGGGCAACAAAATCTCATCTAGCAGTTTGACTAGTGGAGACTCTGGGCCTTTGCTTATGACATAGTAAAGATCTCGGTTTCCATTTGTCCCTTTATTTCTTTTTTTTTTTTCTCAAAATCTATAGTTTTATGTGTTTATTTCAAAAATACTACAAGTAAATACTTACTTTTGATAAAAAATAAAATTTATTAACTTTTTATAAACATCAAGCAACAAAAACGTTTTTTTTTTTTAAGGAAAATCACTTGAAAATACCTAACTTGATGAAAATTCTCAAATTTTCAATCACATAATGCAGTTATAGACAACAAAAATGATAAACGATGAGAAAAATAGTAGAAAGTCTGCTAATAATTATGTATTTGATAAGAATTGCATCATTTATCTTTGCACTATTTGAATGATAATATTTAGAAATTTTACTCATTCATTGTAAATTCTTGATGAACTCCAGAAAATATTAACACAAGAAAAATACACATTTTTATGCAACTTTCCTCAACACTTAAAATTTTTTCCTTTTTATTCTTTTTTAATTTTTCATATTGCAATCGGTGTTTAAATCTTAATCAAAACTTAAGTTAGAATAATTTCAATCTCGACATAATGGTTCAAATCAAAGCATCGCGAATTTTTTATTTTCAACTAAAAACATTGTGAATTTCTCTACCGAATTATGGGAAACAAAAAGGTACTATATATCTTATGAGAAAACGCATGTTAGGACTCAAATCAAATTTATCAAGTTGTTGGTTGGACATAGTTTCTCCCATCCACGAAAAGAAGAAAAAAGGAAAAATAAATAAATAAAAAACCTTGCGTGGGACCACAATGTAAACATTTTCCACCCTCAACGAATTGGACCTTGGGTCAATATTTCCCCCCACAATAGAACATTTTAATATTTGTTATATCAAAACCTCAAATTTGTTAAATATCATGGTGATAATCTAAAAAAAAAAAAAAAAAAAACGTTATGGCTATATATTGAAAGCTAAAGGTTAGAGGCAAACATTGCAATCAATAACTAATGGTGTTGGTTATATCTATCAATAAAATCAACAAAAGTGATATCGAATTTTAGAAAGGAGACTTTTTTTTTTTTATAATTTTCCATTAGCCTTTTTTAAAGTTGCTAACGACTAGCACTCACATTGGTTATCACTAAGGATGAGCGAGTACATAATGGATAAGATATAAAGCTATACTTCTACTCTATCTTGTAGGTACAAGTTTGTAAACTTTGTTATCCACATCCTACCCTATGATACTCTAAAATCACAATATATCTTGTATCTTGTTAATTGTATGTGGTATATGATACTCTATAGAACTTGTAAATATATATATATATATTTCAATATGACTAGTTTCTATTTATTTTCCCTACTTTCTAATTTCTTTCATTTATTTTTCTTTTTGATCATTTTCTTCACTAATCATTATTATACAAATATATCAATTTAAGAAATATCAATCTCAACTTTAAATACTAAATAACAATTATAAATTGAACTTATTTGAGGACCAACTTATTTTGGCAATAAGAATATTCTTGAATTACATAATCTCTCAATTCATAGTTAACACCCATAATGATGCTTCATGCATCAAAGTTACTAAATCTTAATCTACAAGTAAATATTTTTCAAACATAATATAAACCCTAAGCTTAGAAAAGGCATAAACGCTAATCTCAAGCAAAACTTGACTTAAATAACGTTCTATAAATTTATTATAAAATATTTTTCAAACTTAATACAAAAAAATTATTGCATCAAAAGAAAATAAGTGAATAACACACTTTGTTAGGTGGCTTCACGTAGATTCTTTTTTTTTTTTAATTTTAGTAATGTTGGACATAGTGAATGAAGAAGATGGAGTGAAAAGAAAATGTAATAAAGAAAAAACCGAGAATGAGACTGACATAAGACATCAAGTTTAGTTTAGGATTTCTCGTGGATTAAATTTTGTTATTTTTTTTAAGTTTAAATAAATGAAATGGTATTCTTTTTATTTATTAATTTTATTTAATTATTATTATATGATAAGTATAAGGTACCTTAAAACCTGTACCTTGAAACCTACACCCTATATAATTCATAATATAAGTTCTAGGGTGCGTAGACAGTATACTAACTTCATACTTATACCCTACCTTCTAGGTATAGGTTTTATAAAATTACTACCTAGAACTAACCATGTAACCTTAAATTCCCACCTAGCACCTCTTCAATCAAGTAGGGTCTAAGTAAGTACCTTGTACAATAAGGTTATTCACTTATCCTTAGTTATCGCTATCACCTTTAATCATTACTTGCCATTAAAAGTTTTTAGTATCTATAATTGATAGGTTTTGCAGATCAAAAGAACATAGTGGAAAAATAAATTTTCTAAAAAACCTATTCCTAGGATTACAAGTGCAACATGTAAAATAAATTATAAACAAGAATTATGAGATGAATACTTTTGTTATAGCAAAACTATCTCCTCTTGAGGATGAAATTCAAGTGCGAACCAATGTCACTTTACTCTTGTGAAATATATTCACCACAAGAATTACAATTATAATTCCTCTAACATTGTCCATACACATGATAATAGGAGTTATTTCTAATCCATATATTGATAGATAACTTGGATTAGAAAATTATTTTCACTTATTGAATTGTTTAAAAGAACTCCCATGTTTCTAAAAGCCATCAATCTTTAGAAGAAAAGTTTGGCCACATCCCTTTTAAATAGCTCATTTTTTTTAATAATTTTTTTTTTAAAAAAAAAAAACCTTCAATGCCTTCAATGACAGAGACTTTTTGAATTCAATCCCCTCAATATGCCTTTTAACTTTTCAATATATAAAAAAGAAAGAAACATTTTATGGCTCATGACAAGAATGTGTAAAGGCAATGTGACATGTTAATTGCTTCTTCCTAACTGAGATAATATTACTAACTTACAAATAACTACTTTATTATCTTGAAATAAATAAATTCTAATACCAAAAAAAAAAAATTGGCATAATTTTAATGTCCATTACAATTTCTAGTTCATTATCGTATCCATGCTACTATATGCAACATTCTAAGTTTCTATACAAGAAAGCGGTACCTATCTAGATACAAGCTAAGATAAACATCTAGCAACACTTTTTAGCCAACAAGCGTAATAAAATATGTTGTGAACTTAAAATTCCTGTAAATGTAAACCCTTTAAAGCTATCAATCTAAACTTTAAACTAAATTTGACTACTCTAGATAATCTCACGAGTCAATGAGACTAAGTAAGATAAAAATTTTATTAAATTATGAAATCCAATATATTATCAATAATAAAAACCTTTAAAACTTAATCGAAAATTAAATCGCATATGATAACTCTAAACTCCAAATATGTGTAAATACCTAAGATGGAACTCAAACTTGATAAACATCTTAAAACTATTACTCTAAACTTATAAAATGAATAAATATAACCCAATAGTAATAAAACTTAATCGAATACAATTATCAATCAATACGTATAATTGCGTGAAATTGTTAATAGAAACGTGCAAATAACTTTTAAATATTATAAACATAACGAGTAATAATTTAATTAATAAATTTTATCAAGTCTCCAATAATATTTAATAATTATTATTTTATAATTTATATTTAGAAATTCCTAATTTTTCCTTCCCTTTTTCCTTTTCCTTTCTCCTTCAATTTTTTTTTTTTTACTTGCCATGTCCACTTCTAGAACATTTCAACTAATGATGTGTGAGCTCCTTTTCACCATGTGATACTTAATTACACAAAACAAATCTAATTAATGATTGCAAGACAACAAGTAAAGCAAGGAAAAGAAGAAGGAGCTTCCAATCTATATTCCATTAAGTTACTAAAAGAATAGATAAGTAGTATGTATATTATATTTAGTTTGTAATAAGTATTCAATTGTATTCTTTAATGTACATATATTTTCTAGAATTTCATATGTATTATAGGTGTATTTAGTA
The DNA here is from genome assembly GCA_024138015.1 of Lumnitzera littorea. Classification (NCBI taxonomy): domain Eukaryota; kingdom Viridiplantae; phylum Streptophyta; class Magnoliopsida; order Myrtales; family Combretaceae; genus Lumnitzera; species Lumnitzera littorea. Next base: position 8,656,942 of record JAMXBB010000010.1, on the reverse strand, counting down.
AAGTTATAAGTATTTTATTGTTATTTTCAAGAAAATTTATGTAAACGTATTGGGATTTTGTGAAAAATTGATCTTATATCATGTACATGTACTGATGAGTGTATAAATACTGAGAGTATTCATATATATATACATGTTAAATTGGATTCTACAAAATATTTAGTATAAGAAATTAGGGCATATGTACATATGTACATGTGCATATAATAATATATATATATTATGTATTTTCCTTACTTATGTATGTATATATATATNTTTTCCTTACTTATGTATATATATATATATATGTATAAAATACAAAAAATGCAATTATGTATATATATACCAATACATATAACATATGTGGTATATTTATGATTATATTATTATATTACATAAGCATACATATATGTATAAAATATGTATATTAATAATATAGTATATATAGATATACAGTTATAGTTGAATAATAATACATGTATAATATACTATAATAATAAATTAATAAATAAAGTAAAGTAATATATATATATATATATATGAAAATAGGCCATAAGTTTTAAAGAAAATAGAATAATTAATTTAATAAAAATATAATAATAAATGTAATCATATACATATCACATAAAAATACAAAATAGGAAAAATATTGAAAATATGCAAAAATTTTGGAAATGACACATGGCACTTTCATTTGTTACCACGTTAGCATTTAATTAAATATAATTAAATTCATACTTAAAAATAATAATAAAATAATTAATTAATTGAAAAATTATTAAAATAGTAAAAATGAACTAAATAAGTATTAACTCTCGAAAATGGCAAAATACGTAAATTATGGTAAAATGAAAACAAAAATAAGAAAATTATAAAACATAAGAATTAGATATTTATTAAATCGAAAATATGTAAAGAAAAGCTTAAAATAATATTTTATAATTATTTAAGTCGAAATAAAAAATTCATAATATTTTTACATCATAATTAAAACTGTAGATTATAACGTTCAAAACAGACCCCACTACGAGAAAGTATACCTAAAAACAATAAAAATAAATTATGAGGTTATAAAAATCAGAGTTTAATTGGAAAAGTTATACACAATTAATAAAAAAAGACTCGAACCGAACATTTCGCAAGAATAGATAACTAATTTAAGTAATCAGTACCAATTATATGAATAGTTTAATTATGTGACTCAAATGCTTACTATTTTCTTATCCTCTATATATCAGGTAATCCTGAGATCAAGACTGATGTGCTTACAGATTATTACAACCCTTAACATCGCCCATAGCTAAATGAGTACTCCTAATGATTCTATACATGTTTTTGTGTGTAGTTTGTGGATATTAATTGTTATTAATAATTAATTATGTGTAGGGATGAGTTATGCATGTGTATGATATTGTTTATTGAATGTGAAATTATTATAAAATATAATAACGTATTGTTTGCTACATAACGACTTCAATAGAAATTGATTTGTCTGTGAATATAATTGATCACATAATAATTAGACTTAATGATATTAGATTTGAATCAACTAAATTAGACATGTATAATCATGCATTGCATATTTAATTCCGACTATCACATTACACGATAGTAGCGAAACACTATATAGGAGTTGATTATAAATTCTGATTATAGTGTTTTAGTATGATGTACACGTACAATATGACCTTATCATAGCTCGCGGGATTATTAGACGTTAGAGGCACCAACCATCTAGCTAAGGATCGAGTCTAGAGGCCTCCGTTTAGGAGTGAGTATGAACTGTGGGGGCCCACTCACAATTATACCTAAAACTTAGTTTTCGATTAAAAACAAAAAGAATGATTTATTTGAATACGAAATGCGAAGTTTCGTAAGAATGTAAGTTCTAGTATAATATCTGGATCTAACTAATGCCGTATATACTCTAACCTTGACTTCGAAGGGCATTAAATCCGAGTTGCATACTATACCTAATCACCTGCATATGTTTGTTTAGCATTCTATATGAGTATGCATTCATATGTTTGAATTTAATTATTGAATAACTTATTTATAGTATGGTTGAAGAATACCTCACTAAGCTAATTAGCTTATACCTCTAAAGCTTACTTGTGCAAGGAGACTTATTCGTTGATTTAGGCTGTAAGATGCTCGAGGTTAATAGCTTATCTACTGGTTGGTGTGAGTATGAGAACAGAAATGAGAGTATATCTCTATTACTGTAATTAGATCTAGGAACTTATTACGTAATATAATGTATTACCAATTTACTATCTAGTATGTTATAGACTTATTACCTATGACATATCTATATATGTAATATTTATAGTTTAATAGTCATGTTATTATAACTTTGTGATGGTATTACTTACACCTGTATAACTCTTGGGTTGATAGTTATAGTTAATCATTCTACTTGGTTTCTAATATAAATTAATTAGACTTAATAAAATTTGTCGTGATCACAAACTTATAAGTCGCTATTACCTTAACCAAGTAGCCTTAAATATCAATTCCCTTATCTAAGAGAGTAATGAATTATATCTTGACTCATTACTATTCTCTATATATATTATATCATACCCCAATAATCGTATTATTTACAATATAAATTAAGATTGCATTAAACAGCTTCAAAACATAACATTCCATATATAGAATATATGAAGGTATCAAGTTTAGGGATCATTTAAGCTCATTCACATAGAGGAGAGACCAATAACATTAAATGTGTGGTATTCTCTATTTACGAGTTATGTCTAGTATGCTCACTTAACTTTGGACATTCACTTGTTTCTCTCAATCCAATGAGAATAAGCATGGTTATATAATGTTTTGGTCTATATATATATATATCTTCTCTCAATATTTATTTGACCAAGGACAACTTTTAGATAATATAATATGATGTCATAGAATCCCACTGATGATATACTATTATTACTATTCCATACATGTCCTATTATATATGGGACTTTATTGTAAAATGTAATGCCCCATAATTCGGACTTGCTAGTTTTGGTGCAGTCATACTCCTTATAAAAGATATGGTATCATAGATTACATTAGTAGGTACATATGAAAAATTTTGATGTATTTACTTTACTGAACACCTAATAATAAAAATTGTGAATATCTTAATATATTCAAACAATAGTCTATAAAAGATTCTTACTTGGGGAAATTTCAAAAATGTGATTCTAAGATCAAAATCTTTACAATCTAATCATACCAATTCAAATATTATGAAGCACCAAATATGTAAGATCTCTAAAATTTTTTAATTATAAATGCAATATTAAGTCTATAAACTCTACTTAGTTAGTAATACTATATTATTTAGGTTAGTAATTCTTAAGATATAATAAAGTAGAGTGAAATAACTTATAAATTGTCATATTTAGGCTTAAGCTTTGTCTCTTACTTCTTGATACCTACAAAAAGCCCTCGATGAGTGTAGCCATCGGAGCCCTCTAATGTTTAAGTTAGTAAGGAAGACTAAGAAAAAAGGGGAGACGACTACTAAAAACCTCGAGGATCGTACTCGCCTAGTGGCTGTTCTATGTGTCAATCTTAAGTTTGGAGAGAAGAAGGAGGAGGAAGAGAGAAGATTTTGGGAGGGATAGTGTTTTGTCTTACTTCATGGTGCCTGGAGCCTTATATGCGAGTCACTTAGACACATGGCAATTAAAGGTTCATTCATACTGGCCATCGACAAATAATATGCTTCGTGGTATGGATTGAGCTTCATTGCAAATGGTATGCTGTGGTCGACTAGACTACCAAATTTATAGCTTAAGGACTTAACAGTTACAAAGGTTGCCGGTTGTGCTGGCCATAATACAGATGTTAGACACTCATGAATGAGATGTGGTAGAGAGTAGGTACTAAAGATAGAAGCTTAACTGAAATGCTGAGGAAGGGATCGGTTGATGCTTGATTGGGGGTAAGTTGAGCTCTTAGCTTGCCCTAAACAATTGGTGTATGCTAGCTCGATAATCAAGGGGTAACCTGCTTAGACCTATATTGTTGGGCTCGCTAAGAAAGTTACAAACTCTCTAATAGCTCGTGCCTTCCTTAGTACGAGCATATGGCCTCGTGGAATGATAGTGATGTAATGGATGAAATTGTTGTTCGCTTAAGCACAATTCAATGTCTTTTATGATGGGCCTTACTCATTAAGTCCTAGTCCAAACAAGAATTGGGTGTCAACAAAGTGTATTTAAGGTCTTATCTTAAAATCTAAGATCGATGATGATGTGTATTGTAGCCAAGAACAAACAAGACTGATTGCAAGGGTAGGTTCAAGCTTGTTGAAAGCTTGAAAATGGTCATAGGAAAAACGTGCAAACGAACGAAAATGAATGAAAAGTAAGCAAAACTCACGAACAACTCCAAAAGATACGACACACTAATGGAACTTCCAAGGACTCATGGCACAGCTTGATATAACTTACGAGTTGGTCTAATGAGGTTATTCGCTACCTCGTCTTACTTAAAGGTTAAGATAAGAGTAAAATGAGAGTAAACAATCAGTGTTTATGAGAGGAAAAATAATTAATGTATTAATGATAATCTAATATTGTGTGGCTACATGTACAAGGAATATTTATACCTGAGAATTTAGGGCAACCTACCTAAAAAGGAAAAAAACCAAAGGGACATTGTCTTAAAGAAGTAATGTATGAAGTATACAAAGGGTGAAAAAGAATATTCAAAGAAAAAGCAATGATTATAGTAGTAAATTCTATGAGTGGTCCTAGACACGTGGCAACAATGCATTAGTGGCATTATTGGAGGATGTAGACAAAGCAGTACGAGCTAGTTAGGTGTCTAAGCAGAGGTGCCAAGCAAGCATGGACTCGTCCAAGCAAGAGTAATTGAGGATTAGTCCAAGGCAGCTCTCCAACCTCTTGGCAAGAGTGATGCCGAGCAAGTGTTCAACTTAGACATAACTGAGCAAGCACACATGTTTTGGCTACTATCTGGGCATTCTTTAAGTCAGGACACAACTTCTGAGAGGTGGGCAATCATACGTCTTAGCATATGGAGTTGATCGGCAACAAGGAGAAACTCAACTTCAGCAAAAGTCAGTTAGAGCAGGAAAATTCGCCTTGCTAATTCCTTTAGCCCTCGGCCTCGGTTACGAGTTAAAGGCTCAATAGCTAGATTCCTATCACTCCCTCTAAGTTGATTTGGATTTGGGATCAAATCCAACTGGTCTTCGCTCGGTTCTTCGTCAGGGTGATATGGATGGAGGTTAGCAATGTTGAAAGTAACCCCATAATCTATAAGCAACTCCAACTTATAAGCATTGTCATTGATCTTTTGGAGGATTCTAAAGGGTCCTTTAGCACTTGTAGATAGCTTGTTCTTCCTCTTGTTCCAATACCTTTCCTTGCTCAAGTATAGCCACACTAAGTCTCCAAACTAGAATTGTTTAGTTTTCTTACCCTTAGCCTTCTCTCACATTCTTTCAGCGGCTTAGTTGATTTGCTGAGTAACTTTGTTGTAGATGTGTTAAAGGGACTGTGCTTAGGCTCTCACATCAGGGTCTTCTTACTTAGATACAAACATAGGGGTGTAATCGAGAGGTAACTCGGGATTAAAACCATAGACAATGATACGAACTCATGGGTGAACATACGAACCTAATATCATGCATAACCAAAGAGGTTGAGTCCAAGCAACAAGATGCCTCGAAAAGTAAATGATAGTCGAGAGATTAGTAAGGGTTCCCATGCACTGACGATGGATATTATGCACCAACACCTCGAACGAGCTCGAAATACACTTAATATGACACACAAGTATGGCTAGAGGTCACTCGCCAATAGTCTACACTCAAATGGGCTAGATATGAGTAGCTTAAGAGTAAGCAAAAGGGACACTTAACTAGAGAGAGAGAGTAAAAAAGTTTAGTATATTCTTTTATATTCTATTCTTGTGGCTATTATACTATGCAAGTATTTATAATACTCAATTAGGGAAAGTCTGAAATTACAGAAAACTATAGAAATGGAACCTTACTTGCTAAACAAAAAGAAGAATAATTTATAGGGGAAGCATGAGATCATGCAAAAAGGAACTTCTTCTGTCAAAAAGGACAGTACGCGCGTGTTTGATGTTAGAAAGGATAGCGCATACGTTTTGCTCAGTTCGTAGTATTATTAGGACTACAGACTGAGTAAAACGTATGCGCTATCCTTTCTAACATCAAACACGCGCGTACGTTTTACTCAGTCTGTAGTCCTAATAATACTACGAACTGAGCAGGGGTAGGTCTTCTAATCAAGTTTGGTCGGCATCAACAGTTTGGCACTCAGATAGCTAGGTTGGACAAGGGTAGGCTTGGGGGAACAACTTACATTCGAATCAGACTCAAATAGTTGACTCCAAATAATTTTTGGCCTGGCTTTGACACTGAGGAGAGATGTTTTCCTGATTTAGTGCTTAGATTGGGGTGTTGTGGAAGGATTGACTCGACAACTTCCAAGGAGGTGTGGAGAGGGAAGTAGCTCGGCAGATCAAATTAGGGCAAACACTATTGCTTGACTCTCTTAGAATAGTTCAGCGGACCATGTGTCGCCTTCGGTCTCGAGAACAAGTGATTGGTCCTTAATACCTATCATCCCCTCCGGGTTGTTTAAGATTTAGGATCAAATCTAGTTTGGCTTCAGGTTACTCATCCTCAAGAGTGTAAGGTTGGAGAACGGCAATGTTGAAGGAGTCCGAGACTCCATATCGTTCAAGAAATTCAATCCTATAGGCATTAAGATTGATCTTTTCAAGCACTTTGAAAGATCCGTTGGCTCTAAGAGACAACTTACTCTTCCTCAAGTTTGGGAATAATTCCTTGTTGAGATGTATCCAGACCAAATCACTTGGTTGAAATTCTCTCTTTCTTTATCCTCAGCTTCGCTTTTCGAGCTTAGTATTAGCTCATTCCAATTGTTCTACAACCTTTTAGTGCATGGCTTTGATGGCTTTAACTCTTTCAATAGTTGGCAGGTCATCACTAAGCTTTGGTTGGGGTGCTTAATCTATCGGGAGCTCGAGGTTAAACCCATAGGCGACCTTAAATGGTGACATGCTTGTTACGCTGTGGGTGGTCCTATTGTAGGCAAACTCAATAATAAGTAAGCACAGATCCCATTCGGTTAAGTTTTATCCGATAGTAACTCGTAGTAAAGTTCCTACAGTTCTATTAACAACTTCAGTCTGCCCATTGGTCTGTGGATGGTAGGACGTGCTGTACAATAGCTTGGTTCCCATCCACGTCTATATTGTCCTCCAAAAGTGGCTCATGAACTTAGGGTCTTTGTCCGAAACAATGGTTCTAGGTACGCCGTGAAGCTTGATCACCTCCTGCAAGAAAAGAGATAGCCAAAGCATCGTTAGTTTTGGAATAAGGTACGAAATATGCCATCTTACTAAATCGATACACAACCATCATGATGGAGTCCTTCCCTCGAGACATCCTTAGCAATCCTAACATGAAGTCCATACTTAGCTCGAACCATGGTTTAGTCGGGACAGGTAAGGGTAGATAATGTCTTTAGTCAACTTAGCTCTTCACCTTACTGCAAGTCATACACTTTTCCAACACAGACTGTACGTGTCTCATCATTCTCTGCTAAAAGAATCTCATAGATAGTACTTCATGGGTTTGGCGCTAGCCAAAATATCCCGTTAATCCTCCTCCAAGCGCCTCGTACACTGGGAATTCTCTCATGGAGTAGGTCGAGATACATAGCTTTCTTTTCTTGAATAAATATCCATCTTCCCTATGATAGTTGTCCAATGTTCGTCCTTCCTCACATTGGGCATAGATAAGACCAAAGTATGGGTCCTCAGCATACAAACCCTTTATGGTTGAAAAATCAAGTAGCCTTGTTTGCAACTTGATCAGGAAGGTATGTTGTTTTGATAGGGCATCGACCATTATTTTGTTCTTTCTATTCTTATATTTTACAACATAAGAAAAACCTTCTGAAAACTCAACCCATTTGGCTTCTATTACGCCCCGAAGTCACGGAGTTACAACGGTCCCGCCGTATAAACCATTTTATGATAGTAACTGACCTCACAATACCTACCATAGACATGATCTACACAAGGCGTCGACGATTCCTCGCTTTAAAGTAAACAATTCAATTAAATATTTAACTACAATTATGATAAATATCATAAATTTCTAATAAACATGTATAATTATATGTAAAGTTCACAAAACTTCCTAAGAAATTCTACATATATACAATTGTTCACTAATTTACATAATAATTATCAGTTTTTCATCCTTAACTGCAAAGGACACTCTAGCTACACATCATTACTAAGTAAATTGATCCTCACACCCCTGGCTTCAAAAGAACTAACCTCTAGGTAATTGTAAGGCGGCATAATACTTAAAGTGTTCAGAAATCAGGACCTACAAAAGTATTTATAAGGATATGAGCAACTACAGCACAGTAAGTTGAATTGGAGACTCATGAATGCATACAAACACAAACAAGATTATCAAGCAATTATTTTCATGCAATGCAACAATCAAGTGTCATCGCATAACGTAGTCCGGTCTGTTGTGAAATCAGAGAGATCCCACCCGCTTTAATCCGGGTTAAGGAGTTTCCATGTTATGTAGCAGCTCACAACCAAACCCAGGCTTGTGCAATGGAGACCTCGCTCCTCCGGTGATTACCTTTGAACCATTGACTTCACCCTCGCCGCGACCTCTTTTTCTGTCACTTAGTTCGACTAAGGATGAAGAAGAGACCATTATGCAATCCTACGCTATCCCTTTCGAAGAGATCGGTATTTGGTCAGAGAATCCTAATGACCCCCTAATGAGTTGCAATGCATGACATTTTAGATCATTAGAGTCAAATAAGATTAAATTTCATTTAGGGTTTTCAAACAATTCACACCAATTCAATCATAACACAAAGTTAATCATACCACAATTTTAGCACGAATTCAAATACATCAAACACATGCATAAACTATTTACAATCACAACCATATACAATCCTAAGTCTTTGAGTACCATAAAAATAGTACTCTATTACAATAAGTAATAACCCAACTTACTTTGAATTTCTTAATCGCCCGATCACTTAGTTGCAAGCCGATTCGTCTTTAGGTATCCTATAATACAAATAGGTCTTTTTAGTACTTATACTTTAAGGATTCATATTCTAAGTTATAATTTAACTCATTTTTTTCTATGTATACCTATTATATACTGATGATTCTTTCTACTCTATTTCGAGGTTCGGATCCTAAATTAGATTCTAGTTTTGATTCCTAAGTCTTAAATATGCTCGAATCCTAATGTAAAATTAATTACATTAAGCTTGAGTATTCAAATATCCTATTGGGTCTTAATTTAGCATTCTAAACTATTCAGTACATGCTAATTCTAATTGGGGTATCGAATTTATTCCCAATGTGAGAAAATTTTACATTTTTTATGTAATTAAATTTTATTTCAGATTTAGTATATTCTGATTTTTATGATAATATTATCTAAATAACCCTAATTTTTCAGATTTATTAAATTTTCAATTCCTCATATTCCTAATTTTCTACAATTATTACCTAATTCCTAAACTAATTACACTTAATACTCCAAAGGCTAGGATTAGGTTTCCACATCAGAGATTAACATCCCTAAACATCTATTTGCTATCTAAATCAGTAATTAGTGTCTTAATCACCTAATTAACCCAAAATTACATAATTTTTCTATCATTTTAGGGCTAAAAATTAACTTAAAAATTTCAAAAATTAATTTAAAAAAAAATGGCTTCATAGCACTGTTCTATATCACTTAAGCATTCTATAAAAAAAAATTGAGTTCCAAACTACACTCCTAAGCCTATTTATTTCTAGTTCTAATCATGTTCGGATTTGCTTAATTTGTTAATAACCTTATATTTCAAATGTGATTAAACTAAATCACTATTTTTCCCTAAATCTATATACAATAAAACTTCAAAATAACAAGTTTCATAATTTTCTGGGCAAAATAACTAATTTTACGAAATTATACAAAATCGGGCAAATAAGGGACTCACCTGGTTCAATGCTTTTTGGCCGTCCAACTCTGGTCCAAGTGTATCGGCCGGCCTAGACGGTACGTCTGGAGTGGGGTGGTGGTGGTAGCTTGGTCCTAAGTGGTATTGAGGTGTGGGTTTGACTCACTAGCCTTAACTATACAATTTCCTTTTCTTTTTTTTTTTCTGCTTTTTCTCTTGAATTTTTGAAACTCTCTATTTTTCTCTAATTCCTAACTATCCAAAGGAGTTCTGTGAATTTTTTCCCTATTTATAGAGCTTGGTGGTAATTAATATGCATTAAATTAGATAAGACATTATCCAAATCCCTTAATTTTTGGCTTTTGTGTTGCCTGATTCTAATTAGCTAATTTTTATTCTTCAAATCCTGACATGCCATGACTAGATTTTCATCATTCCCTATCCCTCTGATTTTTTTTTTCCACAATTAATTAATAATTTTCTTTAATTATTTACTAAGTTTTTTGCCAATTTAAGTAATTTCACGTATTTTTATCTACACGTAAATACATGTAGGGTACATGTGAACATTTCTAATTATTATTTAGGTCATTCTATAATTTTTAGTATACATATAATCTATTTTCAGTGATTTATTAGTTATTAGATTGCACTTTTCTCTTTTTCGGTAATTAACAATTATTATACTTAAAATTTGAAAATTTTATAGTCTCCTATTTTATTATTTATTTTCTTAAATTCAAATTTACGGGGTCGTTTTTACTAATTTTTCTATCAATAGTTTATAATTTGATTTTGATTGGATCCTTTAACCAATCGTCCTAAACCTTATGTTCTAAGTTCAATCTTATGATCACTTGGTTTAACTTTAGGGCTTACAGCTTATCTTTAGGACAACTACAGTTGGCTCTTTAGATATCTTAAGGATTCATGATCAATGTAGATCGCAAATTCCTTAGGCAATAAATAGTATTACCATATCGTTAGGGCTCGAATTGAGTAAAACTCCTTATCGTAGACTGAATAGTTGAGTGTAGCTCCTCGAAGTTTCTCACTGAAGTAGGCAATAGGTCAGCCTTCTTGCATTAGTACAGCTCCTATGTCTAGTCCAGATGTATTACACTCTACTTCGAACACTTTGTCAAAACTTAATAAAGCTAAGACAGGGGCTGAAGTTAACCTCTCCTTCACTTCCTCAAAACTCCTCCTCTCTTTTTATCCCTATCTGAATTCAATATTCTTCTTTGAGAGTTCAGTGAGTGGGGCCATAATCGTACCGAAATTCTTTATGAATTTACAATAGAATGAAGCTAAGCTATGGAAACTTCTCACGACGGCAAAATAGGTCGATATAGGTCATTTTATGATCGCTCTTATCTTCTCATCATCGACTCGAATGCTACCTCCACTCACAACAAACCCTAAGAAGATCACCTCGGGTCAGCAAAAGTCTTACTTCTTTAGATTGGCGTAGAGCTGTTCAATTTATAGTCTTGCAAAGACTCTTCAGTTATGCTCCTTGTGAATCTCCAAGTCAGGGTTGTGTACCAAAATGTCGTCAAAATAAACTACGACAAACCTCACTGTGAATTCTCGGAGCGCATGATTCATTAGGCACATAAATGTACTTAGTGTATTAGATAGTCCAAATGGCATTACAAGCCATTCATGTAAACCATGTTGTATCTTGAATATGGTCTTCCACTCATCACCTTCATGTATTCAAATATGATGGTATCCAGATTTGAGATCGATCTTGGAGAACACTTTTGCTCCACTTAACTCATCTAGTATGTCATCAAGCTTGGGTATGGGATACCTATACTTGACAGTGATTCGATTGATTGCTTGGCTATCTACACACATCTTCAAAAAACCATCCTTCTTTAGTACTAACAAGGCCGGTACGATACAAGGGCTAAGGGACTCGTGCACATACCCCTTCACCATTAGCTCATCTACTTGCTTCTGTTGCTTGGTGGCCTGTTTAGGATTTAGCCTATAGGCAGGCTTATTTAGCAGTGTGGCTCTGGATTGCAAGTCGATTGCATGCTCGATGCATCAGATTGGAGGCAAACCTTTCGGTAGTTCCTTTAGAAATAGGTCAGAAAATTCCTCTAATAAGGTCTTCACCTCGGTAGGCAACTCCTCTTCGAATCTCATCTCTAGAATCCTTCGAACAAGTATGTAAGTTAGTCCTTCGGGCTCCATCTCTCTCTTTAGTTCGATTCGGGTCAATACCAAAGGCTCCTTCTTTAGGACTCGGCTTGGTTAGGATTGCATGACTTTTATCTACTTGATAATCATAAGACTCAGTTTCATCCTCCTACCTTCATGCTCTACAGAACATGCATTCCTCCTCCTCTCATATGTAATTGCTTAATCAAACATCCATGATCATCCAAGTAGAACGTGAGATGTACTCATGGGTAAACACATCACAAAGTACTTCATCTCGATATTTGCCAATGCAAATCGGTACAGCCACTTGTTTGTTCACCTGTAGGGTTCCCTTATCACTACGCCAACGAAGCTTGTAAGGTTTTGGGTAAGGTACGGTCTGCAATTTTAGTTGTTAGACCATAAATGCAGAGGCTGCATTAGTGCAACTCCTACTGTCAATGATCAGTGCGTATAGTAATTCATTCACCTTGCATCCAATATGGAAGAGGTTTTCTCCCTATTTGTCTTTAGGTGAGAGATTGACACTCATTGTCCTCCTCAACACTAGAGCAGTCAACATAAAGTTGCCTTCCTTACTATAGATAACTTCCTCCTCAAACAGCTCGGTCTATCGATCTTCCTTCAACTCTTCTACTTCTTCATCAGTACTATCCACTTTGACAGTCGCCATCTTACCTCGGATCACCATTATTCGCTTGTTCAGGCACTGAGCAGCTATGTATCCAAATCCTTGGCATTTGAAACACTTGATTTTACTCGTCTTTCTCTCTGAACTCTAGCCCTTCTTAAACTTCCTCAAGGGCTCCTTCTCCTCAACTCAGGTAGCCGGAACAGGTCGGGTCTTAGCAACCTTACTTAGTTTTGTTCGCACAGGTCTACTCGAAATAGTTCAGCTACTGGCTAGTCGGTTGACTGGTGGTTGGAATCTTCCTATTCAATACCTTTCTATTCTCTAGGTGTCTCAGATCACGTCGTCAAGCGTTCCAATATCCGGGGTTTCTAGGACATATCTAATCTCATACTTCAATCTACCAATGAACTAGGATACAGTTCAGTCATCTGGTTCTACAACTTCACATCGGATCATTAACATTTGGAATTCCTTAATGTAAACATCCACACTCAATCCTCCTTACCTTAGTTCTTGCAGTCTTTTGAAGGCATCTTAAGATAATAGCTCGGCACAAACCTTTTCTGCATAACTCTTTTCATTTCATCCTAACTCTTAATCTCTCATTTTCCCTCCCTTCTTCTGATGGCTTATAAGTTCTTCTACTATAAGGCGGCATAACCAGTGAACTCCAACACAACAAGTCTAACCTTTGCATTATCAGGCACTTCATAGCATTCAAACTGCTTTTAAATCTTATCTTCTTAATTTAGGTAGTCTTTGGCATCACCACTTCCAGAAAAACTCGAGATACACATTTACAATCCTTCGACTCTAAGGGCTCATACATTTCGTTCCTTAGGCTTGTAGTACTCATCTACCTCATCATCTCCTTTCGCTTCCTCCTTAATCTCTTCAAGCACCAATCTTTGTCTAGTGTCTCTACCAACTCCTTCAGCTTGGGGTAGTTGAGGTAGGGCATTAACTCGACCAAATTGACCATTGCCTCGCCCTTATTGTTTGCATTCCCTAATGGGGCTATTTCTAGCTCACTGCCTGTCTTATTGAATAACAATCACTAAGCTAGCTACCAAGTCAGTAAGCCTATCTAAGCGGTCACCCACTGACTGAGGTGTAAAGCTTCTTTCTTGTCCTTGGCTATGTTGAGTACCACTTTTTTGGTTTACCAAAATTCCTTGAACACTTGAGTTTAACATTGTTGGTTACTTTACAAAATTGACGTCTAATAATACTACTTGGAGATCAATAACAATACTTCAATCACCACGACAATTACATAACAAATGAATAGTCAACCATACTCTGTTCTGCATATCCAAAAACATGGGAAAATAAAGTACATAACACTTCTCAACTACTAAACTCCAAGGATAACAATAGAACCATTATCTCATGAAAGCAGCAATCAAACCACTGAAAGAAAACCATAGCAAAATCTAACTTTGAAAGCCACCAAGCTTTGATACCAAGATGATACAAACTTGTAGATGAACACACGAACCCAATATCACATGTAACCAAAGGGGATAGGTTCAAGCCACGAGATGGCTTGAAAAATAAATGATAGTTGAGGGATGAGCAGGCGTTCCCGTATACCAACAATTGATATTATGTACCAACGCCTCATACTTACTCGAGACATACTTGATATGACGTATAAATATGGCTAGAGGTCACTTGCCATTAGTCCACGCTCGAATAGGCTAGATAAGAGTAGCTCAAGAGTAAGCAAAAGGAACACTTAGCTCAAGAGAGAGAGAGAGGAAAAAAGTTTAGTGTATTCTTCTATATTCTGTTCTTGCAGCTGTTACACTATGCAAGTATTTATAATACCCAATTAAGGGCAAGTCCTAAATTATAGAAAATTACAGAAATGGATCCTTACTTACTAAACAAAAAGAAGAATAATTTACAGGGGAAGCATAAGATCATGCAAAAAGGAACTTCCTCTATCAAAAAGGACAACGCGTGTATGTTTGATGTCAAAAAGGATAGTATGCATACGTTTTACTCAATCTGTGGTCCTAATAACACTATGAACCAAACAGAGGTGTCTTTTGATCAAGTCTGGTCGACGTCGGCAGTTTGGCACTAAAATAGCTAGGTTAGACAAGGGTAGGCTCGGGGGAACGACTCACATTTAGATTGACCTCAGATGGTCAACTCTAGACAATTTTCAACCTAGCCTCGACACTAAAGAGAGCTGTTTTCCTAATTCAGTGCTTGGACTGGGGTGTTGCAGAGGGATTGGATCCACAGGTCGGCTGATTACCTTAACAGCTTCTAAGATGGTGTAGAGAGAGAAGTAACTCGACAAATCGGACTGGAATAAACACTACTTCTCGAAGCTTAACTCTCCTTAGACAACTCAGCGGACTAGGTGAGAAAGCCTTCAGGCTCGGGAGCAAGTGATTGGGCCTCAATCTCTATCAAACAACTTGAAGGGGGTCTACTTGGTGGTATCATGTATTATTCGATTGTAAGCGAATTTAACCACTAGCAAGTAGACATCCTAATCAGCTAAGTTCTTGCTCACTGTAGCTCAGAGTATCGATCCCAAAGTACAATTGACTACTTCTATTTAGCCATCCATTTGGGAGTAACAGGAAGAATTAAATAGCAATTTGGTCCTTATCCGTAGCCATAGAGTTCTCCAAAAATGGCTCAAGAACTTTGGGTCTTTATTGGATACTGCAATTTTCGGTGTGCCATGTAATCAAACAATTTCTTGCAAAAAAGAGAGAAGCAATAACCGAAGCATCGTTAGTCTTAGAGTAGGGCACAAAGTGTACCATCTTATGGAATCTATCAACGATGACCATTACGGAATCTTTGTCTTAGACAATTCGTGGTAATTCAAGAACAAACTTTATGCTTAACTTAGTCCATAGTCTCATCGGAGCAGGCAAAGGCATTGCTTTCTCTTACTCGGCTCGATACTTAGCCCTCTTGCACACAGTACAACCTTCAACAACTCAATGCATATCTTGCCTCATTCTCGGCCAGAAGAAATGCTTACTCAACAGCTTACACATCCTTCTCTCTCTAAAATGTCTAGAGAGTCCACTAATGTAGGCTTCCCTAATCAATAACTCCCATAGTGAATAGGTCGGCACCCATAATTCTCTCCTTGAAACAAGTATCCATCTTCCATATGATACTTATCTACTAACTTTCCATCTGCAAAACGCGTAAGTGTGGGTTCGAAGTGTGGATCCCGTAAGTGTTGTTCCTTAATGCTCACAAATCCAAACAATCCGGTCTATAGTTTAGTTAGGAGTGCATCTCTCCTCGACAAAGCACCTGTAACTACGTTACTCTTTTCTTGCTTGTATGTTATTACAAAATTGAATCCTTCAAGGAATTCAACCCACCTCACCTACCACTTCGACGACTTTGTTTGACTTCAGAGATACCTCAAAGATTCATAGTCAATATAGATGACAAATTCTCTTCATAATAGATAATGTTACCATACTTATAGTGCTTGGATTAATGCTTAGAGTTATTTGTCATTGAGGTCTACTAAGCTTCTCACTATGGTAGGCAATTGGTCAGCTTTCTTGCATTAGGATAGCACCTATCCCAATGCCTGATGCGTTCCATTCCAACTAAAATATTTTCTCGAAGTTAAGTAAAACTAATACAAGGGAGGAGGTCAACCTTTCCTTCACCTCAGCAAAACTTCTCTCCTCCTTCTCCCCTTACCTGAAGTTAGTGTTCTTCTTTGTTAGCTTAATAAGGGGTGTGGTAAGAGTGCTAAAATTCCTTACAAATCTTATGTAGAAGGAAGCCAATCTATGGAAACTTCTCACCTTAGGACAAGTAGTAAAAGTCAGCCACTCAACGGTTACTCAATTCTTCTCATCGTCTACTCGTAAACCTCCTCCACTTACCACATAGCCTAAGAATACCAATTTCTCTTAGCAAAAGCAACATTTCCTAAGGTTGTTGAATAATCTCTCAGTATAGAAGACATTCAACACGGTACGAAGATGTTCATAGTGACTCGACATATCGGCATTATACACTAAGATGTCATTAAAGTATATCGTGACAAGCTTTCCCATTAGATTTCTTAGCACGTGGTTTATCAGTCGCATGAAAGTGCATGGAGCATTCAATAAGCCAAATGGCATACCATCCACTCATAGAGTCCATGCCGAGTTTTGAACATAGTCTTTTACTTATCTCCCAACCTCATGCGAATTCGATAGTAGCCAGACTTTAGATTAATCTTGCTAAAGATCTTAGCTCCACTCAATTCATCTAGAATGTCTCCCAACTTAGGGATAGGATACTTGTATTTGATCGTTATCTTGTACAAGGCTCGGCTGTCAACATACATCTGTTAGGTATCATCCTTTTTTGGCACTAAAAGCATTGGAACAACATAAGGGCTGAGACTTTCCCTAACATACACTCTCTCCAGTAGCTCATTGACTTGTCGTTGGAGCATAGAAGCCTATTTAGGACTTATCCGATAAGCTTGCTTATTCAGTAAGATGGCGTTAGGAATTAAGTCAATACAATATTCTATGCCTTGGTCAAGGGGTAACCCTTCTAGTAACTATTATAGGAATAGATCAGCATATTCATCTAGTAGCTCTCTTACTTCCAAGGTTAGTTTACCCTGCTCCTTCAACTCTAAAAGACACTTGACCAACATGAGCGTCAGTACATCAGCTTTAATGGCCTCTTAAAGCTCAACTCTACTCATCATTAGAGTCTTATTCGATACTTGAGCAAGTTTTGCTTACAATTTGTTAACTTGGCTCACTAGCATTGGGTTTGGTGTGATCTTCCTTCCATCCTTCTTGATTATGTAGGTGTTTTTGTATCCATCATTGATAACCCTTCTCTCATAAAGCCATGGTCGACCTAATAACACATATAATACGTACATGGGTAATACATTGCAAAGAATCTTGTTGGAGTAATTTCCAATCATGATTGGCAGTAGTACTTACTAAGTGACATATAGTGCTCCCTTCTTATTCAACTAATGCAACTTATACAACTTCACATGCATGATGGTTGACAACTTCAACTTCGTGACCAGATCAGCTAACGCTACATTGGTACAACTACTAATAACCACAATGAGAGCACACAATTGGTCATTCACCTTATAGGTGATATGGAACATGTTCTCTCTCTACTCTTTCTCGTGCAACGACTCCAGACTCATTGTGCATCAGACGACTAGGATTAACTAATCCAAGTCCTCTACAAACACATATTTTTCAATTAGTTCACTCTCTTGAGAAGCTTCTTTCTCAATAATGCTCTTCTGCTCCTTAAGTTCCTCATTAGTACTTTCCACTTCTATATTCGAGGCATCTCCCATGATGGCCATAGTCCTTCGATTCAGGTACTGAGCAGCAATATGTTTGAACCCTTAGTACTTGAAGCACTCGATTTGGCCCATCTTCCTACCAAATCCTTACCCTTTTTCATATGTCCGGGTTGGCACATCACTTTCTGATCAAATCTTTTGGTCAGTCCTGATCCCCTCGTCTAATCGATTGACCTTGGTAGCTTCCCTGAATAGGTTAGCTTGACTGAACAAGTCAACTAGTCAACAATCGAGTTGACATTCCATTCCTTCTCTGCCTTTCCACTCGTTGAGTTATTTGTATGGTCTCATCCATTATGGTAAATCATTGGAGTTTCACAATGTCTCAAATGTCACTTCTCAATCCAGCAAGGAACCTAGAGACTATTTGTGTTGGTGGTTCCTCTACTTTACAGTGAATCATAAGCATTTAGAATTCTTGGACATACTCGTCAACGATTTCGGCTTCCTTGCCTCAGTTCTTAAAGTTGAGTAAAAGTATCTTGTAAATAAATATCCGACACAAATCTGTTTTTAAGTATTCTTTTCATCTCAAGCTAAGTATTAATCTCTCTATATCATTCTCGTCTCCTCATAGTATGGAAATTCTTCCACCACATGGTGGCATATCTAAAAAACTCAACAGTAGCAGTTCTAACTTTCTCATAATCCTTATATTAATAATAGTAAAAAATACGCTCCACCTTCTCCTCCTAATCCAAGTATTCATCCGCACTTCTAAACCTATTAAAGCTCAAAATCCAAAGCTTCATATGATCAGATGCTCTAGGTGTTCAAGCTCGTTCTTCTTCTTCATAATACTCTTCCTCGTCCTCTTCATCTAAATCTCTCAAGTCAATCCTCCTTCTTTCTCATCTATCTACTCCTCCATCTCGAACTTATCAAGCTGGGTTCTGACCTCTAATAGGTTGGGCAGCTTGTGCAACTTATGGGCTATTAGGTATAATTTCAACAGGTTGATAAGCCAACGGGTGAACAGTACGGGTTAAATTTACTAAGAAGTTAGTCACCTCATCAAGTCTCTTATCTGTACTTCTTGGAGATTGTCAATCATGGTGGACAACACCACTGTTGCCATCTCTAGCACTAACATTAACACTTAGGTCCGTCATTTTTCTCTGATAGATCCAAATTTCAAACTGCTCAATTAGGTGTTACAGCAAGCACTTTCACAACACACTTCCTCCACACTAAAAGCTTAACAACCAACAAACATAATAACTAAACTAATACGGTAACTTTCTCTATTTCACACATACAAAACATAATATAGATAGAACTTCGAAACAAACTACTATAATCCAAATAAAACCTCCATTGTGATAATAAGATGATGCGTACTACAGCCAAGGACAAATAAGGTCGGCTACAGGGTAGGTCCAAGCTTATCGAAAGCTTGAAAATGGTGATGGGGAAAACGCACGAACGAATGAACATGAACGAAAAGTAAGCAAAACCTGTGAATAGCTCTAAAGGATATGACACATTAATGGAACTTTTGAGGACTTACGACACAGTTTAATATGATGCACAAGTTAGTCTAGTGAGGTTAGTCACCACTTAGCTTTGCTTAAGAGTTAGGATAAAAGTGGAATAAGAGTAAACAATTAGTGTTTACGAGAGGAAAAATATCTAATGTATAAATGATAATTTAATGTTGTGTGACTACATGTACAAGGGGTATTTATACCTGAAAATTTAGGGCAATCCACCTAAATAAGAAAAAGACCAAAAGGGCATTGTCCTGAAAAAGTAATATACAAAGTATAAAAAGGGTAAAAAAGAATATTCACGGAAAAAGTAATGATTATAGTAGCAAATTCTATAAGTGTTCTCGGATATGTGGTAGCAATGCATTGATGGCAAGTAGGCATAGACTCGTTCAAGCAGGAGTGACTAAGGATTAGTCTAGGGTAGTTCTCTCGACCTCTCGGCAAGAGTAATGCCAAGCAAGTGTTCGACATGACTGAGTAAGCGCATAGGGTTTAGCTGCTGTTTGGGTATTCTTCAAGTTGACACACAACTTTCGAGAGGTAGGCAGTCATACGGCTTGGCATATAGAATTTATCAGTAGTAAGGAGAAACTTGGCTTTAGTAGAAGTCAGCTAGAGTAAGAGGATTCATCTCATCAGTCCCTTTAGCCCTCAGGCTCAATTACCGGTTAAAGGTCTAGTAGTTAGATTTCTATCAAATGAAAAATTAGTTCTGAATAAAACCAAATGATAATATGGATCCCCTAAAAGTTAGAAGGAATAATCATATAAAGTTGACTTTCAAAAATAAGTTAAAATACAACCAATATAATTTATAATATAAAGTTTATTAGGTTAAATTTTAATTAGTTTAAAAGTAGAGATTTGAGATTAAATGTATAATATAATATTTTATTATTTTTATAGTATATTATGGAACTTTTACAAATATTAAATCATATGATAAAATTATACTTAAAAAGTCACATAAATTGGACCAAAATAGAATGATTATCCATTCTCTAGCTGCGATTTCAACTCTTAATCGGAATGGCATTCTCACCGACTCCAAATTTGCTTTCGTACAAAGCTCCCTCTACCGCCATAATTAGTTATATATAAACGTCAGGAGAGTTGGTAAGAGATGAAGATTTTCTCGAGGGATTGACCTTCTTGGAAAGTGGAGGAGTTATATGTTGTTTTTTTTTTTAATTAAATATTCTATTCCATATATAGCTTTTATTACTTTAAAAATAGCTAGGAGTGTTGAAAAATTACCAAAAATTAAAAGTGAGACCCTCATACTACTATGATAATCATCATCTATTCCTCACTTCGATATACCACCATCAAAGTCACAATCAACTATCAATCAGTCATCGCAATAACCATTCAAATATTAGAGAACGTTCTCTAATTTTACAAAGTATAATTAACATGCTCTTTTCTTCATTAAACTTCAATCTGAGGTATATTTCTAGTCCTATTTCATATTGGTAAAGTTAACATAAGGAAAATCGAGTTTTGAATATTTCATCTTTATTTATTAGATGACTCCTTTTATCAACTATATGGCGATCTTGAAATTGATATAAAATACTTATGTAACCTACTGAATTATCGTACTTACAAAGTAAATTATTATAAAATTTTATTGAAGAAACTTTAAGCCAATTATGCAATTTATGGAACTTTGTATAATAGGTTTTCTAGATAAATGAGTATTTATCTAGTTAATAACCCTATCCGATAATTCATAATTATTTTATCACAATGTAGGTTATTACATATTGAAAATGGGTATCTTGATGATAAAGTATGTTGATTAATTATGATTTCCTAGGAGGAATCTCAAATTTTAAGTTAAGACGTAGAAATAGTATGTCATTTATTGAAAATTGAAAATGAGTTCAGATATTTAATAGTGAGAATTATGTAAGAATATGTGTATAGTTAGATAGTATTGTATGTACAAAGTGACTAGCTTAATAACCATAAATTTATAGTATAGTAATCACCTAAAATAACATTTTAAAGTTCTAAATATCCTCGAAATTTGCTAATTTAAATCTTAACACTCATACTATTGAAGAGGTATAATCACTTAAAAGATATCATATGAAAAATATATCATAAAGATAATAGACTAAGTCAAGTAGCTAATACATTATGTGGTAGCACTTAAGTATCTTATGAGATTAATTTCCATTTTTATTTGGGAACAATAAGTTAGATCTACAACAGTGTTAGAGACTTATGGGAATAATTGGATATGAGGCTAAGTAAGTGGGTTTATTTTCAGAGATGATGAACTATTATGCTTGTTTGTGCGTGTAAATAAATTGATTGCACATATGTTATGCATGTGTTTGAACTTGTTTGTTAAATAAATACCTAAGCGTACAGTGTGTGCTATGTTGTGACACGTTTACACGTTACATTGATATTGAGTGTTTGCAATATATTGTTTTGTCACCAATACTCGGACATAAGACAAACAAGTTAAAAACTCTTAACTAAGACATACATTGCACGATGCATGTTAATGGTTGCTTAGCTTTCTTTAATAGTCATGATAAGGGGTAGGTGAAGCCTATGCTTGCTCCTTTTTTTGGCCCCTAGGAAGATATGGGGATGTTAAGCATAGGGGAGGATTCAAGAAACTAATGGCTATCAAGACGGATTATAAGAAAGAATAAGGGCCCAAATAGTAGGTTAGGATAAGAATGGGTTTTCCATCAAGAGTGTAGACTTAGGCTTGGATGGCTATCCCCAACCCATGTTAAGGAAAGATTATATCATTAACTTTATACGATTATCGAAAGACCGTATGGGATGTTGCATTCATAATGGTTGCTCATGTATTACACTTAAATTGTTTGATAACCTTGATTTCTATCGTATTATGGCATAAGGTGAGTCTCGTTCCGCTTACTAAGTCTGTGGTTCTTTAGCTTATTCTCTTATAGTTTTTTTTATAGGATACTAGTTAAGACATTAGATGGGATAGGCATTTGAGTGTATAAGAGTCACCTCAGTAATCTCCACAAGAAGGCATCTTCCCATATAAGAGTATAGTTTATTTTGAATAAGTTTAGACGCAAAAATGTAAATACTACTCATTTTACTACTTGATAGGAAATTTTGATTCTTTGTGATCCTAAAAAACAAGAAGACATTGAATCCTATAGTCGTTTTATATCGTGTACTTATATATAATATGATTATATAAAGTGATTAAATAAATAAGTGGAATCTTGTGATCTTTGACTCACAAGATGGTTGTCACGTGACAAGTGCTTATGTGACTTGACATCTTTAGATTGCCTCTACTAGACCCCTTATAGGGCATTACATAAAATATATACAAATAGAATAATAAATACTTGCTTTTTATTAATAATATTTATAAGTACATAAAAAAGTGTCTTAGCATTGTAATGCTTTAGAACCTAAAGGCACCACAACTTGTTACGTATTCCTACTATCTAGGAGCACATTAAAACTCTAAATGTATCTGTCATCTCCAAAATCACTTGTATCAATCACTTCTCAATTATAAAATATCAATTTTTCAAATACATCAATTTGAGTGACTCATAAGTGAGTCCCTCCAACCACAGATATGTTCAATAACTAGATCTTGTTCCTCTACAACATAAACAAAAAAAAAAAAAAAAAAACTAATCTTCTCTCTTTCTTAACCATTTGATAGTAATTCCCATACTTGTTATAAACTTATCAAATCAACTTACAGCTATAAAAATAAAAAAATGAGTCGAAGCCTAGTATATAATACACAAGCATACATGGATGCCAAACAATACATATAACATGCACCTAATGCAAAAGAGTAACAAACAGTCGATTATTATCTTATGTATTAGCCAACAAGCAATAAAAAGATACTTATGATCTTACTACACTGTGATCTCTTATATAAGTAAGTAAATAAAATATAATATAAGTCTTTTAATTTACTACTATATATTATGGTTAAGGTCAAAAGACCAACATCCAAGAACCAAGAACCATGGAACACTATCTAACTATGTCATCTCATATGTAAGACCAATAAGAAAATCTCACATATGATCAATAATTACTTCCTAGGGATTTGTTATTATGGGCCCTTAGGTTAAGCTAATCAAGTACAAGACTCACACAAGCAATAAGCCATTTGTTTAGGCTAAATGATACTTAGTCCGGTCAGGTCATTACTATCCTAATAAACACAACCATACAAATAAGTACTATGTACCTAGGATGGCTTATGAAGCTCCATAACCTTAAAACCCATATAATCTAACTTGAATCACTAATTCAAGGAAAAAGTCGATATCCCACGTAAATCTATTTGAGCTTAAGAATAAGTATGTATTAACCCTTAGATGATTATTAGATAAGTTTTTATCCAATTTTTATTCATTCATTATTCGTGAATCTTTTATTAATTTACTACTTGTTACTATAAGTAATTTTATTAATTTAAATGTCCCAAGTAAAATTGGTCAAATCGATTCAATAAGAAGGTATCTCATCCTAAATCTATCTTATAACTAAAAGAGGACTTATCACAAATCTAGTATGAGCACCTATTGTCTTTACACCAATGGATAACTATGCTAACTGGCAATATATCACGTGACATAAATACATTTATGCGTATATTAGATAATTAAGCTATAAATAAATAAGAATAGGTTTTTATTAGATATGTCAAAATAATTAGATACAATAGAAATAGGACAACAGATCTTGGAATTGAAAATAAGAAATATAAATCATTCTTTCTCTTTCATATATATATATAAGGTAACATATATCAAAATTATAAAATTTATACTATATAAATTTAATGAAAATGTTCTAGCATCCAAATAATATATATATATATATATCTTAACAAAATTGAAAAACCACTAATAACTTTGATGATATAAATATTTAAATATTATGCCATCTATTTAAGTATAAAACCTTTGGCACTAATAGAAGTAACATAATATCGACTAATAACATATATATAAAGCATTAGAAATTATTTATGATAGCAATATAATATAACATACAATTATTATTTTAACTTATTGCTATATAATACTAGTGCATACAGACAATTTACTAATACACATACATTTAAGCATCTGTCTAATATTGTCTAGTAAATAAGTAATATAATGTACACATACTAATATAATGGTAAGAAATATTATTTTAATGATATAGTATCAAAACTGAGAATAGGCACAAGACTGCTTACAAGGTGATGAAGGAAATGGAATAAAGTTGAATCGGAGACCAAACACTCGTCGAATGCGAATAGATGATGGGAATCTACATCCTTTGTGGACTGAGGCTCCACTATTCCTCTTCGAAACAACAAGGAAACATGGACTCAAATAGTAATATCACAAATCAAAGAGAGAGGAAAATATAGTTAGTAATGAGTTGACTTACTATAAAAGTAAAAGAAATTGACGCAATCCGGTCACCGGAGAAGGGGATCGCAAGAACATCGGAAGTGGAGAAGGCATCGTCAAACTGTGCTTTACCAGGACTAAGGAAACGAAGGAAGACCAAGTAGGGATGATGTCAGAGGATAGAACGCTATGGACCATTTCGTTTACCTCCTCATCGACAAACAAACGCTTGGACATTGAATATGGAACAACTTAACCAGAAAAGAGAGAAACAACTCAATGTCACGGAGAAGAAAAACAATAAACCAACCTGAGCAATATGTCACTGGAGGAAACGAAGACAATTGGAGAACTAGCTTACGATGCTATATTCATCCCATCTCAAAATAGCTTCAAAAATTCATAGTTGAAAATTAATTCGAACTTAATTAAACTTGAACCTTTAAGCTCAAGCTAATTTAGGTAAAGGTTGGTATTAGATGAATTTTAGCTCAATAATGCTCTCATTTAGGTTTGATTATTTAAAAAGGTTACTTGGAATACTATATTTAAGCTTGAATTCTATTTAACAATTATTGAACCCTACTCAAATTTAAACTTACTTAATTGAAGATTGATTAGATGTGTGAGGTAATTATATCGAACTTTAAAGCTCAATCCAATATTCTATTTGAATAGTTCAACATTGTTTTGGTTAAAATAAAATCAATATGTAGGAGGTAGTTGGGTTGAGTTGGAGTAGTGTGCTAGTAATTTTGATTGATTCCACACTTCTACTTTGCAGTGGAATGTAAACAGTAAAGCCCTTAGGCCATCCTCAACTCTAAGAAATCCATTTCGAGTACCTAAACGCCACATCATCTCAAAAAGCTCTTTTATTTAGAATTTATACATTTTATCCTTAAGTTCTTTCATAAAATCTCTTAAGTTCTTAAAACAACTTTTATATATTTTTTATATTATTTATGGGACCTTGCGACAATAATTTTTTGAGAAAAATATAAGAGTGCACGGTTGGATTTCATATAGCAATGGTTGTGATTTAGTAACTTTTAATCAAAGCTTAAATAAATAAATAAATAAAAAAGAATTAGACTAAGTTGCTTGTTAGAGCACCGATTCCATGCCAAGAAACCAAGCTCGACGCTGAAGGATCGTGCATGAGTTGCTTCAGCTTTAAAAATCGTGCCAAGATACCACCATTGGGGATGGCCTTAGAGCACCTTTTCATCTCATTATGGTGTCTTTTTTTTCTTCCTTTTTCCATGTGAAACACGTTTCTACTAATATTTAAAACAAAAATTATACAATTATAAATTGTATGAAAAAAATTATAAAAATATTAACTTTATATCGCATCTTTAAAATACAATATTCATAATAATAAGAATCTCACATTTGAATAATATGATAATAGTAGAGTACTATGAAGCTTATATATCACATTTTATAAACGTAATACTAGTCTTAGCATATTATTGCATTTCAAAAATGTAATATAAGTATAGTAAAAAATTGGAGTGATATAAGTATTATATCACATTTACAAAATACAATATATATGTATTAGACTATTATAGCATTTATCAAATATAATATAGTCTTAATCTATAATAAATTAGATTGTTTTTACCGATTATGCTCAAAGAAGCATAACTTTTGATCCTAAAATAATTTTTCTCGTTCTTATACATTTCTAAAGACTGATTTTCAACTATTATAACATAAAAATTTGGGCTTGCCCGATTGATGCCATTTTCGACTTAAAAAACATCCTTTAAGGCCTATTACCCACTCATTTTATTTATAGACAATATTTTAGGCCTTTAGAATTCCCTAAGATGCGATATACTTAGAATTATTTATATCGCATCTTCAAGATACAATATAGCTTGATATTTTGGTAATTTTTTTATACAATTTGTATTTTTGTAGTTTTTTTTTAATTTTAATGGAAAACAAGTAACTTTCTCTCCTTTTTCCTCTTATTGAAATTCAAAGGTAGTTTTTTGTAAAAGTGAAATTATTGTTGATTAAAGAAAAAGATAAAGAAAAAATAAGCAAAAAATTAAAAAATTAGTCAATAAAACACTTAATTAAAAATAAAATTGTTAATAGTTTCATTTCTCTTTTGGAGTTATTAATGTATTACTATTAATAACAAAAGAAATAAATGCATTTTAAGAGCATATCATGTTGGTACTCATAGAATTTCACCAAAAGGAAGTTCTCATTCCTTAACAATGTGAGCTTAAAACTAGCTTTTTATCTTTAGAACTTTTTTTTCTTAAGACTTTTGCCCCTTATTACTAATATTACAACTTTATTTCAGTATATTTATATTTATGTACAAATAAATGGAAATACTCTTTTACTTATTTAGAAAATGGGCTAAAAGCTATATGATTTTTTGGCCTATAGTTTCTTTTCCTTTTAAGTTTAAAACTTAACTGTACCTAATTGGGTGGCCACCTAAGCCAATCATGGTTCTCCATTTGGCAAACTATGAACCGACTCGTCCAATTCTAGTTTTAGGCCTAATTGGACATGGGCCTGCTATAAATCTACGTATTGGAGGAGAAAAATTTGCAATGAGTCTCATTGCGTCAAAAAGTATCAAAATGACATAACCATGTCGTTTATTTTATTTTTGGGTAATTTAGCACTTTTTATGTGATACTACTTTATCTTGCACTACAGTTTCTAGGCAATTTATTTCACAAGGCATTTTTCAATGATTCCCTCAATCGAAAGGTTTTCAAAGGCATTCGTTTAGTGAAATGTGGCAGCACTTTTAAGTGAATATTACCTTTGTTTCTAACCATGTGATGCACCTTTAGATATTGTTTTCATAAAATGAAAAGACGAATATAACTAAGACAAGCATATATCAAACGATATCATCAACTTTTGTTGTTTATATTATAGAGTCAACAGATTTACAAGGATATATAACATATGGAGTATTATCAACTTCCCCTTTATTTACTTTGCCTTGTTTCCCATAAACCAGTACTAAGTGTACGGTCTCATGGTGATGGTGATCCATTTGTAGGCCCTTTAGCGACAACAGGAGGACCATCACAACGCTTGCAACAGTCTCTAAGTTCACCTCGGCAACAAACCAAATGACAAAAGGGATTCACCGCCTTTGCTGTCGGAAATTGGAATATATTAGGAACAAGTACCACAAAACAATGAAGAAAAAAGTGAGAAGTGAGAATATCGACACATGTACAATGGTAAAGATGATTGCATATCATCCTTATATTGAAGGGGGAACTACGTAATTCACTAACAAGATCACATGATATTATCTCATAAAGTATATGTGAAAATTGTTAATAGGCATTAAGATACTTGTAATAAAAACATTCTAATTTCATACATTTATTTATTTATCTTTGTAAGGAATCCAATAAGTGAAAAGTGGGAAAACTATCTTTTTTTTCACTCTCAACAAGTGTTGTACAACGGCTTTAGTGGAAGCCTAAGCATTTACTTATTTCCTTAGTTTAAATTTGTATCAAATCATGTTCACTTAATATAAGTTATTCAACCAAAAAACCTAAGAAAAAAATATTTTTCTAATGAAACACATTTAAAAAATCTTTTGGAATCCCCACTAACTGAAGTCAAAAAATTAAATAGTTAAAGCTGATTGTGTGAGACAATTTTAACTAAGACACTAGTTTTTCAAAAATAAAATGTTTATGGTCTTGAAGTTTAAAGCTAAGTAGCTACCCAGTAGAATTTACTTAATGAGGCATTTAATTAATCTAACTTCATAAATTTGACCAAGAAAATGTGTATTTGTAGAAAAGAAAATAATTATTATCTATTTCTATGAAAAAGAGAAAAATATTTTTTTTCTTTTTTTCAATTTTTGGAATTCTTTTGGAGCCTCTCTATATTTGGATGTTTATATAGTCGCTATTCTAAGATATATAAGATTTTTTTTATTAAAAACTATCATTTAAAAAACTATAGAGTGTTGGTTCTTTTAATTTTTTAAATTTAGTCATTTTTATATTATTTAACTTTTTATTTTTTCTTTACTTTTGTAAGAACTCCTAAAAAGCCCTGAACTGAATGCCATTAGTTCTGTAAAAGAACCTAAAACCTATCTTTTAAAAAAAAAAAAGATAAACAATATAATATTTTTTTGAAAATCAAAATATGTAAAAACCAGTTTTTTTTAACAACTCTAAATTTCAAAGAAAAAGGTTTATTTTTAATTCAAAAACCTAATTCAATTTAACACCCCAAAGAGAACGAATTTCAATCAAAACCCTAATAAAAAAGAAAGTCCTACGGAAAACTTTAATTTCAAAATTAACTAAATCATTTTGACCGTCTTTTCTCATTCGTTATTTTCTTTTTTATTTTTATTGAAAATAAATAAATAATGGGGCAAATAGGAGAAACAAACCATGTTGAATGCTTGGGTCAGGGCTCGATGGTGGTGGCAACAAAAGAAATTTAACTGGTGGCGGTGATACTTGAAATTTATGTGGCAGCAGTCTCCCCCATTTAATAGCTTCATGATCGATCCTGGCTTTTTGATTGAGCTTTTCTGCATCTAGAAGTGGTCAAGAACAATTGAGATCAATATATATATATATATAAATATGTGTGTGTGATTTTTCTGCTAGAAATGATGTATGTATAGGGAGATAGTGAGAGCGGATTTAACCCTAACAGAAAGAAAGAAAACTCATACTCAAGATAATGGTTTCAATAATATTAATATTTTACATTTTTTAATGGAAGAAAGCTTCAATAGTATTAGTACGATATATAGATTGAGAAACGATATATAAATATTAATAAAATTTTAATACGTAAAATATAATTGATACTTTTTTAAAAAGTATATTAATTCGTTATCATATATTAAAATTTTGTTGTAACATACATGCCACTCATTATCAGTTCATATGACGTGTTAATATTATTAATGCTTTGTTCACTTCATTATTCCTTATTACAACATTTACTTAGTTTTTTATCTCCGAATCACAATTCCTTAAGAATCCTTATTACGTAAAATCAAGTAGTAGGGATTATTTGATTCGAGTAAAAAATCACGATTCTTCACAAAATTTTACATTTTTTTTTAAATTAACTTATATCAATTTAACGATAACTACCACCACCATCACCATCGCTTATCACCATCGCCTATCGCCATCACTAACCACTACCACCACTACTATTATTACTACTACTACCACCACTATTATTATTATTACTACTACAGCCACAGCCATCGCTACTACCACCATCACCATCGTCATTGTCGTCGCCGCTACTACCACCACCACCACTACTACTGTCACCACTAACCAACACCATCATTGCCACCAACACTATTGCCATCATTTTGCTGTCACCACCATCACCCATCACCACTACCACTATCGCTATCGCCACCGCCGTTGCCACTATCATCGCTACTACTGTCACCACCAACCAACATCATCATTGCTACCAACACTATTACCATTACTCTACTGTCATCATCATCACCCATCATCACCACCACTACTGTCATCGCTACCACCACCACGATAAAAAATAATAATAATAATAATTTTCAATGCACTTACTTTTTTCTTTTTGTGAAGTTTACAATTGATGTTGGAAAGTAAGAAAATTATCTTTTTCTCACTTTTAGTAAATGTCACAACATATCCTCTCGAGCCCGAAAATTTACTTATTAAATAAAATTTTCTCAATATTAAATCCTACCCAGTAAATATAAATTGCATGACAAAAAACTAAAGTTGTTAAAGTTTATTAGGCTAGACCAATTTTAATAGGGATATTGATCTTTTTGAAAAACTAAAATTTAGAGTTCAAAACGTCGACATTTAAAGCCAAGAAATCTACTAATTAGATTCTTTAATAAAGGATTAATTAATTTCCTAAGTTTTACTAACAAAATGATCATTTGTAGGATAGAAAAATTTATTATCTATTTTTAAGAAAAATACTTTCTATTTTTGGATTTCTTTTCCACTCTATATTTTAATGACAAACATGCCCGCCATTTGGATCAAAATTAGCTCTTTTTACTTTCAAAAGGCCTTTACTGTGGAGGTTGGTTTAAGTGTTTAAATCTTTTTTATATTTTCTTTTTTTAATTTTTTGATTTTTTTCCATTTTTGTGAAAAACTTAAAAAAAAAAAAAAAGCCTAAGCTGAGCGCCATTAATTTTGTAAAACCCTGAAAACCTAATTTTTGAAAGAAATCTTTTTTTTTTTTCTTTTTTGAGAACCCTGCCAACCGAATTCAAAAAGTTAAATAGTTAACAATTGATTGGGTGAACAATTTTAATCAATACACTTGTTTTCAAAAACAAAAATATTTATGGTATGAGGACGTCGCGATTTAAAGCCAAGGTAACTACCAAGTAGAGTTTATTTAACGATGCATCTATTCTAACTTCTTAAATTTGACCAACAGAATCAGCATTTGTTGGAAAGATTTCTAAGAAATTTTTTTTATTTATGGAATTCTTTTAGGACCTCCTGATACTTGGATGTCTATGTACTTGCTATTCTATGACATACTAGAAGATATGTATTCGTGTTGTGTGTGATGAAATAAATTCATTAGTATAATGAATAAAATCGTGATAAATTTTATTTAAATAACAATAGTGATATTTTTTGCCATGTAATGAAAACGGTTTTAACTTTTGGGAGAGGGAAATTTTAGTATATGTGGAAAAACAAGGGCTGAGAAATATGTAAAGAAGCTATGTACAATACGGTTAACAATAGAAGAAAGAAATAATTTAAAAAGAGAAAGTAGTTGAAATAAAATATATACATGAATTAATTGACAAATATATCCTTATTAAATTAATTGGTAGTTGATATAAAAGTTGGTTTTATTATTATATATTATAAGATTGAAAACTAAATAATAATTTTATGAAATGATGATTACTTAAGAGTTTCTTAGTTTTAATAATATAGATACTTTATATTTTAAGATTTTTCAAATGAAAATTGTCATTAAAAAAATCTATTCAGTGTTGTTTCTTTCTAATTTTTCAAATTCAATCATGTTCATATTATTTATTTATTTTTTATTTTTCCATTTTGAGAAAACTCCTAGAAAGCCCAAAATTGAATGCCATTAATTTTGTCAAAGAACCTAAAACCTATCTTTTGAAGACAAATATGTGTTTAAGCCCTAATTATGAAAAATCTAAATCTTTTAAAAATCAAAATTTGTAAAAGCCCAAACTTTTTACAAACTCTACCTTTTTTTTTTCCTTAAGAAAAAGTTTAGTTTTTATTCAAAAACCTAATTCTACTTAACATCTTAAAGAAACCAAACTCCAATCAAACCCTAATAAAAAAGAAGTCCTAACCTAAATTTTATTTTCAAAACTAACTAAATCATTTTAACCTTTTTTTATTCATTATTTTTTTTTTTATTGAGAGTAAATAATTGAACAAAAATGGAAGCAAATACAAGAAAGCAAACCTAGGTGAATGTATGAGTCAGGGCTCGAGTATGGTGTTGGTGATATACTAAACGTAAATGGCGATAGTATACAAGCTTCAAGTTTAAGGGTTTTTGCATTTAAAGGTGGTCAAACTAATCAAGAGCAACATCTATGTATGATTTTTGCTAAAAATGAACAACTTATGGGGATAGAGTGAGAGAAGATTCAAACTCTAAGACTATAGAGACATAACTCTTATATAGAGGGTTAATATCATAAATGGTATCTTTACTTTGTAAAAATATATAATTTATTACTTATACTTTAAAAAGACCAATTTACTACTTAATTAAGGTTTTCACAATCATTTTTGCTATTTGAATCAACCATAATAAATCTATTTACTAACATAGATATAAAGATAAATAAAAAATTGACTCATAGTTACCAATGAGTTAAACAACCCACTTTTTAAGTGGATCATAACCCATTATGCTTTAAGTAGCCATTCTAGCCACCTGATAAAGGGTAGCATAACTAGTATAAGGATAGCCTGACTATTTAATTTATAATTTGTCTTTATTTTCATTTTAGCAAAACATACTTAATGAAATTAGTTTAGATAGCAAAAATGATTATAAAAACTTCAATAAGGTAGTAGATTAATAATCTCAAAAACATGTAGTAAATTGCACACTTTAATTATGTTTAAGTATCATTTATAACATTAATCCTTATCCAAAAGATTTTATGTGTTGCTTTTTTCTTTGCGGTTGTTTCTTTGAGCTTATGGACAATTCTATTTATAATGTTAGCCATGGATTGTTGGATAAAACTCATGTCGACTATAGATTAACTTAATTTTAAATAATTTTTTCTCAATGCATGTTTGATCTTGATCTGATAATTTTTAATTTGAATATTTGGATTTGACCAATTATATATCTATTGATCGGCTTCTTTTAGGATCTATATCTATTTGAGGAACAAAAATCAAACAAAGCGAAGTCAAAATCAGATAGCGCTCGCGAAGGTTTGAGATGTAGGTTGATGACCTAGGACCAAGATAATGTAAACTCGTGCCTTGCCACAGAACTAGGGCATGCCTTCATTTTTTGGTCTTTACTTCTGTTCAAAGCACAAAATCCTTGAAACTCGAATGTAAAAGTAGGTTTTTCACCCACTTTCCCTAATACGTGCCCGTGCTTCCCTGTGGGACGAGAGAATATCAACACACGTAGAAAGGTAAAGATGATTGCATTATCCAGGGGAACAACATGATTATTTAATAAGATCGATCAAATGATATTATCTCAGTTACCTCACAAAGCATATATGAAATATGTTAGTAGACGTCAAGATACTAAATTCAAAGAAATAAAAACCTTTTCACTTTCCAATACATTTACTATTTTGTGAAGTATGTAATGTAACTAATGTTCAAAAGCGAGAAAATTATCTTTTTCTTACTATTAACAAGCGTCACGGGATGACCTCTTAAGCCTAAAAATTCACATATTATTTATCTTCAACTATAAAAATTCAGGAAAAGAAATCAAAGGACAAATTTGAAATGCAAGAGCATTAGTTCATTACCTTTTGATATAGGAGGAGTCTCGTGTGACTGTGTACAGACAACAATAGAAAAAAGAATGAAACATAATAGGATTAGTAGCACTCGTGCCATTGCGTTCTCCTATAAGCTGAGAAGTTAATAAGAAAATAAACTAAGTTTTGAATATAATACATCTATAGGAGGGTCATATTTATATTGTTTGAAGACTAAACATACTGTTAGTTTTAATTGATTTGAGCCGTCTTTGTTGAAAAAAAAAAAAAAAAATTTTGAGCTAATTGCAGTTTTGTGTATGGTTGCAATTTGGTAATGTAGAGACAATGTATCAACCATTAATGGACATTGATGTAATCGGATTCTTCCATCATTCATGACAAGTTCTTGCCTTAGTAGGAAGCCCATTACTCTTTGTAGGTTTGTTGTTTACTTGTAGCTAATTTTCCAATTTGTTGTACAAAGATTTGGTATTTGAATTTATACACCTGTCTCCAAATGGATATAACCTATTCTTCTATTTCTTCTTTTTGAATTTTGTAAGCAAAATATAAGTAGATAAATAAAATAATAAGCTGCTGGCAAAATAAATAAATAAACAAACAATATGCAAATCAATTACAAAGAACATAAAAATAATAGAGTAATGATTGAGATTTTTTTTTCTTTTACCTAAAGGGATATATTATATTGCATGAGATTGGAAAATTGATTTTACTCTATTCAAATAAAAACAGAGTGATGAGGACAATGAAGTCTCATCCTGGAGATCATAGTATATTATATGTACTACATGTGAGAACGCTACATGGAATTTATTCCTATACAATCATTTTTCATGGGATTTGATTGTGCATTTTTATATATGATATAGGAAAAATCTTGGTTTTACTTTTTCTTTTAGTGGCCAGTGAAGATGAATTTCATTTAAGGAGAGAAGGTCTACATCTAGAATCAATTGACACAATAATACTCATAGGTGAAGAGTTGGGGTATGAAAAGCCAATAGAATAAACTAATACATCTCTTCAAAAGTTAATATGCCATGCCATAGGATAATATGATTTTTTCTAAATAAACAAGACCATTCAATTGGTTAGTATAATAAATTCCATAGAAAGGATACCATAATTGTACATAAGAGATGGCAATTTAAAAAAAATAGACACATATAATAAAACCACTTATTCTAAAATCTCGAAATAGATCAATACCTCAATTGTCATGACCTTTTTAGATTCAACATATCTATAAAAATGTATTCATGATGGTGGACACATAACATGATGAATTGGTGATAGTGAGAATGATAGTAAAATAGTATATCCGATAATTTTTGCTTCATGATAAAATGGCGATAAACTATAGATATTGATATTAGTAGTGATAGATCTAGAAATTTAGGGTAATAAAGAAAAGGAAGAGATTTTGGAAGGGGAGTAGTTGTGTAGCCCCCTCTAATGACTAGGGTTTATTAAAGAGGTTATATGTGTGCGAGAGAGAGATCTTGGTTTTACTTTGAGTGAATATTCTAGTTAGTTAGGTTAGGAGACTATCCACACTTATAGATTACAACTAAGTAAGTTACTTTAAGTATTATGCACAAAGTCCAAATTAAATGGGAAAAAAACATATTAGAACTAACTTTGCTAATTATTATCTAATTCAATTTATAGTTCATCATTACATTAGCTCTTAATGCAAGAATATGGACCATTATAAAAAAAAAATGAATCAAAACTCCATTTTTAAAAATAGACTCATCTAGGTTAATGACTAAACAGTTTACATTTACTAGATAAATTGTTGGAAACCTTAAATTCATTAGTTTAGCTTTGCAAAAAAATACTATTGTTGATTAATGATTTTATGAGAGGCCTCGAACTTAGTAATCACTTGCAAAAAGAGTGTATGTAAGCTTAAAGAACCATCAGAAATGGTTTTGATGTAACTACTCTAATGCTTAATTCAAAAGGTGTTTGGGAGTAAAGGGAAAATTGAACAGGGTATATAAGAAAGTATAAAAAGTGACAGTTTCTTTATTTGTAAGATTACCTAATATTCATGTGTCTAGTGAGCTATTTTAAGGAAGTGGATCATGATTCCAAGACCTATAGAAAAGATATTAGGACAAACATGATCCAGCTATTGACTTACTTTACTTAGAAGAACTATTCCTACCTAAATCTCATTTGAACCAATGGGCTAGGTTTGTATACTTGTGGGCCTAGGCTCCAAGGAATTTGAGCTATAAAGGAAGGTCAGTCAAGCTTAAGAGCTCAATCTAAGCTTTAGGGAGGTTATCCATAGCACTAGTAACTTATTCTAGTTCATAAAGAGGTCGATTGAGCGTTGGGGAGCTCAACCAAGCTTTATGGAGTGTAGTTATGGGCTCCCAAGTTCAAACCATGCTCTAAAGAGATTAACCTTGGGCTTATAAGCCCACATTTAACAATCTCCCCCCAACCCACCCAAGTTGTATTGTTAATAGATTGGCAAGGAAACTAAGCTCTTAGTAGGATCTTCGACCACTAAGACAAACTTTAAGGATGCACAACATCCATAGATGAGTTTGTCCTAATGTGTGATTGATAATAAGCTAAGCTATGGTAAGCTAAGAACTTTAAGAGGTAAGGTAGCCAAATAGATGGTGATCCAAAGTGACTTGGCTTCCTGAATGAAAATCTGAATTGTGAAGGTTCTAAGATGGGCTAATACGATGAAGGGGTGCCATGTTAATAGGAGATCTGAATTATTTATAGCTCTTACCCTATAGGTGAAATTAACCGAGCTTATAGAGGCTTGGATCCGAAGTTTACTAAAGGGGATGAATTTATCCTAATGATGTCTAATGCTAGAAGTTTAGATTTCAAATTTACCCATAGACATGTTTAAAATAGAATCATTAATTATATAGGAAACATGTCTCCTAACAATGAGGTGCTTATGCGATGTGATTGTTCTACTAAGATAATCTCACCCGTTTATTCCCTTTGTGGGACATGTGACAAGATCTACAGCTAATGTCTTTTTAGTTAGAGTTTCCATACTTCAAGTATAGTGCCTTACCTATAAATAGGGTAAACCTTTATACCGTATCACTTTCGCTCTTAAAAATCCAAATTCATTACTTTTTTCTTCTTAGAAGTCTTAAAATTTTCAATCCTAATCACTCTTCCAAATATGGCAAGTAGGGTATCAACTTCTCCCATATCGTCTTCCTCTTAATTGGATTTTTCACTATCTTCTTCTTTTTCATCACAAACCTCACCAACAATCAATTACTCCAAACAGTTGCTTAATCCCCAACTAGCACCTCTCTCCCTATAGTAGTTAGACTATCTTCCCCATCATGTTAAGAGTATGTGAATTTCTCAAAGTTGCAAACTACCGTAGAGGTGGTATGTACAAATGCCCTTAAGTAATGATAAAGTAGCCTTAATGACACCCAAGCAGATATTTTTATACAATAAGCCTTTGATTTTGGACTAAGAATTTCATTTAACGAGCTCTAGATTTTTTTTCCTTTTTTGGTATCATCACCGTATTTTGGTTGCATTTGAGTAAATATGCAAAGAGCTAGAGGTGAGGGTAGCTGTGTAGTTTTTCAATTACTTTTATCAAATAAGGCTAATAGGTAGTCCAAAGGCTAGTACTACCTTATGAACTATTCTTATAGGAGGTTGTTTGATGGGCTCGTATATTTAGTGCATAGATAGAGAGATAAGTTCAACGTACAAAGTTGGAAGTGAACTTCAACTCTTAGATAGGGTGGCTCAACCCAATCAGGACTTTATATATGAAAGAGCTCCAACTAAATGATCTAGATGCATCTAAGAAAATTAAAGATCATATCAAGAATGAAGGTCTGTTTAATGCTAATGCTAATGTTTGAGATTGCCTCAGCATTGCCAATGTTCCAAAGAAGGCTGGAGACAGGGAAGGTATATGCCTTGCTTGTCAATGTGTCGAGGTCTATAAGCCATCAAGGAGCTACTTGCTAGCATTTTAGGGGGTGGTAAAGATTCCCTAAAGGTTTGTGCTCAACTTGGTGCTTATATTTGAATTATTCGATTGTTTGCTTTTTCTCACTTGGTGTACTTGTTCTACAAGGCTATAGGAATTCGATATCTCACAACTGCAACGTCTAGTCTGGCCAGAGCTATTAAGGGGAAGAAAACTTGGGTAAACCACTAAAGGTATATCGTAGGTGTTCTACTTTGATGTGGATCGAAGGCAAGAGCAAACAAGGCTAGTTGTAGGGATGGGTCAAAGCTTATCGAAAGCTTGAAGTGAGTAATAACATGCGCATGAGAGAACCAAAAAGAAAGTAAGATAAGAAAACCCATGAATAGCTCCAAAAGATATGATGCACTAATGAAACTTCTAAAAAGTCACGACACAGCTTGATATGACGCATGAGTTAGTTCGATGAGATTACTAACCACTTAGCCTTACTTAAGAGTTAGAACACAAGTGAAGTAATAAACAAGTTAACGAGAGCAACGTTCACAAAGGAAAAAAGATTCGATGTATTAATGATGATAAGATGATATGTGACTACATGTACAGTAGGTATTTATACTGGAAAAATTATGACAACTTGACTAAAAATGGAAAAGACAAAAAGAGTATTGTCCCAAAGAAGTATTGTATAAGGAATACAAAAAGGTAAAAACAAATATTAAAAAAAAAAAGTAATGATTAAGTGAAACAAATTCTCTACGCTGGTTTAGGTACGTGGCAACAATGTGTTGGTGATGCCCTTAGAAAATGTAAATAAATCAGTATAATCAAGATAGGTGGCTAAGCAGGGGGGTCGAGCAAGGGTGCTAGGCAAATGTGGGGTCATCCTAGAGGGAGTGGCTAAGGACTCATGCTAGATCTCTCAACCTCTAGACATCAATGTTGTCGAGCTAGAGGTCGATTAGAACATGTCGAGCAAGAATGAGTAAAAGGGCCAAGCTACCAGTAAAGCATTTATCCATTCAGCAAATAACTTCCAAGAAACATGGAGTCACTTAGCTTGGTATTAGGAATAGATTGATAACCAGGATCAGCTTGGTCTTGGCAGGAGTCGATTGGAGCAAGAGAATTCACCACATTAGACCTTTAAGGCCTTGGGCTCAATTGCAGGTTAGAGATCTAATAGCTTGATTCTTAGCATTCCTTCCTAGTTGATTTGGATTTGGTATCAAATCCAAGTGATCTTCATTTAGTATTCCTTCAAGATGATAGGGATTAAGGTCAAAAATGTTGAAAGTTTCAAAGATACCACAATCTTCGGGTAGTTTCAATCTGTAGGCATTATCATTGACCTTCTGGAGGATTTTAAAGGGGCCTTCAGCTCAAGCGGACAACTTATTCTTTCTCATATTTGAGAACCTTTCTTTGCTTAAGTGTAACCACACTAGGTCTTTAGGCTGAAACTATGTCAACTTCCTCCCTTTAGCTCTTTCTCATATTTTCTTAGTAACTTGGTCAATCTACTAAGTAACTTTGTTGTAGATGTATTGTAAGGACTATGCTCGGACTCTTACATTAAGGTCCTCTTGCTCAGATATGGGTACAGGGGTGGAATCGAGGAGCAACTCAAGATTAAAACCATAAAAAACTTCGAAGAAGATCTACTTGGTGGTGTCATACACTGTTCGATTGTAAGCGAATTCTACCACTAACAAATAAACATCCCAATCAGCCGAGTTCTTACCCACTATAGCTCGAAGTAATGATCCCAAAATACGATTAATCACCTCTGTTTGGCCATCGGTTTAAGGATAACAAGAAGTGTTATATAGTAGTTTAGTCTTCATCTAATGCCATAGAGTTCTCGAAAGAGACTACACTTCTTAGCGTACCATATAACCAAACAATTAATTACAAAAGAGAGAAGCAATAGTTGAAACATCGTTAGTCTTAAAGTAAAGCACAAAGTATGCCATCTTATTGAATCTATCCACGATTACCATTACTTAATATTTGCTTCGAGTAGTTCTTGGTAATCTAAGGAAAAAATCTACGCTCAACTTAATCTAAGGTTTGGTCGGGATAGGGACAGGCAAAGGTATTGCTTTCCTTTGTTCAGTTCGACATTTAGCCTTATAGACATTTTATTTTTACTTGAATTTTTAGGATAAGATAAAGGGTTCTAATTTAGGAAAAGCTAAAAATAGAAATTTAAAAAAAATACAAAAAAGCGGGAAATTTAGAAAAATGCAAAAAAAAAAAAAGAAATTTAGAAAATTACAAAAAAAAATAAGAAATTTAGGAAAATACAAAAAATAGAAAATTTAGAAAATTACAAAAAAAAATGAAAAGTCCAAAAAGAAAAAGAAAAAGAAAAGGAAAAAAATAGAAGATTTACAAAGCTTAGAAAATAATAATTTTTTTAAATGGTTTAATAAAATAGAATCTTTAAAATAAGAAAAAGACCATTGGGCTTAGACTTAAATTTAAATCTAGCCTAAGTAAACCTTATCTATATGTGTAATTTAATTGCACAAATGGACAAAGTATAGATCAACGACCTAATGAATAAGCACTTAAGTTTAGCATTACATTGAAACTAAAGGTCATAGGTTCGAATCTTACTAAGCACAAAATATCTTTTTCTTTTTGAAAGGAAAAATATATAGAATAATAGTAATAATAAAAATCTTAGTGTACAATTAAGATAGAACTTTTTAATCAATAGGTATCTAATTTTAGTTTTTAGTTTATTTTATTCTTATATTTTATATAATAATAATAATAATAAAAGGTGCCACAACTTTTTGGAAATAAGGCTTAACCCTAATCAAGAGAAGGAGAGAAAGGGCGCGTTATTGCATGCCCTTTATTTTTACAATGCACATGTGGGGGCACGTAGCACAAACCCAACACGTGGCCTATGCCCCCCCTTTCCTCCTCCTTCCCCATATTTTTTTTATAAATTTGCTATTCTTACTCTTATATTTCCTTAACGCGGTGTCACCATTTCAGGGGTTATTTTTAATATGATTTTCCCACAATTCCAAACAATTTCTTCCTGAAATCACGTACTAGGCTTGGCCTAGTTTTAAATTCACCCCAAAACTAGTATGAATTTAGTTGACATTACATTTAAAATCGAAATTACAAATTAGAAAAAGTTGTTTATTCTAATCAAAATTCATTAACACATTTAATCTGATTTTTGAACTTTCCCAACTTATTCGATTTTAGTTTAGTATAAATAGGAGTCTTTTGATTCATTCTAAAGCCACAAAAGATCGATAATCATCTCTCTCTTTCTCTCTATCTTCAATCCGCTCTCTCTATCTTCGATCTGCTCTCTCTCTAGGATTCTCTCTCTCTAGGCATCTTCTTCTAGAACCACCACCACGACTGACTTCATAATAGTCAAAAAACCAAGACTCGACCTCCCATTCCCTTCAAGCAATCATTGCATGCCACCATCGATTACCACCGTAAGCCACCGACTCCAATCACTACCTAAACAACCATCAAACATTAAGGCACTAAGCCTATCCCCCCAAATCCAATACCAAAGACATAAATCTCACATTCTCCGCTCATTTTGACATTGATAATTGTCTAAAACCACCCCAATTAGTCGTTGCACTTGAAGATCAAAGCTGACCAAAGTCACTCGAGCCAACCCGAAGTCAACTCGATCCGACCCAAAGCTAACCTGAGTCGACTTGGTTTGCTACTTATTTATTTATTTATTACTCATGTGTTTGTAAATGTAAATAAAAAAAAAAAAAAGAGAGAAGAAAAAAAATGAAAAAAGAGAAAAAAAAAATATAGTAGCTTAGTTAGCTTACTTGTTTACTTTTCTCAATTGAAACTAAAATAAGGAATAAAACTAATAAAATAAAATAAAGGAAATAATAGTAATAATAATAGAGAAGTAAAGTTATTTTATCACTTAGAAAACCAATTTTTCAATAAAATAAAAAAATAAATCAACCATTTTCTAAACTAAGGTGCTTTAGAATTTTTCAAAAATAAAACCCTAGTTAGAACCTTTATAAAATTTCCTTAATTAGCATCAAATCAAGTAAAAACGTAAATCCAATCTTTTTTTCAAAAATTAAAATCAACTCACCGACTAAAGTTTTCATAAAAGAATTACATACATCTGATCCCAAATAATGAGTATATAAATACATACGAGACAACAGTAAAAAACGAAAAAAAAAAAAAAAAACCATTTTTCCACTTTAGTTTAAATTATTTAAATTTGTTAATCGATGATTAAATTCCATTTTTCTAAGATAATTATTAAAAGGTGATTTTAAGGAGTTAGATATAAAATTAGAAAGTTAATGGTACCTATAAAGGTTTAAAAATCCTAACCCCCAAACCTATTTTTCTAGTTCCTAAAACCGTTCTAAAATTTAGTTTTATCAAGAAACCAATAGCTAAATTATAACTAACCCATCCAACCAATTATAATTTAACTTTTTTTCTCGACTTTGGTCGGGTGGCGACTTCAATACATTTTCAAAATATAAAAGAACCGATTTTCTTTAAATCTTAGTCAAAAGTAAATATTAAATGGATATGATTTAATATTGATCAGTTTAAAAAAGATTAATTTATAAACACTAGGAGAAAAACCAAGCTTGATAGGCCCTCTTTCATATGGTACAGCCCTTAACAATTTAATGTACATCCCGTCTCATTCTTAGTCAAAAGAACCGTCCATTTAGTAGTTCGTATATACTTCTCTCCTCAAAATGTCCAAAGGGTCCTCTACTGTGGGCTTCCCTAATAAGTAACTCTCTTACCAAATAGGTCAACATGCATGAGTTTCCTCTTCGGAACAAGTAACCATCTTCCACATGATAATCATCTACTACTATTCCATTTGCACATTACCCAAGTATGGGTCTGAAATGTAGGTCCTGGGAAT
Organism: Lumnitzera littorea; assembly: GCA_024138015.1. Taxonomy (NCBI): domain Eukaryota; kingdom Viridiplantae; phylum Streptophyta; class Magnoliopsida; order Myrtales; family Combretaceae; genus Lumnitzera; species Lumnitzera littorea. Next base: position 8,613,905 of record JAMXBB010000010.1, on the reverse strand, counting down.
ACTATTCTTTAATACTTGCAAACCCAAACAATCTAGTCTATAGTTTAGTTAGGAGTACATGTCTTTGTAATAGAGCATCATCAACTACGTTATTCTTCCCTTTTTTATACTTAATCACAAAATTAAATCCCTCAAGGAATACAATCCACCTCGCTTATCACTTCGACAGTTTAGTCTGACCTTGGAGGTACCTTAGAGACTCATGGTCGATATAGATGACAAACTCTCTCAATAATAGGTAATGTTGCCACACTTAGAGTGTCAAGATAAGAGCTAAGAGTTCTTTATCATATACAAAGTAGTTCGGTCGAGGTCCTTTGAGGTTTTTGCTGTAGCAAGCAATTGGTTAGCTTTCTTGCATTAAGACAGTGCTTATACCAATACTTGACGTGTCACACTCCAACTTAAATATCTTCTCAAAGTCAAGTAAGGCTAATATAGGTACGAAAGTCAATCTTTCCTTTACTTCGGCAAAACTTCTTCCCTCTTTTTCTCCTTATTTAAATTTGAAGTTCTTCTTTGTCAATTTTGTAAGGAGTGCGGCTATGGTATTGAAATTCCTGATAAACCTTTTATAAAAAAACTTCAATCCATGGAAACTTCTCACCTTGGCATAAGTAGTCAAAATTCGCTACTCGAAAATTGCTCAAATCTTCTCAACATCCACTTATAAGCCTCCTCCTCTTATTATATAGCCTAAAAACATCACTTCCCCCTAGCAAAAACAACACTTCTTTAAATTGCCAAATAACCTCTTGGCTCAGAGTATGTTTAATACAGCATAAAGATGATCACAGTACTCAACATGTCAACACTATATACTAAGATGTCATCAAAGTACATCACGACATACTTCCTAATCAAATCTCTTAGTACACAGTTCATCAATTACATGAAAGTGTTTATGGTATTCAACAAGCCAAATGCATTACCATCAACTCATAGAGTCCATGTTAAGGTTTGAAAGCAATCTTCCACTTGTCTCCTAGTCTCATTCTAATTTGATGATAGCTAGACTTCATATTAATCTTGTTGAAGACCTTAACTTCACTTAGTTCATCTAACATATCATCCAACCTAGGGATAGGATGCCATATTTAATGGTAATCTTGTTTACGACTCAACTATCAACATACATCACTAAGTGCCATCCCTTTTAGGTACTAGGAGCACTGAAATAACATAGGGACTTAGAACTTCCCTCACATACCCTTTCTTTAGTAGTTCATTGACTTATCGTTGGAGCTTAACAGCCCATTCAAGATTCATCCAACAAGCTAGTTTGCTCGTAAGGTAATGTTAGAAATCAAGTCAATGTAGTGCTCAATGCCTCTAAATGGCAACTAACCTTCTAGCAACTGTTTCGAAAATAGGTCGGCATATTCATTCAACAACTCCTTAACCTCTAGGGGTAGTTCACCTTATTCCGTCAACTCTAATAATCGCCTTACTAACAAGAAGGTTAGTGCATCGGCTTTAATAGCCTCTCGGAGTTTGACTCTATAGTATTAAAGTTTTCTTTGATCCACGAGCAATTTTAGCTTACAAATTACTAACTTGACTCGGCGTCATGGAGTTTAAAGTACTCTTCCTCCCATCTTTCTCAAGCACATATGTGTTCCTGTATCCATCATGGATAACTCTTCGATCATAAAGCCAAGGTCGGCCTAATAGTACATGTGAGGCACATATGGGCAGTACATTGCAAAGAATTTTGTTGAAATAATTCCCAATCAAGATTGGCAACAATACTTACTGCATGACATATAGTGCTCTTCATCCAGTGCAACTTGTATGGTTTCAGATGTGTTATAGTCGACAAATTCAATTTCTTGATCAGGTCTGTAGATGCCACATTGGTGCAACTTGTATGGTTTCAGATGTGAAATAAGTTCTCTTCCTGCTCCTCCTCGTGTGAGGGTTTCAAATTCATTGTACATCGGATGACTAAGATTAATTGATCTAAGTCCTCGACAAACACATCTTCCTCAACCACTTCATTCTCCTAAGTGGTCTATTTCTCGAGAACAATTTCTTCCTCAAGTTCCTCATCAGTATTATCTACTTCTACATTTGAGACATCTCCCTTGATAACCATAGTTCGTTGGTTTGGACACTAAGCAACCATATGTCAAATCCCTAGTATTTGAAACATTTGATCTGGCTTATCTTCCTTCTAGATCCCTATCCTTTCTTATATGTTCTAGTTAGCATGTCGTTGTCAAGTCGGCCCTTCTGTTTAGCTTAAACATCTACCTTCTTGGTCGACTTGGTACTTAATTGGGTTCGGTAACTTTCTTATCCAAGTCGGTTAGTTGGGGGTTAGGTTGGTATTTTGGTCCTTCTTTATCATTCCATTCGTTAAGCTACTCATATAGCTTCACTCATTGTGGCAAATTGCTAAAGTTCCACGATGTCTTGGATATCACTCCTCAAACCAGTAAGGAATCTAGAGACTATTCACATTGATGGTTGTCACGCCCCGAACAAGAAGAGTCATAACAGTCCCGCCGTGTAAACTAATCTAAGATAGAAGCTGACCTCACAGCTGCTATCGTAGACGCAGTTTACACAAGGCGCACAACTCAACCAGCTTGAAACGTCTGTTCTGACATCTGTTAATATCCAAACCTGTGGTAGAGCTTTAACAAAATACTTGTTCTATACAATCTGTAGTTTAGTACTACAACAGTAATTATACAACATTTCACGTCCAAGGGTAAGGATTACAATCAGAGTCTTTTAAAAACCACAGGTTATACGATTTATATACAATAAGTTAGAAAACTAGTGGGCTCCCAGGGAATTCCCATTTAGTTTTCTTCAAAACTTAAGGACAAAGCAAAAGCTCAGGTTCAGTTAAATTCCTCGTTCCTCACTTTCCCACACAGCAGCACACTAACCTGAGAACGTTGGTACCAGAACATCTTTTATCTTCACTCAGTACCTGCAAAAGAGTCTGTAGGGGTGTGAGCACAACTAGCTCAGTAAGTGGGGCGGAGTCAGAAGAGTACTATACAATCACAAATAAGGTTAATAATTATGATGAAATGCAATGCAATCACTCAAATGAAAACATCGCACAGTGTTAACCGGTCCACTGTGAGGTTAGAGAAATTTCATCCGCTCCAACCCGGATTGAGGAGTTTCATCGCGACTAAAGTTAAACCAAACCCGGGCTTGTGCAATGGAGAACACCCCCCTCCCAAGACCGCCTTCGAACCACGGCCCCCAACCTTGCCGCGACCTCCTCGCCTATCACTTAGTTCGACTAAGGATGGGGAAAGGACCATTTCAGCTATCCTCATCGAAGGAAGTCGGTGTTTGGCTTAACACTCTTAATCGTTTCCCCTAACGGGTGATTATGCGTGACCAATTACACTTTAGTCGAATAATCATTAGTGATAATCAGAGGTGACCAATAAGTTCACACAATACAGAATCCATGCAAATATGCAGAACAGCACACCAAGGAGTTGAACTCCTGTCACAACAGAGTATCATTCACACACATAGCATGCGCATAATCATCTAACTACAAACACAACCAGAAGTACTCTTGGGTCTTCGGATACTTTTAAAATAGTACCCAAACAGCGACGAAGCTACCATCCCAACTTACTTGTTCAGACGTTCGTTATTTCTGACTTGAATTGTCAGCCGTCTTTGGAAGGTCCTAATTACACAAAAGGTCTAAATTTAGTTTTCGTAATAATTACGAAAACATTAGGGTTTAATCTAAAATGGATATATATATATATATACATATATATCCATAATATACTGTCATGTTATTAAATTATTAATCATTAACATTATACATCATATTTACTATTACGTATTATATATCGTTTTGATCGTATCGAAACGTACTTTTTATTTATTAATTCACGTTTTGATTCCGGTAGAGTTACCGAAATGTGTATATTCTTGAATATGTTATAGATATAAGCTAGTTTGCTTAAGGTTATCCGATTTCAACAAAACTAGTGTTATTGAGTTCGTACAGACTTAACGACACATCTTATGAGTCCTGTTCTTAGAGATGGATTTTAACGGGTAGTTTGAATTTTTAATACAATTATACATAATTATATAAAAACGACCGTATTATGCGAAATTTACAGTTTTAAATTATATTTTATCCAATTTGTCCTTATATTATAATAATATAAGTATTATTCAATTTTAATACACCTAAAGTACATCCCGATCAGAAAATATTAATAATTGTAATAAAATCTCTATTTAACCCAATCCGACCAGCAATCCTATATATATGTTTTATTTAAGTATTTTACTCATTTTAGTCTATTAATATTACAAATACACCCCGACTTGTAATTTAAACTATTTTACTTAATAAATTCGTAGTAAATAGTTTGGATTACCTAATAATTCCCCGAAAATTTCTATGGACTTCTAAAAATATAGGGAATTCAATTATCACTCGGTTTCAAGTTTTCGACCTATTGCCTATATTTTCGTATTGACGATTTTACCCCTAAATTTGATAAATTATCCAATTATAATTCTTTTAGCATCCAATTAATTCCAATCTGACTCAATACCATTATTGTTTATTATAGATCAGTACATGTCCATTTCATCAATTAATTTCATAATTTCAACCTATTTTCGGACCAATTTCAAGCCTAAAAATTCAATAAATATTAAAATTATTCAAATAAAAATTTGGGCTACGTAGCAATTACCCATATATCATACACATCCTACACAAAAATTTTCAGCTAGAAACAACATCATATAGTATATTTATTTCACTAATATATATTCGGATGAATTACAGATTTCTTAATGAAGTATATTAAATATTACGAATTTTTCAAAAATAAAAATATCACATGAAAGCATGTCTAAAATAACCTAAGTGTAATTTTTTTCATAATTTTCTGGGCGGATTTACTATTTTTTAGAAATTATTGAAAAACAGGGCAGAAATTTGACCTTGGTGTTCTTGGGTGCTCCGGTGGCCGGCGGCGGCTGGGCGGTTGTCGGACGGCTGGCGCGGTGGGTGGACCGTGTGGGGTTGGCTGGGTTTCACAGCAGATCTACTCTAGGTTAGGTTTCCACACTTTCACTAATTTTTCTGTTTTTTTCTAAATTTGTTTTTTTTTCTACGATTTTTTTCTAATTTTTCTTTCCGATTTTCTCTGATTCCAAATTGCTAAAACTATCTTGTCTGATGATCTTGGCTTTTTATAGTGCTTCAAAGTCGGTTTAGGAATTTTTCTTTAATTAATTCATATTTTCTTTTCCAATTTCTTTTTTTTTTTTTTTATGCATGAGGTGTCCAAATATTATACATTCACCTTTTGAATCAGCATTGCAATTTCATCCTCCTGCCACGCCTCCTTCCAATATTATTTAATTAATTTTTCTTTTTCTTTTATTAAATAATTACTTAAATATAGATATTATATGTTAGAATTAATTATTTTAATTAATATACAAGGTTATACTTTATGTAATAACATGTGAAATATATAACTTTACTCATATAATTAAGTTTCTAGCATATCTTTTATTTTTAGAATACATTCTAAGGTTAATTTCATGAATTCAACACAATATATATATAATTACTCAATTTAAAGTTAATTTACGAGTATAATTATTATTTGTACCGGGTATACTAAAAAATTACGTGTATTTTTTTATAGTAAATTATACTACATTATCTCATTTTATAGCTCAATTAACTTATCTCTAAGTTCTCGTTGTAATCTAAGTTCAATTTTAGGAGTTCTGAACATTTTAGGGCTTTAGTAAATACTCTAATTTCTAAGGGCAAAATTGGGATTTCGGATCGTTATTACTAAAATCTAACTTCACTGTAATATCTCGACTAACTTTTTCATTCTAGTTGTAAAGTTTGGGCTCAATTGGATAAGTTACTCTAAAAGCCCTAAATCTGAGCTCGGTTATCCTAAACTCAATTTTGGAAGCTTACAATGGTTCCTCTACTTCACAATGAATCATAAGCATCTTGAATTCTTGAACATACTCGTCAACAGTTCAGTCTCCTTATCTTAGCTCTTGAAGTTGAGCAAAAGTGTCTTACAAATAGGTATCCGACACAAACCTGTTCCTGAGTATTCTCTTCATCTGAGGCCAAATATTAATCTCTCAATATCCTTCTCATCTTTTCTTGACTTGAAAGTTTTTCCACCACATTGCGACATATTTTGAGAACTCCACAACAATAGTCCTCACTTTCTCGTAGTCGTCATATTAGTAATACTCAAAAATACGCTCTACCTTTTCCCCCCAGTCCAAATAATCATCAGCATTTCTAAACCCATTGAAGCTCGAGATCTAAAGTTTCACATGGTCTCAGGATGCCCGACCTCGCTCTTCTTCTTCATACTCTTCTTTTTCAACGTCATCCATATCTCCTAAGTCAATCCTTCTTCTCGCTCGTTCACTTACTCCTCTTCCTCAAGCTTGTCGAGTAAGATTCTAACCTTTAACAGGTCGAGCAACGTAAGGGGTATTATGTGCAGCCTTAGTAAGTCAATAAGCCAATGCATGAACAACTCAAGTCAAATATACTAAGAGGTTGGCAACCTCATCAAGTCTCTCGTCCATACTCTTAGGTGTACCTTAGTATTGTTGACCATGGTGGACAACACCGCTATTGTTATCCCTAACACCAACATTAACACTCAAGTCTATCATTTTCCTCAGCAAATTTGATTTCAATCTTCAAGTCTAAACTATAACTGACACTATTTCTCCAATTCTAACAACACAGCATGCTCTTCATATTGATAGTCAGCTATGTCGAAACATAGTAATAAAACTTATGGATAAACTATTAACACAAAACTTCCTCTGTTTTTGGATGTTCAAAATAGGGTAAGATAAAGTAAACACAAAAACAACCACTTCCATTCTCTTACTTACTAAAACACTTCTACGAAACCCCTATACAACTTCAATACAATACTACTAGAAGTGCTACTTCACAAATAACAAACACTACTTACTCAAATGTAACCTCCGCTTTAATACCAAAATGATGTGAACCGAAGCTAAGAGCATAACTAGGCTGGTCGTAGAGATGGGTCTAAGCTTACCAAAAGCTTGAAGTAAGTAATAGGATGTGTGCGAGAGAACCGAAAAGAAAGTAAGATAAGTAAACCTATGAACAGCTGTAATAAATATGATGCACTAGTGGAACTTCTAAAGACTCACAGCACAACTTGATATGACGTACGAGTTGGTCCAGTGAGATTATTCACTATTTAGCCTTGTTTAAGGGTTAGGATAAGAGTAAAGTAGTAAACAAGCTAACAAAGGAAAAAGATTCAATGTATTAATGATGATATGCAACTATATGTACAATGGGTATTTATATCTAAGAAATCGAGAAAACTTACCTAAAAATGGAAAAGACATAAAAGATATTGTCCCAAAGAATTATTGCACAAGGAATATAAAAAGGTAAAAATGAATATTCAAGGAAAAGTAATGATTAAGTACAACAGATTCTCTAAGTAAACCTAAGTACGTGGCAACAATGTATTGGCGATGCCCTTGGAAGATGTAAACAAATCAATACAATCAAGATGGGTGGCTAAGTAGGAGTATCAAGCAAATGTAGGCTCATCCCAAAGGGAGTGGCTAAGGACTCGTACGAGATCTCTCAGCCTCACAACATCAATGTTGCTAAGCTAGAGGTCGATTCGGACATGTCAGACAGGAGCAAGTGAAAGGGCTAGGCTGTAAGCAGAGCATTCATCCATACAACAAATAACTTCCAAGAAACATGAAGTTACGCAACTTGGCATTAGGAATTGATTAGCAGCCAAGATTAGCTTGGCTTTAGCAGGAGTTAGCTTAAGCAAGAGAATTCGTTGCATTAAACCTTTGAGGCCTTAGGCTTGGTTGTAGTTTAGGGGTCCAGTAGCCCGGTTCCTATCACACTTACTACCTAACAATGGACTACTATTCTAACTAAGATTGCTAAACCTCTCAAGACCTAAAAATGGTTTAGGGATGAGGTTGAATAAGAAACAAAGAAGATCATGCCATCGAATTTATTGGTATAGGTAGTGGATGAAGGTACCTTAGGTAGTTATCTAAACATTTAGCCACCTCAACAGAAAAAAAAAAAAAAAAAAAAGCAAAAAGAGAATAAAAGAAGAAGAAAAGCACACTAGATACTCTATTAAGGAGCTTATTCTTATAGATCTGTACTAAGGGCAAGGAGAGTAGGTTGCAACAACCTCCAATATCTAAAGGAGTTCCACAACATAAGGGTAAGCAAAACTATGCCATGAATTGGCAGAAGGAGTAGTATTGCCTAAGGACAATAAAGCATTGGCTATCATGCTAAGTGTAGGGCCAAATGAGAAGATTGAACGGTATTTCAAGTTGAAGACATGATGTAAGTTTGTGGCCCATATGATTTGTTAAGCAATCCTGACATGTATGGCTTGTTGGGCTATTCCTTGTTGTACTTTTTGCTCTAATCTAATACAATGGTATAAGCTCTATTGAGGTCATAGAAGGAGGAGAAGAGGAAGGTAAGAAGCTGTTTAAGCTCGTTTATGGCAGTATATTTGTTGAGACATTTTCTATGATTGCTTCCTTCTTATAAAGGATGTTTCAAGTTGGCGCTAAAGTGAGAACCTTATAAGGAAAATTGAAGAAGGTTGAATAAGATGTCTAAAAGAAATTGGCAAGAGTTGAAGCCGAAAGGGATGAAACTCGGGACAATCCGGTGCTACTTCTACAAAGGAGTTCTTAATCACTAAGTACTATGGCCTTAAAGAGTAGCAAAAAACACCGAGAGCCACAAGGTTGAACTAAAGTCTTAGTTAGAGCAAGTAAATAAGGAGCTTATAAAAACTAAAAGCATTCAAGGAAACCTTCCAAGCAAGAGAAGAAGAACACAAAAAGAGTAGCATCACTCTAAAAGAGTTTAAGAAGAAGGTAAAGCAACTCGAGGAAGAGGTACAATAATGTCGGGCTTGGACTACGAAGCTGCATGAGGGGGGCCTTAGAAATAAAGTATTTTAAGAAATCATGAACAGTTTTGGACGATAGATAATTCGAAGGAACATTTTCCATCAAGACAATGTGGGCGGGGAGGAAGGAAATTTGAGAGCAATGTTCTACCCTCAACCTTAGCTTGTTAGACTACAAAGGCAATGTTCCTATTGATAATGTTCCAGCAACTACTTAGCTAGAGAAAACAAACGATGCTAAGTAAGTTAAGAAAGATGATCTTATATGGGCTACTCAAATAAATGAGGTGTCCCCTAGCTGAGCACGCAACCAAAGCCACAATAGACCTTTGTTGGGGAGCCTTAAAAGGCTAACGAGTGAATAACTTATGTATTGATGCCCCATGATTTGATGGTTGGAATGTTGACCTTATGGATGTAGTTGTGGCAAACTTAATGAATTTATTAAATGTCATATCAATCAATTCAAATAATCCAACATATAACACTTCACTAAAGCACCGCAATCAAGTTTCAATTAATAATCAAAGACATACAAGTAAGGGCACAATCAACTATCTACAACCACAAACAACTACATATTTAAGCCTCTAAATACCTTGAAATAGTACTTCAAAATACGATTGAACATTGATCTCAACTTACGTGGAAGTCTTGTTCCCCACTTAGTTATAGATATCCAATTTTGCTTCATCAATAGCTCCTATATTACAATTATTAGCTTTGTGTCTCATACAAATTACAAGAAAACAATAATTTATTTATCATATTTCAAATAAAGTTTATCATTTCAATATTAGAAAATACTTATGTTTGGTAGTTAAGAATTGGAATTATTTAAATAAATTCTTACCTAAGATACTGTCTAGATCTCTTTAAGTTGCCTTCTGAGTCATTCTTTGAGTTGGTTTTAGGTTTAGAGTTTTTGATTCAATACCTTATGATCCACATTATGAGTCGACTTAAGGTTGAAGTTTTTGTGAGTGAACCTTTTGACTGAACCTCAGAGTGGTTCTAAATGTATGATTCATTCATTGAGTTACGGTTTAAAAAATGATCGTCCGACGATATTTTCTATAATCGTTATAAAAACATCCATTCATAAAAACAAATCATGAGATTAACTTCACTTTTATTTTGGAAAAAAAACTCCTTTTATCCGTGTAGGTTTGACCATTAAGGAAAGGCATAGGGATTATATACAATATTTGCCAGAATCATATTTAAACATAGATTTACATAATTGTGCTAGAATTGTAACACACACAAACCTATACCATCAATATACCTGAAAGAATTTTAACAAAATACCAATTTATTATGATTATCAAACCTGATCAGCAACTATAAGCCATCTAAAATTGACTTTACGTCTATCAAATGGAATTTCTTATAACAACTCCAGCCAACTGAATTGTTATTTATATAATACATATTAAATAACGTTGATTGATTAAATACATGAAAATTATTACACTGAGCTAGAAGTAAAACAGGTCTTACATATAATTTTTGTTTTCTTCTTTGAGAATTCCCAAGACAGACTTATTATCTTTGCATAATAGATTCCCTCTTGAACTCCTAGTGGCCAATTTATACAATATATCTTTCCGACTTTCCCTTAATTCTTCCTAATATTCTAAAAATCTAAAGAATTCATCCCCAAGTCTAGAGGTTGTTATTTTGCTTAAAATGCAAGAACGAAGATATGGAGTGTTAATTTCCAGGCCCCAAAGTCGATTGACTTTGTTTGCATACCAAAGCCACATGTCCCTTTTCACATTTTATGATCTTATTATGGTGTGTCCTAATTTTTAATAAACTCTATACCTATTCATGACTTACTGGAATCGTTTGACGAAGTAAACATACTCTTAGAAGCTTACCAATAAGAGTAGCATTAAAACATTGCCATGAATAATATTATAATTATGAGAAACTTTTATAAAATTATAAAGTCTAAATAAAATGAAGCTTTCTCACTCAATTTATCAATTATCGACATATATAATAATTGCACAATGTTGAAAGTGCAAATTACTAATCTCAAGCCTAATAATTAATAAGTTGAAATAGTCAAAATTTTAAATTCCTATAATTTATTATTACTTTCTTTCAAATAAAAAATAAAAATAAAAAAATATTTTTTCCAATTAAAAATAAAAATAAAAAAAATTGGGCAGTTCATAAGCCTAAAAAAAGGCCTATCAAACTCTAAAATATACAAAACAAAAGTTGATGATACCATTTAATGTATGACATAGTATCTAAAGATGCATCATATTGTTATAAATAAAGATATTATTAACTTGAAAGCATTGTATGTCCATCACGTGGCAACCCTTAAATATGTTTATAAGTGGAGTACTTAGAGAGGTGTTTATGATGCCACATCAACATCATAAGCACCTCTTCTTTTTAAGCACCCCATCACTTTATAAATGAATACTTAATCAAAGTTGTTTAAGCATATTTTTTAAATTAGTTACAAATTTATAAATACTATAAGTGTTTCATATTATCATTACTCTTTTAAAAAAAATGTAAAATATAATATTTTCTAGTACTATGTATTATATTAATAATAATTTATTTATTTTTACCAAATATTAATGAAAAATAATTAAAAAAAGAAGAAGAAGAAGAAGAAGATTAGAATTGACGTTGCTTTGCAATGACAAATGGCCAAGAATAATGTCTAACACAAGTCAAATGGAAAATAAAGATAAAATGAATAAATTTCACTTCAGAACTGGTATCTAAATATCTCTAAGCACTATGTAATATAAAAGTTGAATGGGTACTTTCAATGTAAATTTATGCCAAATACCTCTTCAATTATCCTCAACGCTTCTCGCATAGTCCAATGACAAGCAACTTACTTCACTATTGGAATGTGTTACTTATCTAAGTAAGGCCTACAAAAATTTTAAAAAATATATTAAGAAATTTTTGTGAAAGAAATGAGAGATAAAGTTTCGAGTTTTTTGATAAGAGAGTTACTTAATATGTTGATTTGGTATCTAGGAACACGGGAGGAGTTTTTTAGGATTATAGATGGTCTTAAGGTATTACCATTCGAGATTCTTGGAATAAGAATCAATATCAAGAACCTCCTTTTACAAGTTCTCAATGAATAGAAAGAAGTCCTTGGCCAAATATCTCTTTTTTGGGGTCCTTAGCCAATGAATTCAAAAGTAAACTATATCATTATGCTTTTTTTATTATTATTTTTAGTATTATGTTAGTTAAGATTTATGTTAAGGATCTCGTAAATAATATAAATAAATGCTAAANTAAGAAATTATGAAATAAAATGTACCAATTGAAATGTACATTTTGCATTTCATAATTAATTATTATCGACAACTTTCTTTTTTACCCATTTGTAATATTCTTCTATTATATGGAACTTCAAGTTATGCACTATCAAACAAATTATAAAGTGTAAAACTGTTACACAAGGATATATACGTAAAAAATTAGTACGATTAGAAGATTACTAAAACATATAAGATTAAAAATATATGGATTGGAAAAGCTTATATTGTAGAATAAAATAAAGATCATTAAATTAATACAAATTTAGGTTCACATGCCTATTAGTGAGCCTATTTGCTTGCGAGCTGACTTGTTAGCAACATAAACTAGTCGATTCATGAGCCTAAATTTAGAATCTGAGCTCTGCTTGTTTAATTAAAAAAACTTTATTTTAAACTTAAGCTCGATTTGTTTACTAATTGAGCTCAAGTCGAACCGAGCCAAGTCGAGCATGAGTAGCTTGCAAAAGCTCATTTACAGCCCTAATCACCTTTACCACATATTTATAACAAAGAGAAAAGTTGGTATTGATGCAATAAAGCTTATCATCTCTCTCTAATAAAGAAGGTAAATTTAACTAAATCTCAATATATTTTATTTAATTTGTGTCAAATCCAATTCCTCCAAATCCAACGATTCCTTATTGTCTTTTTTTTTCCCCAAAGCAATTCCTCTAATGACTGAATTATTTCTTTTATTTCCCAGCAAAGCTAGGTAGTGAAATTAGTTACGCAGGACCATTCATTCATCAAGTCAAGTCAATAACTTTGATGAATCTATGTTAAAAAATGGGATTGTGTTTCGTCTTGTTTGATAGATGGCCTTGTTAAACTTAAAGTAGACTGATTCAATAATCAATAAATTATTAAATATAGTAACAATCAATAAAGTCGGCCCTCATAAATATTTGCTATTTGCATAAGAATGCTTTGCTTGGTTGTAACCAATTATCGTGATCTCTGGAGCAAATTGACAAGAAAATTCACTTGAATGAAACCAAAAGCTATTTTAATATTATAAATAAAATTCCTCACTCAAATCCTAAAATTTATCTAAGAAAAAAATTCCATATAGCATTGTTACAGATCATACTATAAGTCAAACCGTTGGATGAGACTCTACCGCCCTCACTCCTCACAGCTCCTTTACTGGAATCGGTCGAGTAAAATTTAAGCTCCACGTAAAATCACCAAACACCTATAGGATCGGAATATAGAATTTAAGTTTCAACAACTTGTATAAACTAGTTTTAGAAAATATAAATATGTTTACAATAGTCATAAAAGGCTCAAAATATGTGGTGAAAATTTAAAAAAAAAAAAAGCGTAAATTATAGACAATATAATTTAATCAAATATAAATCTTTATGCTTATGCTAATGGATAAAACTCAAATATGAACACAAGTGATAACAACATAAATTACTTTACAACATCTATCTTTACGATAAAAGAAGCAAATGTGACGTTATTCCATTCATGATTTGATGGGCTTATCTTAAATTGTAGAACTCCAATTGTTTTTCTTAGCTTTGATAGTTGATTAGACCTAAACCTACCCAAAAGATCAAACCGATTCTAAATCTCTAGTTCACGAGCTAATTCTATGGTATATTGTAACCAGCTCGTATGATGGCCATTCCGAGCCAGTTCATGATCAATGAACCCTTTTTTTTTTTCCACCTTTTCTCTTTATTTCTTCATTTCATTTTTCCCTTCTTTTTTTTTTATCTTTTTTCCCTTTTTACTTGCAAACCATTCAAACCCTTTTTTTCCCACCTTTCCTTCTTTCTTTTGTTTTTCCTTCTTTTTTTATTTTTTCCCTTTTTCCTTACTGACCCTTTAACCTTTTTTTTTTCCTTTCCTCCTTTACCAAAGTATACATTCCGAACGATCAAAATTTGAAATACAAAGGTCTTTTGCAGTATAAAGTACTAATCAGATCGAGTAGAGCAAAGTGGTCAAAGGGAAAAATATTTTTTAATATATTTTACAATTGCCGAAAATGTGCCTCCATATTCGCTAATCGAAATTAGACTATCATAGATTGATTTGAATTTTTAGAAAACCTCTAATCTATTGGTTAATTTTACGTTTTGTAAAAGGAATTCAAGTGTACATAACTATTCAATTTAATTTTTTTGAAGAATAACATTTTCACTCAGTCATAATTTGGAAAACCCTAAAGCTAGATTACTACTTTTGGGAAGACCATGTCATTTAGGTATTTTGAAGAATTGGGAAAAAGAATTTTTCTACGTGATCAAACTTTTTCAAAAATAACAAAAAGTAAACTTACTATGTCTCTTCTTAAGGTAGTTGTTCATGTTCATGACCAAGGGTGAAACCAACGACTAAACTTGGGTTTCCATCAGATCAGTTTTAGTCGCTTGAGTAATCATCCTCCTCGCTTGATATCTCATATGACTCTTACTGTCCACAGGCTATCTTATACCAGTCTTCTATGTAAGCACTTACCTTAACATTGACAATAGATTAAAAAGGCTCGCTGTTCATCGACGAGGAGGCCTACTATACTAAATGCTTACTCAACGGCAATCGTTAAAGCCGGAATAGCCAGTACTTTACGAGCGATGCAAGATAGGAGTAGGCAATCCTTTGTGTACCTCTACCACCACTTTAAAATATCGAAATCCTTGATAAAGATATTCTTAAAAAATTCAAAATTCATGTTAATGTAGTGCTACATCTCCAACAAATGACCACTAAACCATTGCCACTTCAATTTTTGCGCTAGTAACTACTCACCCATAAATGAATAATGCCGCTCCTTGATGGGTAGCAAAAGAGTGATTGTAACTGGCTACCGTATTGACTTTAGTAATAGTTGAGTATCTCATCTATGTTGGTTGTCACTATCAACATTTCCTATTATGCTTTCAAGCTATACACATCTTAAGGATCCGTTAAATATTCAATGTAATAGTAATAAGTTTTCAAATACATTAGTAATAATTCCGTTTTACAACGAAGATCTAGAAAAGTTATTACAAGATAAATACGAGGAATGTTTTTATAATAAGATAATCACTTCAACGCCATAGTATATACGCATGCATATAGGTTTGGATCCTCACGAGCTTAAAGTAATATGCCAAGTATATTAACGATCGACATAACAAACAAGTGTACACTAGACTTATAAACTTACAAGAAAGTCTTAGTAGTATCATGAAAAACTTTAAAACCTTTTAGCAACTAAATACATATATCCCAGTTAGTACGGAAAATGTTAACTTCTCGTATGTTGTACATTACGAAGTTACACAACAGTTCACAATAAGGAACTGTACTATGCAACACTCATAAGTCAAGTTCCAACGGTGTTGCACATCCATCTAAAATTTCCAAGGCCTCTTCTTACACTCCATATAGAAGTTCCCCCACTTTTTGTGAAAGGATAGCCTCTCTGTTATTATCTTAATAATATTCTTGATTGGAGTTATACTGTCTTGTAAATCTATAATGCCATAATTGACACATAAGTTAAGAATATGATATACACAATGTATGTGGAACGCCCCCCACCCACCCCCCCTCCCCTCCAACGCTGGTCAACAATAATTTCGCAGATTAGATATTGAGGTAATATTGGCACTTGCATTATCAAAACCAATAGAAAAAAATTTCCTCACTAATCTGTACTCATTTTCCAAGAGTAACTTACTTTATAATAATTACAGAATACCCTCGAGTTCTCCCTTTCGTTTGTACCTTTACAAAAATACATAGCAAAAATATCAAACTTATTGGGTTTATAGGGCTTACCTAAGCCTGAAGGTCTCAAACTACTAGGCCCATGATATCTCATATGTTGCTCCTCTATTTTTGGAATAATTTCTATCTCGTCATCCTCATCCTCGAATATACTTGTAGGACAACTCATCCGTGATGGTTTAAATCTAATGGGTTGTATATAGACACTCATGTGAGGACATTCAAATCTAGTAGGACATTTAAGAACAGTCATGCGTGAAGGTTCAAACCCAAGAGATAGTATGCCTTGGTAGCTCACGCGTTGAGGTTCAAGCTCAAAGCCAAGAGGTGGTGTAACTCGTTATTCGACATTCTCATCAACCTCGTGTGCCCTCTGCTCGTTCATGTCGTACTTATAATTCAGGTACACCTGAACGTTAGTGAACCATTGTAAATTAGACAATGTACCAGTTCCATTGTCCTTACCCTTGCCCTTACCCTTGACCTTGCCCTTGCCCTTACTCTTACTATTCCCACTAGATGAGGAACTATACTTCTTTCCAAAGAATGTACAATACAAAAATCGTTCCATAGATGATAATTTTTTTCCCTCAATTACAACAACAAGAATAATATGTAAAAAACACAAAATGGAAATTATGTAGCAAGCAAATATATGTTAATGTATGTTGTTGATGCAAATGGTTCAGTAAAGTGGAATGAAAAATTATGCTCAAATCTAGGTGGTAATTGAGAAAATATTTCTATCACAATGTTTCACAATTGCAAAATGTAAAGACAGAATGGTTGGAGTTAGGGTGTTTCAGTAGATTTGTGAGAGAGTAATGCAGCCTGCACCCTTCAATTTATACAAAGCGTGAAAGGTCTAAATGTGTTGTTTGAAATTTCAAATTTTGAAATTTGAATTCTTCCTATTGCTGCAATTTTTGAATTCAGCCCACATTCTTCTCTTGCTCCACCTCCATTTGCATGCACCAAAAGCAAAGTTATGGAAAAATTTTCCAACAAACAAGGATTTTGTTCAAAATTTTTCAAAAAAGCAAAAGGGTGAGTCCTACATGCACCGAAAGCAATGAGTTTACCACATTTTCTTCAAAATGTTTTCGAATGCAAATGATAACATAGATGGAGGCAAGGTTTTTAAAGGGAGTAGGGGGGGTTTGTACCAACCTTTTTTCTTTTCATATGTCAGTCATGTGGCGGGCCATGAATCGCGCGATTGAATCACCGACAGTTCTGCTCGATGGAACCGGTTGGGCCCTTATGACCCGTCGGTTTGCTAGGCGATTCAAGCCTAGCCTCACACAGGTTGAGCCAGTTTATGGTTCAGAATCAACTCTTGCATGAGCCTAGTTAGACCCAAATCAAGAGAAAATGTAAACTTAGTAGAATTGGTTATAAACTCGCGATTCTTTCGCAATTGTATACTTCAATATTTTTATACTATTCAAATTGTGAAAAACCTTATAAAATTATAAACTCATAAAATTTTACAAATCAAATCACATTTTTAACAATCATGGTAAAATTTAGTATTAATCTAAAAGAAATGTAATATGTCTTGTTATATTTCTATCTAACCAATTTGCTAATTGTCTTATTTATCCAATTGAGCATGCTACCAACTTTTAGAAAAGTTACCAAATTCATAAAACTAGATATATATTTAAAAAAAAAAAAAAATCAAAGGATAGTTTATGTCCATTGGGGGAAATATGCATAAATTCAAGTACCAGATTTTCAGAAAATAAATTGAAAAATTAGGTAGAAAATTTTTTTTTTTACCAGCTGAAAATTAGGTACAAGTTTAAGTATCGTCATGGGTCAAATTAATTATTACTCCCAACCACCTATACTATTTTACTTCAAGACAACCAAACCTAAAAAGAATGACAAGCTTCCTCGTAAAGTAAGAACTTGTATTGAATGGATTTGTTTAACGATGGTAGAATCCAATACCCATTTATGGTTAATACATGGTCTATACATTACCGAATTGCAATTTGCAACTAGCACAAAATTGCAATCATCAAATTTTTCAACAAAGGTGGCTCAAATTAAATGAAGCTAAGAATAAGTTTACTCTTCAAACAGTATAAATATGACTCTCATTTAGATTATTGGCATGAAAACTTGTTTAATTACTTATATTCTTAACTCACGAGGAATCGTAATGGTGCGAACACAATCGATCCTTTTGTGTTTCATTCTTTTTGCTATTGTTATTTCTACATGGCCGCAGTGTGAGGCTGCACGTATACTTGGCAATATAATATCGAAGCCAATAGAGCCAATAGAAGAGCTACAAGGTAATGTACTATTGCTCTTCGACTTTAAAATTATCCGTTTGATTTTTTATTTTTAATCATAATAAAAAATATACTTGAAAATTTGTATAAAAATTTTTCCTGAGATATATTAAGTCCCATCATTGAACAACTTATGGCAATTATTAAGAGTTAAAAAATACAATCATATTTTTCATCATTTACTTAAGGATGATAGGCCATCATCTGTACCTTAATTGCTGCTTGACAGTTCTATACTCAATGGCAGGGAGAAATTCACATCCCTATGTGTTCAAGGACAAGCCCACTTGTCGTTCCGTTTGTTGCCAGGGCATACGAAACGGGTGTTGCAAGCGTTGTGACGGATCACCATCACCATGAGACAGTTCATAGTTACAGGTTTATGGGAAACAAGGATGAGTAAATAAGGAGCAGATGATAATACTCCATATGTTATACATTATCCTTGTAAACCTGTCAAACTCTATAATATAAACAATAAAAGTTGATTGAGATACTTCTACATATTTCGGTCTCAATTTTACCATCAATTTCGATTTTTACCTCCTACGATTAATTGCTGCTAAAATTCACAATAATTATAAGTTCACAACATTACGATGATTATATTGATAATATATTTCCAGTTTTTTATTACTATATCAACATCACATAAAATTTATAAATATTTTCGGTGAAACAAACACATTGATCTACAGATCAAATAATATGCTTGGATATTTCATATCTTTTTTAAGACGTCAGTGTTTGTCAAATGTCAAGACTAGACGTAGTTGATTAGTAAAGTGCCAGCATGGAGAAACATTGACCCAACATGTGTAAATTTTATAAAATACTAGGGCAACTTGCTAATAAAACTTCTTTAAGTCCGAATACTTTAAACTCTTAAGGTATGTATATAAGCTCTAAATCATGCTAAATCTCATTAGCTTTGAAGGATTTAACGATGGTTTAGAGATTATTTATATATTTTTAAAAGTTATAGAGATGTGAAGTTACATTTTAAAAAATTAGAGATCTATCCATACTTGATCTAAAATTTAAGATGTATTTGCTATTAATTAGTTGTCCTCATATTGGGCTTGGAATATTATTATAGTACTGGCTCAATAGTATTTGGCACATTAACATCCAAAGTCATAGCTAGGGTGTAAACAAATCTAATTATTCATGAAATACTTAAATTTAACTTGATATTTACTTGAATTTAACTAAAAGAGTAATTGAATCAAGTTAAGACGATATGGCTCATAATAGGTTGTTGATATCTCTCCAAACTATCTAATTTATTGAGGTCTAAAAATATTTATATTCTAGACCATGCAAATTTTTTAATAATGTGGGTAGGAGTAAATATGTCTAATAAGACATGACAAAGTTGGATTGAACCATAACATGTGTTGTCTGATAGGATATATTGTACCTTCTTGTTTTCCATAATTGGGGAGATTAACTTGGAAAATATTTTGCTCCTATAATTCAAATGGGATTAATTATTCGAACCCAAATTAGACTACTAAATAACATTGCCTAACTAATAACCTAATCCCTCCTTATACTTCCATTAAAATCCGATGACTCTATCAACAATTTGAGCGGATGAAACTAATTTGTAATATTTTTTATTAAATCGGATAAGATACAACCCTTGGAAGCATTAATGTAAAAATTATTACATGAACTTCCAATGTACTTTTAGTTTTACATCTGAAATTTGAAGTTAATAAATTTTAGGTCAATGGAACTTTTTTTTTTTTCTTTTATCACAAATGATCAACAATAAGCTTTTACTTATTAAATTTTCTATGTCACCTCTCATTCATTTGTACATATACTCTTTAATGAATGACTATTTACCAAGACATCTTTGTGAAGATGACTTGACTGGTAAATTCAACCAATAAAAGTTCGAGTGAGTATGATTTTTAACAATTTAAAACTTTAAGTATAAAACTTGATAAATAAAATTTTAATTAGTATATATTTAATAATTTTAAACTTCATATGTATAACCGTGAAAATACTTAAAAGACCATGCTGTACTTTTATCATCATCTCGTTTTTCATACAACAAATGGATAATGTCCATTTGAAAAAAGATTTATGAATTCAAGTCCCATATTTTTCACACAACAAATTGGAAACTTAGCTCATAATCTAAGCATCGTAGCCAAATTAA
Source organism: Lumnitzera littorea (assembly GCA_024138015.1). Lineage (NCBI taxonomy): Eukaryota > Viridiplantae > Streptophyta > Magnoliopsida > Myrtales > Combretaceae > Lumnitzera > Lumnitzera littorea. The sequence goes on along the minus strand of JAMXBB010000010.1, from coordinate 8,593,360 downwards.
ATATTAACCCCCAACTATCTACACTAGTTTATCTCAAGTAAACAACAAATCTACAAGGAAAAGGTGAGTAGGAGCTCAAAGTTAGAAGCTATACTAGGTGACTTTGACTTTTTCCATAGATATGAATAATATAAGGTTAATATTAGTTAAACCACACCTATAGAGTTAACTATAGTTTAACATGATTAAAAAGCTCTTAATCATGAGTGCATCTGAAAGTAACAAATGGTAATTTATCGTTTCACCACACGTATCTTCTTCAAATTTCATAGTATATTATTTCGTTATATCGTTCAAAATTTCTTTACATCCATTTTTAAAATTTGTAATATAATAAAAACAAGTAAATTATTATATATGTTATTATTTTGAAATGGAAAAATAATAAATTTTATCTTTTTAACAAAAAGTTAAAGCATGTGGTGAAATCTTTTGCCACATATACCACATACTCATAGCAAATTAAAGTGGGAAAAAAGTTCATTTCCATGTGGAGAAGGTTAAACCTTATCATTGTTCTCTAATAAAGAAGATAAATTTAACGAAGACTCCATATATTCTATTTAACTTGCATCAAATCCATTTCCTCTAATGATTTTTTTTTTCCTTTCCACCAAAGCAATTTCTCTAATGACTGAATTATTTCTTTTATTTCCCTGCAAAGCCAGGTGGTGAAATAAATGATGCAGGACCATTTATTCATCACGTCAACTCATTAATCTAGATGAATCTATGTAAAAAAAAAAAAAAAAGAAAGAAAGATTTGTGCTTTGTTTTGTTTGATAGATGGTCTTATATATATATCAACAGTCTGATGTAACCATCTATAAAATTATTTGATATGGTAACAATTAATTGTGTCGGTCCTAATACATGTTTGCTCTTTACACGTTATACAGAAACGCAATTGAGAATGCTTTACTTGGTTGTAATCAATTATTGTGGTCCTTGTATTTTAGTATCATGAATGTCCATCATTTAATGGGATTGATGGAGATCGAAAACTCTTTTCTTTAAAGTTGCAAATATAGTTTTAAAATAATAATAATAATTACAATAGTCTATAGATGAAATGGACAAGAAAATTCACTTAAAGTGAAACCAAAAGCTATTTCCATATTGTAAATAAAATTTATCGATAATCCTAAAATGACTTATATAAGAAATAATTCCACATAGCTAGTGTTTTTACATATCATACATTCCGTAGCCGAACCGTTAGACGAGACTATATTGCCCTAACACCTCACCGCTCCTTTGTTGGAATTGATCGAGCAAAATTTTAAGTTCCCAAATTTGTGGTTTTACAAAAACTTACCTAACATCATACAATCAGAATATAAAAATTCAAATTTCGAAAACTTGTGTAAACTAGCTTTAGAAAATATAATATGTTTACAATAATCATAAATAGCTTAGAATGCATGATGGAAATTTAAAAAAAAAAACATAAATTTTAGACAATATAAATCTATAATACAAATAATCAAGTACGAATCATTAAAACTAAAATATGAATAGTGGTTACAGCATAAATTACATCCCAACATATGTCATTGTGATAAAAGAAGCAAATATTGTTGTAATTTATGCACAATGTGCCAAGATATTTTTTATTTATTTATGAATATTGTATTTATATACCTTTTAGCTGGTATATATTTTACAATAAAGTCCTATAGATAATTAGTGTATGTATGGAATTATAATAAAAGTGTATTATTAGTAAGATTCCATTACATTGTATTGTTTAAAAGTTATCCTTAGTCGAATAAATATTTAGAAGAGACATAGATATTTAAACTAACACGTTATATAACTAAAGTCATTCTTACTAAACCGAAGGAAATATATTTGAGTTATACAATTGAGTTCCCAACATTAAATGGGTACACTAAATACGACCTACTAATAGAGGATATCACATGTTTAATGTTATTAATCCCTACTCTAAATATATAGGCATAAATAATCCTTAAACTTGAGACCTTCATATATTCTATATATAGAATGCTATGATTTAATACTGTTAGACACAATTTTTATTTAGATTATAAATAATATGGTTATCGAGTACTATATAGAGAGGATAATAATGAATCAAAATAGAATTCATTACTCTCTTGGATTATGGAGTCGATATTTAAGGCCACTTGATTAAAATAATAGTAACTTGTAAGCCATGGTCATAGCAAGTATTATTAAGTCTATTTTATTTTTAAAACCAAGTAAAATAATTAAACATTGATGATATAAATGATTTAATTAAGATATCATTTGATGAAGAAATTTAATTATGTAGTAATCGGTGCATAGTGGTTTCTCGTTCATATTTTTTCTATTATATTGGATGACCGATAACTGTTATTAGATGGTTATCTTAATTTATGTTTATATATACATTACCTATGTATATAAAAACATAAAAGGTCACATACTATAGCATAATTAATAGGAATAAAGTTTTGATAAGAAATTTTGGTCAATACTAAAATTTGTTAATATTTATTTTAGAGTTAGAATAAATTGATCTGAAATAATAAATTGGAAGCAATTTATTTTATCGCATAGTATATATTTGCAGTTAAGTTCCTTTCAAAGATTATGTATTTTATTATTGCGTTTTCGTGTATAAATAGATGGAATTTATTAATTACATGTTTAATTGCTATTGAAAAGTTCATAACAATTGAAAGGATATGGAGTTTATTAATTTCATATTCGATTGCAATTGAAAAGTTCATTACACTTAAAAGGTTGTCTGCCATTAATTTCATGTTTAATTATTATACAATTGAAAAGTTTATGGACTAAAAGATCTCTTTCATTAATTTTAATTAATGTTTAAAAGGAGACAAGAGTAGGAGAAAGAGTTATGATGATGATTTTCTATTTTAAAAAAAAAAAAACACCTCAAGAAAAGGCAAGAGAGAGATATATAAATTTTTGCTTTCTAGTTTTTCTAATTCTGATCTCAATTATCTAGCAATATAAAGGATTAGAATTTTTTATTGTTAACGTATGTGTGGATACTACTAAAGGGATTACATGGAGTCCTTATGATAAACACATTTTGAAACAACAAATTTCAAAATTTCAATTGAACTCCATCTCTAAAAGAAAACGGTACTTTTTATCAAGGAAAAAGTAGTTTTATAATCTTTTATTAATATATATTTTATTACATGTGACACATAAATCTTAAGATAAGTTTTATAGTTTAGTTTTTTTTCTTTTCCGCTACGTTTTTTCTAATTTATAAAACTTAACAAATACAATATTATTTTACTAATGATTTCACAAGCTTCTCTTAAATCGTAGAAGTCCAATTGTTTTTCTTAGTTTTCATAGCTTAGTAGACCAAAATCAAGATAAAAAGTAGACTCGGTAGAATCAGTTATAAACTCCCAATTTTACTTCAATGTACACCTAAAGTTTTTTTTCCATTTAAATTTTAAAAAGTTATGTAAAATTATAAACTAATAAAATCGTACGAATTAATATACAATTTTTAAAGATCATGGTAAAATTTATTATTAATCCCAAAGAAATGTAATATATCCTATTATATTTTTATGTAACTTATTTACTTAATATCTTATTTACCCAATTGAGTATGCTACCAACTTTTAAAAAAGTTACCAAATTCATAAATCTTTGGATTATATATATAATGGCATAAATCCCGATTTGGTTTAAGGGTAGCAAAAGAGTTATAAATTGGAAATCATAGTATTATATTTAATTTAGTCTTGTGAATTAGACTTATAAAATTAGATAAATTAGTCTCTTTTGAAAATATGAATTTACTTAGAAAAACTATGTCATCTTCTAGTTTTACTCTCTTTAAGCAATCAGAAGAATCTATACTAAATAATAGAGATGAAATATATTTAAAAGATTTTGATAAGGCAATAGATGAATGGAAAATACCAAAAACTTCTTATGATCAAATATACCAAATAGCTAAATGGAAAATTTTTGGAAAAAATGATTATGTGATAGCCACTGAAGAAAAAGATATTCCTGTCTCAAATGGCTTAATAACAATAAAACTTTTGAATACAAATTCAATAAAAAAAAAATATGTAAAAGAATGGAATTATACGTATCTAGGTTTAGTCTAAGTAGAAGCAAAACCTCTTACTAAGCTAAGTCTAGATACTTTGGTCTTCATGGTCCTCAGAGATGCTAGAGAATTGATGTATAAAAGGTCAATACATGCAACAATTGAAACCAGTCTTAGTAGTAGACCAATCTAATTTGAATATCATCCAAATATTACTCTTGCTCTTAGAGATAAAACAATAATGAGCTCTTTAATCCTTTAAATTAAAACCCATAATTACTGTATGATAGAAGGATCAATACCAATTGTCATAATATATAAGATCTATTTCAAATTAATGAAAACTACTTTTGGTTCGAAGGCATACAAAATAGATAAAAGAAGACAAACTCTTCTTATCCAAACAAACCTAACCAAAGCCAATGTCTTAGTCTCAAGAATGATTAAATGGTCTCAAGTTAATTTGCCTGAACATTAAGAAGTAAAAAACTCACTTCCAAAACAACCAATATACAATACTGAACCGTCAAATGTAATTCAATACCCAGATGGTAAAGTCACCATCCAATTCAACAGGAGATCTTTTGATCAACCAAGTAGACCCTTAGAAATAAGATTGATATCATCTTCTTCTAAAAAATCAGTAGACTTTCCAAATCCTTCACCAATAATTTATACACCTTTCCATATTCATTCCAATGACCAATCAAATAGACAACCAAATATTCAGGATAATCCATCCATTTTTGGAATTGTTCATAATAGGTCTAGTATAACTCAACCGGTTTACCGACCATCCAAAGAACCAGAACATAAAGAACCTTCACTTTCAAATATAGGTGACCTAGAACTCAATGTCATCAAAAAATATTTCGAGCCAGATAAAATTCTTTTGAACAAAGAATTTAATTCACCTAAAAATGAAAAAAATTAGAAAATAGTACTTTGAAACATTTAATGAGGTTAAAATACAAATAAAAGATAAATATTATAATTTCATGAATGAAATTGGAACTCAAATATATTTCTTTAAATGGTTTGAAGAATATTATCTGAAACCCAAAGAAATTAATGTAATTAATGGATGTTTTAGGTGGAAACTAAGTGATGGGCAGACAATAGAATCAAATCATCCGCCACTAAGCAATATAAAAGCTATTCATAAAAATACTGAAATAACTCTCGCTCCTTTCAAAAATGCAATAAATGAAGAAGACTTAAGAATAAAGAAAATAATAAGTCAAAATAATTTTACTAACCAACATGTACATACAATAGGAGAACAATTAAATAGAATGGAAGATACAATTAATATTGAGATAAATAAAATTGGTGAAAAACCCTTAAATAATAAAACCAATAAGAATACACCTTTATTTAAACCTTTTAAAATGTCCAAAAATCCCAATAGTGAATTTTTAAAAGCCTTAGAAAAAAGAATACTAAAAAATAAAACAATAAAAGAAGAAACTTCCTCTTCAAGACCAATAAATTTTCTAGATATAGATACACCAACTTTAATTAGGAAGGGAATTGTTATTGATGATACACCTTCAAAGAAAATTAATGTCTTGGAGAAAATAAATACTAAATCAATAAATGAAACAATGTCCAATATTTCTTTGAAAAATTTAGATATTAATTAATCAAATGATGTAGTTAACAAAATTAATTGGAAAGAATCTCAAAAGTTGTATTATCAAAGAGCAACACCTCCTAATATACTAATTGAAGAAAAAAATGATAATTATCAAAATAAGTACTTTATAGGATCTACATATGAATGGAATATAGATGGTTACTCAAAACAGAAAAATCTCAATGTCCTTAATCAAATTATCATGTTCTCAAATATTAATAAAACTATTCCAAATGTTACTAATTACTAAGTAGCACTCCTTTTAATTTTTGGTTTTACTAGACAATTAAAAAGATGGTGGAATAACTATCTCACTGAGGAATAAAGAATTAATATCCTCACTTCATACAAAATTGATGAAAATAGTAGGAAAATATTAGATGATAATAATGAACTAATTCAAGACATTGTTAATACTTTAATATTTTCAATAAGTCAACATTTCATAGGAGACTCCTCACATATTAAAGACAAAACACTAGATCTATTATTTAATATGAAATGCAAATCCCCAGGAGAATTTAGATAATATAAAGATATTTTTTTTCAAAGAGTTTCCCTTAGAAATAATTATAATCAATCCTTTTGAAAAGAAAAATTTTTAATTGATTTACCAAAATTGATAGGTGAATAAGTTTTAAATTAATTTAAACTACTTTTGGTTCTAAGGAATACAAAATAGATAAAAGAGGCCAAATTCTTCTTATCTAAATAGGCCTAATCAAAGCCAATGTTTCTATCCCTAGAATGATTAAGTGGTCTCAAGTCAATTTAACTGAGCATTGGGAAGTAAAAAATCCACTTCCAAAACAACCAATATACAATATCGAACCATGAAACGTGGTTCAACACCTAATTGGTAAAGTCACCATCCAATTCAACAAAAGATCTTTTGATAAACCGAAGAGACCCTTAGAAATAAAATCGATGTCATATTTCTCTAGGAGATTAGTAAACCTTCTAAACCCTCCACCAATAATCTATACACCCTTTCATACTCAATCTAATATTTAACCAAATGATCAATCAAATAGACAAGCAAATATTTAAGATAACCCATTCATTTCTAGAATTATCCATAATAGATTAGGGATAACTCAACCAGTATACCAACCATCCAATAAACCAGAACATAGAGAACCTTCACTTTCAAAAATAAGTGACTCAGAACTTAATGTTCTAGAAAAACCTTTCGAGCTAGATAATATTCGCTTCAACAAGGAGTTTAATTCACCTAAAAATGCAAAAAATAGAAAACGGTACTTTGAAACATTCAATAATGTTAAAATACAAATAAAAGATTAATATTATAATTTCATGAATGAAATTGGTGCTCAAATATATTTCTTCAAATGGTTTGAAGAATATTATCTAAAACCTAAAGAAATAAATGTGATCAATAAATGTTTTAAACGGAAACTAAGTGATGGACAAATAAAAAGATCTAATCATCTACCACTTAGCAATATAAAAACTACTCATAAAAATACTGAAATAATCCTTACTCCTTTCAAAAATGCAACAGATGAAGAAGACTCAGGAATAAAGAAAATAATAAATCAAAATAATTTTACTAACCAACACTATTAACTCCAAAGATTTTTAGGAAGTTTAAATTATGCTGTAGATTTCTTTCCAAATTGTAATATAATCTGCAAACCATTATATAAAAAGTTAAGAAAGAATCAACCTCAATGGTCAATTGAACAGACAAATGCTGTCCATTGAAGGAAATATGCATAAATTCAAGCACCAAATTTTCATAAAATGAATTGGAAAATTAGGTAATACTAATTTAACTCAAGACAACAAACCTATAAATAATAATAGGCTTCCTCATAAAGTAAGAACTTGTATGAATGAACTTGATTAATGACAGTATAATCCAATGCCCCTTTTTGGTTAATATATGGTACCGTACATTACCAAATTGCAATTTCGCATCAAATTGTAATTAGTTCAATTTTTTCAACAAATATGGCTAAAACTAAATGAAGCTAAGAATTTTTTTATTCTTCATTTTTTTTTTTCCAAATAAAACTTCATCAAATCAACACACCACCACACATTTGGGGCTTAGAAGCCCAATCGACAAAAGGCAAATTTGTAAGATGGGATGATAGTCAATTGACCAAGTAACAACAACTCATCCTATGTACCTCTTGGGTAGCAACCCAACAATCATAAGCATTAACATCTTGACGCACATAAGAAATAGTACAAGATGAAAACAAAGCTATTAAACTAAGGATATCATGAATAACAGCAGCAAACTTCTAAGAGACCAAGTTTGGTGGTGAATAAGCCTTAACGACTAGTTGACATTTAGTTTCAACTTCTACATTGCTCCATCCTTTTTCTTTGGCAACTATCAACCCTTACTTAATAGCCTAAGTTTAATTAATCTCCACATCAATCGAATGTACAGATAATGTAGTAGCATGTAACAAACAACCAAATGAGTCCCTACACATAATAAAACAGAGGCATCACAATTTATCTTAATTGCATCACAAACTATGGGGTGCTACTATACTATCCTTAGAGGAATGATTGCTATACTATTCTGATTCGACAAAACAAGAGACTAAGACTTTAAATTAGGCATTAGATGGATGACCGAAACCAACATTTGAGCGCAAAGAGCAAAACTCACAACAAGACTATCGGCCATTTATGCTACTAAAACATACAGGCAACTTAGATTTGAATGCTGCAACATGGAGACATTATCCGAATATGCAGCAGTTAGCGTAATTGTAGTATGCACAGGCCATGAAGAGGAATTTATAGCTACTTCTTTATTACAATTCATGTCTTCACTACTTCGACTTTCAGATGTCATTCTCTGTTGTAACAATGTGAGTTGTTTAAGAACTAAGGCCACTACAGGCGAAGGGTTTGGCCTTTCACTACTAAAAACACATTAGTTTTGATAGGTCCAAATAAACCAAAAAATAAGAAGAATCTATGAAAGAAACTCCTTTACAAAGGTCCTTGCTAATCCTCACTATTGCACCACATCTTCAATCCAAGAATCAATTGTGGTTGAATCATATTCTTCAACTTTGATTTGAAAAACACCAAACTAAACTGCCTTGGCCTGGTCACATTGGATCGATAAATGCTCAAGTGTCTCCAGCGAATTGCAAAAACAGCAACAAGGGCTAGTAATGATTTTCTTACAAAAAAGATTTCAATTAGTAGCTAAAGCATTAAAGTATTATACATTAATTGACAATTCAAACTCCAAATCTTCCTCTAGAAGCTCTCATTGATCACATAAGATGATCCCATGTCTAGAAGAGCATAATCAATATCATTAGATGTAATACCATGGTGACCAATCTTTACCAAATATTCACCATTCCTTTCCCTAGGCCAAACCAACCTATCTCTTAAAGGATTAGTAGAGGTTGATATACTCAAGATGGCTTCCCTTTCGTAGTGGGACAAGTATTCATTAACTACTAAAAGATCCCAAGTACCACTTTCAACATTGATAAGATCACATACATATAAGTCTTGCAGGTATGAATCTACAACTCTAGTTCCTAATTTATAACTCGGAATAAAAATAATCCATGGGTCTTTCCATACATGGATTGATCTTCCATCGCCAATTCTCCTAACTAAGTCATTTACAATAGCATCCTATCCTTCTAAAATGCTTTGCCACCCCTAAGATGCCTTGTTACCTCTTACAGCAGCAAAAAAATCCTAATGAGGATACTTTTAATCAATCTCACCCATAAAGCAACTAAGGTTTGCAAAATCCTCCAAGCTAGCTTACCTAATAAAGCTAAATTTAAAGATTTCATATCTCTAAACCTAAGTCCACCTCTATTTTTAGCATTAACTAAGTCCTTCCATTTTTTTCCGATGGATTTTGTTTCATGTATCAATCTCTCCCCGCTTGCAAATAAAGAATTAACTTCAGCTGAACACTAAAAATGCACATCAAGTAAGTTGGTATTGGAAAAGCTATAAATTTAAGCATTACTTCTTTTCTTATTGTAGACAATAAGTTTCTTTTCCAACCTTAAAGCTTCTCAACAATTCTATCTTTAACAAATCTTAAAGGTTGAGATTTAGATCTACCCCAAGAGATAGGAAGACCTAAGTACTTACCAAGGCAATGAAGAGGATTAATACTGAACTCATCCACACATGACCTTCTTATCCAATCTCAAGTGGATTTGCTGAAAATGATAGAACTCTTATGGTAGTTTACTTACTACCCCGAGATTTGACAATACTACTCAAGAATGTGCCTTAGATCGCATACATTCTCTGTATTTATTTCCACAAAAAATAAAAAGTTGTCTACAAAGAATAAATGGGTGAACAAAGGGCTAGTTTCTTTAATCTTTATGGCTCTCAAAAACCCAAAATCACTAGCTCCCATAATCAATTCAAAAAGACAATCTGCTACCAATATAAACAAATATAGAGATAATGGATCGCCTTGTCTCAACCCTCTAGTGGGTTGAAAACACTCGACCCTTTTCCCATTTAGCAACAAACTATAGGTTATTGAGGATAAACATGACGTAATCCAATTAATCCAAACAGTAGACAAGCCCATACCATTCATAATAGCCTCTACAAAGGACCATTGCCATTTTAGTCTTAATAGCATAGAAATTCTTTTTTGTACATTTACTCAATTTTAGATAGTGAAAAATCTCATGAGTCATTATAACATTATCTTGACTTAGACAACCAGGAATGAATTCACTTTGGAATAGAGAAATAACACTATCTAATAAATGTTGCACATGATTACATAACATCTTTGAAATGAATTTATATGAGGTAAAACTGAGATAAATCTTCAAGAAAAGAGACTTTTGGAACGAGCACAATATTAGTTGAATTAAATTGAGGTGGGAAAATACCCGTGTTCAAGTAAGATTTATCTACCTCAAAATATAGGGGCCCAGCAGCTTCCAATGTGATTTGTAGGACAATCCATTACACCTGTCAAGACCTGGTGATTTTAGGCTACCTAGTTGAAAGACCACTTCCTTTACTTCATCCATATCTAACGGTGTGATGAGCCATTCATTGTGTTCCGCTATGATGTTATGGGGTATTTGATCCAAAACAGCTTCAGATAGCTAGGAAGTGGAAGAACTGAAGATATGGGAAAAATAGTCAGTAAAGGCATGAAACACCTCGTCTTCTCCTATTCTCCAATGCCCAAATTGATCCCTAATGCGAAATATTTGCTCCTAGCCCGTCGATTAAGAGTGATCCTATGAAAAAATTTAGTATTTGGATCTCCATATTAAGCCAGTTAATAGAGCATCGTCGATTACAGAACAATTCCTCTTGTTGTTGGGTCGTAGCAAGTTGCTGTTGTAAATTCAATTCCACTTCAAACGGTATAAATATGATGTCCATTTAGATTACTGTATTAAAAACTTGTTTATTTACTTGTACTCTTAACACACAAGGGATCGTAATGGTACGAGCACAATCAATCTTATGGTGCTTCATTCTCTATGCTATGGACATATCTACATGGCCACAGGGTGAGGCTACCCGTATAACACTAGGTAATGCGCTAATGCTCTTCTATTTTAAATTTGCCCTTTGATTTTTTATTTTTTTTTTCCCAGAAAATCTAAATAAGAAATATACTCGTAATCCATTTGTACAAAAAGATTTCAGCGATAGAGGATACTTGTTAAGAGTTAAAAAGCACATCACATTTTTATCATTAAGGATATGGTATGCCATCCTTAGTGCATTTATAGTTGTATTGAGATTCTTTTTTTTTTTTGTTCGTCACCTTCGATATGTTTCTGGGAGTTACTTTTAATAGTTGTATTCTTGACGACAGAGACAATTTTGTATCATCCACGGAGATACAAACCCATTTGCCGTTCCGTTTGTTGCCGGGGCGAAATTATAGGGTGTTGCAAGCCTTGCAATGGTCCTCCTGTTATCACAATAGGGTCTCCAAATGTTTCTCCATCACCATGAGACACTGCACTAAACAGGCTGAATTAAAGGAAGGAGTAGCCCATAATACTCCATATGCTATATATCCTTGTAAACCTGTTGACTCCACATTAGAAACAACAAACAGTGATGAGATAGTTGGATATATGTTTTCCTATTTTAATCGTCAACCTCCTATTATCAATTGCAGCTAAAATTTACAATAACTATAATTTCTCGAGTTTATAATGATAATATATAACAATATTAAGTTTTTCATTATAACAAACATCTCATAAAATCTATAGATGGTTTTAGCCAAATCAAACACATATTGGTCAACAGATCAAATTGTAAGCTTGGATATTTCATTTCTTTCCTAAGACATCATTCTTTGTCAAATGTCATCTACTAGAATTTTTTTAATTCTTAGTGTAATTGTCGTAACTTCTGAAAATATATATATAAGTTCCAAACCATCACTAGATCTTTATAATTTTGAGGATTTTAACAAATGGTTCGGAAATTATTTTTATATTTTCAAAACTTATAGAGATGTAGAGTTACACCTTGAAAAAAATTAGGAGATATATTGGTGACTGACCGATCGTATAAGATGTATTTGCCATTAATTATCTCCAAATATTAATTAATTGTCCTCGTCTGGGGCTTGGGATATTATTAATACTGGTCCATGTAGAATTTGGCACCGTCACAGAGGTCGTAGTATAAGTGGGTCCTAAGTAGATCTCCAAACTGTCCAATTTATTGAGGTTTGAAAAATCTTCATATTCTGGACCCATGCAAAATTATTTATATTGCAAATAGGAGTAAATATGTCAAACAGATAACATAAATGCTCTTCTACTTTCTTGTTTCCCATAATTCAGTAGATTAATTTGGAAGAGAATTTTGTTCCTACAATTCGAGCGGGATTCATTATTCTAACTCAAATTTAGAATTCTACGTAACATTACCAATCTAATAACCTGGTCTCTCTTTCGGTCGGTGAAGTCTCAGCGTTAAATTTGTCCTTATCAAGCTGATGTCATATAAGCTCTAGCTAAGGAAAACAGATTCATGAGGTATTATAAGTGGCATGTTATATATATATAAAATATAAATATTAATAAAATATTACTATAAATAATAATAAAAGGAATAGTTTTCAAATCAATTACTATTCATAATTTAAATACATTACATATGTTAACATCCTATAAATATATACACAACACATATATTATTCATTGAACTGTTTCTATATGCTTCCACTAAAACTTCCCTTGCAAAAACATAGAGTTTTCTTTAATTAGTTTGCTCATTTCACAATTTACTGATTATTGCACTCTCTCTATATATATATGTGTGTGTGTTTTTATTATATGTATAATATCCCAAAGACGTACTCTAAATTTTAACCATTAATTTTCCATGTCAATTAGTCTATCCTAAGGTCAAGGTCAAGTCAAAACTTGGAGCTCGAAATTCCAGGTTTTTGATAAATGACGAACTAGATTGCTATTTCATTTTAATAGTAAAGTTATAGTTTTTGTACTTTTTATTTTACGAAACAAGGGGTTATTTCTTCTGACCTTAATGATCTCTTTGTAAAATTTGAACCAAATCAAAGATTTCTCCTTTTTATCTTCAATGCTTGTGGGATCCGTTCTTAATAGTTCTATTTTTAAACGGCAAAGAGAATTTTGTATCTCCATGGGAAGGACAAGCTCGATATTCGTCCTTCCTTCTGTTGCCAGGGCCAACTTAGTTACTGTGGCAAGCATTATCGTGCTTGTCCTCCTGTTATGACTAAGGGGGGTTTACGGATGGATCACCATCACCATCACCACCACCATGAGATATTACACTTACAGGTTTATGGAAAACAAGGATGAGGAAATGGAGGAGCAGCTGATAATGCTCCATATGTAAAATATCCTTGTAAGCCTGTTTACATTATAGACAACAATAAGTAATCGAGAACGTTCGATACGTTTGTCTCAGTGTAGCCATCAGTTTCGGATTTTGCCTCTCTCGAGATTATAATGATTATATCCGATAATCTTGAGTTTTTTTATTATTATACCAGCATCTCATATAATCTATAAAATATTTTTAGCGGAACAGATATATTGATTAACGGACCAAACTCTAAGCTTGGGTGTTTCGTATCTTTCCTAGGACATCAGACTTTGTTAAATGTCAAAGACCTGACATAGTTGATTTGTAAAGTACTAGTGTGGAGAAACATCGACTCAAGACGTGTAAAATATATAAAGAACTTCGGCAACCTGTCAATAAAACTTTTTTAAGCATTGATGTATGTATGGATATATTTTTAAACTCTTAAAAAATGACTTATACTTTTTCATAAATTATAAAAATATGCATATAAACCCCAAACCATCACTAAATCTCCACGGTTTTGATGGTTTTAGTATACTTATATATTTTACAAGTTATAAAAAGACAAAGTTAAATTTTTAAAATTTAGAGAATTTATCCATACTTAACCAATAGTTTAAAGATGTAATTGTTATTAATTATTTCCACATATTAATTAATTTGTCCTCATATTGGGCTTGGAATATTATTAGTACCGGTCCATATAGAATTTAGCACTGTAACATAGGCCGTAGTGTGATCTGTTAAGTAGGTGTTAAATAAATCTCCTAACTGTCCAATTTATTGAGATTTGAAAATCTTTATATTATAGACCCATGCAAAGTTTTCGATAATGCGGGTAGGAGTAAATATGTATAACGGACATGATAGCCTGGATTGAGTTCTCGCATGTCTTGTCCGATAGGATATATACTAACTTCTTGTTTCCCATAATTAGGTAGATTATTTTGGAAAAGAATTTTATTGCTATAATTCAAAGGGATTAATTATACTAACTCATATTTAGATTACTTCATAACATTAACTAACTAATAACTTAATCCTCCCTTATACTTTCATTAGAATCCGAACTCTATGAACGATTTGGATGGATCAAACTAATTTTAATCTCCTTGAATAAATAATATATATATATATAAGAAAGAACCCTTCAAAGCGATAATGCAAAAATTATCACATGAGTGTGGATGTATTCTTAATTTTTCATTTGAAACTTAAAGTTAATAAATTTTACAGTTAATCAAACTTTTTTTTTTTCGGTGAACTAATATTTATTCATGTAAGTAAAAAGTTCAAGCTCAAGTATTAAACGTGCTTGAGCAAACAAAACGAGTACAAAGTTGCTATAGTTCAGTATATATTCTCCCCCACAAGCGAAGAGTCAGGGAACATTAAATCTAAATTTCTTATGCCTCCTTTACTTATCATGCCATGTATTAATATTATTGAATCATTTTTTCTTCTCATTTTGTTTATGAATAGTAGAAAAATGGATAAACATCCAGAAAAAATCAATAAACGATGTCTAAATCGAGAGCAGCTGAGTAGGTGAAATAGATAGTTGTTGCTAACTAATTTGGCAGCTAGGCATCCTGCATTGAATGTGTTAAATTATTAAATTGAATCGCTATAATTGCATGGCGATTGCGAAAATGAAAGCTTCCAAATGATATTATCCTTCACAGCAGGAATTTTCCAAGTATACTCATGCATAGAGGTGTATAAGTATGTTAAGTAGATCCATCCATCCAATCCGGTTCACTTTGACTCATAATTTAAAGGGACTTGATTTATTTAGCCTACTTTTTTAATGGATCATAAACCTTAATCCTAACCATTTTTAAAACAAGTTAAACAAGCTAACCCATGAAACAAAGGTTTAAGTGGGTTTAAATGAACCGAACCGAACCAAACCGAACCGATAAACAAGTCAAGTTTGTTTAGCTTACAACAAGTTAAAAATACTTAGCCTAACTTATTTTTTAAACAAGTTAAACGAGTCAACTCGTAAATCAAAACCCGTTTCAATACCTTTAGTCCTACAAATTGAAAAAAAAAAAAAAAAGAGAGAGAGTTTGATAGGTTTTTTTGTTTCCTCGTATTTCATATCGATATAGATCATTGAAACATAAAAGAAAACATATTCCACCACTTGGTACAAATCCCATGAATATTTATCTTCTCGAATTCCCTATCTTTTATATATCCCAACCAATTGCATACCAAACATATGGATAGGTAGAATAATCTTTTATAATTATTCATTATTTTCTTTTTTAATATGTATGCATGTAGTTAGCTAGATCACACTCGAGACGGGGAGATTGAGACAACAAATGTATATCCTATAAATCTAACCTCAACGAGCACTCCTTATGGGAGGTCGTAAGGAATATACAATATCCAATTGCAGCATACATGTTAGATATATATCTAAAATGTATTCAATTATTCTACATATATATAAAACATTAAGGACGACTAAGCGTATTCGATACTTCTGATCATAAAGTGTTTTTGCATGTATCGAAAACGAGACTTTATTTTAAAAATTTTTTAAAAATTAATAAATTGTTGCCTATATAAAACATAAAATACATATCTCATCTAGTCATCCATTTTTAGGTATGTATTCCTTTTTATGTGTTTACTAAAAAGAGGACATTACTCCATAGCATACCAAAAATTGGATTTATGTACGTAATATCTCAACTTCTGTCTTCTATATCATGAATGAAACTTGTGTTGTAATGGATGGTAAGACAAAACGTAGGATGTTAATGACAAATGAGATAGAAATTTATACATCTATCTCTATGATGAAGGCTAGATAGAAAGATTATATTATTTTGATGACTTTCAAGAGGAGCATGACCAAGATGTTGACTCGTCCAATTTTTTCATACTCAAAGACCTCAGAAAATGAAAGAAAAACATAGGCAATGAAGTAATTTTAATCCCTGACTTCTCCCTTGCACGAGGGCATAATGTCAAGTCAATTTCAAGGTAAGAGATTTCAATCCAAATCAATAAGTAACGATTCTACTTATTGATTTAAGTCTCAATAAGTTTTTTTTTTTTAACAAAAATAAGTTTTGTCGTTGTTCTTCTATTGTGAGATTTCCTTTGCTATTATTATGAGGTAAGATATCGATAGATTACAATTAACTAAATTATAGTTATTTTAGGAAATAAATGACATTTAATCACATAACTAGAGATTTAGAACTTAGTCAAGAAACTGGAATCATATAAAGTGTAGAATTAGGTTAATCAAAATACAAATTAAGTCAACTAGGTAGGAAAATGTAGGAACTCGTCAACCAACCTTGAGATTTGCTAGGTGGAATCATAGCAAAGAGAAAAACAATCGACTGACATTTGACTAGGTCAACCGAATTTACCTTGACACAGGTTGATCGAAATTGGACTTTAAATCTAAGAATGTAATTAACTCCAAATAAGATGGAAATCAATGTTATCTATTGTATTCTTATAAGAATTGAATCATATGCAAAGGTAATTCTACTTAATGAGTGATAATCAAGTACATAAGTTACTCTTGCTCATTATTTGTGCGCATAGGTTTAAAAAAATTGAACCTTTGTTGTATTTATCTACAAACATATATTTGTTTTTAGCTTATACTAATGTCAATGCTAGTAGCCATTCCAAATATGCAGGCCATGAAGGGAGGGCTATTATCTAGAATGAAGTGGTAGGTAACTTTAAATGCCAAACTACCATAAGCAAGTAATCAGGACACTTCTAAATACTATGACATGGGCCGAGCCTTTGGAATAAAACTATAAATGGGTCATATTAGTGATATGGAATGTTACTAGCTATAGATAGTTATTGTGGACTATTGACTCTATTGTTTATACTAGTGATGAAACTAGTATGAGATGACAAGATATGATGTTGGTGACAAGATCAGATGATCATCACATTTTATTGGTGTTAGCATTGGAATCAAATGACCCATACTATGTACACTATAGATAAATATGACTACGAGCGGAATTTGATTTATCGCAAACCTTAAGAAGTGAAGGTTGTATTATTTATGTTTTAAATCATAACCTAATTAGTTTTTTTTTTTTTTTTTTGTGTTACTTTATAGGTCTATATGCAAACCATTGTGTACTTTTGCCATTTACTTATGTTTAGCACTATGTTTATAAGGTTTTAATTATGACACATACGTTGATACTTATGATTACCCTAGTTATCATTTGTATTTTGTACTAAGGGAGCATCATGGACAACAGTACTTATGATCATAATGACAATTAGCTAGTTTAATAGATATATGAACTATTATTTGAATTATGTTATTTGAGGACTATAATGATTTTAATAGGTTTTAGTAGATGAGTTTGAATAAGGATCGATTATGGACAAGATTTATGATTTGAGAGTTTTTCAAGATTGCATTAATAAAATATTACTATGGATTTAATTAATGATAGCTAAACCCTATATGTTGTTATTTTACTATGAATAAGAGCATGCAATGAAACGTCACGATGATCTTTGGGCATCACACATAGTATGTACCTTGTTATTTTCAAACTAGATACTTGTAAATCTTCAGCTTCATTTTCATGTTTTATAGATTATCATCTTGATTTTAGTAATATGACAAATATTGATGTATCACTACATTGATTTATAACCTATTCTATTTGTTTAACTAACAAACTAATTCTCTAACTAATATTGTATTGCATGGTTTATTATTATTTGCTAAAGTCATAATAGAAACCAAAATATTTGAAGCATATACTTTTATTTTAACTAACTCTTTAAAAATAAATCTAAATTGGATTTCATGAACCCTACTATATGTTGTTAGCCACATATACTTCTATTTTGACTAACTCTTTAAAAATAAATCTAAATTGGATTTCATGAACCTTACTATATGTTGTTAGCCAAAAGTGGCATAGCCTTTGGTAGGAGCTATAGCGTCCTCTCTTTATTCATGTTCTATTATCTTTAAATTCACCTTCCATTAAAAATTTCAGAATTTTTTCCCTCCTTTAATTCTAATCTAATAAGCTTTATGTCTATGGTAATATCATTATTGATATTAAATAAAAAAAAAAAAGGAAAGGAAGGAAATATTCAAAAAGAAAAGAGAAAAAAACTGACCAAACGTGTGATATCAACCAAATTGTTAGTTTATTTATCACATGTGATGCTTCTACAACCATTTGAATCCTTTGGTTGCTTTTTGTGGTCAGAACTACGTTTACAACCACTCTATGTCAAAACCCTTCTATAAAGAGGGAAGAAATAAAAAGAGAAATGGGATATCATCGTGACATCATCTTACTTCTAATCTCAACCATAGATTATATATGGTAGCATCACAAAGTAATAAATTAAGAGAAATTAAGGAAAATTCAATGGAGAGGATCCATTTCTATGTTATATACATATTGTGTGAGGTTTAATATTAGGAGAGGTCATGTACGTGCTGTGTGATAAATCGCGCTACACATGACTAAGGAAATTATTTGACTTGCATGTATGGGATGATCGAGTGGGTTAGGATAGGAAGAAAGAGTAAGCTAGGATAGGGAAGAAGAGTAAGCAGTCTTAATAAGTTCTAACATGTCAAATGACAGATGGAAGAGCACAATGGCATCAAACTGTACTATAGATGAAGAAAGAGGTGGTATTCTTAAGGTGTCTGAATGTTTTGATCTTTGAGATAGGATTTCAATAGAGTAACGACATTACTAGGATTTTTGTCTGCCCTTTAATGAGGAAATGAATGGGGTATTTATAGGAGATGGTAGATGGATTTGATCCATTAAATCATGATGTTGATTAATGGTTATCAAGTAAGCTTTTTATATGAGTTTAAGCCCAAATAAAGGGCTTTATTATTTTTTAGTCTAAGCCAAACTAAGAAAAGTTAGATCAAACAGACCGATTCAACGAGCCCTACTCTAAATCCACTATGTCAAATCCGCCTTAATCATTCCGAATTTTTATGGGCTTGACTCTCCCAATCCCGTCATCTTAGCCTAAAGAGTCAAATCCATGTCATTATTGGGCTTGAAACCTATGAGTCAAATTTAGCCTTATACATTTTACCCCCTAACCAAAGTCCTTTGTACAAAGTTGAAAGAGGTTTGGGTATCGAATGAGCCTTTCAATTGACTTTGGCGTATACACTATTGAACAGCTACACTGCAGCCAAATTTGTTCAAGAATTGACTTAGTGCATGAATTCACGGTACCTCTTACTTATATATCATGCTTTGATTGGATTGAGTTGTACATTGCCTTCACAATAATACTGAAGTAAATCTTCTTTGAGCTGTCCATTTTTTAGCTAATTCATTTCTTCAATTTGATCTTCATAAGTTGTTGGTTTTGTTGAATTGAATTTATCATTTAGATGACTCCATGTATCAATGTCGTCTTGATTTTCCTCTCGTGATAAACATTCCAAGGCTAACCAGCTTTTCTCTAATAAACAAATTATCCTTGAACTCCCTTTACTAACTTAGAACATGATCATCCATGTTGAGGATGCTGATCATTGTTTCATTTTATTTCTCTTGTAAGATTCGATTACCAACATTCCAGGATAGCTAAAGTTCTTTGTAGCACAAAATTTGTAACACCATGTAATATGCTTATCTTGCCTCAAACTGATCAAAATCATATTTCTCCTAGGGCGAGATCTTCTTCTTGATGGTGAAGTGGCAATTTTATATATAATTTGAATGCCCCCCCACAAACATAAGTATACACCAAACACGCTTTCTTCAATGCCTAATCAATGCGGCTGGAATCAACTTACATCTTTCACCACGTGTATATATTACCTTCTTGGTTCTCGTGATCATTACTGTAATTGAAGATTCTAAATTATTTCCTATTTGATATTGAGCTAAACATGATGTCAATGCAAAATAATAATTCTCATTTGCTAATCACGGAGTGTGTACCAATTTCACGAAATTCATGATAAATGATCGTTCAAGATTCCCTTCCACTTGGTCATATTTTGCCCCTCAATAGATGTTGCAAATGGAATCATCATCCACTTCATTCTTTCCCTCTTTTTTATTTACTTATTGATTGACTTGAATTTATATATATATATATATATTTCATTTGAAAATAGCATGTATAACCCCAAAGTATAAGGTCAAAAAGCTATCATGGCAATGTTTATTATAGAAGGCATAACTTGAATGAATTAGATATCCACATACAGAGCAAATTGACCACATTCTCAAGAGATTTCTTAATATATGAATCATTTGTAATAATGTGTGCCCTAAAAATACATGGACTACACAAGCACCTGATTCCAAAATTCCAAAACGAGGTGTCACACTCCGATTGCATAGAAGATACTAAAGAATATTTTTCTATTATTGCTTCCTTTTTATATATATTAGCATCTTCACTCCTTTCACAAAAATCTAAGCCATACCGTTACATAATCATCTATTATATTCACTCCCAGGAATTCTTCTAGTCTTCTTTTCCACTTTACTGAATTTATTCCATCCTATACACAATCCTTCTCGATTTCGTTTCAATCCCCCTACATCTTTTTATTTTCATTTCACCGAATTCATTCCATACTTCAGCTTTCATCAACAATTTCCCCATATATACTTCTTCTTCCATAGCTCTCTTTTCACTCATTCATCATTATTTCTTTTGAATGCACTGCCTTCTTTGTTCCACTCTTCTTCTTATTCTTCTCATTCTATTCTACTATCATCTAAGCTTTCTTCATCAATGCTCTACTTCAATTCTTCATGTGCATCCACTTCCTCAAATTTCCCCATTCTCCTTCAGCACTCCACCTTGTGATTTCACTGCTCACCTCTTCCCCTGCTTTACATATTCTACAAAAATTCTTCTATTATACACCTTCATTTTCAATTCTGCTCACATCTTGCTTCATACATACTCTTCTTTGATTTCATTTGCTTCCAGCCTATACACATCTTCGATTTCAATTTCCTCCACTCTTTACCCAACAATTCAGTACACAATAACATTTCTTGTCCTAAAAAAAAAAAAAAAAATCAAAGACTGAGAATAGCAAGCTGTAGTAGCGACTGGAGACAATCATCGAAGACCATAGCTGACCCTCAAAGATTCTTGGTATATCTACTTTATTTCACTTAATAACCTTTGTTATGTTGCTTATACTCTCCCCTATTGTGTATATTCCTCATTTATTTGTTCATGTCTCAAGTGCCCTTTTAGAGTCAAAATTCTGACATTATTTGTCCAGCATCTTGAATTGATCGAAGAAACATAAAGCTACCACTTAAGAGCTAGTGACTAATCATAGCACCTACTTGAACTAGCAGGTTAGTCTTTGAAGTACTTTGAGTTTCCTTGAATTTATTGCTCAAGTCTTACGCCCACATATACCATGCTTTGTCTTAGCTTATTCCCATTGTTCATGTTCCCCTACTATGTTGTCCATGCCTTAATATTGACTAATAGCATAACTTTGTGCATTATTAAAGTGGTCACTTTCATTCTGGTTGTTTGCTACCTGTATTTTCTTTTTCTCCATAGTTTTGTACATATCGTACAACCAAACAAAATACGCTGGCTTAACATATATATATATATTTAATTATTTATTGTTTGATGTATACTAACTAGTTCCATGAAATCCATCCCTAGCTGAAGAGTGCCACCATGCTTTTCCAGTTTCTACTATTTTTCCTTTAATGCTCTAGTGCTTTCTAATGATGCTTTCAAACAAATTGAGTTCACTCCTGATAATTATGTCTTATGGCAGCAGTAAAGCATGATGTTTAGCTTTGATAGTAATTTCATTTGTGATGTCATCCTCCAGATTGTATTGACGCACGTAGAGTGATTATATACAATTTGACAGGGGACTATGGTTATCAACCGTGTTGGTACATTCATTTTGTTCAAAGCTATACCAACAAACATCCTAAACTTCATAACTCGCTTAACTCCGGATCCCTTGCTTATCTCTAATTCACCAACATTCAACAATCTGACCCATACTTTAGTAGACTTTAAGAACCATGACCCCTTGAAGCTAGGAGGCAAATATAATCCAAGCTCATAAGAAATACTGACAGTATTCTTCTTCGTACTTGTGATTTGGTGGATATATGTAAAAGGATAGGTCTGTTTCATTCTTTAGAAAATATTGAGTGAAAATGATGGCCTCTAGTATGTCCAGCTTCCCATGAGACAGTCTCAAAGATGCAAAATACTTCCCATAACCAAAATTCAAAGTAAATTCAACATAATCGATGTCAGTTTTCTTATATAGCAACTTCTTCATCAAATCACTTTAATGGGCTACTCAATTTCTATATTCTCTAAATTTTCATCTTGTCTACCTATTCAAAACCATACTCGAACAATTTGTTTAAGGAACTTTCATCACACGCATATGCCACATTGTACTCACATCTATGTCCTTAGTCTTTTTTTTTAACATGGTACATGCAGTGACAAATTTATCCAATACATACCTCAAAGTAACACTTCTACCTACTTCAATTCATGCCTTACCCTCATTAAACAAACTTAGCCTACCTTAAGCATATTTCATCAAACAAGTTGAGTACACTTTTTACTGACCTTAAAGACTTCATTCAAACCCTCTGTCTTAAAACCCTATAATGTAGATGGAGTCTACTCTTGCTTCTTGTCCCAGTCCTATTGTTGCATCATTAGAATTATGCTCATGAATACCCCATGGCACTACTTCTTTCAAGTCCTGTAGACCATTTCTCCCCATATGTGATAGTCCTAACTACCATAACAACACAAGACACCTATTCCTTTACGATCCCTGATTAGAGATAAGGTTTGAATATGTATGTTTGCAGGGGGTAGATTATAATTTCTTTATTTGTGATGTTGCTCTAGGAATTTACTATAAATAATCCCTTCCCCTTGTAGGCCAGAATTATCTGACTTTATGCATAAGCATTGAATATACTGTTTTTATGAGACAACCCTCTCAAGTCTACTTTCATACACCCTTATCTAATCTTATTAAGTAGCTTAAGATTAGTGGTGAGTGAACCTTAGCATTAACTTGTATGTCGTATCAAGTGAAGTATCGAGTCATGTTATGTCTGTTGGTGTATCATATCCTCCGAGCAGCTCTATGTTAGTTACCCTACCTAGTTCGTAAACCTACTCATTCTGTTTTCTTCAATATCTCGAAGGACCCACTGGTTTGAATCTACAATGGTAATTCCTAATCATAATTAAGCTCCTAAGTGCATCACCAAGGGACCTGCTCTAGCTCAATGATCTAAGCTTATTAACGACTCAAATTTTCTTTAAATTGTTTGATTGCTTTTTTCGACACAAACTCCTTCATACTGAGGTTGGTGCAAGAATCACTCAAATATTTGACGTTCTCCTTTTATTCAAGCAGCTAATATTTGAGGGCCCTTACCTCCCTCTCAAGATCATCATTTTGACATTTCATGGTTAGAAGCTCATCTATAGCTTCTTGATGAGCCCTAGTAAGAAGATTTTGCAACTTTTGACCCTCTACTTTGGCTTCTCTTTTAGCCTTCTTAGCAATAGCCACCTGTACCATGGATACACTCTAAGCCTCATCAAGGTCTAGAAAATTGACAATCAAAAATGCAATAACAAAAACAAAATCAAACAAATCACAAGAGAAGAGAGAGCCATTACCTCTTACATTTCTCTCTCTGGCTCATCTAAGGCCATCATTATGTGGCCATTCATCTACATTAAGACATGCAAAAATACATGAACACATGTATCTTTAAGAGAAGCTCAACATATAAATGCTCGACAGGTATTAAGATGACTTACATCATATAGCTTAGCCACAATTATCTCCTTAATGCTAACTACCTTCTATACATCCCTCTACAGTATTTGAGGGTCTTGGGAAAGGATGACCCGCTTCATCAGAGTAAAGCCTTCTTTATGTTCCTAAGGGAAAAATCATTAGTGAGTACCCTATCCTCCCACATTAGGACAAAGTCATACACCTCCTCTTCTTAGGAAGAGAAGCTAGGAAAATGGATTGCTAAAGTAATGTCTTAACGAGCAAGACTTGGAGGCAATACACATCCTAAATTGTCATTAATATCAAACACTAAGTATGAGGAACTATAATCCTAAGACTTCTTAGCAGTGGGTACTTTAGTGCCTTTCCTCTTCTAACCTCTTGGTGAAGTAGTGATAAGTGCAAGAATTTGTACCCCTCAATCAAGAGTAGGATTATCAACACCTTTAACTGCAAGCTTGGAAGCTTGAGTAGTGTCCTTAGAGTTTTTCTTCATAGGGCCAAGCCTAAAAGTCATAGCTGAAGCTCTCTTCTTTTCAAAGTTTTTCAAAGTCGAGAGGGGGAAAGTTGAAAGTGGATCAATATGTGTTTATCTTATTAAAGAAAGGTTGATGCATGGTATGTTTGAGAGCCGCGATTGAACCAAGTAGGAGCCAAAAAGAGAAGGAGATAAAATGAAAGGGTTCACTATCAACCAAAGAGAAGAATACACGAGAGGGAGAGAGTGTGAGATATGAACCAAGTTATGCATGAGTGTAGAATGCAAAGGTGAAATGTGTGAAGAGAGAGAGAGAGTGGGGCGGAATGCTCAAAGCTAAAGAGAGAGAGGACATTGGTATAGAGATTACTACGGACAGAAGTGACGAGGCTAAAAGAGAGGGAAACACAAATCTCTATGATAGTGGGTGGGTAGACAAGACTAAGAGGGAAAAAGAGAGACTAGTCCAAGTGTCTGTATGGATAAAATGTTGTGCTATATTCGTGGTAAGAATCGGTAAGAAGTGTGAATTCGAGTCATTAACTCAATTGGAATGGCGTAGACTTAACAATCAAGAGATCCAGCGTTCGATCCTAGGGTAGAGTGCTATTGTACCTTCCAATCTTCCCCCTTTTTTAAAAAAGAGAAATGAAATATTTAAAACTTTGGAGTATGAAAGGATCACCACTTGCGCCTATACTTTAGAGATCTACTAAATTGTGAAGTACATTAAAAAAGTATATATACTAGTTAAGAGAACCAAAAAAAATTAGAGCAATAACATTCCATTCTTTGGCTAAATAAAAAATATATTATCTATTAAACTCTATCCAAGGAGCCTCCTTATTTATTACCAAAACCCAAGTTCATATGATAGTGGGCTTTCCTTCCTCATCCATTTATGCCTTGAATTCGTATTGGTACATGAATGCTTTAGTGTTGCCTTAAGACCTTGGACCATTTAAGTAATGTGTAGCCTTAGAAATGGTAGACATTACTTCTTTCATTTTCGAGACAACTTCATTGCATGGATCTGTATTGAATCGATCTTGGTTTCATTTTACCTTGTATGCCTTCATTTATTTAATTCATTCTATTCACCTTATGAATTTCTTTGCATTCAAGTTCTCTTACTACCTGTATTTCTTTACCCCTATCCCATATGTAGACTTTTCTTTAAAATAACACTTCTTTCACATTTGCAACTATCTCATTGTGTATCCTACATTTAATTAAATTGAACTTCATTATACCTTGTATGGTCTCTTTATTCAATTTTTTTTGTTCACTTTGTGTTAAACTTTCTTCTTTTCATCACATAACTAATCGATCCTCGTTATTTATCTTTGTAGGGGGTATCGAGAGATGGGTAAGGAATCTAAGAAGAAGATGCCCAAGAAGAAAAATGGTGAGCAAGTGCTAACCGTCTAAGATAGTCACATTCTGGTCCTACCTTCACCATGAGACAAATGGCCCGATGCAACAATAAAAGAAGATTCCTTTTAAGGTGATGTAAGAAGGTAAGACTTATACAAACAATCGACCATTCGAGGTGCCTTACACTTCATCAGGCAAGAACCTCAAATGCACGAGAGGCAAATATAAAAGGAGATTTAGTGCTCTAATTCAGAAATGAAAGAAAAGAAGTCCCTCCATTTGAAAGCTTGTTTCACTCCCCTCGGATACCCATAGTTGGCTGGGCTTATTGGGTAAATCACATTTTGAGCAACTCAGCCTATGTTGATGCTTTAGAGAAGGTAGATGTATATTTTTTTATGTATATTTCCTTTCATTTTAATTTTCCTCGTTCTAACGACATTGAAGTTTGAAGGGTGTTGATGTGTCATTAGAGCACTTAGACACACATTTGTGACTGTGTGAGGTGACATCACACCCACCCTTGAAGACATTAACACACTTCTGCATCTTCATGATTTCGGTGTAACTAATATCACCACATCTACGATCTCTAAAGAGGACCAAGACCTAATCTTGACTTTGAAGGCTAAAATAAAGAAAGCTATAAACACCCACAGAAAAGCTACTTTTAATGCCTAGGTGAGATATTTGTTCAAAGGAAATAAAGAATACGAGTGAGTATCAACACTCTTAGTTTTGTTATTCGATTTTGTGAATCTAATTGAGTTATCTCATGAACGGTCTCTTCTTGCAAGTATGAATTGGAGGCTTTTATTGCTTGCTGGCTATCGTTGTACATATTTCTCGGTGGTCCAAAAGACTGTGTGAGCCTACGTTTATTTCACTTGGCGATTCGTATAGCACGTGGAGAGTGTTTTACCCTAGGACTATTTTACTTAGGATCATTATACCAATGTCTCGATCTCTATTATGAGGCTTCCAGTCAATCGATGGGTCGGTATGCTATCATATCCCATGTAGATGTAGTATTCTTACATATTTTCTTTTGTAAGCAGTATAAGGGATACTATAGATCCTATCTTGACTAGCCCAAATGTAGTAAGCTGCAAGCTTGGGCATGGGTCAATAAGCGACCTCTAGGCACTTTATTAAATGTTTTGGACAACTATAAAAAAAGTCACTTTTCACCCCTACACCAGCAAGATATTCGAATACTTATGTTTCCCACATTTTTATCCAAAAGGATTAAAAGATATCATGAATTTACTTGGTATAAGGGAAAAACTCAATGCTGCAGAAGCCAGTTTCATCCTTTGGTGCTCACCTGGAGGTCTACTATCTTTACTTGACTAGGGTAACTCATGTAATCGTTATCTAGAGTATAGGATGATGTTATACACCACATACTAAGTCGCTCGCCAATTTGGTTTCAACCATAGGGTCCCCTAAAAAATATCAGTTGATGATGACTTTGATGAGTGTTGTAGATCATTGAGTCCAAATGACTTTAGAAACATATAATTGGGAGTGAGACAGTTGTTTTTTCCATCTATCAATCGCTGTAGGATTGCCTCCACTAGTTGGCTTACATATTGGACAGGTTTCCTAAAAGACTTTAGGAAATATGTGACTCCATCAGTCGAGAGTGAGCTTCCGGTAAAGACTATTTATAAGGATGAATTCCTATTTCAAGCACCCAATGAGAAAAAGAGGCCACCCTCTAGTGCAAGAAGTAAGAACAAGAAAGACCATTCCACTCCCAAATTACCTGCCATCAAACAAATCAAGCGTTCACGAATTTGTGAGGTATCTCGTTAATATCATCCTTTTGGTATTTACACTTTGTATCTCATGACTTATATACTCATCACTTTTCTTTATTTCTTTGTAGGACAAAGACAACGAGAACGTTACTCCTACTTTGAAGAATGACAATACATCCAAGAAGCTCCCTTCCATTCTTTCTCCTTTCCTTATCCAACATGGCTTTGGGAAAACACCTCAAGTAAGCAATCATCCTATTGAGGTTGCCGATGATGGTAAGAGTGATGATGAGTCTTCAGACATGAATGAATCTCCTGACGACATAGATGAAGCTAGCAATGGAGACGGTCCATCAAGTAGTATTAATGATCAAGAAGAAATTCAAGACCAAGCTGTCGTTGAAGTGGATCAACCAACTAAGAAACAAACTGAGGCTTTGAAAGAGTTAAGCAATATTATTGATCGAGACAACCATGAGGCCATACACTTAGAGGAGACTGATATCTAAGAGTATATTGAGGTCTTGAAGGTAGTCGAACTCTTTGATAGCCGGCCGAATAGTATAGTAATGGCATTTCTTCAAGTACTATCGCAGTTGATGATATTGCCCCAATGTATAGTTGAATTCCTTCACCAATGGCTCATGACCATACCGATCTTATTGTAGCTGTTGAGGTATCAAAGCAGATTAAGGGAGGTTTACCCCATACAACAATAGTGGAGACACCTCAGCTTTCCAATACATATTCTTCATTTCATGGATTCATAGTTCCATCAAATCTTTTACAATCGCTGGAGGACTTATAGGCTATGGAGGGTTATTTCTAGGTTAGATCGATCTATCTTGGTCCTAAGGTGATAAATACTATAATAACCTTCCTCGGGAAAGCTACTTCACTTCTAGACAAATCTTGGGAATCAGTACCTATTCGAAACTTGCAGCTATTGGTAAGCAGTGTTGCTGGAGCACGTGGCTTAAACTTTAAATTACCAAATATGGAAGTGATCGCCTCTGAAGCCCAAAAAATGTTAAAATCACAAGAAATTGTAGAACAACACAATCAACTTGAAGCTGAGCTTAAGGTGGTTAAGTTGGAAATGCAAAAACACATTGGAGACATAAATCACAAAACTTCTATTAGATCAGTGCTTTGTCGTTGAGCATTTATGGCCACTATAGCAGATGGAATCAAAACTTCTATTAGAACCACTGCCTCAGCCCCATACACTAATGAAAAAGGAGTTGCTTGCATCGACCTTCGTTTTGAATACCCACTCTCATGTACCTCTTCAACAATGAAAGGCCCTTCCCACTTATAAATTTCAACATTAAAATACCTTAACACACATGCTCGGCTATACAAAGTACGACATCGCCCTGTTGAAATGATCTCTTCTTTACTAAGCAATCATAAGCCACTCCAAGTCTATATTGATAGTTAATGAGATTAAGTTTGGTGGTATCACGCCTCTCATCTAAAGCTTTCAGGTCTATCATTCATAGTATATTAGGTTCAACCTTAGCATTTATGGCCAATCTGGCAAATGGAATCAAAAATTCTATTGAAACCACTGCCTTGGCCCTGTACACTAATGAAAAAGGAGTTGCTTGCATCAACCATCGTTTTGACGTCTTATAAGCCTAAAGCACTAATAGCAACTTATTATGTCATTCCTTATGATTTTCGCGTACCATACAACTAAGGACTCTCAATAAACTTTTGTTTGTTGCCTTAGCTTACCCATTCCCTTTTGGATAGTAAGGCGTGGATTTAATATAGCTGATATATAGGAAGCCAATAATTGTCGAACATGAGATTAATGAAAGGAGTTCTATTGTTAGAAAAGATGCACTTTGAGATCCTAAATCGGCATATAATGTTCTCCTTTATAAAAGTTGCCACAGCTAGCCCCGTTGCTTTCTTCAGGGGAATCGCCTCCACCCATTTCATAAAGCACTCTATTCTGACTAAGATCCAAATATATCCCTTCGATAGAAGATATATAGGTCCAATGAGATCGAATGCCCATGTATGGAAAGGCTAAGGGGTTGTAACATTATGAAGCGTAACCATAGGGGTATGGATAGCATCACTAAGTTGTTGACAAATAGCACATCTCTTGGTAAAATTGAAAGCGTCTGCTTCCATTATAGGCCAATAATATCCTCTATTGAGTAAATAATAATATAACTTCCTTCCTCCCTGATGCTCTCCACACTCTCCAGCGTATACCTCTATCAGAACCGTTTCTATTTCAGGAGGGGCAATGCATTTTTAGGTTTTCCCCATGAATGATGCCCTATAAAGCTCACCTTCATGCATGAGATATTTTCTAACCTTACATTTTACGAGTCTAGCATCCGTACCATTTGTTAGTAGCACATTATTTTCTAAGTAGTCAATATACAAATGCCTATAGTCTCCTGCGCTAGACACAAAATTATATTCGCCTTAATCAAGTAACTCGGAACATTAGGACAAAGTGTTTAGACTTGGAGCATATCCTTCGCCATCGAAGGCCAATAGTAACTTGCACATTGAATACGTCAATATAACGGAAGCCCTCCTCTCCATACCAAATCTGGTGATACTTGTGCAATTTAAGATGAGCCTCCTTTGCTTCGATGCAGCAAGACAATACACTTTTTGGGCCTTTGTAATACAACATTCCCTTGATGTTGATGAAGTTCTTCAATATTGAAACAGAGGCTGTACTAAGATCCGCCAACTGTTCCATAAGTGGGATGCGCCAATCATTCTATACCTCTTCCTGTTCTTAAAGAAAATTCAATGTGGTACATGGGATAGATTTTTTTATTACTCGGACATTCACACCATTACTTGTATCCTAAATTGGAATCTTAGATGCTAAAGTGGCTAACACATCAACATATCAATTCATACATTGAGTTGTGTGCTCATATCATACAGAGGTGAACTTTTTAACGAAGGTTTGTACTGCAGCCCTATAAGGTACTAATATAGGTTTCTTCAATCCAAATTCACTTATGACCTGTTTAATGATTAAGTTTAAGTCACCTTGAACACATAAATTGTATGCTCCAACAAATTGTGCCAACAATAAGCCGAGTAACAATGCTTCATATTTAGCCTTATTATTAGTGCATCAAAAATCAAGTTTAAATGCCGATGGTACTTCATGACCCTCAGGTGATGTCAAAACAATTCCAACTCCCCAACCCCGATTTCCCGTTAAGCCATCAAATTGCAAAATCCATTCTCCTTCTATTTCTACCATAAAAGAATCTTCGTGAAACTCAATTGGTATAGCATCTGTACTCAAGCCCTCTTATGCATTTAGGAAATGTGCTAAAAGATCAGCTAAAGCTTGTTGCTTGATAGCTTTGAGAGATTGTACCATAATATCAAACTCTCCAAGAAGAAGCAACCATTTTGCTACGCATCCTGACAAAGCCGATCAAGATAATAAGTACTTGATCAGATCAAATGAGTCACCAAATGGATCTTATGCGCAAGAAAGTAGTGTCGTAGTTTCCACATGGCAAATACCAATGCAAGACAATGTTTCTTGCAAGCCAGGTAATTGACCTCGCTCCACTGAAGGGTTTGGCTCAAATAGTATATAAGTCGCTCTTAACCTTTTATTTCTTACGCAAGCAAAGCTCCAATAGATCTATAGGTAGAAGTAAGATATAAGACCAACAGCCTCCCTTTGATAGGCATAGTCATAGTCTACAGGGAAATCAGGATTATCTTAATCTTCTGAACTGCCTCTTCATGGATTCGATCCCATTCAAACGAAAATCCTTTTTTCAAAAGTTGATGTAACGAGTATAATATTTCCACAAGTGTAAGCATAAACCTTCTAATGTACGAGACCTTTCCATAAAGGTTTTTAATTCCTTCAAGGTGGTAGGAGATGCCATTGATCTTATGGCTTGTACTTTTGCAGGGTCAACATCAATTCCCTTTCGATGCATAACAAAACCAAAAAACTTCCTTAAAGATACACCAAAAATACACTTGAGAGGGTTCATGCGAAGTTTATATAGCTAACATCATTCAAAGACCCTTTATAAATGAACTAAATGATCAGGTACTCTTCTAGACTTGATGAACATAGTCCTCCATACAATCATGCATCATGTCATGAAATAGAGCAATCATTACCCTCTGATATGTAGCACCTACGTTCTTAAGTCCGAATGGCATAACGTTATAATAAAAATTTTCAACTGGTATATGAAAGGCCGTACACTTTGCTTGTCCTTTCGCCATCTTAATTTGATTATATCCACTAAATCCATCCATAAATGAAAATAACTCATGACCTGCGGTTGCATCTATCAAAGTGTCAACATTTAGTAAAGCAAAATCATCCTTAGGACAAGCCCTATTTAGATCCTGAAAGTCCACACATGCCCTTATCTATCCATTCTTTTTCCTTACATGAACAATATTAGCAAGCTAGTAAGGACGTTCGATTGGTCTTATGAAACCAGCTCATAACAATTTCTTTACCTCTTGCTTGATTTGTACTTCAATCTCAAAACGAAAAACTCTTTGTCCTTGCTTTACAAGAGTAACCTCAAGAGCAATATTTAGTCTATGTACTACAAGGCTAGGATCCAACCCAAGCATCTCTTTGTAAGCCCATGCAAACACGTCTCTATACTCCTTTAGTAACTCGATGATATGAGCCTTTATTTCCTATGGGAGACTCTTACTAATGAAGATTGGCCATTGCAACTCCCTTGACCGCGCCAAGTCCAATTCTTCTATTTCCTCAGCCTGAGGCTTCATTCGATCTTGTAATTGTTGTAGGGCAAGCTAAACTTCTTGGACTGGTATGGGATCTGAAGAGGATAGGCACACATCCTCAAATCTCTCAAACCATCATAAATGGTACGCACGTCATCCATCCTCTCTGATAAAACTTTCAATTTTAGTAGATTACTTATTCTTTTTCCTTCCTCTACGACATCCACTCATCCTTCTCTTCTTTTGTTGGTCCTCTTAAGTTTCCTCCCATATAGGCAA
The DNA here is from genome assembly GCA_024138015.1 of Lumnitzera littorea. Taxonomy (NCBI): domain Eukaryota; kingdom Viridiplantae; phylum Streptophyta; class Magnoliopsida; order Myrtales; family Combretaceae; genus Lumnitzera; species Lumnitzera littorea. Next base: position 8,560,303 of record JAMXBB010000010.1, on the reverse strand, counting down.
AGGAATACCAAATGACTTGGCTATGGTTGTTTCCCCATCCTTAGCAAATTCATCGAACAATCCCAATTCAGTAAAATAAGACTCTTGTTATTCAAAAGGATTCTTCGTAGTTGGAATAAACGCATCTTTCCCACTCCAATGTCCTTTGATACATTGGTGGAACATTGAAGGAACCAAATTGTGATCGTGCAGCTACTTCCTACCTATAAATAAGTGATATTACATAGGTGCATCGATCACATGAAAAGTAATGGTGCTATGAATGGGCCTAACTTTAAGATCAACAATAACATATCCAACAAAGTCAGTAAGGGCATGACTAAAGTCATTTATTGATGTAGGTTATCTAATTAAGTGTCAGATATCGATCCTTGCAACTTTGAATGTATTCATCAACATTATATTCAAGGAAGAACTATTGTCAACAAACGTTCTTTTAACTTAATAGCCATTAAGAACACCTTCTACATATAATGGATAGTTATGATTAGGGCCTTTCACATACATGTCTGCTTCAGTAAATAGGATGGCATTTTCGTACGCCCTGGTCATTCTCTTTACGAGTTGCGCTATGCTACACTATGCATACTGACCTTCAGAGATCTGTGTAAGTGCATCCGTTGTTGCAAGCTTAGCATTTTTGTCAAATCCCAACAAGTCAAAGAAGTTCCTAAAGTTTGCAGTCTTTAATAACACTATGACAAGAAGCGGATACTCCTCATCATGAACTACAATCAACTTTTCCTTACTCCCAAAGGGCTGTGCATCAACCATTTCAATCATAGAAGGGTTGTAGCTGATGGCATTGACAACTCCTCTCTAGTCATTATGAGCCGAAAGCGGACTATTCCTGACATCGTTATCGTCTATAATCAACTCTCTACGTACAACTCGTTCATTAAATATTCTCTTTAGAGTGAAACAATCCTTAGTTAGATGACCAATAGTCCAATGAAATCTGTAATACTTAGGATCGCTCTTCTCCTCATTTGTACAGAGACGTTCAACTTTTGGGAGCTTGAGATTTCCATTGCGCAACCATTGATCCAGCATCTGATGTAACTTAGCCATTGGATAAGGATATGTCAATTCAAGCCTAGAGTCATAAGACTTATAGTTTCTATGTTTCTTTTTTTCATTTTGTGACTCGCCTTAAGCAGCATTCACAAATGAGGTATGCTTATTGAACCTTCTAACTTCATTCGTTTGTCAAGCTACTGAATTGTTGGTCCTCCATGCATTTTCAACCAATGCAGCAAAAGAAGCCAACAATAGGCTATCAAGATAAACCACCTATTCAGGGAACATCCCTTGAATACAAATCTTAACCAGTTCTCTCTCATCACAAACATCTTGTATATCCAAAGAGCATTCTTTAAACTACTTAATATAATCCATGAGATCCTCCTTAAACCTCTAACAAATTTGTCCCATATCAGTAAGAGTCGCCCTTTCTTCAGTGGAGAAGAATTTTACCAAAAACATCCTACACATTCCTCCCCACGAATCAATCGATCCTGGTGGAAGATTGACATACCAAGTATAAGCCTTTTCCGTAAGGGATTTTAAAAATTCCTTCAACTTCAAATCATCATCTAAGCCGTAGACCTCTAAGGTCTTAATGAATTTCAATAAATATTCCTTGGCACTCCCCTTCTTCCCACTAAACAACATGAACCGTAGACTTACATAGTCCTTCGGATATGGCTTGATAGTAATGCATGAATAATGTAGGAGCTTCAATTCTAAGACAACTGACATAGATTTTGCCTATATCTCCCTCATGTACACATCTAAATCCTCTTTAGTCAAAAACAAAGCCCTTTAAGTAAATGCTTCTATCCTTACTGGCTTCGCCGGATCATGGTTGGTGAAGTTTATTGGAACAAAATTCATCAAATCTAAATTCATAGGTTTAGGGTGCATGGACTCAACAATATTAACACGTAAAGTGACACGTGAAGACAATGAGCCTTCTATCTAAATTCCCTAATTTATTAGTTTAGGCAGGGTATGCTATGTAAGTACAGGTTCCATTGCAGGAAGCTGTTCTTCAGCTCTAGGAGTATCTTGCTCACCAGTAATCAAAGGATAGAGTAGTTGAGAAGCTAGTGTAACATATTGTTGCATCACATTAGGAAGACCCATAGTAGTTACCCCTTATTGCACAACAGCAAAAGCATCCAAAACAAGTACACACTAGGCAAACATTGTCCTAAGCTCATTTAGACTCTAATTAGTTTGTCACAACTCTCACGCTAAATGCGCATTATTAAGAACAACTTCTTGAGCGCCATCTCCTTGATTCATACCTCCCATTAGAAGTGGATTCTGATTATCGATAACAACAGTACCATCTTGTTCTTGATCATTAGCATCCATAGGATCAATAGGTCTTCTTTGCGGAGGTACCATGACATGAATGTCAAATCCTTCGTCTCCACTGGAGTCACTAAAGAAATGTGTGGGGTTCAATATCGGAAGAGGTCACATGTATGCTATATGACAAATCGTGCGATACATAACTAAGAAAATTATTTAACTTGTACGTATGGGATAATCAAGTGAGCTAGAATAAGGAGGAGGAGTAAGCAGCCTTAGTAAGCTCTAACACGTCAGGTGACAAATGGAGAAGCACAATGGTATCAAACTCCACTATAAATAAAGAACGGGGTGATATTCTTAAGGTGTCTAGGTGTTTTAATCTTTGAGATGGGATTCTAACAAAGTAACAGTATTAATGGGAATTTTATCCACCCCTTAATGAGGAAATAAATAGGGTATTTATAGGAGATGATAGGTGGATTCGATCGGTTGAATCATGATATTGATCAATGGTTAAGATTGAAGCCTTTTATATATGAATATCAGGTGGGCTTTTTCTATGAGTTTAGGCCCAAATAAAAAGCTTTATTATCTTTTAGTATGAGCCAAACTAAAAATAGTTAGATTAAATTGACCAATCCAACGGGCCCTATTCCAAGCCTACCATGTCAAATCTCTCTTGATTATCTCGAATTTTTTTATGGGATTGACTCTTCAGGCCTTGTCACCTTAACCTAAAGAGTCAAATCCATGCTGTTATTGAGCTTAAAGCATACAAGTCAAATTTAACCCTCTATACATATAATATGTAAATATTAATGAATTATCTATATATATAGTACTATATGCAAAATAATATAATAGCTATTTTAAGAACTTTGCATTCAACTACTATACTTATGAAAATTTTATTAATGTATGCCACATACATATATGTAGCGTGTAATACATAATGATTCTTTTTCATTGTTGTGTGATTGAGTTTATCTAAAACTAAAACTGTGTTAAAGTCATCTTAAGAAAACTCATTTATTTTCCAATTATAGCATATGTTATGAAGTATTTTTAATAATTGACCCATAGCTTAAACGGACTTGATTTATTTAGTTCGCTTTTTTAATAGATCATAAACCTCAGCCTTAACCATTTTCAAAATGAGTTAAACAAGCTGACCCACGAAACAAAGGTTTAAGTGAGTTAAATGAACCAAACCATATTGACACACTTTGACCTGTAAGTTAAACGAGTTATGTTCATTTGGCTTGCAACAGGTTGAAAATACTCAACCTAACTTATTTTTTAAACGAGTTAAATAGGCTTACCTACGAATTAAACCCGTTTAAACACCTTTAATCCAATAAATCAGAAAAAAAAAAAGAGAGAGAGTTTGATAGGTTTTCTGTTTCCTCATATTTTATATCAATATAAATCATTGAAACATAAAAAAAAAAAAAAACATACTTCCGCCACTTGCTACAAATCCCGTAAATATTTGTCATCTCAAATTCCCTATCTTTTTTATATCCCAATTAATCACATACAAATTTTATATATCCCAACTAATCACATACAAAACATATGGATAGGTGGAATAATCTTTTATAATTATTAATTAATTTGTTATCTAATATGTATACATGTAGTTAGCTAGATCACACTCGAGATGGGGAGATTGAGACGACAAATTTTTATCCTATAAATCTAAGCTCAACGGGTACTCCACACAGGAGGTCATAAGGGATATACAATATCCAATTGCAGGATACATGTTAGATATATATCTAAAATATTTTCAATTATTCTACATATACAAAAAACATTAAGGACGACTAAACATATTTGATACTTTTGATCATAAAGTGTATTAGCACGTATCAAAAACGAGACTGTATTTTAAACATTTTTAAAAAATTAATAAATTGTTGCCTATACAAAACATAAAATACATATCTCATCTAGTCATCCATTTTTAGGTATGTGTTCCTTTTTATGCATTTACTAAAAGGAGGACATTGCTCCATGGCGTACCAAAAATTGGATTTATGTACATAATATATCAACTTCTGTCTTCTATCATGAATGAAACTTGTGTTTTAATCAATGGTAAGATAAAATGTAAGATGTTAATGATAAATGGGATTGAAATGTATACATCTATCTTTTGATGAAGGCTAGGTTAAAAGATTATATTATTTTGATGACTTTCAAGAGGAGCATGACCAAGATGTTGACTCATCCAATTTTTTCATGCTCAAAGACCTTAGAAAATGAAAGAAAAACATAGGCAATGAAATAATTTTAATGCCTGACTTCTCCCTTGCACTAGGGAATGGTGTCAAGTGAATTTCAAGGTAAGAGATTTCGATCCAAATTAATAATTGACGATTCTACTTATTGATTTAAATTTCGATAAGTCTTTTTTAATGAAAATAAGCTTTGTTGTTGTTCTTCCATTGTAAGATTCCCATTGCCATTATTATGAGGCAAGATATAGATATATTACAATTAACTAAATTATAATTATTTTAGGAAATAAATGACGTTTAATCACATAACTGGAGATTTAGAACTTAGTCAAGAAACTGGAACATATAAAGTGTAGAATTAGGTCGATCAAAATAGGAATTAGGTCGACTAGGTAGGAAAATGTAAGAACTCATCGGCTAACCTTGAGATTTGCTAGGTGGAATCATAGTAAAGAGAAAAACAATCGGCTACATTTGACTAGGTCAATTGAATTAACCTTGACACAAGTTGAGTGAAATTGGACTTTAAATCTAAGAATGTAATTAATTCCAAATAAGATGGAAATCAATGTTATCTATCATATTCTTATAAGAATCGAATCATATGCAAAGGTAATTCTACTTGATAAGTGACAATCAAGTACATAAGTCGTATAGGTTTAGAAAAAAATTGAACCTTTATAGTATTTAGCTATAGACATATATTTGTTTTTAGCTTATACTAATGTCAATGCTAGTAGCCATTCCGAATATGCAGGCTATGAAGGGAGGGCTATTATCTAGAATGAAGTGGTAGGTAACTTTAAGTGTCGAACTACCATAAGCAAGTAATTAGGACATTTCTAAATACTATGACATGGGTCGAGCCTTTGGAACAATACTGTAAATGGGTCATATTATGATATGGAATGTTACTAGTTATAGATAATTATAATGGACTATTGACTCTATTGTTTATACTAGTGATGAAACCAATATGACATGACAAGATATGATGTTGGTGACAAGATCGAATGATCATCATTATTGGTGTTAGCATTGGAATTAGATGAGCCATGCAATATATACTATAGATAAATATGATTATGATTAGAATTTGAGTTATCCTAAACCTTAGGAAGTGAAGATTGTATTATTCATGTTTTAAATTATAATTTAATTGGTATTTTTTGTGTATTACTTTATAGGTCTATATGCAAACTATTGTATAGTTATACAATGAATATTGCATTAGGTTTGACCATTCACTCATGTTTAGGATTGTGTTTATAAGGTTTTAATAATGAGATATATATTGATACTTATGATTACCTTAGGCGTATCATTTGTATTTTGTACTAGGTGAGCATGATGGACAATATTGCTTATGATCATAATGATAATTAGCTAGTTCGATAGATATATTAACTATTATTTGAATTATGTTATTTGAAGACTATAATGACTTTAATACGTTATAGTAGATAAATTTGAATAAGATTCATTATGGACAAGATTTATGATTTGAGAGTTTTTGAAGATTGCATTAATAAAATATTATTGTAGATTTAATTAATGATAGCTAAACCTTATATGTTGTTATTTTAGTGTAAGCAAGAGTATGCAATGAAACAATGATGTCACGGTTATCTTTAGGCATGACACATACTATGTACCTTCTTATTTTCAAACTAGATACTTGTAAATCTTCGGCTTCATTTTCATGTTTTATAGATGATGATCTTGATTTTAGTAATATGACAAATATTGATGTATCATCACATTGATTTATAACCTATTCTAATTGTTTAACTAACAAACTAATTATCTAACTAATATCGTATTGCATGGCTTAGTATTATTTGCTAAAGTCATAATAGAAACCAAAATATTTGAAGCATATACTTCTATTTTGACTAACTCTTTAAAAATAAATCTAAATTGGATTTCATGAACCTTACTATATGTTGTTAGCCAAAAGCGGCATAGCCTTTGGTCGGAGCTATATTGCCCTTTCCTTGTTCATGTTCTACTATCTTCAAATTCACCTTCGGTTAAAAATTTAAGTATTTTTTCCGTCCTTTAATTCTGGTCCAATAACCTTTATGTCTATGGTAATATCATTGTTGATATTAAATTAAAAAAAAAAAAAAAAAGGAAAGCAGGAAATATTTAAAAAGAGAAACGAAAAAAAACCGACCAAACGTGTGATATCAATCAAATTGTCAGTAAGTTTGTTTATCACATGTGATGCTCGTAGAATCATTGTATCCTTTGGTTGCATTTTGTGGTCAGCTACGTTGACAACCACCCTACGTCAAAACCCTTTTGAAAAGAGAAAAGAAATAAAAGAGAGAAATGGATATCATCATGATATTATTGTGACATGGTCTTACTTTTAATCTTAATCATTAATTATGTGAGATAGTATCCAAAAGTAATAAATTGAAAGAAATGAAGAAAAATTAAATAGAGAAAATCTATTTCCATGTTATATACATATAATATAATATATAAATATTAATGAATTTTTTATATATATAGTACTGTATGCAAAATAATATAATAGTTGTTTTAAGAATCATGAGTTAAACTACTATACTTGTGAAAAATTTATAAATGTATGTTTAGTATGTAATACACAATTATTCTTTTTCGTTTGTTGTGTGATTAGGTTTATCTAAAATTAAAATCTTGTTAAAGTCTTCTTAAGAAAACTCATTTATTTTCCAATGATAGCATATGTTATGAAGTATTTTTAATAATTAATTTTTATACTCATAAGTATTTTGTACCAATGTACAAATTAAATATTCATTCATTTAACAAGATGGTAAAATTTTCATTAAAATGGTCATATATTACTTATTTTAACTTAATATCAGGTAGATGTGAAAAGTAATCATTCATTGCCCTCATAAACTTAAATATTTTTTTTTTTCAATAGGTGTCATAAAGACTCCCCTTAAAATGATCATATATTACTTACTATAACTTAAAAATGTGTCATCTAATATTCTAAAAATGTACTCTTTTTTGACGGGATAATTTTAAAATATACCCATTTATATTTGGCACACATGTGTTTAGCACTATACTTAAAAGTTCTCTTAAATTTTTCAAAACATGCTTTTAAACTCCGTTTCACTATTTTATATTTAGACAAAATAATGAAATTTTTTTAAATAAATAAAAATCAGAATCAATTAAAATGATTATAAAGAAGTCTAAACTTCATAATTTTTATAATGTAATTGAATAAATGCTTAATTTTAAATATAAAAGGACTAAATATGTATATATAAAACAAATATAAGAAATGTAAATGGATATTTTTTAAATTGAGGTTGAATAATCGCTCAATTTAAAAAATAAAAAGACTAAATACTTATACATAAAGTGAAATATAAGGGACGTATACTCGTACACAGCTGAATCAGTCAATTCAGTACCCACCTACGTAAATCGTGCGCATGCAGCTTTCTCGTGCTAGACATCAAGTCTCAAAGCTGTACCCTCATCTTCCCAACTAACATGCTGCAGATACTCATAAAGTCTTGCATTATATTTTCATATGTATACGTATGTATATACAAATATATTTATATTATAAATGCATGCAATGAATAATATTCTCGACGTTACACAATTACATGAAATATATTGCAAGATGAAAAGGTATCTTCACGAATAATCTTAATACGCACGTTAAAACAATACTCACTTTAACGGGATTTAATGTTGGAAAATGATTACTGGACTGTTTCTAATATTTGTTATTGTTAGAAATTTATATTATAAATATGTTAATAATTCCTGGCAATAACTGGTGGTAGAAAAGAGCGGTAGGAGAGCAGCCAGACATCGATGTAAGTAATGACTAACTACGGTAGATACATTAATGGACAATAATAATAATAAAAAAAAGTGATTTTATTTTAAAAATGGAATATTTTCCTTATTCGAACCGAGGCAATCTTTTCGATCCCATCCGTAGGCTTTACTTCCCTTCTAATTGCAACTGTAGCACATGTTTGGCCTAACCCATAAAAGACACACGAGGTGTTTCTTTACCTTCCATAAATATTTTATATATGGTTAAAAATAGAAAACCATTTTTTAAAAGTACTTTTAGTAGTTAACTAAAACTACTAGTGGTTAGCTACAAGCTTAATTCTCACCATCATTTAACATGAAAGTTATCAATAACTGTAACTTATTGAGATTATCATAATAGTATTTTACCATTCTAAAACTTTTAATTATAACAAACATTTGAACAAATTTAAAACATATTATTTTCGTATAATCTTTGATAATTTTGGAATTTTCATTATAGTTAACGAACCTTTGAAAACCGAAAAACATTTTCCGCTAAAACAAACGTACTCACCGATAATAGTCAAAGAAGGAAAAAAATCTACTGAAGAGAAAGGATGTACAGACACAACAATATGGTATCAAGTTGGGATAATATCAGCATACAGTGCTGGCTTTTAATGCTACGACAACTACTACATTGTCACTCATTAATATGCCCACACTCAAATCATGTTCCTACTTTAAATTGCGCATAAATGGGCTCCCATTAGGGCATTTCCAGTTTCAGTGCTCAAACATGGGAAAGTGCGGTAAGATAGCACTGAGCTTGATCTTGGCAGTCCTGGGATTGGCACTCCAAAATGCAAGTGCTCAGGACAACACATCCACCACTCTTGTCCCAGCAATCATGACATTCGGCGATTCGTCCGTTGATGTCGGTAACAATAATTACCTTCCTACAATTTTCAAGGCCAACTATCCGCCTTATGGCAGGGATTTTGCTAACCACAACCCCACGGGGAGGTTTTGCAATGGCAAACTAGCCACTGATATTACGGGTAATTTCACTGTCATATATATTGCCAGTGTCCAGTCTCTCCTCAAAGTCTAATATGCGGTGCTTGTTAAGTTGCTAAGTAAAGTTATAACTTTCAGCTTTTCATACACTAGTTTGTTTTAGTGAACTAGTAATGATGTGGTCGAGTGTGAAGACTTTCCTTTTTGAGATCCTAAAATATGTCTTTACAAAAAGTGTTAATTGGATCCTTTAAAAAACTCTGTGGACTTTCTTTGTCATGACTTAGCTTTTGGAGTGGGCTTTGAGTTGATAACCCACATCCATCTAGTTTAAGTTCATAAGTGTTATATCCAGTGTCGTCTTATATTTATTGGTTAACATTTGCCTCTAACCTGTGAATTGAGATTTTAATTCAAACTTCATCAAGTGAACCATTAAAAAAGCAGGACTAGCATGAGCTGAGCACAGGGGAGATTAAACTCAAGCCACTTCTTATACCAAAACCATCATAGCGTTTTAAGACCTAAGACCTATAACCGTTTTATCCAAAAGCTTAATTCTGTTGGATGTAACGTGGTTTATATATTTTATTAGTTATTAACCTGCGAGCTAGTACATATACTGCTTTAAGCTTTTGGATGGACTGATAACCACTAAGATTTCCCATCGTCCAGGATTGGTTTATAGAAATTCTGTCCTTGCACTGATCTAACTAACATGATCCGATCTGTTGTAGCTGAATCTTTGGGGTTCAAGACCTATCCTGCAGCATACCTTAGCCCAGAGGCATCCGGGAAGAATCTACTGATCGGAGCCAATTTTGCTTCAGCTGCTTCTGGCTATGATGAGAAAGCAGCCACATTGAACGTGAGAGCCCTCTCTAGTTTCTTTACCATGCAATTGCTTTGATGGTCTTATTACTACTTACTAAAAATATTCCATTTTTTTGCCACAACTTACTCATATTACTGAAAATTTTTGCAGCATGCAATTCCACTATCTCAGCAGGTAGAGTACTTCAAAGAATACCAGGGTAAGCTGGCCAAGGTAGCTGGAAGTACGCAAGCCGCATCGATCATCAAGGAAGGTATTTGTATCCTTGGTGCGGGCAGTGGTGACTTCCTTCAGAACTATTATATCAATCCTTTTATAAACAAAGTGTACACTGCTGATCAGTATGGCACAAACCTAATTGAAAATTCGTTCAAACCCATCATCAAGGTACTTATTTGCATGTTCCTCTTCTTACTTCTTCTCTCCCCCTAGACGTAGATTTCCTGAAATAAGAATCTGGTAATGGCCTTTAGATTTACCATTTCGTTTGCTAAACAGAAATTGTACGGGTATGGAGCTAGGAAGATTGGAGTGACTTCACTTCCACCCTTGGGATGTTTCCCTGCAGCACTCACCTTGTTCAGTTATGGAAAGGATGGGTGTGTGTCTAATATCAACACCGATGCTCAAGGATTCAACAAAAAATTGAATGCTGCTGCAACAAGCCTCCAAAAGCAATATCCTGACCTCAAACTCGTTATCTTCGACATTTTCAAGCCATTATATGACCTGATCAAATCTCCCTCAAAGGATGGTAAGACAATGAATCTTCTCTATCCATCCAATCATAGAAAGATTGCTGTAATGCCTTACCACTGACTAATACTATATTCATGTTGTGTTTTTGACAGGTTTTACACAAGTTAGAAGAGGTTGCTGTGGAACAGGGACAGTTGAGACAACAATATTCTTATGCAATCCAAAATCACCTGGAACTTGCCCTAATGCTACTCAATATGTCTTCTGGGATGCTGTCCATCCATCTGAAGCTGCCAATCAAATTCTTGCTGATGCATTGATTGTCCAAGGCTTCTCCCTTATCTGATGAACCATATCCTGTTTATTATTTTTCTTCATTTTTGCTTTCCCTCACTAAGATGTGATAAAAATATGTATTACCAGTCTATACCATCTTTGTGGCAAGTGATCAGAATGTTTCCCAAAAGTCGTTTAACTCTTTATGCCCCTATCTCCAAGCTCACAGCATGTCGAGGAACAAATTTTACTTAAGTAATTGAATGGATTAAATCAGTGGTCAAGAGTATTCAATTAGAGTGAGTCCAAATCTGATTAACCTAGAGAAGCAGCATGAACTAGCCAGGACATCAAAATCCAGACAAACATTTAACAAAAGATGTACAAAATATATGATGTTTAAGGTATCATACTATCTCTAAACACAAGGTGTTCAATGACCTGTAGAATCACAATGTCAGGACAGATGAGTATGCAGAGCTGAAGCTAAAGAAAGAACAGAAAAAGGACCAGTATCTTAGAGATGCCATAAGACCATATAACGGCCACTGTATCCAACTCATGGAACTTTCCTACTTGGACCCCATACCATGCTTCCTACGGAAAGAAAGGTTTTCTACAAAGAGAAAGTTGGCACTACAACTTTACTGGAACTCATAAACTGATGTGAAAATATGATGCCCCTACTAATTCAGGCGATGAGCAGACTTGGAAACAGTGGAACACACACCTACAATAGCACTATGATTTGCTTCCCTAAGAACTTGATCCGCCTTGTTCACTTGATTTGGCAAGAATGATGGTGATTTGAGCAGCTTTCTAATCTCAGATTCATTCATCTGCAACACCATTCCAGTATTCTTTGCTGCACCTTCAAGCTAGAGAGAGACATGCAAATAGATATTAGAGGTTCCCTGTGCAAAAAGGCCAATCTTAAGGCAAAAAGCATAGATGTCTCCACAGACCTTTATATTCTCGCCCAATTGATAAAAAACATTCTTCAGGTTTCTTTTGGGACGCCCCATATGAGGCTCTTGCCATGAAAGCTCTCTTTCTTGGAGCTGTTGACCTGGAAAATGTGTTTTCCAAAGGAGCACATCTCCTGAAACCAGGTTTTTCTTCACAAGAATTGCCAGTATGACCTTCAGATTGCATGCCAAAAGTGGAGTACCCCAGAGACTGTAGAAAATATAGGAGGAGGAAAAAAGCCATGTAGCATATAAATAAAAATTAATGTGAAACCACAGGAAGAAATGGCTAAGTCAAGACTGTAGAACATATAGGAGGAGGAAAATTAAGGTATTGATTGTGTTGAAGGAAAAAACAACAGCCATGTACCATAGAAATAAACATTAATGTGAAACCACTGGAAGAAATGGCTAAGTCAAGCATGGGTTTCGTTTTCTTCCACACCCAAGGACAAGAATACAAGGAGAAATTTCTCATCTAATCACTTGGATAGCAAAGAGACCTGATTTCCAGAAGCCCAATCCTTGAAGTTTCCCTCCTGTGTTGGTTTTTGCTTTGACGGTACCTGTCAGTAATGTGAGATTAGAAATTCATGAGAACATCTAATATCGTTGCAAGGAGTCACTCTGCACAAAAAGAATTCATTGCCTTACATATGGAGAATATTGGTAATTCTCTGCTTTAAAATTATTACAATGGCCAAAGTTAGCTCCAAAATATTGATGAAGAATGGATTGAGGAGACATAGAGTATGGAGCAGGGAAGAAAGGTGTTTTCTGGTGGATCAAAGAGTATTGGTTGGAAATAAAGTTCCAAGAAGATGGAGGCAAACATTGTGGTCGGAAGTTCGTCTGAGACTCTTGCAGTTTGCTGCAATTCTCTTTTCTATGAGCTACAGCTACATAGAGAGACTTCCCTTTGAAAATAGTACCTAGAAATTGCATATTTCTCAGCATTTTAGTTCCATCAAAATATAAAACCTGACAGAAAAGTAAGGATTTAGGCATACCATTCAACGTGAGTAAAGCCTTCTTCGCTTCTTCAGGAGTAGAAAAACAGACAAATCCAAATCCTTTGCTCAATCCCTTGTCATTGCACATTACTTTCACTGAAGTTATTTTTCCAAAGTTGCTAAAATGTTGTTCCAGTTCTTGGTCATCAATAGATGAATTAAGATTCTTCACATACAAATTACAAATTCTGTTGTGAAGATCAGATAATTGCTCTTCTCTCTCAGCTCTCTTTTGAGCCCTTGCAACAAATAAAGCCTTGGAACCCGATCCACAACCTCCTATGTTACAAAATTGATAATTCTTATGGATAAGATTAAAGAAATATACATAAAAGAATTATCATCTCTCACTTACCAACAATTTTTCCATTCAAGGCATCAACAGCCTTCCTTGCTGCTTCAGGTGACTCAAAGTTGACAAAGCCAAATCCTCTCGACTTTCCTTCACCATTTCTCATGATTACTACATTGCTAATCTTCCCATAGTTAGAGAACATTTCTTGAAGATTATCCACAGTCATATCTTTTGTGAGATTCTTTACATACAGATTTGTAAACTGTGGTTCTTCATAGGATGCCCTTCTTTCACTTTTCTTAACAAATCTGGACACATACCTGGAATATGAAGCACAAGAGCACTGAGGAGCAATTTAATACCGAATCAAGCAGAAGCAAAGTACTTTTCTTCAATGAATCTTAGATTTGCCCATCCCCTAAGCTTATACAAATTTAAACAGTGAAGTTATGTACTTCTACGAATATTAAGCCTTTTCCCACCGAGTGGCACACTGCAATTACTTTTCTTTGATAAGTCTAAGAACATTTCACATTTGGGTATGTAACACATCATCCAATCAATTCATAAAATATTCATGCAAACTTACTGGCAAAAATAAAGGAATTACAAATAAAAAAGATGATGGTGCAAATAACCAGACTTACAACTTTTTCCCTTCAATCATGGTGTCATGAAGAGCATTAAGAGCAGCCATAGCAGAGTCCTCAGAATCAAACTGCACGTAACCAAAACCTTTGCTCTTCCCTTTTTCTTCAACCACCTTGCACGAAAGTACAGTGCCATACTTGCAGAAAATGCTTTCCAAGCATGCACTGCTTATCGAATGGTCCAGATTCTTGACATATAGATTTCCAATTCCAGTCTTTCTCCGTATTGGGTCTCTGTGAGACCACATTATTCTGATAGCTTTTCCCTTCAAATCCGTATGGTTCAAACAAGCTAAAGCCTTGGAAGCTGCACAAATCAGCATAAATGCATACCAAAGTTAACTCACAAAACCCAACAGGCACTTGTAATTACCCCCAAATAAAAAAAATCAAAATCTTGGAGTTTCATTAACATTAAAAGAATCATTGTTATCAAGAAACACTCTCTATACGAGGGTCACTTGAAATTGACCTCATATAGAGTGAAATTTCCAATCTTTACAGTTTCACAGCTGAAATGAGAAATTCTAAGCTTCCAATCAACAAAAGCAATTTATCTAAATTAAAACAAATTATATTAGTGCAATAGATTAGTCAAGGTAAAAATCTTGCTCAAGTTTACAACAAGAACTGCACAACAGAGGTAAAAACAGGGCACCATTTTAATTTTATTAACTATCGAAAAACCCATATCTTGTTATAAATGCATAGCAAAATAACCTTACAATAGAGTGACATTTCCAAGCTTCTGCATAAACTCAACAAAAATTGTTCTAAATTATCACAAATTATATTATCTTGATAAATTACACACTTATATACATCAAAAGAAAAAAGTATAACATTCCCAAATTTTTCAACAAGAACCCTGCAGCAAAGGTAAAAGTAGAGCGTCACATGAATTCATCAACTATTGAAAAACCCAAAATCTTGTTTGAAATGCACAGCAAATAAACCTTATGACAGAGTGAAAATTTCCAATCTTTAACATAAATACGCAATGAAACTAAGCCAAAATCAGTACAAATTATGCCTTGCTAAAAATTTTCTACAACAAACCACCCAAGGAAGGTAAAAACAGAGCATTATTTTGATTTATTGACTGTCAAGAAAACCCATTATCTTGTTCAAAATGCATAGCAAAATTAACCTTATGATGAATTGATAATTTCAATCTTCGATATAAATGCAACAAGAGCTATGCTGAATCAGAAGAAACTATGTCTCGCTAAGTTTTTCTACGTAAACAAATTAACAGTGGTAAAAACGGAGTATTATTTTAATTTATTGACAGTCGGAAAACCCTATATCCTGTTATAGAACGAAATTTCCAATCCGTAGCAACTTTCGAGAGCCACAGACCATCTTTTTTCCTTTCAAAAGTTCCGATGAACAAAATGCAGTAAAAAGATATAAACTAACATGTATTAATAAACCCTAAACTCCATCGAGAGAGAGAGAGAGAGAGAGAGAGACCATGAGCGTGAGAAAAGAAGTTGACGTAGCCATAACGGAGGGATTTTCCAGAAAGAGCGTCCGTACAGATACGTATGGAGGCCAAGTCACCTATTGGACGGAACGCGATGAATAAGTCGGTACTGGTGACGTCCGGGTGGAGATCCCCGACGTAAAGAGAAGCAAATGCAGGAGGTCGGGGTCGCGCTGCTACTTTCTTTTCTACTTCCGCTTTTTCTTCCGGTGGTTGTTTCACTTCTGGCGGCAGTGATGATTGTGGCGGTGGCGGTGGCAATGTTGGTGGTGGTGGGTGTGGCTCAGGTGTTGCCGCCATTTTTCTTCGGCTTCAAAAGGAGGTGAGAGGAGAGGGAGGGAGAGGGATGGGGAGAGGCAGAGGGAGAGTGGTGTTCGTTGTAACGGTGGGGTGCGTGAGTTTGTTTTTCTCGTTAGTATGAGAGAGAAAGAGAGAATCTGATAGTACGGATTACCTAAAGCACGGATTATGTGACTTTTGCAAGTAGGGAAAATTTTTCTTTTCCTTTTAATTTGATTCTTATCCATCCATTAAGATATAAGTTTTCGTATCATTAGGATATTTATAGAAACAAAAAATTCAATTTCACTAACAGGTTACATATCTTGGTGAATAATAAGTAAATATATATAATTTTTTAAAACTATCATCCAGATTCTTATATATTAAAATTTTATTAATACTTACACTTGCTTATTTATCCACCTATTATGTTAATATTATTAAATTTTTTTTAATAATAATTTTTNCTTCGGCTTCAAAAGGAGGTGAGAGGAGAGGGAGGGAGAGGGATGGGGAGAGGCAGAGGGAGAGTGGTGTTCGTTGTAACGGTGGGGTGCGTGAGTTTGTTTTTCTCGTTAGTATGAGAGAGAAAGAGAGAATCTGATAGTACGGATTACCTAAAGCACGGATTATGTGACTTTTGCAAGTAGGGAAAATTTTTCTTTTCCTTTTAATTTGATTCTTATCCATCCATTAAGATATAAGTTTTCGTATCATTAGGATATTTATAGAAACAAAAAATTCAATTTCACTAACAGGTTACATATCTTGGTGAATAATAAGTAAATATATATAATTTTTTAAAACTATCATCCAGATTCTTATATATTAAAATTTTATTAATACTTACACTTGCTTATTTATCCACCTATTATGTTAATATTATTAAATTTTTTTTAATAATAATTTTTAATTTTTAAAATAATTACTATCTTGATAAATATATATTAAAATTTTATTAATATTTATATACCACTAATTAATTTACATATCAGGTTAGTATTATTAAAGTTTTGTTCATATTTTGTTATCTTCCTAATATGTTATTAATATCCCAAAATATTTTTAAAAAGAAAAGATGCATCAGTATTGAAAAAATAAGCACATGTTCCTATCATGTGTTAGTGATATCCCATAATATTTAAACAAAAAAAAAAAGATGCATTAGCATTTAAAAAATTAACACATGTTCCATAAAAATTATCATATATTAATTTTACTAGCATTTATGTCCAGTTACCGACTCATGTGAACCTGTCAAAGAGATTCACTCGGTGGTAAAATTTGAAAATTCAAAGTTTTTCTCTTTTTTTTTTTTTAAAGTAACAAACATCATAGAACTACCAATATTTAGCAGGTTAAAAGATGTTTAGAATAAAGTAGCGTAATCATTGTGTAGAAGGAAATTTTTTTTTTTAAAGTGATAATAATGAAGAATTCAAATTTAATCAATCTCATTAAAAAGTTAATATTTATACTATTAAATTATAAATATTTTAATAAGGATGTTTAAACGTATAAAGTGTGGTTCTGTCTTTCAATTATTAAAATGTGTCCACTACTCTAAAATGTCACAAAAATCCTTAAACAGCTGTTGTTTATGTTCCTTGTATTGACGATTTTAATAGTTAACAAAGAGGATATTATTGATATCCAACAATCATTCATATTAAAACTATTCGTTGAATGGGAGATCATCACCTTAAAAAATTAATGTTTATGTAGTTTAAAGATTAATAATTTAGAAGTTATTTATATATTTTCAAAAGTTATAAAGATAATAGTTTAAAAATGTATTTATAATTATTGATCTAATATTTTAGACCAACTTTCGTGGAAAGCATATAAAAATCAATTGCATATTGTAATTTGTGCTTAACATAAACTAAATAAATGCATAAAATATGACTCGTGCCTTTTCTTAATCATAATATATTTTCTATTTTTTTTCGATAGTCATAATATTATTGTTAAAAACCCTAAGTAATCCTTTCATCTCATTATGAGATTGTCTTCTATTGAGACTTCTTATCGTCAACCCTTCATTTTTGGGACTTCTTATTGGTTTGTTTCTAAATCATTAATCATTTTCAAAATTTATCTATTTCATAATAAATAAATATCATAGTATAAGACCATTATGTTTAGGTAAACTCATATTTAAAGATCCTCTTTAAAAAAAAAAAAAAAAAGCAAATCATAAATAACAAGGGTAAATGGATAACTCTATCAAAACTTGCAACCTATTCTACCAGCATTATAGAGTAACTTCCATGCAAGTATTGGATGGCATATTAGGTTTCATATCCAATTTTCAATACCTATGCTTGTAGAGTAAAGTATAAGTAGAGATATAAATGAATCAAGCCCATTCACGAATCACTCAGCCTCAAGTTCAGTTTTATTCTAATTCAATTCGATGATAGTCGAGTTGAGATCAAACTCGAGCTACTCAAGTAGTAAATAAAGTTGATCTTGAACTTTAAAATACTAAACTTGTTATATTAACAAGCTTAATTAAATTTAGTGTAATTGTTAATATATTTTTAATTTATTTAAATAAAAAAATATATAATATTAGAAAAAATAAAAGTTAAATTAAAAATTATACAAAGCTCAATTAGACTCGCAAGTCTGACAAACTTAATATTTTAAAGATCGAGCTAAGCCTAACCCAGCCTAATTTGTTACTCAAGTAGCTCCATCTCTAACTCGACTCGATTATCACCAAATTAAATTCAAGTAAAAGTCAAGACAAACTCAAATAGTTTGTAGACTAGCTTGATTCATTTACACATCTAATTATTTCCCTAAGTATAGATATAGTATCCTAATACTTTATATCTAGTAAAATATCTAAGATACATGTTATAAAATACTATACTTACCTATTAGAAATTCTTAATACTATAATATAATATAATAAATTGAATTTAACATATACTCAAATCAAGAGGCCCATTTTCCTATTGTTGAAGGTAAACCCCATAATTAATTATATCTTGCAACCCCATCTTCCCTTTTCCTTTTCAAATTATTCTAACAAACTCTACTTTCTTGACCATTTCTGTCTTTCATTTTCCTTTTACCACTCAATTTCTCTTGACTCTAACATACTTTTGACTCATTTCTTCCCTTTTCCTTGGTCATTAGTTAATTTCCTTTCTTTTTTTTATTTTCTACAATTTCAAGCATCTCATTCATGCATTATTGGATAAAATTGGCTTGTTTTTTAAATTTGTAATAAACTTTGTCCATTATAAATCACTGTGAGCAAATTTTTTTTTTTGGAAAATAAAAAAATTATTACACTCAAGTCAAAATTATATGAATCTTAATTTATTTCTAATGTTATTATATGTGGATTTTGCTTACCATGGGCCTTAACACACTTCCTTAACCCATAGAGTATTAGCCCAACTGACACATCAAGGAAGGAGACCCTCAAGAGACATTTGTTGACACCCAACCACCCTGTGGCTTTACAAGGATCTAGAGGTGTGCCAACTTCAAGGAACTAAGTAAGTCCTTTCTCCAACACTTTATGATAAGTAAACAGCTTGAGAGGAAAGCTTCCTACTAATGACCATTTATCAACATTTAAGATTCCCAATTTCAATATGAACATGGCACTAAATGCCACGATACAAAGGGTATAAGACCACAATAATTCTTTTAATCCCTTTCCATAAAGAGGCTTGCCACCTTCATTGAATTCCATCAAAAGGCCACGACATGCATCATTTAAGGAGACAACATAAATGCTAAACAATGGTGATATGAATCAGGATTCTAAATGTGAAGTAAGAAGACCATGAAATGAGTCAAAGTCAAGGAAGCAAAGTCGAGGTTTTTATTTTAGCAAGAAAGTTGATAAAGGGTAGGTTCCAAAACCAAGAGCAGTTGGCATTGCTTCTAATAGTAAGACAAGGATCTTGTAAGATCAAGCTTTTAGCATAAGGCATCTTAGGAGAAGCTTCTGATAGCAAATTTTAATTTGAATTGGACATAATTTCCAAATCTTCCCAATGATGAAAAAGAATATCATAAAGCCTTATAAATTAGGATTTAATTATCTAGCTAAATATTTCCTCAATGACAATTATTTTGTTCCCTTTTTAAACAGATATTGTATTATCTCTTTAGGGTAGTTATTCCTTTTCAGACAGTTACTGCCATCTTTTCTACTATTTTCCTTTTTATTGTAGTTGTATTTGTCTATAAA
Source organism: Lumnitzera littorea (assembly GCA_024138015.1). Classification (NCBI taxonomy): domain Eukaryota; kingdom Viridiplantae; phylum Streptophyta; class Magnoliopsida; order Myrtales; family Combretaceae; genus Lumnitzera; species Lumnitzera littorea. The sequence goes on along the minus strand of JAMXBB010000010.1, from coordinate 8,540,182 downwards.
AATTACGTAAACCTTACAAATCAAGTAATAAGCTATTACTTGTTTTCATATGAACTTTGTTCTTGTTACTCTTTACGAGTGTTGTGTGAAACATTTCATTATTCATATTGAAAGTGCTTTCTGTTGATCTTATTACCAATGGAAACATTTTTGTAATGTAATGCCCTAAAACTTGAAACGTCACAAACTGCTACATATCCTTAGTCCTCTAAAGACACGTCAGGCTCTAAAAACCATAATGAATATTTCAAACTTGATATTTAAAACCACCAACATTGGTATTTAAAAAAAAAAAAAACTCTCATTTCATAAAATTCAATTCCAAAAGTACCAACAAAATTAAAGAACAATTTTGTTTTTCACAACAAAAATAACATAAATGAAATCAAACAACTAGTACAAATAAAAATTAAAAGATAGAACAAGTCTCAACCATAGTTTTTATTTCAATCCTTATTACTACTGTTAAAATTGTTGGCTATCATTATAATAATAGTCTCCAAAACCGACATCCAGGTGGTAATAACTATCGTTCCAATCTTTAACTCTAGCATTCTCATAACCAACATATTCTCTATAACTATAATATTCATGACATCATTCTGACTTGTAGCTGGGAAAAAGAAATAATATGGTAAGCCCAAGCCCAGCACGTAACACACAACCACAAACACATGATCAAATGATACATATTCACATGTGTAGAAATGCAAAACAAGTAAATCACACAATTCATTTAATTATCTTTGTTTTTAAGTCAAACACACAACACAAGATAGTAGTCCTCTTGACTCATTCACATCACAATCGTATCACAACCTAGCATTTAGACGTACCTCTTCAAACCCTTCTACAACCTAACATTAGGCATACCTCTTCGGGCCTCTCTACAACAACCTAGATCTACCCTAGATCATTTCCATATGAGACTCCATAAGGGACAATATGTCACATAGATCATTGGGGTTAGCTCTTAAGAATCTACCACTACGAGCTCTTAGGATAAGCTAAACATAAGCAATAAAAAGATACATAAGCCAGATGTACATTTAATTCGTTTTAATTTTTGCTATCCTAACACTCACACTCAACAAGTAAGTCTTACATACCTTAATATTTAGAATTCGTTACCAACAAATCAAGTCTAGTGAAATCTCCTTATCTAAGTGACTAATATTAGCTATATTAACTTAATTCATTTATGCTTCATTTATATGCATCATTATGAATAATAAGTGTTTCACATCAAATTTTATAACATAAGTGATATTACATTAGATAATTTATGGATTTCATATTCGAAATAATGAGTATGAACAACTCATTTACTATAACGCCCTATGCCAAAAATAGTTAATAGCCACACCAACAAATACTAACGGATCCATTTCAGCTACTTAGCCCAAAAGTTTTAAGATTATGTTGACAAAGTATTTACAAACATAGCTTTATAAACTAATATCATAACCTCCAAAAATCCATGTAAGACACTTAACCATAGGGTTTCACAATCCTACCCCTCACTCTACCCCCCCCCCTAAACACGCGACGTTCTTGTTGTAAGACCTTAAGTCATCTTGAAAACATGTAAGGAGTTATATTCTAGTGATACTCTCTACCTTCGCTGGACCTCTTCTCTAAACTGAAGCTAGACTCAAATCATCTACTTATTGATAGGAGGTCCACTCTAATACCATTTGTAACGTCTCAAGCTAAAAACAATAAATAGCTAAGCCAATAACCAGTAATTAGTCCATTTCAATCACTTGGTCCAAAAGTTTCAAGCTTGTGTTAACAAAGTGTTCATAACCATAGCCTTATAAACTAGTACCACAACCTCTCATAATCCATGTACAACACTTAATCATAGGGTTTCACATTTACTCTGATTGTTTACGAAATCACATTTCCCCTTAAATTTACTATACACTATACAATTTATTCAAATAGCCATAGAATTGAAATAAACTTTACTAACATCATATTTAAGTCTTATAAGTCATTGAATATATCAAATAAAATACATTCATTTCTCTTACATTCAAGATCAACAAAAGAGACAAATAAATAAAAGAAACAAAACTTATCAATTTCGTTAGTTTTAGACCTAACTTTATATTTAAAAATTTTTGGTAATTAAATAAGCTACAAAAAGAAATTTGAAACATTGGTTGAATGTATTATGAAGACTCACTTCTTATACCAGTACATCAAGATCCTATTGAAGAAGTACCAATAGCTCATGACCAAAATGGAAATATAAAATTATTGTATTAAACAAAAGATAGACTTACTTTTAGCTTCTGGGAACTTATTCATTTGGTGGCAAAATTCTTAATCTCCAAGTGTGTTAAGAGCAGTACTCATCTCAATTACAAATAAACAACTAGTAGGCTAGTTGTTACTTTAAGGATTCTAGACGTAATGATCCTACTTATTATTGTTATTACAATACTTCACTACGTAGCTATACTTAAAATGCATTCTTAGTCTTAGTCATACACGATTCACAAAAGATGGTGTATTCTAGATTTTAGGTGACCTTTTAATATATTTACAAATTCTAACATTTTCCTTTAGAGTATGTTTTACCTACATCTAATATCATTCGTGTAGATATATATTAATTAACTAATGATTATAATTCATTTTCATACTTATAGGCGTCTAGTTAGTATTCTTTACATGAATTATTAACAATCTAATAAGTTCTAACTAAACTAAGGCCCATAATTGCACTACATATATGTAGTGCACTACTTAATCATTATAAGTATATAATCAAATAATTACAAAAATACATATATGTATATATATACTAATTACTCAATGTTTTAATAAGTTTCTAAACCCTATTTAAGTATATCTTTTCCTTAGAGTTATTTAATTAGATAGACTCACTAGTATTCTAGTAATTGTAATTATTCTAACACAACATTTTTTTTAACACTCCAATCTTAATATTAATGTTTTATATATCATTCTTAAGTGTCAATCAATTTGATCTACAACTAAAAAATTTGACTCAATTCTAATTCAACATATAACATTGACATCTTACTATGGTTTTATTATATATAATTAAACAGAGATTTCATTTACCAAATTCTAGTAAAAATTTCGAAATTTGATTTTCAAAAATTACATCACAAACATATAATAGGACTAAGAGCATACCTTCTCATAAATTTTGGTAAAGAAATGAGCTAGTTTGTTGTATTTTCTAGAATTAAAGAACATCCCTCAATGCTTACACGGTGATTACAGTGGCAAGTTGGTAGTTGATAATGATCTCAACAGTGTGATGTCAAAGAAAAGGGTAAAGGATGGTTGTCATGGGCGTTTAAGAGTTTTACATTTACTTTTTTGGAAATTTTTTGATACTGTTAAGTGGTTTTAGCCAAATATAAGTTATTTATAAAATAATTAATATTGTATCAAAGTATATATATATTTCCTCAACTTTAGTCGCCCTTGATCACCCCCTGGAGCTAATCTCTACCCTTACAAACGAAATCCATCCCTATATATAATGATGCTGATGATGATGGAAATTTGCATGAAAATCAACATGCAAATGGCAATGTAAGTATTACGACCACAAAATTCCTTTGTTGTGAAGGATATGAACTATAGCTTGATTTAGGGCAACTATTCCAAACGTGATTCAATTTTGCTCAACCATTCGAGTACAATATTATCTAAATTTAACATAAGTAGTCTTTTCATACTATAGTCAAAGTAGTAGAACAATCCATTATAGATCAAATTTTAATTCTTTACTTTTAGGTTAATTAAGACTTAACAAGATAACATTACCCAAAAAGACTTAACAAAATATTAGTTTATAGGTTATAGTGGTTATATTTTAACTCATTTCTTTTGAATTTGGCTTCACATAGACATTTCTTTTAACTTTTTAAGTCTCACGATACCATGATATCGTGAGACTTAAAAAGTTAAAAAAAATGTCTATGCAAAATTATTTTTATTATTATTATCTGTCCTTAATTCGGGGACAATGTCTTAAATAATGTCTTATTAATTTGCTTAAAAGTGATGAGAACATGATATCCTCAAAGTATCAAAATTTGTAAGGTTACTTTACCCAACATTTACCATATCCCAAATGCTATTAGCTTCGTATTTATAGTATGATACTTTAGAGAACTTACATATTTTAAGTTTCAAATAAAGCTTTAATTAATATGCTTATATTTTTATGAGTTTGACCTTTCATAAGTTTCTTCTCTTCTTTCTTTCTTTCTCTCTCTTTTTTCTTTTCCTAAACCTATTAATTGATGTCTTAAATATTATGTTATAGGAAGATATAACTTCATAGTACATATTGAATTTTGATTTATCCGTTATGAGATAATTAAGTCTCGACCTACTAAAATTTAGTTCATAACCAAAAGATTGAGAAAATTCACTTATTTTGGAAATTTTAATTCCACATAAGTCTAGCTTTTAACTTTTAGAAATTTATAGTAAATTTTGTGAATATTTAGTAGAAATTTTCATTAATCTTTCCGAGTTAGAAGTCCTGGATAAAATATTCATAGGATGCTAAATTACTTATATTTTGATATTAAGATTTAATAATTTGTTCAACTAATAATTTTTTTTTAATACCTCATTATAAGATGTATGTTAGTTTAGAGATTTTTTTTTTTTTTGCCCTAATTATTAAGTTTGAAGTTAGACCTTTAAATGTTAATCTAATGCTTAAGAAAGTATTGGGTATTCTAAAGTTAACATGTCAAAATTGCAAAGCATTACACAAAGTCTACACTTACATTGGTACAGGGAATGGCATTACTTGCCCTTATTCAGCTTAACTCTTGGTCTCCTTATAAGTTACACACCTTTTGACAACTTAATGTACATCCCTCATCGTTTTTGGCTAGTAGAATCTCTGTGAGACCCTATAAAACTAGTAATTGAATCACAATTGTTCAATTTGGAGATGATTCTTAAAATTTACGGTGATAATGTAAATTTTCAATTGAGCTTGAATTTTACGATGAATTTAAAAATATTACTAAAAATAGCCCCGTGAGTTTAGAATCAAGAAAATGAAAGAATAAATAATTAAATTATTTAGTTATATGTATATTACCCGTTAGTTATCGGAAATACGTAAAATGAGTTTTAATGATTAACTAATCGCTAGAGATAAATTATATATAATTATATAAACTAATAAGAAATAAAATGAAAAGTATGGTACTTGAGATACACCCTAGAAAATATTATTTATATCAACGATCTTAGAACTAAGTTAACCTTTATGACTAAGTAATAAAAATTAAAAGAAATAACTGTATAACTTTAATATTTCAAATAAAGTTCATTTGTATACAATTTTCTCAAAGGTATTAAGTTTATTGAGTTTAATTGCTATGATATAGAGTTTCATAATTTAAGATATAACTTATGATAAATCTTTTGAAATTAATTACATAATTTCAATAATTAATATTAGTGAGTAAAATAATATATAAGATATGTATAAATAAATTCCAAATAATTAATTGAACCTGTCTATATATATCATATATTAAAAGAAAAGTGTATTTAGGACCTTATCTTGGAACATAAAACTAATACAAAATTAATTCCAAATAAGACCAAAGATAATATGAGTCACCTAAAAGTTATAAAGAATAGTCTTATAAAGTTAAATTTCGAAAATAAGCTAAAATACAACCAATATGGATTATAACATAAAGTTTATTGAGTTAAATTTTAATTAGTTGAAAAATATAAATTTTAGATTAGGTGTATAATATAATGTTCTACTATTTTAGAAATATATTTCGGAACTTTATAAATAAAAAATCATGATAAAATTATATTCAAAAAATCACATAAAAATAATAATAATAATAATAATAATAATGTCACCTGCCTTAAACAAAGGAGGTGAAAAATTTTTCCCATAAATATGGCTACAACACCATTTATGAGAATGGTAAACAAAGAATGAGAGGAGAGAGAGAGAGAGAGAGAGAGAGAGAGAATGAGAGTTTAACAAGAAAAAAAGCGAGAGAGGAAGAACAGAGAGAAAGAGTCACATGAGAGGAAGAAAGAGACGGAAGAATGAGAAAAAAAGATGATAAGAAGAAGAGTAAGAAGAAGAAGAAAAAAATTAGAAGATTCAATTTTTTTTTTTTTTTTTGTTGTGTCCAATATTTTCAAGTAACTTTATTTCCATAATTATAAATATTGTTTCTTTTAATTAATATTTAATACTCGTAGAAAAAATATATTTATAATCCTGTTATTTTCCTAAATTGAATATTTTATCTGTATAATTTCATAAATTTCTTTTTGTTCAATTTTTTAACTTAGAATGTTGATCGTTATATTTTTATTATTTCCATTAATAACTCATATATGAGTTAGATAAATATATATATATTTGTATGAACCATTTTTTCCATATATATATATACATATATATTAGCGATGTATTCAAAATAGTATCTAATTAATCCCACCATTACTACACTCGGCATAATATGATGATTCCATATATAAAATAAATTACATATTATACAATATTTTAAACGTAATTAGTGCTATTTGAAAAATATACATTCATGCTATAAATATATATTACTTATTAAAAAGACAAATTCACTAATAGCATTATGTTACAATTATATATATAATAAGGGTTACACAATAAATAATATAAAAAGGATAGTACATGTTCAACATATATGATATATATATATATATATTTAATAAAGTTATGATCATAAGTAATATGGAACCTAAACAACTAAGTAAAATTATAACTTTAAATTAAAAATAATGATTTGAAGCTTATAGATAATAAGGGTATAAATACTAAAAATGATATTTATATTATAGAAATGAGTAACGAAAATCCAGCTCACATCGGAGTTGAGTGGGTAAATCAGAGACTTTATATGAGTTCGAGAATAATACGTTATTGTATTTCAGAGTACTATATTATAGTACTTAGAAGTTTAAGATTATACTTCGTTGTATTTGTTAGATAGTTTGATTATACATATGCTTGTATGTACATGTTTCTAAGTTTGATTATATGATTCTAGATTAATGCTTTAGACTGTAATTGTTTGTTTTACGTGAAATGATTAAATGCTTTAAATTGGACTTAGCTAAATATATGACTTATAAATATAAATTGACATGCATTGCAACCCATTAGAGAAAGCATTTAAGATTCTTCAACCAAATACCAACCCTTTCGAAAGGGATAACACTAAAAAGCATAATGATCCATTTTTCATCTTTAGTCGAACTAAGTGAAAAAAGAGGAGACCGTGGTAAGGGTGAAGGCAATGATTCAATAGTAGTTATAAGAGGAGCGGCGTCTTCATGGCACAAGCCTTAGTTTGGTTGTGAGCTATTGAAATGTGCACTCAAATTAGAGAGGGTAAAATTTCTCTAATCTTACAACAAATCAGATAGCGTCGTATGATGATATTTGTTTATTGCATTGCATTAAAATAATTGGTTGATAACCTTATTTGTGCTTTATGTGTAGTTTTAAGTCTCTGTCCCGACTTGCTAAGCGATTGATTACTTACATCTCTATAAATATTATTGCAGATGCTAACTTGGAAGTAGCATCACAACTACCCTGAAGATAGCTATTGTTAGATCCTAGGAAGTAAGGAAATAAAACTAAACAACAAATACATTTCTCAGGTTTTAGTTCTTAATATAGAATCTTCTATAATCAAATAAAGTATTACTTAGGTAAGATTATGTTATGAAATCATGCAAACATTGATTATAATATTTAAATCCTAATATATATTTCTTTTTTTTTTAGTAAATAACCTATTTAATTTATGAACTATTTACTTCAAAATGGATTAGTCGTAGATGCCTTATATAAATTAGGTCTAAGATAGTAACTGTAAGGTCAACTTCTATCCTAAAATGGTTTGCACAGCGAAACTATTATAGCTCTACCACTTTGGGGCATGACAATCTCGACTTCAACAACTCATACATCCTCTTCTCACTAAAGTGACCAAACAATCCTCAACCGTAAGTTTCTCTAATAAGCAAGTCATATACCGAATAAGTCAATGCATACAATTTTCTAGATCGTTAAAGATATCCTCTTCCATGAAGTAATCATCTAATGTTCTTTCTTCTTAGCATTGGGCAAAAATAGGTCTATAGTAGGGATCCTAAGCATACTACTCCTTCAAGCTCACAAACCCTAACAACCTCATTTGTAGTTCAGAAAGCAACATATGTCTCCTAGACAAAGCATCTACGACTACATTAGCCCTTCCTCACATGTACTTTATCACAAATGAAAATCCTTCCAAGAACTCTACCCATCTAATCTACTGCTTTGAGAGTTTCGATTGACTCCTTAAGTACTTCAACGTTTGATGATCAAGTATACTATGAATTCCTTAGGCAATAGGTAATGTTACCAGGTTTACATAGCTCAGACTAACGCATATAACTCCATATCGTACTCATAGTAGTTCAACATCGATGCTTTGAGTTTCTCATTGAAATAAGCAATAGCTTAATAGCTTTGCATGAGAACTACTCCAATCTATATATTAGATGCATCGTACTTTAACTCAAAAACTTTGCTAAAATCTGGTAATGCAAGTATAGGGGCAGAAGTCAACTGCTTCTTCAGCTTGGCAAACCTCTTCTCCTCTTTATCTCTCTATCGAAACTTAATGTTTTTCTTAGTTAGCTCGATAAGTGGTGCAGCAATAGAACTAAAAATCTGAATGAATCTCTTATGGAAAGAAGCTAACGCATGAAAACTTCTGACATCAGCACATGACATAGGTGTAAGTCATTTTACAATTGCTCGTATTTTCTCTTCATCTACTCTAAGGTCTCCTTTGCTAATGACATATCCTAAGAATACAACCTCTTCTTGGCAAAAATAACATTTCTTCAGATTACCATATAGATGTTTTTCTTGGAGAACTTCAAATACAACTCAAAGATTACCTACATGATGAAATAAGTCAGGGGTATATACAAGAATGTCACTAAAGTACACTAATACAAATTTTCTAATCAAATTTCTCAACACATGGCTCATTAGTCTCACCAAAATACTGAGGGCATTGGATAATCCAAATGGCATTACAAGATACTCATATAGTTCATGCTTAGCTTTGAAGGTTGTCTTCCATTCGTCGCCTTCTCTCATTCAAATCTAGTGTTATCTCGATTTCGGGTCAATCTATGAAAATACACTTGCTCTATATGGCTCATCTAGCATAACATCTATTCTAGGAATGGGATTTCAATATTTAATAGTTCTCTTATTCACTACTCGACTATCCATGCACATCCTCCAACTTCCATCCCTCTTTGGTACCATAATGCAGGTACAGCATATGGACCCATGCTCTCTCCAACATATCCTCTTTCAACAAACTCATTAAACTATCACTGCAGCTCAGCTGCCTGCTCAGTATTCATTCAATAGGCTAGTTGGTTAGGCATTGTGGCCCCAGGCTATAACTCAATGCCATGCTTTATGCTTCGTATTAGAGGCAATCCTTTAGATAGCTCATTAGGAAGTAGGTTAGCAAACTCTCTCCACAACTCCTTAACCTCTTCAAGTAGGTCAATTTGTTTCTTTGCTTCCAATAGCCTTTGCACCAAGAGAAAGGTTGGTTCATACTCATTACTAAGGCCTTCTTAGTCTTTTAGATGACCTTAGACTTCATATTGCTTACTTGGCATTGAGTCATATGATAAAATATAACAGGTTGACCATCTTTCTCAAAACTATAAATATTCTCATATCCATAATGTATAACTCTTCGATCGAAGAATCATGGTCAGCCTAGTAATATATGAGATACACACATAGATAATACATCACACAAGATCTCATTCTTATAACTTATAATAGAAATGGGTAAGGATACTTACTTGGTAACATGCAATGACCCTTTTTCATACAACAGTGTAACTTATAGGGTCTCAAGTGTAGAGTGGTCAGCAACTTCAACTATTCTACCGTCTTAGCAAGGGCTACTTTTGTACAACTACCACTACCTACGATCAAGGCGCAAAGTTGTTGATTTACCTTGCAAGTAATAAGAAACAAATTCTCTCGCTACTTTTTTTATTAATCATGTTCCACACTAAGAGCTCAATAAATTACTAAGGTCAGCATATCTGATGCATCTTCAAGGTCAAACATACGGAGAAACACTATAACAAAGAAAGAATAAAAGGAAATAAAGAAAAGCTAGCAAAGTCCGGCTAGCTACCAACTAGATATGATACACCAATTGATCTTACTCGGCCTACAATTCACCGGATATGACTCACCGGTCCAAACCGAAAGGTCACTCACCATTATTCCTTGCTAAAAAGAATAGATAAGATTTGAAAAATAATGAGAACACTAAGGTTTCTTAAAGGAAAATGTGCATAAATTCTATGATAAGAATTAACCCTCTGGACCGATTGCATGAAGCTAAGCTAGAGGACTGTAAGGACTCACTCGAAGAATACTAGCTTGAAGCCCTATTCGAGATGGAAATTCCTATCCTTACCTCTATATTTCCCTTTTCTACTGACTTGACTTCTAAGCCTTCATGTATGCCAAACCTGCCAAACAGCTATGCCATGATAGAATATCCAAGCAAACAACCCCAAGACTATCTGAGCCAAGCTCCCAAACCAACAACAAATATTCAACCCCAACCCTAGCTAGCTACTCTACAGCGAGACTGGCTGGGCCCTAACCTAATCCAAATCAAGTCGACCCCTGACTATGAATTCTTTTTCTTGTTTACTTTGTACCATATTTCTAACGTCCAACCACCGAATAACACGTATCTTCTAGCACAACATTCTAAAATGATTCTTTACTTTCCCTACTGAATATTCTTTGTCTCTTCTACCCTTTTTAGTATGCATTGCATAACCTGATTGTAAGAATACCCTTTTTTGTCTTTTCATACTTGTAAAGCAACCTCAATGGATAGGTATATAAACCCTCACTTAATTGTATGCAGATAATCAATCCTCAATATTAAAATTTAATCAAGTTTTCTTTTAGCAACCCCAGTGTTCTCATTACCCTTTAACTCTTATCTATTCCCTTTAGTAAGGAGTAGTAGCGAATAACCCTTTAATTCAGACTGGTGAGTCATATCCGGTGGATTGTAGGCCGAGTAGGATCAATTAGTATGCCATAGCCATTGATAGCTACATAGGCTTTGCTAGATTTTGTTTTTTGTTTTCTCTTTCGCTTACTTCGTTGTGGTGTTTCTCCATGTGTCCAACCTCAGAGACACATCAGCTTTACTTTGCTGTTGGTGGCTGTTGTATTCCTTCTGTAGCTAGTGCAGTATGTTCATATAAAGTAAGTTCAGAGTTGCGAACTATATGGTGAAGATTTGTGTGTTAGTCAGTATGGTTCCATTGTTACTCTACTCTTACTCTATTTTTTCACTGCAAAAGCAAAGCAAGTCCATTTCAATTCTGTTCGAGTGATTATTGGGTATTAAATTTGTTAGTATGTTAGTCGAAGTTTTAAGTAGTACAATAGCATCGTTTCCCCTTCCCCATGTATTGTGTTGTTAATCTGTTTGAAAATATTATACAATGTCGAACTCTAATATTTAAGGTGTTATCGAAGACTAGGGTAGTAGCGCTTGACCTAGTCGTACTCATAATGGAAGTAACACTCCTGGGTCAATTGATGACAAACTTAACAAACTTACTAATTTTGTTGAGAGTTTGGTCACCGCGATGCAAGTTAAGAGAGAATAACCACGGGGTATGCTGTAATATAACCCACCCGAAAATGTTCTTAAGAGAGGCTATGACCAAGGTAACTAAGCTAATCACCCAATTCAACCCTCTCGAGCTAGAGGAGTTGTAGACCGTATTGCTAGATGAAGGCTAGAGTTGGAGGAGATTGAAGAAGATGATGTGGAGATAAATCCTAAGGAGTATGGAGAGGAAGAAGAAGAGGTTGGTTACTACCAAGCACAAGAGTTAAGACGCCAAGCTTCTCGAGGACTAGACAATATCAAGGTCCAAATCTTACCCTTTAACGGAAGTGGAGATACAGATGAATACTTAGAGTAAGAAGAGAAGGTCGAAAAAGTGTTTGATTGTTATGGTTATACAGACGTTGTTAAGGTCCGACTTGCTACACTTGAGTTCTCTGGGTATGCCACTATGCAGTAGAAGAATCTGAATGCAACTAGAGCAAGGGATGAAAGACAAAGAGTAAGGACTTAGGGTGAGATGAAAAGGTTGTTAAGTGGGTAGATTTGTGCCCGAGACTTACTTATAAGATACATTTGCAAAGTTACAGGAACTTCACCAAGGAGGCCGATATGTTGATGACTATGTGAGAGAGCTCTAAATGCTTATGATTTGAGTCGACATGGAAGAACCAAAGGCCTGTACAGTATCGAAGTTCATTTCTAGGCTCAAATATGGGATTCACAACATTGTGGAAGTGTAAAGGTTTTATACCTTTAGAAAGGCGATTAAGATAGCACAAAAGGTTGAAAAGTAGAGGAGAAGTACTCTCTGCCGACCTAAGCCAACATTCTCTCGAACCCCTGTTCCGCACTGACCTATTCAAGCTGAGCTAGGATGCCATACTGAGCCAAGGAAAAGAATGTCGAACTTGATGATAGCTGATCAGCTCAGCAAGGCCAAGCAAGACAACCAAGCCGAACCAAAGCTAGGCTAACCTCAAGAACATATGAGAGAGAACAGACCTCTGGATGGAAGACCAACGAGGTGAACTGCTTTAAATGCTTAAGCTTCAGACATATGGCTACTAAGTGTCTGAACTGACGTGTTATGGTGCTCCAAGGAGATGTAGTGCATAGAACTAATGAGAGCGAATCCAAGGAAGAGAAGGATGTTGGAAAAGCCAAAGCTTAGGAAGAAGAGGAGACCTATGTCTATACTGACTAGGGAGAAGTAATGACCCTAGTCTTGAGACGGGTACCACGGCCCAAAAAGGTGGAGTCATAACAGTCTCGCCATGTGAGCCATCCTTAGATAGAAACTATCGTTACAACTACTATCTTAGACCTAGTTCACACCAGGCGTACTCGACTCTACCCCTTTAAAGCGTCCAATTCGATACCTGTTTGATATAAACCTGTAGAGTAATCCTTTGAAATAATTTTTAATAATAAACTTGTAATTTGACCTTATAAAAGAGTAGCAGTAAATCCCACAGGTACTTGTCTTTTCACATACAAACAAAAATATTGAAAACTACCAAGCCCTTTGAAGAGTCTTTTGTAGTTTTTTTTAAAAGATAAAAAATTAATACTAAGGGCAATAACCAGCCATTTCTTATTGTATCTCACTCCCTATCTCAGTTTACTAGGGTTCTGGTATTAGGTAAGCACTTGTAAGCCATTTGGAACTTGCAAAACAGACTATGAGAGAATAAGCGACAACTTACTCAGTAAGTGGGGTGGAGATTAAAGTATGCGCTTAACACATCACAAAAAGGGTTTTCAACCAAGTTGGTTAGATGCAATGCATGTACAAGTGGATGCAATTGCATGACGTTATCCGGTTCGTTGTGAGATTAGAGAATTTACGCCCGTTCTAATCCAAGTTAAGGAGATTAACATCACGCACTTCGTGAATCGAGACCAAACCAGAGCTTGTGCAATAGAGAACACCCTCTTCCCGTGACCACCTTTGAACGACGACCCCCAACCTTATTGCGACCTTCTCTTTTATTACTTAGTTCGACTAAGGGTCACATTTCAGCTATCCTCATTGAAGGGAGTCTATGTTTGGCCTAAAAATCTTAGTCGTTACCCCTAATGGGTTGCAATACATATCAAATTAGATATTAAGCCGAGTTTGAATTAGTTTATTTTTAGGGTGATCAACTAAGCTCAAACAATTCAAGCATAATAATATTTACAAAACAACCATATCGTAGAGCTTAGCTCCCATCGCAGTAAATCGAACCCAAACCACAAGCGCCACATACGCACAAATAGCTAACTACAATCACAAGCCAATACATACCAAAATCTCCAGATATTCTGAAATGATATCCCAAAATGCTATAAAGCATTGATCCCACTTACTTAGTATCGATCTTACTCTCATCACTTTGCAGTAGCATTGTTTTTAGAGCTTGAATTCCCTATGTTGTTTACAATGAAGACTTTACTTTAGTTTTCTTAAGATTATGAAAACATTAGCGCTTGCTAACATTTACTTATATTTGCTTAATCTTGTGGATTGATGTCGTAGTTATTGAATGAGCTAACGCTGTTTATAAAGATACATTATATAATAATATAAGGTACAATTTATATATTAAGGTTATAAAAAATATGTGTATATTATTTCTCCTTACAAGTGTAAGACAGATACACATATACATATACATACACATATATATATATATATGTGTATGTGTGTGTATGGGGGAAAAAGAAAGAAAAGAAAAAAATATATATTTTAAATAAACAGCTACTAACTTTTATTGATGAACAAATTATATAATGTGCTTCGTTTGAAATTAAAATTATATCACCGATCCAAAGTTATAGCTATATATTTGTTATTGTAAGGTATATGTATTGCAATGGAATGCATCCTATATTTGTTCTTTTATATTTACAAATATCTTAGTTATCATATATAGCATGGACTCACAGTTAAATGTATTCATAGGTGTTCACTTACTTATTATAATCTATATGTGAAGTGAATATACATATCCAACTAGTACCTAAGAAAATGCGTTTAATTACATTATATAGTAAAGTTAATAGAAATGATTATATGTATACTTATAATGTACAATTTGTATATTACTAAAATTATATCTTAAGTCAAAATAGATATGGAGGGGGAGAGAGAACACAACATAACAGTACACTTGTCACATATTATTTGTATAGAAGTATATATGTGATAATTTTTATAGTTATACGATGACATATATGGGCTCTATTTAGTTTCTTTTGTATTGTTTAGGATTAGCAAACAACACATGCTAGTAACAATATGTAATAATAGGGGGATTAAATTTATAAACGCAAAAGGATGAATACTTAAGCAAACGAGGTTATAGATATATTTTCCTAAAGCAATTAGAAGCTATATAAATATCTAAACACAAGATTGTATAATTTGTAATACAAGACACATATTACATGAATTTACTAGGAAATGTTGAATAACGAAACTCTCGGATAATGAAATAAATCTGTTTAGTTCAGCTTACCTTTCCCCTCTTCTTCTTACATTTAATCATCTTCTGCTTTATGTGTATGTGCTTTGATAAAGGTAGATGATGGCTACGAGCAAATCCCCGTTTCTTCTTTTTCTTCTAGTTTTTTTTTTTTCCTTCATTTTAGGCTAAAGAAAAATATATAATGATACTTCCTAGAGCTAAGCTTTTATAATTTTGTTTGATGTGCTGCTTAAATATAAGAGTTAATGGCAGTTGAGAAATGCTTCATGCACAAGAATTTAATGGCGGTTGGAGATTTCTTCTGTACAAGGATTTGAATTGTGGTTGGATTTAACACTTATTAGGAATAATATTATTAAAATATATATTACTTTTGTCTCCATTGCTTGACCCTTTAATGCTTATTAATATTACACGTAAATGCCGGTGGCAATTCTTTTCATGAAGACTTGAAATTTCCACAACAGATGATGATTTATTTATTCCTATATTCATTTTTATTTTATAACTCTTCGGATGTAACTTCTATCTCAATTTAACATGAGTACACATTTTATTATATACTTTGAAAGTAGTAAAATATTATATTATATATTTTATTTCAATTCATTACCTTCACAATAATTAAAGGCTAACTCAATAAACTTTGGTTTGTAAACATTAGTTATCTTTTGGCTTGTTCTTGAAATCCAATTTTATATAGGGATGTATTATTATTATTATTTTACTTAAGAAAGCATATCAATACGACATTCCTGAAATATCAAAATCAACAAATGCATCTTTTATATACTAGGTATATTTAGAAACATACATATTATTAATTTTTATGTCGTATTACTAATTTTTAACTTAAATAATTCTTCTTTATTGTCTTATTAAATCTTAGGACTTGAATTTAGGGATTCCAATTGATAACATGTTATATTAAGTATTTTAAAGTTATAGCACACATATATATAACTTTTGTTTTTTCCTTCTTCTCTTTCTCTCTCTTTTTTTTATAGTTATTTTTCCTTGGCCTTAAATTTTACTTAGATCACTACATGCATATATAGTCTAACATACTTGAAATATTACAATTTATGGGGTTACTTTCTCCTACTTTTGTCATAATCTAAACATTGCTAGCTCCAACTAAAGGGTATTACAGTATGGGTATTACAACGAGTATTGAGTTCTCTACCAAACTCCGAAGAAGATCAAAGAGAAAATTTATTCCATACCAAGTGTACCATCAAAAGATAATTGTACACCATCATAGTGGACAGAGGAAGCTATAATAACGTGGTTGCACAATCCTTCATGTAAAGGCTAGGTTTACCGACCTCAAAGCATCCCCGCCCTTATAAGTTACATTGGCTTCATGATTAAGGTGCTTTGCACGTGACTGAACAAGTAACCATATCGTTCAGTGTTGGAAATGTGTACAGGGATGAGGGAGTATGTGATGTCATCCCTATGAGAGCTTTACATCTATTGCTTAGACAACCTTGTTTATTCGACTAAAGTATTACTTACGAAGGATATAAGAACACCTATGCCTTTGTTAAGGATGGAAAGAAGATTGTGTTGCAACCCGTGACCCCCTCTCAAGTAAATAAGACTCATAACCAGCTCACCTAAGCCAGCAAGAAGAAGGCCTAATGAACCAAAGAGAGCTCCGAGCTATTAAGAAGAACGATGAGCCTATGTTCTTGTTGGTTAGAAGATTGTTGGAGATAAGAGATTTAGAAGATGTTCCCAATGAGATTCGAAGCCTACTAAATGAGTTTTCCAATCTATTTCCTAAAGAACTGCCTAGAAAACTACCTCTAGTCCGAAGCATAGAGCATTGTATTGATCTATAGCCAAGTGTCTCTCTGCAGAACCAACTTGCATACAAAATGAATACTGAGCAGGATGCCGAGCTAAAAAGACTTGTGGATGAACTCATAAAGTAAGGATACGTAAGGGAGAGCATGAGCCCTTATGATGTACCAGCTCCACTTATCCCAAAGAAGAATGGTTCATAACGCATGTACATCAATAGTTAAGGAAATAATCGAATCCTTGTCAAATACAAGTACCTAAACCGAAGCTCGATGACATGTTAGATGAGCTTTATGGTGCCAAAATATTGTCGAAGATTGATCTGTAAAGTGACTAACAACAAATTCACATAAGACCAAGTGATGAGTGGAAGACTACCTTTAAAACTAGGCATGGTCACTAAAAATGGTTGGTTATATCGTTTGAACTTACTAATGCACTAAGCACATTCATGAGATTAATGAACCATTTAATGTGCCTTCTAATCGAAAGATGTGTAGCCATGTACTTTGATGACATATTGATATATAATGTCGACCTGAACGACTATATTCAACATCTTCAAGCAATTTTTGACATTTTATGAACCAAGAAGTTATATGGAAATTTGAAGAAACGTACATTTTGCCAAGATGAGGAAAATATTCGAGCTATCCTAGAATGGCTAACACCAAAAAACGTCATTGAAGTTCAAAGTTTTCATAAGCTAACTTCTTTCTTTCTATAGGTGATTCATTAAAAACTTCAATACCATAACTACCCCCTCAACCAAGCTAACAAAGAAGAGTGATGGGTTTAGAGGGAACAACCGAGCTAAATAGAGCTTCAAGGAGATCAAGGAGACATTCACCTCCGCCTTTGTCCTATTGCTACTAAACTTTGACAAGCCCTTTGAATTGGAATGTGATGCATCAAGGAGTTGGAATTGGCGTCATCTTGATGCAGGAGCGACAACCCGTCACCTATCACAGTGAGAAGTTTAATGGTGCTGCCCTGAACTATTCTTTGTATTGAAATGAGTTATACTTTTTTTTTTTCAAGCCCTTACTATTTGGCAACACTATTTACTACCACGAAAGTTTGTTATTTATATAGGCCATAAGTCTTTGAAGCATCTTGGGAGTCAGAACAAACTCTCTAAAGGATAGGCTAAGTGGTTGGAGTTTATGGAAGGGTTTTCATACATGATCCGACATAAGAAGAGAAGCGCAAATGTGGTTGCTAACGCTTTGTCACAATGGTAAGCCTTATTGACCACTTTGCAAATAAAATTATTAGGATTCTCACTCATTACTAAGCAATATGCTCATGATCCTCATTTTGGTCCTATCATCGAGCGATGCAGAGATGGAGTTGCTATTAGGGAATATTATGTCAAGGATGGCTATCTTTTTAAGGAAAGAAGGTTGTACATTTCGAGTTGTTCCATGCGTAAGCTGTTGGTTAAGAAAGCTCATAGTGGAGGATTATTAGGTCACTTCGGGGAGACAAAGATAGCCAATCTATTGAAGAAAAAATTTTATCGGCCAAGTTTGGCTAAGGATGTCCATAAGGTAGTTAATAGTTGTGAAGTATGCAAGTAAGCTAAGGGAAAGAGGGAGCCTTATGGAGAATACATGCCTTTGCCAATACCAACCTTACCTTTGGTTGACCTCAGTATGGACTTTGTCCTAAGGTTACCCCGAACATCCAGAGGGAAAGATTCTATATTCGTTGTAGTGGACTGCTTCAGCAAAATGACATACTTTATTCCATGCCATCGAACTAACAATGCTTTATATATTACTAATCTATTTTTGCAGGAAGTTGTCTAATTACATGGAGTGCCAAAGACTATTGTTTCATATCAGGATACAAAATTCTTAAGCTATTTTTGGAAAACTCTCTAGAGAAGACTTAGAACTAAACTTGTATTCTACTCCAATAGCCACCTTCAGACTGATAGCCAGACTGAAGTAGTGAACAGGACGCTAGGAAACATACTTAAAGCTGTTATGGGAAAGAACTTGAGGGATTGGGATCTATGCCTACCTGTTATGGAATCCACATACAACTAAACTATCCATAGCAACACCGAAAAGACCTCATTCGAGGTCGTCTATGGCCTCAATCCCACTATTCCCTTATACCTAATCGACACCCCTATAACTGCTAAAGAGAGACAATCCGAAGCTAATCAAGCCTAAGAATTGCAAAAGCTACACAAGTCTATAATTAAGAAGATTGCCAAGTTCAATAAGAAACAACAAGAGATTAGTAGCCGAAGTCGCTAAGATATTTCTTTCCAGCTAAGAGACTAAGTATGAATAAACCTTAGCTGAGAACGATTCCTACACTTAAGACAAAGCAAGCTAACTCCTCGAGCAGATGGTCCGTTCAAGGTCCTAAAGAAAGTCAACTACATCACCTACCAGATCGAGTTACCCGATGACTATGGTATCTCTCCCACTTTTAATGTATCAGACCTAATTCATCACCAATCAGCAGAAGACCCCACGAGTGCTCTAGAAGAAGAACCAAAGACCATTTTAGATTTGAGGACAAATCCTTCTAATCCCTAGCTCAAAGCCTTATCCAAGCAAACAGCCCCTAAATGTCTAAGACAACCTAGGACAAAGTCCATGCTAAAAGTAGCCCAAGGTAGGGTTAGTGTTGGTAAGAGCATGTACTCTCCATGGGGTTTTCTCTTTACCTTAGCTCTCTTATATAGCTCACAACTTCCAACTACCTTATGAACATCATTGGTCAAACTAAGCCAGTAAAAGTTTTCCTTCAACAGATTAGTTGTTTTGGTCTCTCCAAAATTACCAGATAATCTACTACTATGAGTCTCCTTCACCAATAACTCACACATAGAACAGCTTGGTATACACAACCTCCAATCCTTGAATAGATAGTCATCCCTAAGATAATATCCTCTAATAGCAACTCCTTTTGGGCACTACTCAACAACTGGAGCAAAATGAGAGTCATGAGCATAGTGCTCAATAATAAGTGAAAATCCCAATAACTTTGTCTACAAAGTAGTTAGTAAGGTTTACCAATGTGATAGAGCATCAATGACCACGTTGGCGCTTCCTTTCTTGTGTCGGATCACGTAAGAGAAACCTTCTATGAACTCTAGCCACTTAGCTTACCTTTTTGAAAGTTTGTTTTAACTCCTAAGATGCTTCAATGACTCATAGTCAATTTAAATAATAAACTCTCGTGGTAATAAGTGGCATTACTAAACAGTAAGAGCTTGAAAAATAGAGTACAACTCTTTCTTATACATAGAATAATTAAGGGCAATAGCACCAAGCTTCTCACTATGATAAGCAATGGGTCAATGCCAATTCTAATGGAAACACATCATATTCCAATTCAAAGGGCTTGCCAAAATCTAGTAATGATAAGACAGGGGTAGAGGTGAGCTTGTCCTTGACCTCCCTGAAACCTTGTTCAGCTCAGTTGCTCCATTTGAATTTGTCACTCTTCTTTGTCAACTTAGTCAAGAGGGAGACTATGGTATTGAAGTTTTTAACGAATCACCTATAAAAAGAAGCTAGGCCATGAAAACTTTGAACTTCGATGACATGCTTTGACATCGGCTACTCCATAACAATTAGGATATTTTCCTCGTCTGCTTAGATTCCTTCCCCTGACACTACAAATCCAAGAAAAATCACTTCGTCTTAGCAAAATGTACACTTCTTCAAATTCTCATATAACTTCTTGGCTTGTAGAATATCAAAAACTGCTCGAAGATATTGAACATGGTTGTTTAGGTCGATACTGTATACTAATATGTCATCGAAGTACATGACCATACGTCTTCCAATCAAACGGTGCATCACATGGTTCATTAATCATATGAATGTGCTTGGCACATTGGTAAGTTCAAACGGCATAACCAACCATTCATAGAGACGATGCCTAGTCTTGAAGGTAGTTCTCTACTCGTTACCTGGTCTCATGCGAATTTGGTGATAACCACTTCGTAGATCAATCTTTGAAACATTTTAGCACTATAAAGCTCATTCAACATGTCATCGAGCATCGATATTGGGTATTTGTACTTAACAGTAATACGATTGATTGTTCGGCTATCGATGTACATATGCCTTGAACCATCCTTCTTTGGGACGAGCAAAGCCGATATAACACAAGGACTCATGCTCTCCCTCACATATCCTAGCTCTATGATCTTATCCACTTGTCTTTCCAGCTCGACAGCTTGCTTATGGTACATTCTATATGTAAGTCGGTTCAGTAGGGCAACGCCTAATTGCAGATCAATATAATGCTCTATGCTTGGGATCAAGGATAGTCCTTTAGGCAATTCCTTAGGAAACAAGTCAGAAAACTCATCAATCAGCCTTCAGATTTCATTTGGGACATCTTTTAGATCTCTCATCTTCGGTAATCTTCTAATCAATAGAAACATAGGCTCATCAGCCTTCTCAGCAACTCGGAGTTCTCTTCGGCTCATCACTAAGGCCTTCTTTTTACTTACTTAGGTGAGCTAATTATGGGTATCATTTACTTAGGTTAAGGACATAAGTTGCAATGTAATTTTCTTTGCATCCTTAACAAAGGCATAGGTGTTCTTATACCCATCATAAGTAACACATCAGTCAAATAACCAAGGTCATCCAAGCAACAAATGTGAAGCCCTCGTAGGGATGACATCAAATACTACTTCGTCCCTATATACACTCGCAATACCAAAAGGCACAATTGTTTAGTCACATACAAAGCACCCTTATCATGAAGTTAATATAGCTTGTAAGGTCAGGGATACTTAAAGGTCAACAAACCTAACCTCTGCATACAGGACTGTGTAACTATGTCAGTATAACTTCCTCTATCCACTATGATGGTATACAACTATCCTATGACACAGGTCTCCTCTTTCTCCTTGGCTTTAGCTTTTCCAACATCCTTCTCCTCCTCAAGTTCACTATCATCGATACTATCCACTACATCTCCTTAGAGCACCATGACACATTAGTTCGGACGCTCAATAGCTACATCTCTAAAGCCTAAGTATTTAAAGCACTTTACCTCACCAGTCTTTTGTCTGAAGGTCTACCCTCTTTCATATGCCCTTGGGGTCAATCTAGCTTCAATTTAGCTTGGTTAGCTTGCTTTACTATCGTCAAGTCAATCATTCCTCTCCTTAACTCAGTATGGCCTCCTCAGCTTGGCTTAAACAGGTCAATACAGAACAGGGGTTTAGGAGAATGTCGGTCCAAGTTGACTCAAAGTACCTTTTCTCTGTTTTTTGACCCTCTACACTATCTTAATTGCCTCTTCCAATGTATAAATCCTCCGCACTTCCACAATGTTGCGAATCTCATATTTTAGCCCAAAAAATGAACCTTAATACCATGCGAGCCTCTGGTTCTTCCATGTCCTCTAGGATCATAAGTATCTAGAATTCTCTCGCATAATCATCAATAGATCAGCCTCCTTGACGAAGTTCTTGCAACTTTGCAAATGTATCATGTAAGTAGGTCTCAAGTACAAATCTACCCTTCAACAACCTTTTCATCTCATCTCAAGTTCTCATACTTCATCTTCCATCCCTTACTCTAGCTGCATTCAAATTTCTCCACCACATAGTGGCACACCCAATAAACTTTAGTGTAGCAAGTCAAACCTTGACATCATCTGTATATCCATAACAATCAAATACCTTCTCAACCTTCTCTTCTTACTCCAAGTATCCATCTACATCTCTACTTTCACTTAAGAGTAGGATTTGGACCTTAACATTGTCATCCTCGAGGAGCTCAATCTCCCCACTCTTATATTTGGTAATAATCAGCATCTTCTTCTTCCTCTCCATACTCTTCAGCATCTATCACCCCATCATCTTCCTTAATCTCCTTCAACTCCAACCTTTACCTAGCAACTCGGTCTACTACTCCTCTAGCTCGAGGGGGTCGAACTGGGCGATTAACTCGATTACCTTTGCCATAGTGTCTCTCAGGAGCATTTTTTGGTAGGTTATGGTACTGTACACCCTAGGCTTATTGTCTATTAACTTGCATCACAGTGACTAGACTCTTAATAAGATTAGTAAGTCTGTAAAGTTTATCATTAACTGACTCAAGAGTGTTACTACCATTTTAACTACGATCAGGTTGAACACCACTACTTTAATCTTCAATAACACCTTAAACACCCGATTCCAACATGGCATAATACTTTTCGAATAGATTAACAACACAATACATAAGAAAACAATGCTACCTTACTACCTAAAACTTCGAATAACACACTAACAACTTTAATACCTAATAATCACTCGAATAGGATAGAAATAAACTTGCTCTGTTTTCATAGTGGTAAATAGAGTAAGAATAGAGTAACAAGGAACTACACTTATCAACACACATACCTTTACTACACGGCTCACCACTCTAAACTTTTCTATACAAACACACTAAAGCAACTACTAAAGAACACAACAACACAAACAGTAAACACAAATCAAAACTTCACTATAACTTCACACACTTTCTCTTGGAACTATGCTCTAATACTAGGGAAGCTGATGCATCTCCGGGGTTGGACATACAAAGAAATACGACAACAAAGAGAGAACAAAAGGAAATAAAGAAAGCTAACAAGATCTAGGCAGCTACCAATTGAATATAACACACCAATTGATCATACTCGACCTACAATTTGTTGGATATAACTCATCGATCCGAACTAAAAGGTCACTCGCAACTACCTTTTGTTAAATGGAATAAATAAGAGCTAAATGATAATAAGAACACTAAGGTTGCTCAAAGGGAAATTTGTATAAATTCTGATAATGAAGTTATTGACTATGTACATTTAGTAAGGATCTATATACTCATCCCACTAAGGTTAGTTTACATGTATGAAAAGATAAAAGGGTACTTTACAAATAGAATACATAAAACATACTAAAAAAGGTAAAAGAAACAAAAAATATCCTCTATAGAAAAGTAAAGAACCCTTTTAGAATGTCGTACCGAAGACACGTGTCGCATGGTGACTAATCGTTCTGAATTATAATAAAAATTAGAAGAAATGAAGAAAAGAGAGAGTTTATAGTCGAGGGCCGACCTAATCTAGATCAAGTCAAAGCTCGGTTAGTCATTTGCTAGAGAGTACTCAACTTAGGCTAGGGTTAGACATTAGTAAGCGGCTTGAGAGCTCGACTTAGATAGTCTTTGGAGGTTGTCCGCTTGGATATTACATCACGACACAACTGTTTGACAGGTTTAACGCACGTGATAACTCGATAGTCAGGTTGACAATAGTGGGAAACATAGAGGTCGGGGTAGGAATTCCCATCTTGGATGGGGCTTCAAGATAATATTTTCCAGGTGAGTCCCTAAAGTCCTCTAGCTCAGTTATGTGTGATCGGTCCAAGGGATTGATTCATATCAATATCTCCTTCCTTAGGATAAATTTCTTCACTTATAACATCTACCTTTACTCCATCTCCTTCTTCTTTCATAGCTTCACTAACTTCTTCATCAATGCCATATATTTCACCTCCTCAAATGACTACAGTTTGGTGGTTCGAACATTAGGAAGCCACATGTCGAAAACCCTTACATTCGAAGCACTTTATCTCACTTGTTTTTTGTTTAGAGGTCTACCCCATTTCAAATTCCTTCTCTTTTCCTCCTTGTTCCAACCTCACTCCTTTTCCTCAAGAGGTCTGTCCTTCCTTCACACTATATGTCGAACCAATAGGCTTCTTGCTACTACCTTGGATAGGTCAGCTGTTTTGAATAGGTCGAGAATTAAAATTTCTATAAGGTTGACCTCTTCTCTACCTCTCAACCCACTAAGCAACCTTAATAGCTTCTTTAGGGGTACGAACAGACAGTACCTCAACAACTTCTCTTAGGCCAAATCTCAATCCAATAACAAATCCAAAGACAGTTTGGGCTTCAGGTTATTCCACCTCACATCGAATCATCAACATCTAAAACTCTTGCACATACTCATCAACAATTCAACTTCCTTATCAGAGCTCTTGCAATTTAGCGAGTGTTTCCTAATAGTATGATTTAGGAATGAACCTTCCATGCATTACTCTTTTCATCTTGTCACACAACCTCACTCCTCGTCATCCTTCTCTATTCCTCATGGTGTGCAACTTATTCCACCATATATGGGCATAACCAACAAATTTAAGAGCAGCAAGTCTAACCTTATCGCTTTCAATACACTAATAATATTCTACCAACTCTCAATTCGCTCTTCCAAATCTAAGTACTCATCGGCACTTCCAATCCCTAAGAAGCATGGAATTGGTAATCTTACATTATCTATTCCCCTAGGAGCTCGTATAACCTACTTCTCTTCTTCAGTTTCTCCTTCATCGACGTCAACTTCTCTAAAGTTCATCCTAGGTTGGAATTGTCGATCAGCTTTCCTTTGGAAGTGTCAAGCATGTTAAGGTGCTTGATTACGTCATATTTCACGTCATTCGACTCTAGGATCTCGAACTTTTCTCTCTTCCTCTTTATAGATTATTTCTAATTTGCTTTCATCCTCACCAATAAAATCTAACCTCCTATTAACTTGTTGTTCAACTCCTACATCTTGTATTTGACAAGTTGGGCGATCTACTTCCCTATAAAGAACTTCTTGAGCTCGATGAATACCTTGATCAACTCGATTTTCTATTGGGATGTTAACATCAACTCGATCACCAACCCTGCGAGCCTCATCCACCCTTACAATCACCATTCCATGTCATCATTATCAACATATTCTCCATCATTATGGCCATTCAATCAATCCGCTCATCAATAGTCGACTCCACACAGTGTCTACTACTAAGAACATCACTATCGTTGTCCCCTACCACCTCATTAACACTTGAATCATTCATATTTACCTTCCTAACAACCAAAGTTATCACGTCGAATTAACAAACCTTGAAACAATACCCTTTGTTATAACTATGCTCCTCTTAATCACTTTGTCACACACAAAGGAAATAGAAGAGAACAGGATACAACTATTCACACTCAACCGCCAGTCTCAAAACCTAAAACAAAACCCAAATCATAGAACAAAAACTTCTCACTACAATATACCCACAACACCAACACAATGCTCACCTCAACAACAACACTAATATTAGCGCTTACTCAAACACTAACCTCAATAACACCACTAACACTAACTTCCAATAATCACCACAACAATACCTCACAACAACTCAAACTTATGGTCCTACTCATAACCTCGAGCTTTGACACTAAAATGATGTAGCTCAGAAGAGGGCTTACTATAGCGTAGATGGGTCCTCTAGAGAAAACCTACTAGAGAAAGGAAAAGTATGGTTTTAGATGGAATCAAAACATAAAAGGGAAAGGAAAAGTTAGGCCTCGTAAGCTACTTGCGGATGTCACGCACCACTCATGTACTTACAAAACATTAAGTTGTTAGATGTCACTCACCAATTCAAGATAGTGAGTTGTACACTGGCACAACCTTGCTCAAAGGTTACTATGAGCTGCGTTTGATAAGGTTCTCAATGTTGAGAAGAAAACACAAGGTGATAAATTTCATTGATGAAGCAAAAAAATTCTGATTTCAGCAGCAATACAAGAAACTATTTATATCGGTTCCAACAAGAGTTACTTGTACTAGCTAAATTACTAAAATGGGTAAGAACAATTACATGTAGAAATATAAAATGAAAAGGGATAATCTCATAATCCTTCTGGCAACATAACATTCTAGGTATCAAGTGGTGGGCTTGTGTGTAAGGATACGTATTGAGCTTGGAATGGAGGGCGTACCCATAAATAACGAACTTTGACAAGTGGTATTGAAGTCAACATGTCAAAGACTTTCTATTAGGTTAAGCTCCTCATGGTAGGATAGGATCTTAGGTTTTATTAGTGTTGCTATTTCATTCAAGTCAAGATCAATCGCAGTGACACTTCAAACAGGTTTGAAGGCTTGGAGGTCATCCTTAAGGGTATTGCTCTACAAATCAAAAGGGCTGAAGTTAATTCGGCAACTGAGTACTCGAACAGTTAAGTTTGCCAGACCTTTTGCTCTTGATTAGGTCAAGGGCCAGGTAATTGATTCACATCAATGGCATTAGTCAGAATTCTCTCTTATCCAAATGATAGGAAGGGTGAGGTATTTATAGAAATTAGCTGTTGATCTCATCCGTCGAATCGTGACAATGATCAATGACTACAATTGATCCCTTCTTTTATGGACCTTAAGTGGACTCTCCTTTATGAGTTTAAACCTAATAGAAACCTTATTTAATTTGCAAGCTAAATTAGGAGGGGTTGATATTAGGTAGGTCAATCTAACGAACCCTACTCTAAACTCACTATCCCAAATATTTCTTGATCATTCTGAATCATTATGAGCTTGACTATTTAAGTCATGTCACCTTAACACAAAAAGTTAAATCTAGTTTTAATTATTGAGTTCGAGGGTTATAAATTAAATTTAGCCCTCTACAACTTTTCATTGGATGTTCATGTATTATTAATAGTATTGTAATGGACTTGGTGCTATTATTTATTTTAAATAAGTAAACTTAGACCTTACAATGGATTGTAGTTTCATGATGGTGCTTTTCATGATAAATTGTTTGAAGCTATATTATCAAATACATGATGTATAACTTCACCAAAAATATGTGATTAAAATTACTAAAGATACTAAATTAATATATGTATTAGTTACTAATATGTAAAAGAATTTCAAGGTACTTAACAACCTACCTTAAAATTTTATAACTTTTTGCAATAAAAATTTTCACATGTTCCACAGGATGGTTGCACCTATGAGTTATACAAATATAAAATTTAAGGTGATTCCTACGTATGACAAAATTGGTTTCTTTTTTAAAATTTTGGACTATATCTATAGAGTAGAATATAAGTAAAACATCATACCTTAACTAAACTATATATGCTCACCCCTAATAAATATACCTTCCAAATATATGCTTCATGTGCATTGGACCTTCTTATTATTAATTGGACAATTATACTCTAAAGTTTCAAAAGCGTATTTTAAAACCATAGGTGTACAATTTATCCTTGGTATAAATAATAGGACTCTAAACTTTAGATATTATAGAGACGTCCCAAATTTGAAAAACTCAACACTGCACTCCATGACTTGTGTTGTTTTTTTTTATTTGCCTTTTATTGGTTTGATGTAATGGGTTGAATTTTCATTTTATACGGCTTTCTTAATAAGTTTAGCTCCAAGAAGCCCATATCAACTAAATAAATGAGTTGTGGTGGGGTCCACAATTTTGTCAATTGTGCAAGCGTTTAAGTTTTTCAAATTTAGAGTGTCGTTGTATCATCTAAAGTTTACAGGAGTATCTCCGTAATTTACCCTAAATAATAAAAGATTTACTAAAATTATAAATTATATAATGTCAAAAAGAAAAAGGAAAGGAAAGATAAAAAACTTTCTTTTCTCTTTTAACTTATTTTAGTTTTGGTATTTTCTCTTCTCATTCTACATCGTTTAAGAAGAAAAAGAGATGGTCCCAAAGAATTTAAAGACACATTGTCAAGATTTAGGGTCCTATAAAGGCTCAAGATATAGAAGCCCTAAATCACATACTGCGAACCTAAGGGACGCGGTTATAATTTAAAAGGAGAAACATGATAACAGTCATCAATTGTAAGAAAATATTTAACTTTGACAAGTGATAAAGTTTTTATGCTAACAAAACACACCACCTTATATGTACAAAATGGAACAGTCACCTAAAAGAAAGTTCCATGTATTTCCTTATATTGCTCTTGGAAGTTGCTAACTACTAAAACATCATATTCGGCCTAAACCATTGCATTTGGGGCTTCAAAAAAATTTTTAAAAAAAAAGGAAAGGAAAAAGCTTCTATAATTCCTCTATGCTAAAATGATCAAAAAGAGCTAAAAGATGCTGATTTCCTACGAATTGTGCCCTCGGATTCATTGCGCGAACCTTTCAGTACCTGCGCGAATTTCGACAACTCGTACTTTCTCAACGAGTCAGCCTCGTGGAAATTCTCCTGTGTTGGATCTTCTCTACCTGTTATGGATTTCCTGAAATGGAAAGAGGATCCAGAATCACTGCGTCGGCGAAACCTCTCGGCATCCTTCAAGTCATCCATCTTGAGGCTCCTCAATCTATGTATATCCAATGAACTCCTACATGAATTACGGCATGGAGTGGTCATTGAAGTACCTGGCCAGTTGCTACCTACATCGGTTCCTGGGGTCATACTCGAACTGCCCCGCGGCGAATCGGAAGAATATGAATCCAGCATTCCTACTTCGGGGTTTTCCATTTTCTCGGTCGATGGTCGCAGTCGATCATGACGACCATCTTTCCCTAGGACAAGTTTCCTGAGTTTGCCAAACAGTTTAGCCTTTCTCGGGTTGGTCGTTTTGCTTGAAGGGTGAACATCCGCATACGTTTCATCACCTTCTCCAGAATCCGTGTAGTAGGAGTGCTGCGAGGAGTTCTGAGATGAGGACCATTGGTCGGAATCGAAATCTGGAGCCATTCCCTTGTCGATTGCTCCCTCGGTGCTGGCATATTCTAGGATGAGCTGCTTAGCCTTCTCCTCGGATTTGGGGCTCAGAGTTTTACTCAGGTCTCTTGCGATGGTTTTCCCAGCTGGTGGATGATAATTCCTCAGCTCGTATCGCAGACAGGCATTTATCCATCGAAGATAGACTAACTCCTCGACGTCAGAACATCGGTCTGCTTTCAGTTGTTCCATTTCTTTGGCCAGATTTTCGTTCTCTTGTCTCAAAAGCTCACCATCTTTCTTCAATGCTTCAGCCTGAAAGAGAGCACACTCTTTTAAGAATTTCGATCAGATATGCAGAGGAAAAGGATGAATCTTATTCAAGTTGTTCACATTTAAAATAATATAAATATCGTAAAAAAGAAAAAATCCATGTAACCCGAAATTCTCCATACAAGTTTGAAAGGAAAGGATAACTTATCCCATTTCCATTCTTTCTCTATCGATATTCTGACCGATCACATGATACATGTACCCCGATTGCTCAGTAAAAGTCCCAATTTTTTTTCTTTTCAATTTTTCTATTCATAAATGGCAAGATTTGATTAGAGAATATGCATGCGGACAGACAATGGTGATAAGGAATCCTTGTGCAAGAGAAAATGCAAACACAAGACCAATGAAGAAGAAGAAGAAGAAAACTCACCTCAGGATCTTCTAATACACAATTTGCTATGAGTTGAGTGGACTCCAACCTTCGAGCCAAATCAGAATTTTCTAGCTGCAGCCTCATATTGGACTTTCTCAAGTCTTCAACCTCGTGTTCCAATTGTTTTAGCTTTCCTAGCTTTAGCTCTGCTTCTGCACCCAATGATCCAGCCCTACATTCCTCTTCCAGCAACTTAGCAACCTTTTTCTGTAATAATAATATCTGCTCCCGGTTTTGTTCGGCTTCAAACTTGAGTTTCTTTTTCAACATCTTAATTTTCGATTTAGAAGCTTCAAGTTCAGCCACAACTTTTGTGTGATCCACAGCTTGCGACTCTAGCCTCCGGTTTTCTGCTTGTAGAGATTCTATCTTAAGATTAAAAAGCTTAGCCTCCATATTATTTATCTTCAATCGGTTTTGGAGCTCCGTCACTGCTGCTTCTTGCTCCTTGAGCCCATAATATTCCAGTAACTGGATCTCGAGATTCCTTTCCCTCTCCCGAAGCATTCTAACCATGTTTTTGAGTTGTTTGATTTCTTGCTCGTATACATCTCTTTCTGCGGTAATAAAAGATTTAGGAGTTTCCACATCAGATCTCAGGGTATCAACATCTTTGTTTGGAGAAATTCCAGCAATATTGTCAAATTCCTTCACCAGATCATCAAACTCCGGCAAAAGTAAGCCCTCTTTCTCTCCACTATGCCCGCTGCTTGGAGAGTGGACCTTCTGAAGATATATCCCATCCTGAGTATTAGTTAGAAAATTATTTACATACGATTTGAGGACACGACGATCTTTCATTGTACAGAGTGAAAACTGGCATTCATCATATAGGATGAGAACAAGTTGTCAACAATCAGAAAGCATATTTGCCCTTACATGTTTTCCTGCGACGATTGATGTAATGACTCGAGAACAATGGGGTGTTGTTGTGCCATGAAGTTCCTCTTTGAAGCTGGACCTATGTCCTCCAGAATTAGTTCCATTGCTATGATCTAAACAACATTAACGATTTGTTCAAGTTGAGATCACACAAGTAAAGAGAACGCCAAGTTAACAAGTAAGAAAAGAGCAGAGGAAAATAAGCTACATAAAAGAACAGGACAAACCCGAGTGGCAAGGCGAAGTAGGAGGTAGAGACGGTTTGGTCTTTCTGGTTCTACGACGAGAGAAGAAAAATGCTGCAAAAGATAGAGCTATCACGACACCAACTTGTATCAACACCGGCTTTACATCCTTCTTCACACGCAACATGGTAATCCAGAGATGCTAATTTTAGCAATACGCATAGACCTGGAAAGACAGCAATCAACATCACTCTCCAGATCATTTGCAACACCATTTTTCGTAACTACAATAGAAATAAATTTCGACCATGAAATGGGAATACTGGATGTGGTTATCATTGTCAACAAACACCGAAAAAGCATACAAACTCAGTAATGGTTCGTATCATGACCACACGAACTCCTGGGAAGGACGAGATCTGCTCAATATCCAGGGTTCACAAAAAGGTAATCCAAGCTTTGAGAGAACAAAATTGCGAACATAATCAACCAGAAAATAACCAAAAGAGAAAATTTTCTCCAAGTTAGGCAGAAATCTAATTCTTATTCGAATTCAGATATTAATCAAGAAATTCCAATCCGAGCAATGTTTATGAATAACATCTAAATCATCACCATCCCTATATATGCAACCCAGAATTAGCCTAGATTATTCAATTAGCTCAAAATCATAACATAAGTGTATGACCATAAAACTAAAACTGAAGATTTTCAGCAAAATTTCCGAAGAACAAAGAAATATATATATTTAACCAAAAAACAATCAAAAACCATGTTGCCAAAATTGTGGGCATATCACCAATTTGAACATGCAAATGAGAAGTCCAAACACATGATAATAATAATGATGATGATGATGATGGTGATGGTGATGATAATAATAAGATCAGCATGTAATTAACTAAAAGAAAATCATTAATCAAAATTACAAAATACCCATCTGTTAAAACGCCAATATTTATCAATCAAAATCTGAAAAACACGACAAAATGAATTATCTTAAAGATTCAAACTTCATAGCATATCATGAAAATAACTCATAAACAAAGAAACATGTAATATCATATTATGAATAAAATTAATGATCAACCAATAGTAATATTTCTACATTAAAACATGCAACACCCATGTATCAAAACATGAAAAACCAGAGAAAGGAATGATCTTGAAACTCAAACTCATACCACATTAATTTAAAAAAAAAATAATAATTCATGATAAAAAGAATCATATAACTTACCACTATGCGTTATTGCTGTCAAAGGCATTGAACAATTTGAGAAACAACCCACAAAATAAGAACCGAAACCCAGAATTATAACGATGTTTATATGTTAATTCTAATGATTGTCGTATGAACTGCGCAATGGATCCTCCCTCTCTCTATATATATATGAAGGTAGTCTGGGAATATTTAAAATAAGCTCAAAGGAAAGAGGGGTATCTTAGAAAATGGTGTAAGAATAAGATCACACGCATTGGTCCTTCGATATTCTTGTCTCTGTTTCACGTTGGTGTCCAAAAAAATGGAGAAAGGGTGTTTGTGTTTCAGTGGAATTTCAACAACTTTAACAGTACATGGCGAAACAGATATGAGAGAGAGAGAGAGAGAGAGAGCGAGGGAAAAAATTTAGGTGAAACTGAGAAATAGGGATTCTATTCAAACGTCAAAAGTCCACATGATGTAAAAGAAATAAAACAATAGTTAAATTGATAGATTGATGTAAGATGGACAATTATTAAATAATAGAAACTCGAAAGTTTTTATTATTAAGTGTTTAATATCAGCTTTTCATTTAATTTTACGAGTAGAAGATACCTGAAATCCGATTTATCTATTCATTTATTCTCACGTCTTTCAATAATTCTTAGCACATAGGAAATTATGTAGGTGCACATAGATTCTATTTCTTTATCGAGATTAAAAATTCTATAAAAATAACTTTCTTTATATGTACAAAATAATCTATCTATTATTTAAAAAAAAAAAAAAAAGAAAGAAAGAAAGAAAGAAAACTAGCAATTTCATATATAACCATACTATATTTCAAGGACACTTTTTAAGGAAGAAGTTTGAAGTGAAAAATCATACTATACTTTGAAGATCAAGAAAGGTAAAATCGAAGTTGTTGATTATAATGAAAGGATATTGTTTATACAACATGGATCCGGAAGGACTTGATACTAATTAGCAAAATGGAAACTCTATGATATGAACATATATTGGATAAGAAAATTAGAATATTAAATGTTTATATAAGTAAGTAATGGGAAGTGTAAATAAAACAAAAAGAATAAATTAAGAAAAAGGGTTGAAAAGTTTGAGACGGATGATTATAAACTAATAAAGATAGATATTTTTTAGAGTTATCTGACATTGGGTATTTAATTATTGGATGAAAAAGAACACTTAAAATGGAAAACTTTAGCCTTTTTTTTTTTTTCTTTTTTAACCGGGGAGAAAAAATTTAGTTTAGAAACAGTGGATGCCCGTTGAACACCGAAGCAATTTGGATAGAAATAGTGTTTTTGGTAAATCAGTGGGCTAAAACGTTGGTATTTAGAAAAGGACAGATTAGGGAAGAAAATGCGATCCTAAAATTCATGGCTCCTTGCTGATTATGTGGACCCTAATAAGATTAAAAGTCATTTGGATTTCTTCTTCCTGTTTTCTGTGAATTCAGGGAATTTGTTATTATCAATTATTATGATTTGGAAGTTTGAAATTTTAAACTTAATATAGCGCCCTCATGGTAGGTATAATTTGTAAAACAAAGTAAGATAAAAATAAAATTAAAATATTTGATATGCAAGAATTGATCACAATAGAGCAGTAATTCTAATTTTATTCTCTATATCATGTTTGAAAATATTTTTAAAAGTGAAATCGTGATTCTTTAAAGTTCACATTTCCAACTTTAAGATGAATACTTTTAAAAGTGAAATTGTGATTTTTTAAAATTCACATTTCCAACTTTAAGATGAATTTGTTTCATGAGTATAATCACAATTTCATTTCATTCATTAATTTGAAATGATAAAAAATAAAACCATTCAAACGGTTTGTTTATACCTAACAAATAAGTTCGAGATCTTTATACAATATTTTCAATCTTTAATCGTTTACCTTAAAATAACTATTCAACTTGCACCCTTTTTACGAGAAAATTATTTGTTTATCATTAAAATTTAAAAAAAATTATTAAAAATACAAATTACATAAAAAAATTACCAAAATGTCAAACATATATTGCATTTTAAAGGTATGATTAGGTAATTCTAAGTACGATGCCAAATAAGCCAAAAGTATCACCTAAAAATAAAGGGGACGGGTAATAAGCCTTAAAAGGTGTTTTCCAAGCCTAAAACAAGATCAATCGGGCCAGTTTTAATTAATTCATTATAGTACTCAAAAATTGGTTTTGAGAAACACATAATAATAAGAAAAAATTTTCTTAAATCAAAAGTTATCCTCATTTGAGCATAACTCGAAAAAAATGATTTAATTTATTATAAACCAAAGTTATATCGTATTTATCAAATGTGATAATGGTCTAATACGAATATGTCACATTTTATAAATGTGATATAATATCATATCGTTCCAATTTTTTTTTAAATTGAACTAAGCCAATATCGCATTTTTTAAATATGATAATATATTAATATTAGTATCATATTTTTAAAATGCAATAAAAAATACGATATATGATTGGTAGTACTTTATCATTATCGTATTTTTCAAATACGAAATTCATATTGTTATAATTATCGCATTTTAAAAATACAATATAGAATTGTTATTTTTGTAATTTTTTCTATATAATTCATAGTTATGTAAATTTTTTTTTTTTAATATTGATAGACGCATGTCTATCCAAAATATTAGCTAGAAGAATATAGACGAGAATGATCGGTGATGATTAGTCATTGTAGATAATCAAGTTTGTGATAAAATAATAGGTATTTTTATTTTTTGATCAAAACAATCAATTTTTTTTTTTTTTATATAGTATACTCGTATCAAAGTTTAATTTTAATTGACTAGCTATCTCTTTTCTCTTTTTTGAAATTAAATTAAAAAAAAAAAATCCACCGCAAAGGAAAAAAGAAAAGGGGGGGGGGTCCTATTCCCTAATGTCGTAACGTTAGTGGTGGCATCTTTGTGATCATTCCCGCTGCAAAAGCACCCCCAATGTCTTACTTATTCTACGCATCTCCACCGTTTTAACAAGAATTACAAGAATGTTCTAAATAAATAGGGCAACCGTGATATAAAAAATAAAACTGTACCATCCCAAATTTATAATATCTTTGTTTATCATCATTTGTTTGACTTAAACATGGGCACGGCCATAACTTAATCTAACCATCAAGAACTAGCAAGTTATAGGACACCGAAACGACAAATCCTAACTAGCTCCTCAAAAGCCCTTTTTGTGCTAAATCCAGAACTTAGCAATTCTGATGGGTTCGATTCATAGATCTCAAACCCGTCAAACTAGCATAAAAGAAAAAAAAAATTTCCATTTTTTTGCAATTCTATATGTGATATTTAGGAGCATATAACAAAATATAAATTGATAATTGATTGGTGTATAGTCTCTCATCCAGTGAAACAATAGACAACTGTATCATCGTTTAGGATAAAACATATAAAGAGAGTACAATTCAATTTACAACAAAATATAAATATACTGAAAATAAATGAGATGGTACTACGCTTACATGGCACAGTGACAAAAAATAAAAATCATCGCTAAAGTTTACAAGTTGTTGCCATTTGGTAATATTAATATTTTCCACGTATCACAAAATTTACAAGTTCCTCTATTCAACTTCAATTATGATCACCATTATCGTATCTTTATTTTGTTTTTTTTTTTTTCTTACATGTTATATTAATATAA
Source organism: Lumnitzera littorea (assembly GCA_024138015.1). Taxonomy (NCBI): domain Eukaryota; kingdom Viridiplantae; phylum Streptophyta; class Magnoliopsida; order Myrtales; family Combretaceae; genus Lumnitzera; species Lumnitzera littorea. Next base: position 8,503,935 of record JAMXBB010000010.1, on the reverse strand, counting down.
TCATTCTCTCTTCTTTTTTTTTTTTTTTTTGAAATACTAAAATATTGAACTAGATGATTAACATTAAGTAAAATATAAACATCAAGAATTAAGGACGATTTCTTTGATGTTTAGTTGGTTTCAATATTCAAATTTTAGAAATATACATGAAAATTTTCAAACCTAAATATGTATTACATCCAATATTAATATCTCTTCTCGTTACACTACCTATATTGGCTAATTATTTTTTCTTTTTGGGCCATATACTGGCTAGGAAAAAGTAATTAGTATTTGCATCATCCATAAATTATTTCTTACTTAATCCGCTTTCGCCCAATCATTACCAAACAACATTAGTCAAGTTTGACTTGAATGGTATAAATGTTCAAGTGAATGAACTAGAGCAAATTAGGAAAAATAAAAGCCAAGCACGACACGACTACAAGCTCACACCAAACCAATACAAGCAGTGCCAAAGTAAGAAATAGTAATTATGATTACAAATACGAATTGACTCAAAATTTTTCCATGCATTTTTAGGTTAGGTGTTGGCCGACCTATGGATAACTCGTTGGATGCCCCACGGGATGGGTTTGAATCATCAATTCGACATATGAATCATAGTCGGAGTGTGAGTCCAACCCGATTCCGAAATCATATCTAGTCCGACCACATCCAAGGCAACAATGATATTGCATTTAATTTGCAGATGCAGAAGCTTCGGTCTAATAAACTATTACGATGCAATCAATCAAAAATGAAAGAAGAATTTTGGGAAAAACAACATAACACAAAAAAAAAAAAAATGGAAAAAAAATTACATAGAAACCATAAAAGAATTTTGGGACAGAGCCAAATCATGCATCTTCCTTCGGTCGACTGCCAAGGTGCCGACGGCACGCTTAGAAGTTAATTAGTGAAAACCGACATCCATTTAATCAAATCCAAGAGATCTTAATCCTCAAAATATCTACCGAGTTATTGTATAATTAAAATCTCTTACTTGTACTGAGGTTTATTTATTTCTTTAGATATAAATGTTGGATGTTACGTAGTATTTATCTAGAATGTTCTTGCTATCTGTTATGATAATGTGGAGTCCTCATGATCACAGAGATAAAAATCAATCACCATCTTCATTGAATATTTCCATTTCACAATGCCAACTAACTTAACTAATGCAGTGGACCGTCCTAAATTAATCCAAACATTGCTTTCATGAAAAATTTCTAAAATCACAAACGTGTTATGAAAATACATCACATGTACTGAAGTAGCAAATAACCTAACTAGGTGACTAATGAATTCTTTTAACCATCACGTATGAAAGTTTTTAACTGATATTTACTTGGTATTCTCTAACTTAATTTTAAAAACCAATAGTAATTTTCTCCTATAATTTATACGAGACTTCACTCATACATGTAAAGATGCTATCTAGTAGATCATTATGGATTGCTCGATTTTCCCAACTTAATAGTTACCTTATAAGATTTCTTTTGGATGAATTTGACTACTTACAGAATATTGAATCTAAGTTTTAGAACTAAAATAGAAAATCAATCAAAGCTCACTATCTTTCTCATCTATCAAAGCAAACCTACAAGCTAACACTCACTCACCCTCACTATTTCTCCTTAGCTGCTCTCGTCTCGTCTCAACTCTCATCTCACTTCTCACAGTCACCCTTTGGCCTCTAATCGTCATCATCATCCATCAATATCTTACTCATCTCATTAGTACAACTCATCTTTCATTTTAGTCTTCTTCCTATTATATATATATATATTTTTTTTTTTACCATTTTTATGGTTTTGCTTCATTTTTGTATTAATTATTTTGCCTACAATGATAATGTTAAAATTTTGTCTCCTTTACATACTGATTATCATGGCAATTTTTTTTTTTTTTAATTTTGATTAATTGGGTTGATTCTGACACAAGATCAACAGTACCCTATAAAGGCAAATTTTATGTATAAGATAAAACCTTATAGGATTTTAAGGTGAATTTTGCAAAACCCTACTAGATATTGAATCGAATTCGAGTTTATGAAGACCCAATCCTACCCACCCCAGTGGCATCCTTATAACCATAGGAGTACTATAGTCTCTTTCTTTGAGCATACAACATTCTTATTGTGAACCTTGTAATTAGCCTTCTTCTTTCCCCCTTTTTTAGTATGCAATTTAGTTTATTTTTGTCACTTAATTCAATAGGTGATTAATGAGCTTTTTCAATTACTTAGCTTAAAGGTTCCTAGTTAATATTATCTTAATATTCTCTATCTTAATTGACTTTACTCATACATGGAGTATCATAGTATATTTATACAAATAAATAAGGAGGGAATATTAATTGTCGATCGATTACTTTAGACATAGATCTTCAAGCCTAAAGTAGATCTCCTCAACACATAGGCCTAGCTCACCAACCCATGATCGATCTCCACAAACTCTAGCTATGCTGTTCAGTCCTCGACTAACCTTCCCATGATCCATGATAGGTTATCAACAATAAGGGAGACCTTGCAAGAGCCCAAACTAAACTCCCACGAACTCAATCAACCTCACTTAAAAATGTTGAATGAGCTCCCTTCTTGTTCTAGCTTTTTTAAGTTGGGCACTGCAACCTACTATGCACAAGGCCGACCCATTAAGGCTTAGGTGGGAACAGTTCACCTACATAGGCAAGTCAACAACTTGCGCATACTTGTCTCAAGCTCCTCCATAAATCTTGGGGTCATGATCCATTTCTTTAGAATAGCTTATTAAGCTCACCTATAAGTACTTAGTGAGCCTATAGGTATCGAGCATACTTTGTCTTTCTCTCTCTTCACTTAAATACATTCTAATTTAAACATCAAAACGGTTATATTAGAACCATTACTTACCTTGCAAGTTTCTTACTTACCTCAAAACCCTTAACCAAGATCACCCGTCAACATTAGTCGTGTTAGGAACATCCATTAAGAGTTGAATTTTAAAAAATTATTTTTACATAATTGTTTTTTATTAAAAATATATAATTATATGTGAGAGGTATGATTTTTTTTTTTTTTAATTCTTACGGGTATCTCTTATGGGAGCTAAAAATACATAGAAAAGGGAGCGTATACAAATGCATGAGACTAAAGTAGATGGGTTGCTGTCGTTATGACGCATGAGCTGGCGACAACATTGCAAAATTAATATATGCTTTTAATGTTTTCCCTCCATGATTACTGACTTTCATGTGCATATATATTTGTACACGTGGCACTATGACGACCCAAGATTTCGTATGAGATTTTAAGAATCTAGAAACATGTATAAAGTGGTTTTACTTTAGACATACTCCATTAATACAAACGTATGATATTCTACGGACATAAGAAAGTCCCAGTAGATTACGGTACACCCAATTCGTGATAAAAGTTTACAATTGGACAATTTATGCTAATTTCACAGCTTGCGTTTCGTATATATTCCTTAAAACTTTCGAAAGTAGATAGCTTGTACAAGGAGATGTTAGGCAAGCGTGTCCGTGTGATGTCCTAATTTCAGTGCAATTTCGCTTCTATTCTATTCAAGTTAACCAAAAGGGCTAGCTGGAGGGAAAATACCTAATGAAGTTGAATTCAAACTACAAATGGAACCAAATCAAATTAAAAATATAACTTTTTTATCAATAGGATTTGAAAGATTTTAAAAATTGAATGAAATCGAAAATTTATGGTCAATTTTAAGGAGTAAATCGAACCAAATTTTTTTAAAAAAATTCAAATTGAATTGTTTTACAAGAAAAGTGATTTTTTTTTTTGGTGATATAATGTTTTTTTTTTTTTATTGTAACATAGCTTTTAAAATGATTTTAAGTTTATAACTATTGAAATATATTTATTTATTTTTATGACAATAAATTTTTAGAATATGTCTATTGATTGATTCAAAGTTTATACTATATACTAGATTTACAAATGAAAATACTCATTAAGATACCTCTAAAATTCCTTGATTGCGTAAATATTGCTCCTATTCACCTCTTGTATAGTGCTAATACGTGTGATTATTAGAAGAATTAAGTACTTCTTATATGCCACTATATATCAAGCATGTAAATTGTATGTGTGATTTTGTTGATAGTGATGATCTAACCTTAGTAATCCATCCAAGAAGTAGTCGATCCCTAGCTAGTGTAAGAAAGTATGCTATTCCTATTCAAATGACAGAGAGAGATGCTTGCATCTCAAGATGGCATACACAAATCAATCCCAAAGATTACTCGTTGAAGCAACACATAGAGGGATGTGATGGAGAGTGTGAAAAAAGGAACAAACAATCTTAATATCATGTGAATGCGTGTAACCAAGAATCGAGTAGATTTAGTCATAATTGTCAAAATCATAATTGTTAATTACCCATATGATTTTACGAGTTTACGATTTTAAATAGTTTTTTCGAGTTAACTCGGGTGTAGAATCTTTTTTGGTATAGAAACTGACATTTTTAACCAAGTTTACGTATAAACTTGATAAAAATTTACGTTTTTTATCAAGTTTACCGATTCTACATATATAAGTTGAATGAACTAAAAAATTAAAAAAAAAAATAATACAACTAATCTTTTATAAGTCATTAATTATTAAGGCATCATAACATTTATCCTATCATATTCCAATTTTTTATCTTTTTCTTTCTTTTTCAATCTCTTATTTTATATTCATAACTTTTATTTAAATTTCAACCCCAATAACAAAGTTTATAAAGAAAACTATATACTTTATTTTATATTATCAATAATTTAAAATAAGTTGAAATATTTAGTTTTTTTTAATTTATAGTTTTAAAAAAATGAGAAAAAGTTTAATTTCAGCTCTATTTGTCCTTCTTTTAAACACGCTAGATTATATATTAAGAATTTTTATGGAAAAAAAAACTTAATTTTTTCATTTTTATTTTAAATTTTCATCATGTATTTCAAGTTTTGAATAATTACTATAATATATTCATAATTTTTTAAAACTATTTTACATAAATTATAAAAACTTACGTTTTTACATTTCGATTTTGCATTCTAATTTTACAGATCCTCTAACGATTCTAAATAACCTAGCAAAGCTATAAGTGAACAAAAAAAAAAAAAAAGACAATTAAGCAATTTCTCTTCGAAGCTGAATCTCCTTAACATCCTTAACCAAGCCCACTTAGGCTCAATTACTAACCCATTAAACCAGTCCAAGGCTTTAAATCTGGTTGAAAATCTAATTACCAAAATGACTCTACATAAATTTTCTTAATTCATAAATTATAATTCAATTTATAAGTTGAACCAAACCAAATCAAAGTTTTATGGTTCGAAAAAGATTCTAAACCAAATCGTGTGGTTCAATTCAAAATGATAAGAAAAGAACAAATCGCATTTTATGATTTGGTTTGATTTAGAGTAAAGAACAAATAGAATCAAAATGAATCTTTCCTACCCTATTAGCAAGTGACTACTTAAATAACAATGGATTAATTTTCCTTTCCTGTTGTTATCTATATCTCTACAAGAAAACTTATGCGTTGCAATATGTAAACCCAAATGCCCGTAAATCCTATTTAAAAGGTTGAAAGTATTGATATTTAAGGTTGATTTAAAGTGAAAAGTGAAAAAAAATTTCTTCTTTTTTATAAGCTTTTAATAAATATCTCAAGATATCCAATAGCCTTTTTATATATAAAATATAAAAGATAAGTTCCATATTATATTTCCACCGTAATATTCTTTAAGTAGAGTGTGATGGAATTTTTAAACATCAAAAAATCTTTTGGTGTTACAATCTAAAATTTATTAGAACTCTGGCTCAATAAGAGCATTTGCATAATGCATGACCTCTAGCAAACAGCTATTATCAGAAACAAAAATGTGTGGTGCATACTTTAATGTGAATAATATCTCAATGTGCTTCGATGGTTGCAAATGGTATAAGTGGCGACTCTGTACCGTGTACAATTGTACATAATGCGGGGATGAAAAATGGCAAAGCCGGTGGCCTGCGTTAACTTGATTTGGAATCAAAGAGCGCGCCACAGAGGGTGATAAATAGTAAATACCGCAAGTGCACGGTCAAGCTTCTCATATCGCAAGGCATCTCTAGGAGAGAGAGAGAATAATATGAATGAATCAAAGTGCACGGTTAAAGAAATTGGGTCAAAATGTAATGATATATTATGCTTAAGGATAGAGATTTTTAATATCCCCCAGCTAGAGTCAAACAAAATTCTTAGGATTTAAAGGCATCTTTTGGCATAACGAGGAGTTCATAAAAGTTTCAAATTTTAATATATTCAATCACAAGCGCACTTCTGTAACGAATAATCTCCTAAAAAAAAAAAACTACTTCAAAATAAAAATCATCAAATATATCGTGTTAAAATAAAGAATACCTTAATATACAGTGTTACAATCGTTATAAATAAAATGCATATGATAGTATAAAATGACAAGATATAAATTAAATGATATCATACTAAGTTTGGTTCACAAGGTGGATTAAATTGGGAACAAAACGATATTATTTTCTTTTGGTTCCAAGTGGTATTATTGAACTTATATATGTAACCTAACTAAACTTATTAACAACTTATGATCCACATGGGGTATTATATTTTATATTCCAACGCCAACTCAGGCATGGGTTGGTTAAGACCTATTAAATTAAATGGTGGGATCCGTAAAACTAACATGGTAAGAAAACTAATAAAATACCACCACAATAGCATTTTAGATGTTGAGTCCCCCCCATTTCAGAAAAACTTTAGAGTTTATAAGTGGATTTTTAGAAAAGTTTAAGATTCATATTAAGACAAAAATTTACGACTTCTCCTACTCTATTCCCTTTGGTCTCTAACGTAACTATAAAGCTACCTCATCAAAAGAAAAAAAAAATGATTTAATAATATTAATATATACTACGTATTTATAAATAAATTTTATTAATATTTATACATCATTTATCTATATACATAACATTTTAATATTATTAAAGCTTTTTTTTTTTTCCGTTTAACCTCTTCCCTTGAGGTGAAGAGTACCTGTAGCTCACGCTATTTGCATAGAGGAAGGATGTTCTGGAAGTTAATTTATTTTCAAAAGTCCTACATCTTTCGGAGATAATTCGAATCACATCTTGTTTATAAAAATTAAAAAGAAAAAAAAAAAACTTTACTTTGTTTTATGTGCAATTAGAATAGGTGTGGACTTGCGTTGCATGGGCTAGGCAAAATCCAATGTAATTGGTTGATTTGCCCTCTTAACACTCGAGACAGTCACAAGGTTTTAGACCTAATTTCCATATTGCTAAATCATTTAATTACAGTTTTTTGTTTGTAGATTAGTGTTGACAAATTATTTATTTTATGTACTTCTCGGAGGTTGAATCGTCGCGCTTATCTTATCCAGTCAAGCCACGTTTCATAAGTTTTTAATTGATTTTCTTTTTTTGGGGGGGGGTAAATTTTCATATCGCAGTCCTTTTTAAATGGTTGATAAGATATTTAATTCACTTTTAATACAAATCTAGAGAATTTCTATGGTACTTGCCATGTTTTTCTTTTAGTATTAAACTTTATTTCAGATAGTTGTGAACAACTTTTTGCCCGTTAACAAGATTCAGTAATTTGAGAGAAAAAATAATAATAATAAAAATAAAAAAATAAAAAACGTTTTTTACATGCTTATGCTCCTTTCAATAACCTAGTTTATAATAGGTTTTATACTTTTATTTGCTATTATTCGGCTGTTGGTTCGGCTTTTGTCAATGATAGGAATTGAGATATGAACAATATTGATTGGATTTATAGCACAATGCAAATGTTAACTGATTACTAAAGAAAGAGTTTGTTAAATAATTATATTTTACTTTATGCGTGACATCCTTAATAAAGTTAACACTAATCGATATCATTTATATTTTATAAATCGTTTTTTAAAAAAAATCAAAATTTAATGATGATGAAAAAGAGATTTATATATATATATATATATGATATACTGGTTGTTGTACTGTTCTTCCTTTTTTCCATCAAACAGCCATACAAGATCATTTAAGGGCCATTTCATCTTCCTGGCCATTCTTATAACCCTTAGAGGGTCAACTTTGCTCATCTTGATGTTTTTGGTCCTAAATGGGTCACAAAAGGATTCTGCGGCCCATAGTCATTGCAGATTAAGGGGGGATAGTCCTCGATACCGCCCACTAAAACCTCGGACCTTCTTTAAAAAATTTTGGAGGAAAAATTGTTTTTTAAGGTCTTACTAGGGGGTAGAGGTAGCACTCATTTAGAAAGTCGAGTTCCTCCCTTATTGAGCCCCTAATGAAAAGATTCCGGAGAATTACACAATGTTTGGATATTATATTAAGTAATTCAAATAAATATAAAACTTTTAAGTAATTAAAATAAAGAATCAACGTTATGATAAATTGTTCGAATAAAATATTGAAATTGAAATAAAACCAAGACTTTAATCTTCTAATCAAATCCCTTATCATTACCTTAAATATCCATATTAATTATTTGAAATTTTCATTCTTCGTTTAAACCGCTTATCATAGATTAATCTTCTATTTAATCATTTAAAATTTTGATTTATTCGAACTTGACCATAAATGTTGGTCCTCATCAATTGTTATACTACATGTTATGTGATTTTTTTTTTTAATTAAAATTATGATAAGGTAACAAACGATATCCTGAAAAACGATTCACTATATTCCTTGTATCATGTGTGTATGCTTATTAAAATAATCAGCTAATTCAAAAATGTCTTAATTAAACTGTTGTTATATTTGCGGGACATATCATATTTATTAGTTACAGTTGAAAAGAATAAGAAATGATTTTTAATGTCTGTAATTTAAAACCGAACATGAAACTTTGGTTTCATTTGGCTCCTTTCATAAAATGGATAAATTTCACAATCAAATAGCAATGTCTTATAACACCAAAGATTAACGTTAATTAAAGGCCTATCTAGAGTTATGGCCAATAGTTTCATACTAAAAGATATGCAATAAGAAAATATGAACTCACATATTCGAATTTCTTGGAATTCGATTCCTCTCTTCCAACAGTTATTAGTATTCCGAGGAATTTCCGAAGGCAACAATGAATTGGAGATTCCATGGTATTATAAACTAAAATAGGTAAATCTTGTCCACACAAGATCCAAATGTCATTAACAACATGAAGAATAATGCTGGAGTCTCAACAATTCAACCTAGAAAGGGAAAGATCTTATTTGAGATTACATGCTCATTGAGAGTCTTTGTCTTAACAAAAATAATCAAAATACAGATAAACACGCTGAGCAGCTTCTAGATGCTAGACTATCAAAATATCATATGGCACATCCTCACCACGACAAGGAAGTTTCATATACAAGGGCTCCTTGCAGTAGGTGCGTGTGTGGGAGGAGCACCTTAACTTAAAAGAGAAACAAAAACTAAGAAACTCGATCCTATAATAAAGTACCACATACGTGCAATTATTAGAAGAATTAAGTACTTCTTATATGCAATTATATATCGAGCATGTAAATTGTATGTGTGATTTTACAGATAGTGATGATCGTATCTTAGTAATCTATCTAAGAAGTAGTCAATCTCTAACTAGGATAAGAAAGTATGCTATTCCTATTGAAGTGATAAAAAGAGAGATGTTTGTATCATAAATCAAGATAGTGTACACAAATCAATCCCGATGATTACTTGTCGAAGCAACACATAGAGGGACGTGATGTAAAGTGTGAGAGAAGGAATAACTAATCTTAATATCTTATGAGTGCATGTAACCGAGAATAGCAATGAGCAGATTTAGTAGATTTTTGATAAATTCTTGAGTAATTTACTATTTGATTTTCTCTAAAGGGATTTTAGTAAAGCTTTCATATTTGTCTTAAACCTTGTAAAGAGTAGAATATCCTAAAATGAGAGAATTAGCATCTTATTTGTAGGTTTTGGAGGATAATATTGACGGTCATATCAACCTAAGATGGATGATTAAGATTTATTGTTACTGGTAGCCGTTAGAACTCTCCCAATATTCCAATAGCTTATATTACTCCCTCCTTTTATATAGACTTAGGTTTTGGAAAATAGGCTTTTGAAGTGGGTCTGCATAAGACCATAAGGCACATTAAAAAAATAAAAAAGGCTAACACCTTTTTAAAAGGTTCATTCTTCAAATAATGCGTATTTTAGCCATTTTAAAGTTTAAGGAGGTCAAACAAAGAATAAAAAAACTTCAAAAAGACATTTTTTTAATCTACTTTTCATGTTCGATGCAATCGAGCAAAGTTATAGGCCAAAAAAATAACCAATTAAGCAATTTCTATTCCAAGTCAAATCTTCTTAACATCCTTAATCGGAGCCGCTTAAGCCCAATTACTAACCCATTTAACCAGTCCAAGACTTTAAATTTGGCTAAAAACCTAATTACCTAAATGACTTTACATAAATTTTCTTGATTTATAAATTATAATTCAATTTATAAGTTAAATCAAACCAAACCATAGTTTTATGGTTCAGAAAAGATTCCAAACCAAATCATGTGGTTTAATTCAAAATAATAAGAAAAGTACAAACTGCATTTTATAATTTGGTTTGATTTAAAGGGAAAATCAAATAGAACCAAATTGAATCGTTCCTACCTTATTAACAACTAAGTATTTAAATAACAAGGGATTAATTTTTCTTTCTTGTTATTTTTCGTATCTCTACAAGAAAACTAATCTATTGCAATATACAAACCTAAATGCCCCATATCCTATTTAAAAGGTTGAAAGTATTGATATTTAAGGTTGATTTAAAGTGAAAAGTGAATAACATTTTCTTCATTTTTTTTTTCTTAGCTTTTAATAAGTATCTTAGGATATTTAATAGTCTTTTTTTATTATATATATAAAATATGAAAGATAAGTTCCATATTATATTTCCAACATAATATTATTCTTTAAGTAGAGTGTAATGGAATTTTTAAATATCGAAAAGTCTTTTGGTGTGATAATGTGAAATTTATCAAAACTCCAATATTAATGGCTCAAAAGAGTATTTGCATCATGCATGACCTCTAGGAAACAATTATATCAAGAACAAAATTGTGTGTTGCAAACTTTAATGTGAATAATATCTCAATGTGCTTCGATCGTTGCAAATGGTATGAGTGGCGGCTCTATGCCATGTACATGATGCAGGGATGAAACATGGCAAAGCCGGTGGCCTATGTTAACTTGATTTGGAATCAAAGAACGCCCTAGAAAGGGTGGTAAATACGGCAAGTGCACAGCTCTAAGTAAGCATATCATATCGCAAGGCATCTCTAGGAGGGAGAGAATAACAAGAACGAATTAAAGTGCATGGTTAAAGAATCGAGCCAAAATGTAGGTATATATATTATGCTTAAGGATAGAGACTGAGAATATCTCTTAGCTAGAGTAAAACGAAATTCTTAGGATTTGGGCGTGTGGAGTTCATTAGAATTCCAAGATTTAACATATTTAATCGTAAGCATTTATATAGTGGGTAATCTTCTAAGAAGCAACTGCTCCAAAATTAAAATCATCAAGCATGTCGTACCAAAGTAAAGAATACTTGAGTATGCTGAGTTACAATTGTTGTAAATAGGATTCATATGATAGTATAAAATGACAAAAGACAAATTAAATGACATTATACTAAATTTGGTTCACAAGTTGGATTGAAATTGGGAACAAAACGATATTATTTTCTTTTGGTTGCATTGGTATTATTGAACTTATAAATATAGCTTGAGTAAACTTATTAAGAAGTTATAATCCACATGGGCTATTATATGTTATATTCCAACGCCAACTCTGGTATGGGTTAGTTAGGACCTATTGAATGGTGGGATTCGAAAAAATTATAGCAAGCTAACATGGTGAAAAAAAAATAATAAAATACTACTACAATAGCATTTTAGATGATGAGTTCCCCCATTTTAGAAAAACTATAGAGTTTAAGTGTATTTTTAGAAAGTTTTAAGACTCATGTTAAGATGCAAAAATTTAGGACTTTTCCCCTTTTCTCTAACTCAACTATAAAACTTTCTCATTAGTATTCATATACCATTAAGAGTGTTTCTAATTCGATTCGATTTAATTTGGAGGTTGAACCAAATCAAATCATATTTAAAATGATTCGATTTAAACACTTAATGAATCGAATCGCTTTTAATAGTTTAGGATTTTAAATCATCGTCTCTGAACATTAATCTTAATCACAATTTAAGCTTCTCCAATTAAGGAAACTCCGATAATTACTTTTATAGTAGCTACAATCAAGCACACTTCTAACTACTTCTGAATCAACCCTAACACTGTCTTATCTACTTGGAAATTTCAATCCCTCTCAAAGACCATTTTAAATGTAGTTCGGTTCAATCTAAATCTCCTTCTAAAAATACCATTTTCTTTTTAATGCTATTAATAGTTATAGAAATTTTTAACCAATATTAATGTTCAAATTATGATATATTATATAAAAATAAAATCCACATAACATTATTTTACGATAATATTGCATTTTAAATGAATGGAAGACATGTAAGTCAACTAGATTTGAGAATCAATAGTGAAGGAAAATGAGTGAACTGTAAAAGTTAAGAATAAAATAATAATGGCAAAAAGAAAAATGTAAATAAGATTAAACTGAAATTTTAATAGGATTTAAAATTTTAAAAATATTGCACGTTTCTATCTTTTAATAAAAAACGGTTTGATTTGAGTTCAGGTTATTCTGTTTGACTCAGTCCTTCGAATCGAATTATGAATTATTTGGATCTTCTTCAAACCGAACCATAAACCAAATTGAAACATAAAAAAACCGCATTTTACAAGTTTAATACGGTTCAGTTTAGTTTAATTCTCGATTTGGTTTGATCCAATTTGATGAGTAGCCCTAAACACCGTATGTTTAAATGAATTTTATTAATATTTATATATTATTTATCTATACATATAATATATTAGTATTATCAAAGCTTTTCTCTCATCAAACATCTCACTTGGAGGCAAAGAAGAGCAGCAACTCACGGTATTTGCATGGACGGAGGATGTTAAGGAAGTTGATTCATTTTCGAAAGCTCTACGTCTTTAGAAGGTAATTTGAATCACGTTTTGTTAAAAGAATTAATAGAAAAATAAACTGTACTTTGTCAACTATCGTATCACAGCTCCTCTTCAAAGGATGTAAATAGTTCATAAAATATTTAATTGACTTTTGATACAAATACAGAGAATTTCTCTCATAGTACCTTTCTTTCTTTCTTTTTTTTTATAAAACCTTGTTTTAAATAGTTGTGGACATCTTTTTGGCCGTTCAGAAAATTCAGTAATTTGAGGGAAAAGAGCTGTTTCTGCATGCTCATTCTCCGTTCATTAACCTAGTTTATAATGAGTAGTATTTTGCTATTAAACAACTGTAGTTGTAGCCTTGGCTTTTGTCACTGATAGGAATTGAGATATCAACAATATTGGTTGGATTTATATGCACAATGCAAATGTTAACCGACTATCAAGAAAGAGTTTACTCAATATCATTTCTTACTTTATACGTAACATCTTTAATAAAGTCCATATTAATTAATATCATTCCTATTTTATCGATCGTCTTTAAAAAAATATCGAAATTTAATGATGATTGAAAGATTTTTTTTTTTTTTTTAATGCTCTGCTGGGTATTTGTACTGTTCTTCCTTTTTTCCATCAAACAGCCACAGGCAAACCACTTAAAAAGATACCTTGACTGCAAGCAAATGATGCTCCTTTTGACGCAATGGATGGCTTACAAGGAGCTTGTACTTATTCAAACATCTTTGTGCCATCCTTTAAGGGCCATTTCATCTTTCCGGCCATTCTTATAAGTCAACTTTGCTCATCTTGATTTTTTTGGTCTTACGATGGGGCAGATTAAGGGGGCTAGACCTCGACACCGCCCCCTAAAAAATCCTCGTACCTTCTTTAAAAAATTTAGGAGAAAAGAATGTTTTTTTTTTTTTTTAATGATCTTTCTAGGGGATAGAGGTAGTACTCATTCATTTAGGGAGTCTGAGTTTTCCCTTTAGAACCCCGTCCTAAAATAATTTAAGAGAATTATAACATTTATGGTTAAATTGATACGAAAGATCAATATTATATTAAGTGATTCAAATAAAAATCAAACTTTTAAGTAATTAAAATAGATAATTAATATTATGATAAATAATTCAAATAAAGAATTGAAATTAAAATAAAACTGAGGTTTTAATCCATTTTTTTAAATTGCTTATCATAACATTAATATTTATTTTAACTACTTAAAAGTTTGATTCTCCATTTAAATCACCTATCATAAGTTGATTTTTTGTTTAACTATTTAAAATTTTAATTCTTTATTTAAACTTAACCTTAAATATTGATTCTTATTGATAATTATGTTACGTGTTAGGTGAATTCTTTTTAACTAAAATTATAATAAGGTAACATGATATCATAAAAAAATGATTCACTATATTCCTTGTAACATGTGTCAACTAATTCAAAAGATGTCCTAATTAAACAGTTATTATTATTTACAGTTGAAAAGAATAAGGCGGGATTTTTAATTCAAAACCTAACATGAAACTTTTGATTTCATTTGGCTCCAAATGGAATAGATAGGTACAATAAGTTACAATGCCTTTTCTTTTTTTTTTTTTTTTTGCCAAAAGCTGCAATGTCTAATAACACCAAAGATTACGTTAATTAGAGGCCTATCTAGAGTTATGGCCAATAGTTTCATACTAAAAGATATGCAATAAGTAAATATGATTCTTGGAATTCGATTTCTCTCTTCCAATAGTTATTATTATTCTATGGAGTTTCGGTGGGCATGAGCTAATGTTTTCGGACATTGACGTCACTAACAACAACAATGAATTGGAGATTCCATGGTATTATAAACTAAAAATAGGTAAATCTTGTCCACGCAAGATCCAAACGTCATCAACAACATGAAGAACAATGCTGGGAGTCTCAACAAATTCAACCCAGAAAGGGAAAGATCTTATTTGAGATTACATGCTCATAGAGAGTCTTTGTCTTGACAAAAAAATAATCATAACACAAATAAACAAGCCGAGCAGAAGCCAGACTATCAAAATATCATAAGGCACATACTCACCACCACAAGGAAGTTTCATATACAAGGGTTCCTTGTAGAAGTACACGTATGGGAGGAGCAGCTTAACTTAAAAAAAGAAACCACCACTAAGAAACTGAGTCCTACAATAGAATACCAAATACCAGTACGAAATCCATCAAAAAGAAGGACCTGGGGACACATATGCTTCTCTTACTAAATAATGCTACAGCTTCCTATGGAGGTGATACTGGGAAGCCGCATTTTTGCTGTGTTTGTTAGCCCCTTTTTCCAGGGATTATTTCCAAGTGGTTTCCCACAACCTCATGTGGTTGTTGCTTTTCCTCTTTGGTTGTTTCCAAGTGGTTTTCCACAACTCCATCAGGTTGTTGCTTTTCCTCTGTGGTTTCTCCTTTGATGTTCATAAAACTTGGCTGATTGGTAGACGAAAGAAGCCTTGCCCACATTCGGTCAGTAATCACAACCTTGTTCTGTGCCTCGGTAATTTTCTGCAAGAGATAATATATAACACTTAAAAGTGCAAATTTATAAATGCACCGATTTCCTAAGTCGATCAATAGGATGTTTCTTTCTCATTGGAAATGTTTTCCAAACTTTTTTTCTATTTTTTTTCACCGTTTATTATAATTAAGACTTTAAAGTTATCAGATATTATTATCATAGTAATCTCAATATAAGGAACAGGACCAAAGACAATCACATGATAGATAAGGACATTTTGTGTTGTTAAAGAAAAGCTTACATAGAAAGGAATATAGGTATGTCTCCCATTAACAAGACCAACAGTGAACCCGGTATAGCCTGCCATTGCACCATGGATTGCACTATGAGCAAGGAGTGTGCAGTAAACATTATCAGATGCATTGCTGGGAATTGCCCGAATCATATATGTAGGATCTGCAAAACAAGAAATCATAGGGTAACTCATGTTAAAACCAGTGTGATTACCTTCAACAGTGATTTGACCTGGAAACCATTGAAAGGCACAATGAATCAGCATACTTACCTATGTACTTGAGATTTATAGACATCTTCTGGTGTTTAGCAAAATGATCCTGCACAAAAAGGAAAACACCATCTTTAATAGGGAAAAGACTCAACATCTATGATATAACGATCATAATGCATATTAGCAAAATGAAGATTATGTTGCTGCTTCTTCATCAGCTTGTCTCATGGCTATTCAAAAAAAAAACTGCAGTCTCTGTATAAAAGGAGAGGAGTTTTATTTTTCCAACGAACACTTGCTTTCTTCAAGAACTGTCTATCATTTTTCTTTATATAAAGAGTTAGGCCTTTATTTGTCTATCTTATGGAGATTAGAATCCACACTATTACAATATTTTTTTATACTACTATAATGTTTAATTTTACCAATTCAAGGCATAAATAAAGCAAACTACAGAAGGAACAAGAGATTAAATTAAGCACATAAACTTTAAGAATTGGAGGTATTTCGGAAAGAAAAGATACAAATAAGATACAAAAGAAAAGAAAAAGGGAAAAAAAAAATAAGGAGAAGAAATAAACCGAACCAAAAATAATGTCTATGATTTCTTACTAGCTATAATTGGCCTTCTATTGAGCTGAATTGTGAAGTAAAAACCTAGAATGGTTATTCAAATGAACTTCTTATAAGATTGGGGGAGTACCTTGATTCTTTGAGAGATCCACAAACCAACATCCTGGAGAAGCTTATTCCCAGAAGCATCTGCTTGGTGCATGGTTCGCATACTTTCAGAAAATAGTTCTTGCCCTGCGCCCTCTGCTATCACAATTACCATGTGACCATTTTCCTTGAGTCTTTTCTCAATGTACTCATAAAGTCCACCAGGGCCTTCTAGATAAAAAGGTGACTCAGGAATTAAGCAGCAGTCAACATCTCGACTAGCAAGAGTAGCATACATTGCAATGAATCCTGCAGGATTGTCAATTCTATCAGTTTTGATAAGACCAAAAGTAGATGCAAATAACTTTTCAGACTGATGAATGTAATTATTCATGGCCTATTAAAAGGAAGGAAACAGCTTTATTCACTAGGTGATTGATTACATTATCATGTTCCAATTTACCATATAAAAATTTTACATGTGGCCCATAGTGTTTGCAATGTGAGAGAAATTAGTGTCCAACTTCTAAGGCAAAGCCTTCACACAGCCTTATTGCAATGGCAGCATGAGATGTCTTTCCATGTGAAATAAGAAAATGAGGGATTAAGGTTGGATAAGGAATCCGCATGCCAAGTCTTCTAAGTTCTAATTGAGATGCAACTAAATTTTTCTGTCTATGTCAAGTGAAGCTTACCGCTATAGCGACCCATCAGCTTCACCACTCCAATACCATTCTCAATACTTTCAGACTCAACATGAGCTGCATTGATAGCCCGCTGAGCCTCCTCAACAGCAGAATCAAAACCGAATGACTTGTCTATAACCTGAAGTTGCAAAAACAAATCTCGATTTATAAAATAGTAAAAACAAGAATATAGCCTAAAATAGGAGGGCAGCTTAAGTACCGGAATGTCATTATCAATTGTCTTTGGGATCCCAACCACAGAAACTTTCAGGCCTCTTCTTCTTACTTCCTGCACAAAAAATATTCAAAGTGCATATGAATAGACTAGCTACAACTATCAGAAAAATCTGCTGCATGTAAAATTATGAGCGCAGCAACGAATCACTAAAGCACAATCCGCCAAGTAAAAGTCATCCAAAAGGATTTCCCTTATCAGTCTTGGCCAGGAAAACTGCCTTTTTTTTTTCTTTTTTTTTCTTTTTTTGGTGGGGGGGGTGGGGGGGGGGGAGGTGGGCTGGGAGGGCGGTGTGTGCGGGTGCGAAGGTGCTTACCTCAAAAATAACTGAAGCACCTTTTTGAGTTCCATCTCCTCCTATTATGTAAACCTGATTCATTTACATTGAAAAATATAATGAGAGTCAGTTTAATGCTGGATTAGAATTTCTTTATATACATGTAAGCTCACACTAATAGTCCCCCCGCCTACCTGATTAATGCCTCGGTCCTGTATACTGTCAACAATCTTTGAGGTTATATGGCCCCCTCTAGATGTTCCGAGGATAGTTCCACCACGTTTGTGTATGTCATTCACGCTCTTGGGCGTCAAAGAAATGGTATTTCGAGCATAAAAACCTCGGTAACCTCCCTGCATATAGAAACTTGTTAATAATTCATTGTCTTTAAAGTGTCATAATTTCTAAGATGATTGCCTTCATTCACCTCAATTCCTAGAATCCTTGTGACACCATACATGTGGTTCAAGCCACAGACTAATTCCCTAATTACAGTGTTTAAGCCAGGGCATAGGCCTCCACATGTGACGATACACGCTTGCACATCATCCGATTCAAAATACACCTGTGATCATATGAACTATTAGGATTTCAGACTGAAAAACATGAAATTGAATTGAACAACAGTAGAATACTGACCTTTTGCCTTGGCCCAGCCCGCCTAAAATGTATCCCACGTGGACTGTCTTTCTGAACAACAATCTGCAAACACAATAGAAAGCTCATAATGAGAACTACAGCAGCTGAAAAACATTAGACCGTCTGATCTAAACACTTAAGCCCATTAAATCTGGTATAGTTTTGTATCTATAAGTCGTGCATTCAAGTTTTAAGATTTCTCCTACACGTACACATGCCAGGCTACCCCGCTGGCTTTCTAGCATTTCACAGAAATATGTTTTATTGAACCTCTTGACCCTTACCTTTTGGGGCACTGTGTCACCCATGTTGACAAAATATTGCCTGTTCATTACAAAATTTGACAAATTAATACAAGAACTCAGATAAGTGAAAATACAAAGCATCAAAATGGAAATCAACTGCGACTTTAAGTATTATTGCTTACTTGACAACTGAATAGGCTGGATTGTCTTGCAGCGGATTAGGATATGTCTGCAAAAAACCGAAACGGACAAAAAATTAAAACTAATTTCAGAAAAATTTTATTCTACGAACATGATTACTCCATTTCTTTATAACTAAGTACATCAAAGAGGAGACGGGCAATATTAATGCATAGAAGAAACAAAATTGAATGGAAGTGTTGGAAATTAAAAAGGTCCAATATTGGATATCGCATCCAATATCAGAACTTTCATGTCATGCTAGCTAAAAATTTTGTCTCTATAGTCGTGTTTCATGATGAATCCCAGTAAACGGGATATCCTACTAAAAACACCAAAACCAAAACCAAAAAAAAATCAAGGTCAGGATGTCCCAAAATATCCATGATCAGCACAGAGAGCAAAATCCCAAATAGCACACATACACAAGTAGACGCTGTCATACACATACGACCATATGTATAATTTTAAAAACTATTTAAGTGAAGGCAGAAACATCCTGAAAACTACAACTGCAGCCCAAAAGCACGATCATGTTCAAACGAACAACCAAACAAAACATGCAAGAACACTGCAGACCCAATTTCCCTCTCTGCAGCCATATCTTCGTCTGTATCTCATCCAATCACATTTTCCCATGCTAGCAGGCACCAATTTAAGCCAAAAAAAGAGCGATCTTTGCATATGCTTACTTACGTACACACGTAAATACCCATATACATATATAATCATTCTACTGTCCCGTGATCGCTACTGTCAATCCATTATCTGACCGCTGAAATACCCATTATATTAAGTCACATAGCAATCTCGACAGTCAGATGATAGAATGGACGATGCCGGAGACGGACCGTAGAAGTCCCAGTACACCACTTCGTGCAAAAACATGCTTACTTCGATATATACACATAAATATACAGAATCAAGGGAGAAAGAGGCGTTACAGGGATGTCAGATAAGTAATCGGTCAAGTGAGGAACATCTTCAAGAACATAACCAAACTCTCCGTTGACGATCTTCCGATCAGGATACTTATCCTGAACCGGCCGGTTCGAACCGGATGAGCCGTTGTTGTCGTTGATGCTGTTTAGTGAAGTTGACATGGAGTAACCACGGTGATTAGACGAGGGTTCACCGTAAGAATTGGAAGGATCGAAGCACCGGAACTTTGGAGTAGTTATGGAAGCTGAACTTGACACCATGTTATTGTGTGTGTGCAGGGGAAGATGTAATATAAAGTTAACGTTGGAGAAACTTCAAAGTTTATGATTCACGGTGGAGAGAAAGAGGGTGTCGGTATTTGTAGACCATTGATGGGGTGATTAAACGGACGGCGCAGGTTGGTTTGACCGTGGAATAAGAATATTTTGTCAGTCAGATCACTTGCACGCCTATGAAAACTCTTTGAATAAGAAGAAAATTACGTATCGGCAATAATAATCATAATATATAATATATACTTTTAGAAACTCTACCAAGGTCAATACGTCTGCTTTTCATACTACCAATGGTATATTTTTATAACTTTTTCATATCATATTATTTTTTAATATATAGTTTTAAGATTTCTTTCCTTTTTTATATTTTTTCCTTTCTTATATCTCATTTTTTATAGTATCATTAATGTATTTTCATAATCTTTTTATTACATTTAATATAATCTTGAAAATTCTTACATTTTATATTCTATTGAAATAAATTATTCCAAATCATTTGAATAATATTTTAACTTTAGAAAAAAAATTTCATAATTTAAACTTTTATCCACACATTTAAATAGGCTCTTTAACTAATTATTAGGCATTCTTAGAAGTTTATATTATCACAAGCAAGGTAGTATACCTAAAAAAGGATATAAATTAGTCAAACCTAAAATACTCAAATCTGTCATTCGAGCTGGAGTTATGAGATATTGCTTAAATTTCATGATATTTATCTTATTAACTTGTAATTCTAATTAGACTCGAATTCATGTTAAACGTTAATTTAGTTTAAAATACTTTTGTGTATCAATATTATTTTAAATAAAATGAAAATATTTTTTAGAATAATAGCTTAAGTGATTTTAAATACTAAATCCACGTAGAGTAAATATAAAATATGTATTTTACAATATATAATTTTCTGTTATTTTTTTTAAACCCGGTGGCTTTGTTGGCATTTCACTTCCAATTTTGACTTTCTAATTTTCTTTCAACAAGTTAGTTTTGGCCGTCAATTAAAACTCCAAGACCATCTAATAAAAGTTTCATAAGTACGGGCTAAATATGTATAATGTTTTGGAAATAGTTTTGCTAACATATACTCGGATTCATATGCATATTTTACTTTTAAAAAAAAAAAAAGAAAAGGAAAAAGAGAGAAATACTACAATAGTGACTACACTCATTTCAAAGATAAACAACTATATTGAGAATTGCAAATTTTCTTATCAAAATTACTTTTTTCCCCTACTCTTTTGGAGGCTAAACATCTGTATTACTTTCCAAACACTTCAAATGTCAACCTATAATCAAAGACAATAATAAATTAGATAACGTGTAAATATGAATGATATTTAAATAAATAATAATAAAAAATATATTTTAAAAAAAAATACTAATAATGCTTTTATATATAGAAATTTTAATAATATATATACACTATTAATTAATTCATACAACGTATCAATACCATTATAACTTTTTTTCATGCGGATATTACTCTAGAACAACTTCTTAGCTATAATAAATGTTAGTTTGCATAATAAATCCACCGTTTAAGAGCGGAGAAAATCTATGGAAACACCACCAAGTGGTTTCCGGATTTTGAATTTTCTATTGTATATGGGTTTTGAAGGGTCGGATCTAGTCTGGAGGCTTCCGGAAGAAAAAGTTGGGAAAAGTGGACCGTCACGGAACAAGATTTGTTAGCAAGTTCCTTGAATATACCTGTTAGCTATATATATATATATATAATATTCCCTATAATGTTAGAATTTTAAAAGACAGAAAATCTAGTATGATTCATCTTGTTAAAAGATTAATACACATGTTATTAGATTATAATTATCTATATTAATGATCACTAATAATTATCTCGAATACTCATTAACTAACTTTAAACATATTTATAAATAGATTTGTGTTGACATGGGCCCAACATCTATTAGGAGAATCTTCTCCCACGTATTCTAATTGTTAATTAGAAAATTATATCCTTTACCTTTTGTCGTATATATATTATATTATTGTTGAAAAGTATTATGTAGTTCGGTTAAATTCTTGTTGCAATACAACCATGTTGTATGCCATTTCATATTACTTTTGATGGAAACGTTGTAAAGGGGCGGGATCCAGAAATTTTGTTTAATTGACTTTCATTGTATCCGTTTAAATTTGATTCCTTCCTTCTAATAACAGATAAAACTTCTGTAGATTAGAGTCCACGGTATTCAATTACTTAATTCTATTAATATTAATACTTTTTCCAATTATATTATATGTTACAAGAGAATGAATCAAACTCAATTCATACCATTGAAAAATCAAAACTCATCCTACTAATATTATTTAAATAACCATGTAATGGATTTGATGAATAAAGAAAGATATTTTAGATGCAAACCTTATACCGTGTTATTATAGTGGATACCTTCGTTCCACCCTAACACTATGTTTAGGATGAAAGAAAAAAAATAGAATGAAAGAATTAAAAATAAAGAAAAAGAGGAATGCGCTCATCGAAAAAAGTTTAAAAAAAAGAAGTTTAGACAAAAGATATTATGTATAAAGTGCACAAAAGGCATATTTTTTAAATACGTCTTCAACTTGCTTGGAAAGTGTCTTTTCCTTTATTGAAATTAAAGAAAAAGATGCATTCTAAAAAGCTACCTTCTTCTTTAATGTAGTAAAAAAGAAGGCATGTATGTGGAATGCCCTTTCTTTTGTAACATATTAAAGAAGAAGGTGCTTTTCGTAAAAGGCCTTCTTTGTAAATACCTGACATATAACAATCAGCAAGTACAATAATCATCTATATATACAAAAGAGTTTAACCCAACAAAATCTAAGTAAAAACAAAACGAAAACAGGCTAAACACTTTCACTTCACTTTAATCTCAAATAGGTAACTCCAAACTTTACTACACATCGCCCAACTCGTCATTTATCCTTTCAATAAGCACCTACATATACAATCATAACAAGGCAACCAAAAAATGGAAATCAAATGTTTAAGTGTAACATAGCCAAAGCAAACAAAGAAATAGGAAAAAGCGTTCTTATATGAAAATGTACATAACCAAAAATGCCATGCCATGTTCGTAATTGATACAAAATAAAACAATGTATAGAGCTAGTTCCTTCGTCTCTTATTTTTAGTAAATACATTAGCTACCCTAAAAGCTAACCCCTGCTTAGACCCACTTTCATTTGCAATGGGTAGAAGCTGTAACTCTTATATTTGAATGTGCTCAAGAGGTAGCTTTAGAAATAGAGGCGGAGTAGCTGCTGGAGGTTGGGAGGAACTCTTACCTCAAGAGCTAACAAAGTGCCTCCTTCTTTTTTGTAGAGCCGGTGGCATGAATGCCGGATCAAGCTGCATCTATACGAAAAGGATGGGTCTCTTGAGGGAGCTCAATGGAAGGCTTGACATGGTCAATACGTTAAGATACTTAATGGCCAATAGGGGGCATTAGATAGCCCTGCAATGTCAGGTTCCAGTAAACCTTGTCCCTATCGCCATGCAAAGCCCTTCATTCTCGTACAGCCGCTACCTTTAGGTGGATCCAATGGGTTATAATCTAGCTCGTCTAAGTTATGCTACTCTATACCAGCGCCTTAGCCAGATCAAGTGGGTATAAGATAATAGGAGTATAATCCTCCAACATCTATATCCCTTGATCGACATGTACCCAAGCAATAACGTAGTCAACCTAGTCCATTGATATCCGGATCTACTGAAACTCCTCTACTTGTAAAATAAAGAAGTATTAGCATAAATTGGTATAAGACAATGAAACATGAATAGTAGGTGACATACATATACTTACCAATCCCCTAAGTAAAGATCCATCATGACTAATGTAACAGCGTGTAATGGTCTTGTATCATTACCTATAGTCATACTCAGCATCTTCAGGACCCTCTATATGTAGCATACAAGCACATAAGTCACTCCAAATGCCAATATAGCTCGCGTGGTAGTTGATCCAGTCAATGTCAATGTGACCCTTCAAGTTAATGTGATGTAGATGCTCAACTTCATCTACATCGTAATTTAAGGGAACCTTCCACAACCCCCCAAACCGGCATACCACTCGCTCTGTATAGTGCCACTCGATAATGTAGAAGCATATCAAAGGTACATGAGCTATTCACACATCTCTACCAAGGTTACAACAATCTCATATGGTCTGGATGAGATAATCGGTATGGGGTTACCAGATAACCTACACAAATATATAATAAATGTCAACTATTGCACAATAGATATGGATTGAAAAAGCAAAAGCCATGTCCATTTGTGCATACCTGACTCGGGCTATGTCGATCAAAGGCGTTTCGGTACACCCTCATCACATTCATGGGGTGGTGTGTAGTATCCTACTCAATACTCCATCAAGCAGCTAAAGGTTAACTACTATCAACTATCATACCATGTCGACTAAGGGAGGCAATACGTGGGAATTGGTCCCGAACTCAAACCTGATAAAGGATGGTCACCCCTCCCATCTCATGCGTTGTGTCCTTAGAAGCTAAGCATTGCTATCTATACAACCAAGCTAAGCATGTCGACTTCCAGCTATATTGGCTAACTCGTTTGAAGTCTTCTAGAAGGGGAAGAAACATGAGATGTACCATATTCCATGACTGATCTACGAAGACATATCTCCCTAAGATCTGTAGGATGTATGCCTTAATATGTCTCCTAACCTGCTCCTCGTCAACCCTACACAACAAGAACCTAAAATGCCCCTATAACCAAGTTAACTTAACACATCCTCCCCAGCCCTCTTTACCCTCAAGCATGATACTAAGATAAGCCATGGATATTTGAGACAACGTCTGATATGTGCTACCGGTAATTGACATTACCATCCACGCAAAAGCTGAACTAAACCTCAACATCCTATAGGGTAATAGTATACTCCCCATGAGCCATGTAAAAGGTATGCATCTCCTGTCTACAATGCTCAACGAGTGTAGTAATCAAGTACCGGTCCAACTAGATATATGGAAAGCAATTTAACCCTTTAAATTTGGCATGGTCTATGTAAGGCTCTATATGAGGGTTCAACTCAATCTCATTTACATCCCATGTAGCTCTCTCTCTTAACGTCATACTACAAGTGCCTCAGTTTGCCACAAAGTACATCCATAACATGACATTATAAAGTAACGACAAAGTTACTATAAGAAGCAGTCGTAAGGAGAAATAATTGTTAGTGGCTCACATGTCCTGCCCAAACTTGCTGTAACTTATGCCTATGTTGTCCACTGAGAATCGATCCGTTAATGGGTTCGAGCTCCATCTATCTTGTAATATTTGAAATAATAGAAAGTTAGAAATCGGTACAATTAAGAAAAGTAATAAATAGCAACAACAATTGAGCAATAGTATGACATATATATCGATGTTATCATTATTCGATGAATTATCCTCTTGATTCTTATGTGGACACGTTCTTCTATCGTATCCTTCTCTCCTACAGAAGGTTCATGTTGTTTTGTCTGGATGTCTTCTTACGTCCATCTCCATGTAGAACCATTTTATGCAGGGCTTGCCCTTCTTACACTCAAGCGACAGATCAAGACCGACTTTCTGTAGGTGTAGAATAATCTGCCATGCTAACTCATCTCCAATCAAGAAGAAGTGTGCTCTATAACTCTACACCTGATGGACAGATTTGTACCACTCTCCGATTGACTCCATAACGTCAAACCACTCGAATTCGGCCAAAATTATTGTATGTGAGTAAGGGATCCTATATATCTGTCATTTGTTGCAAGTACATATGCAATTATTGAAGTTAACCATTTACATATGACTACCTCCTTTCATGTCATTGCCTTTACGCTTACTAACCATCACAACCTCATACAACATGTTATATCTATTGAACTGCACCATATGGTGAGAACTTGCTCATTATACTTACTCCTCCAACATATCTACAACATATTTCATAAAGGGTTGATTTCTAGCAACCCACTCCAGTACCTCATTGTGTCTCTTCTCCCAGGATAGTACAAAATTATAAAAAATCTTCCTTACTAGTGCTATAACGAGTAACTCCCATGTAGTTTTTAAAACCCTATTAGAAGCTTCTACAAGGTTTGATGTCATGTATCTGAACCAATATCCCTTATCATGGGCAAGTGTCCACTAGTGACTTGTCCATCAATGATACGAACTACACCAAGGACTAATGAGGCTAGTCATGAGGGGTGGGTCTAACCTTGTCAATAGCTCGAACATAGGGGTGGAAATGCGCAAGAAACAAAGAAACTAACAAGCAAACCTCAATCCGCTTCAAGGAATTTACGCATTAGGGAAAAACAAGGGATCTACAACTCAACTCGATATGACACACGAGCTAATTCATAGGAAGTACTCACCACCTAGCCTTACTTAAAAGTTAAGATAAGAGTAAAACAAACAAGTAAACAGAAACAATGCTCACGAAAATGAAAAGTATATTCAATATCAAATGTCTATTGTAGCTATATTTACAATGGGTATTTATATCCGAAAAGTTATGACATCCTATCTAAAATGAAAAAGACTAAAAAGGGTAATGTCCAAAATAAGTATAATACAAGGAATGTCTGAAGGGTATAAATAAAAATTCAACAAAACGGACCTTCTATATGGAAGATTTTGTCATAGAAGGTGCTCAAACACGTAATAGATGATCAATGGTCGGCTCCTGGAAAAAGCAGACAAACTATACAGTTAGCTTAGTTGCCACTGAGTAATGATGCTGAGCCGAGCTAATAGTTTGGCAATATCGAGCTGAGCAGGTGAAACTTCCAAGGTGAATTCAACTCTAGCATGTTCTATATTGCTTGAACTCAAGTCGGCTAAGCAGATGGTCGGATGGGCCGAACTATTGTCTAAGTATACCTCTGGTCGACAACCGGAGACTTTCAATAAGCATAAGAGGATTCAGTTTAAGTAAGGCATCAGGTCAATAGACTACAACATCTCGAAATCTTCAATTTTGGGGTATAAAGAAAAAACTCATCTGGTTATGCTCTTTAATCTTCAAGCTTAAGCTTAGGTCCAGGTCAAGGGTCAAGTGATCTGATTCCTATCAACTAGTAAGGGCTAAAACTGATCAGGGGAGTAAAGGTTCAAACTTAGGACCTTCTCCATGCACTTTTCAAACTTTTGAGGTTGAGCTTGCATTGCACCATAAGTAGCCCACTTCTTGCATTGCTTATTCTTATGTAATTTGTTGAAATTATTTATAATGTAGCATATACACCAACACTAAACTGCAAAGGGAGGTTTCCATCTATTTTCATCCCTCCCTAAAGCTACTTAGATACATGTCCCTTTACATGATATAAAGCATATGGTCTCTCACCCTGCTCTCTCACCATAGACATGTTGCTTCAGATTCTTAATAAACCAACCCCATGCCTCTGCAATCTCATCGTCCACTAATGTAAGGCTAAAGTGACTATGTGGTTCGCACTATTTACGCTAGTTGCAATGAGTAGCTTGTGATAGTATTTTCTACATAAAAATATCCCATCAATAAAAACTACAGGCCTACAAAACTTCTATACCTCTATATGTGGACCGAAAGACCACCAAACCCACTGTAACTCTTTTACCCCCGATTTCCTCGACTTACCCTATGTCCATTCAAGGTTTGTCCAACGATTGCTCATCTATATAGCATTGAGTAATCTTAGAAGATCACTGTACAATCTCTCCCAATTGCCATAGACTGCTTCACTAGCCCTTATCTTTCCAGACCACAACCTTTTATTGCTAACCATATACCTAAATCAACTGTCAATAATGCTATGCAACTAAGAAATTTTTGTATCAAGGTCTTCTCTAATAACATTTAGAAACTCTCTTGCCATCATATTCCAATCCAGCTACGAGTAATCTTGAGTTATTAGTAGATTCATGCATCTATGGGGTCCAACTAGCCTTATTATGACCTAGATGCACTTCAACTTTTTCTTACATGCCCTTAATCTCCACTTGCATCCGCCTTCGTGCCTTGAATACAAAACTGAATACTTGCTCTTTTTAGATTCCATCAATTTGAAGTCCACACGATGCTTAATGTGGTAGTGCTTCCAGTTGTCACGGATTCATTCTTCTCATTGAATCTCATACCTATGTATAAGTCTTTGCTAGCTTATATGTTGCTGAACTCTTTGTTAATGCTCCTCTCGAATTATACATGCCCATCGTTTATGCCCCTGTTGAAGAATGGTATCACATCCTTAATAGCAAATCCAATCATCTAAACATCTAGAAGGTGACATTATGCTTGTGTGAGCTCCATTGAGCTTAAGCTAGAGGAGTAATGGTGTCTGGGTAACATCTCAGGCATGTAAGAACAACTACCACCTATTACAGGAATAATCAGAGATGGTAGAGGCATATCAATTTCAATACCAACATTGTTGTTGTCATCATCATCCTCTTCATCCCTACGAGTTCATAATCATCATTATTGTCATCCTCCTCCTCATCATCTAACCCTCCCATTCGTAAACCGAGCCAGTCATGCAAAACTTCCTTCTTAAATATCAATCCAACCGCCTCGCCAATTGTAGTATCATCATCCCATATAGGTGCAGACATAGGTAATGGCTCGTCATCATATTGAATTGGCTCATTAAATTGACTTGGAGGCACATCCGCTACGTTTACTAGGGGGGCTCCTACTAGTTCTATGATCCTTACATACAATTGATGAATGTGGGTTTACCCAAATGCTTTAGCCATCTCAGATAAGTTTCAACATCATCTTTGTCCTTGATGGCAATCAAGGAGTAAGATACAGCTCCAGAATAAGCGTTCGGATGTTGGTACAATATCTCGACAAACCATATGTTACACTACATCGGGTCTTGATCATACTTCAATCCTAAATTTTTGTGACAATCTCATAATGCCCTAGAAACTTATTAGCACCATAACCCGCGACATTTCACTTCTAATTACAGACACTATAAGGTTTAAAACACCCCACAATCCATAATAACTTGCAATATACATATTATAATTCAGATAATATCACTAAAATATCAACATAAGATTAAAACTTATCACAAATGAGTCTATCATGCTCCCAAAGCTAGTACCACATGATAAAACACAAGCAACCTCAAAAGAGTTTATCTCCTCTCCAGACATCCATTAGAACACACTAAATAACTCTCAAAATTTCATCCAAAATAATTCCTCAAAATAACAAAGGACACTAAAAATGTCTCTGAATTAACTCCTAATATCTAATAGTACAACTATACAACATCTCTAAAAACTCCATAAATCTCTAATCATCAAATATAAGTAGTCAAATCCATCCTCATCTCGATCTACAGCCACATATGGCTCCTTATAGATAATATACTCATCTAATCCTGCATCTGAAAAAAAAATAGAGTGGGACAAATCCCATATATAATATACAAGCACATACGAATGCCATTTAATCAAACACATACATTTAATGTAAAGGTAATAACTAATCAACTTATTATCTTGAATTTATGTTAGCAAACATTAAAGGGGGTGCTCATGACCCCTTCATAGATCTTATTCGTATACAAAGATATATATATATATAAGTCTTTTATTACATACATACTACGATGATAAGGAATTCCATAACATGCCTCATCACTCGTGAGTCTATGAGTCTAATACTTATAATACATAATACGGTGTTGAGAGCTGCCATGATGGATCTTAATACCCTTAAGTCCATGAGTTACCTAAATCTAATTATATCATCTTAATATACAACTCCACTAGGGACATTGTTACATAAAGATTAGCAGGTATCCCTTAGAGATTTGCTACTACAGGCCCGTAGGTCGAGTCAAGAACAATCATCAAATCAATATTTAGATATGATACAAATCAGTTTAGTTTCTTTTATCCTATTAAGCATAATCATCAAATCAATATTTAGATATGATACAAATCAGTTTAGTTTCTTTTATCCTATCAAGCACAATCATCAAACATGCATCACATACCTGAACTACTGAATCAATTAACTACAACGTCCATACCATGACAATTAGGAAACTAGATCAAGAACCTAACAATTGGAATACACTTTCTTAATCCATCATTTAATCCAATTCAATACAAGCTTTAAGTCGAAACTCTCAACTTCCCTTATGTTAGCATTCACTAAATGTACTATAAGATCTAATTCTATTGAGGCTCTTAACGATTAAAATAACTAGTTTAGATTAGGTGTTTAGACAGGATTAGCGGTGTATATCACTTGGCCGAAGGTTTGGAGTTGAAAATCAAAGGAAAGAGTGTTTAAGAGTGTTCAAAGCATAGTGTATAAATGCTAGCTTGAGGAAGAAGCTTCTATACAAGAAATGAGAATAAAATCCAGATGCTAGCCCCTACAGGCGTCTAGATGCTAAGCATACAAGTAGCCCTTACTCGATTCCTTCAAGCAATGTATGGATGCTAATAGATGGCCTCCGAACGTTACACTATAGAACCTTCGACCACCTTCGATTTAAGTCTGAACTTCCTCATGCAAATTCTTAATCTTCCACTCTACAAGTTCACCTAAACATTATACAACTCCAATACTTATAAAACACCTCCCCAGCACTTCATTTCTCAACTCAACGTCAAACTCACACACCAGATTCAAGAAACCTGTTAAAAACATGAAAACAAGAGGAGAGGGATGAGAACACTTACATGAATGGTCAAGAACGAACATAAAATCCTAGATTCAAGCTAAACTCGAGTAAAAGAGCTACAAATAAGATTAACTTAGATTTATATTTCTAATGAAAAACTGAGAAACTCCGTTGGAATGAAGATTTTTCCTTAAAGATAAGTTAGAAAAAGGAGTTAGGACACTTAATCTTGCTTAGAGCTTGATTAGATGTGATTTTCTATGAATATTGAGAGCTCTAAGAGCTTGGAATTAACTAGAATGAAGAGGAGGCAAAGAGAAATAGAGAGGAAAAGAAAATTAGTAGGGTTTAAAGATTATGTTAGGATTTTAGAAATAAAACTCAACTGAAATGGATAAGGTTAAGGGGTTTAGATGGCTAAAAGGACTATAATGCCCTTCTTTTTAAAAGCATTTTCCTTTAAATATATTTGGACATTACAATTTATTTGGATAAAAAGGAAATAGAACAGAATGATTATAGATATAAAATTTATTAAATACTATTTCAAACTTCTTAAATTACGAATATATTTAAAAAATTCAAATGTCTTTTCAATAAAAGGATATTGAGGTAATTTTGCCCATTTTCCTCCTACTTTCTCTCCATATATAGAGTAAATAGATTAACGCGGGGTTCGACGAAAGTTTTTCTAAAAATAATCGTTCGTTCCATTTTCTCTTACTTTATTAAACAAAGGAACGAAAAATTTTTCCTTTGAATTCCTTCCTTCCCTTTTTTTTTCCTCCTATCCAAACATAGTGTAAATTACGAGGACCAAGAAAAATCTATTACCATTATCATCAGTCCATGCACAAGGTGTATTAGTTGCAATTATTTTAGTGACTTCAAATAAAATTGAATTCATGTTAATAATAAACTAAAATTGATAGAAAAGGTTTTTAAAAGCTTGCATTAACATAACCCTCTAAATGCATGATATGTGGCCTGAAAATATAAAGTTCTTCAATAACTAAAAATGCAACATGGATGAGAAAAGGACAAATATATAGGAAGACCTAGAAGTTTTACATAAAAGCAATCAAATTCTAAAACTTTCAATTATTAAGTCCTGTAATTTTAATCTATCATCTAATGAAATCTAAATTATCACATGACACAAATATACCATAGTCACGTTATTTTATCACACGCACCATTAAAGTGGCATACCATTTCAAGCAATTTATTAATTCAAAAATAAAAAAGAAATGTAAAAGAACTAGAGGGAGAAAAAAAGTTTGAAGACAATTATACTTCAAATTAAGGGGTTAGGCATCCATGTTGGTTGTAAGTGTTGCAGGTAATCCTGAAATAGGAAAGCTAGTGATGCCATTGAAGAGGGAGGCATCTAATCTCCCTAAATTACTGAAGCAATCATCCATCACAACTCACAATACCAGTAGATCACTCGACCCATGTTTCTAGGTGGCTGGCATCAATCGTAGCCATCATTAGATAACCAATTCTAAATCATAGTAGAATGAGTTTCTACTCTAACATTTAAAATAATTACTCTCTAAATTTCAAGTGGTGTACAGCGATACACCAATCAAATTTAAAATATTATTGATATTTGCTTGACATTGATTTATTTGCAATATGTGGTGTAACCTCTTTATAAACACAAGGAAGAATCCTAACAATTATAGAAACTATATTGAAAAAGGAAAAAAAAAAAAAAAAAAAGAAGGCACCTAATGATATCTTATTATCTAAGAAAATTACATAAAAGGAAATCTCTTCAATATCCTAGTATCTAGATTATTGACTTCCTAAATAGAATCGTTCCTTTCTACTCTAAAAGGAAAATATATAAAAAAGACAACTCATGATATCTTAATATCTATTGAATCAAAATATTATACTAATGATTCAATCATAAAATAACTAATAACTTTAAATAATATTCATGGAATTGTACGGGCCTATTATTCCATAGAAGTAGCTAAGGTTGGGACAAAATAATATATCAGTTGCATCATCAATCAGAAGCATGATCCTTGTCTCTACAAGTATAAGAAGAACGAGAAGCTCAATAACAAATATTTGCATTACAAGAGAATTAGAAGCTATATTCAAGTCAAGCTCCACGAACATTAAAATTAGAAAGAACAAAGGTTATGCCATTAAGGGCAAGACCCTCGAATAGAAACTATGAGCAAACCGAAGCGAAGAGTTCGAAGCATACAACTTAAGTGTCAAACAATCAGAAGCACTTAGACGCTCGATGCAAAAAAACTTGAATCCAGAACCAAAGAGTAACTGAAACCAGAATTAGATGCTAGAAGCACACAAGTTAAAATCTTCTTTATGACACATTAGGTATAGTGTTGATTTCCAGCATATTAATAGCTAGTGTCTGGTGGTGGGAAAATCTCGAAATTTTGCAGAACTATGAAATTTAATTAAAAAGATTAACTAATGAATGGCAAATAATAAATAAATTGCTATGAAATAAAAAGATAAAGGGACAGAAGACCAAATTCGGATTTAGCATCAAGTTCAGGCCACACCTTCATCTTTATGATCACTCAAATTCTATAATTGGAGAATTTACACTAGTTTTTTTTTATTAATCACCGATAATAAAGTTTTTTATGCCAATTACACAAATGTTTCGGCTCACAAAATACAAGTGGTGCAACTACAATTAATTGCAAACTTTATCTCATTGGACTTTCACTTGAATAAAGTGATAAATACATAATTTGTCTAAACTCATTCCTTAGTGCTCCGGATCTTTCCATGCTCTTCTCATAGCTTAAGGAAAATCACAAAAGATATGGAGTTTTTACATGTGTTCCAAACTCTTTTTTGCACAAATCTAAGTTTAAGATATTTTATGTAACACCCCGGGATCCTAATTAGGCATTACAATCCACCGCATATTCCAGTTAACCCAGAATATGCTAAGGCTTTTAAGTTCACCAGACTTTGTCTATAACATAGCCATATAACAAATATATATATACACACACACACATATAAGAATCTACAAAGGAGTGAGTAACTATATTCACTCAAATCCTCATAAAACAAAGATTAATTAGCACAATAGTTTAGGAGTGTATCAATTCATAATTGCTAAAATATAGGATAAATCAAGAGTAGTTAATCTCCTTAAAGTATTACAAATCCACATAATATAGTAAGAAGGAGTCTATCTCCTTAATAAAACATAACTCTCTCAATGCTATAGAACACAACTCTAGTAAATACATAACTCATCTCGATCCTAATTATCATAATAATAAAGAGACTCAATACCTTCCTCCTCCTAAATGTTGTTAACGTACAGTTCCTAATAAATAAGATAGTCATCTGATCCTATGCCTGAAAAAGAATAAGGATGAGCCGAAATCCAGTACGAGTGTTCAAACACACATGAATCCACCATACCTTGGTCTTTTTCACATAAATAAGTAGATATATATGTATATATATATATAAAAGTTTTCCTTTATGTCCTTTACACCCGAATCTAAAGTCTAAAAATCTTAGCATTTTAGCTGTGTCATCCCATATAAGAGTTCACTAGGTAAACCTCATATATAATCAACAGTTGCTCTTCTAGGAATTTGTCACTGCAAGCCCCTAAAGCAAACAAATCAAACACAACTAGCAATCAAGGTCAATTAAGCCAATTATAAGTTAGTTTAGTTTTCATACTAAGAACTAGTAAGCACAAGCAAACACCACTTACCTGAATCCTCAATAAGTAAATGGTTTTAGTAAGAGAAAGCTAGAGTAAAAGAGTTCAAAACCTAACCCAAAGATAAAGTAATATTTTTAACTCCTCAGGCCAAGTAAAGAATCACTTAAAATCATTTCTTATATTTCTGTTTCTTGGTTAAAGATCAAAACTTTTGATAGTAGAAAGGCTAGACAAGGAGTTGATTCAACTAAGATTTAATAAAAAACAAACTTAGAAAACAAAAAGGTCAAGACAGAACATGGCACTCGAATGCCACATAGAATGGGAACCGGATGTTACTCTTCTATCTAATACAAAGTCTTAGCATTTGAATGTTACAAGGCAAAGCATTCGAACACCTTACTTCTAGTATACAAAAATTGCAAAACAAAACCCCCTTTAAACCCAAACAAAATTGCTCAAATCCTTGTCTAAACCCATATACTTCCAATTCTCATATTAAGGTGCACTAAACTAAAGATTCACAACCCTAAGGTTCCACTAAAACTCCAATTTCTAGCCTCATATAGTAGATTCTCAATTCAACATCTCAAATTATGAAAGAATACTCAACAAACTAGAAATACTCCAAACATTTGGTGAAATCTGAGAATAAAGCTATACACCACCTACAATCTGAATAATACTTAATTTCAGAATAAATCCTCTATAGAATCTCAAGTTAAACTCCTCCATGGCACTAAACCAAATAGAAAACCAAGTTTAACTTCAAGAACTTCCATTACACTTACTTTATACTCCGAAATGGGCTATCACTTAAATGTACTCAACAAGCTTAGCTTGTTTCGCTTATAATCCAACTGAAAACTATAAAGAATGAGAAGATCTAGTATGCTAGAAGGTTTAACACGAATTTCCTTGAGCTTAAAATTCAAGATTCTTACCTTAATCTTCTTAGTTTCTTCCTTATGGTAGGGTTTATGGTGGGCGTTTTAGTTAGCCACCATAAGAAGAGGGTATTAGGCCACAAATAATAAAAACTAGGGTTTTAGTAAATGATGGTAGGTTTAAAAGAGTATGGTTTTAGGAAAAATATTGAAATGCCCTTACTTTTAAGAAATATTTTCTTAACATATTATATTTTAAGACTTTAGAAGCATCCCAACTAGTTTTCTTTGACCATTGCAAATCCTTTTCAAAGTGAAGCATAAAAAGCACTTAAATAAAATTCTCCAAATCCATTTAATCCAACTTTAGCTTTCAAGATAATTCTTAATGTGTAAATTGAGTATTTACTAATAGAAGCCTTCATAAAAAATTACTTGTTTAAATTCTTAACTCTCTATAGTACCTCATCAAAAATTAATCAAGAACTTTATGATTTAAAAAACATACAAAAAATTTTCACATATATTTTGAAAATAGCCACTATCCTTAAAAATAAACCAAACAAAAATGCAAAAAAGAATATTTTTCTATTATAGTTTTTTAAACTCATAAATGTGTTATATATAATTGGTTATATAAGAAGAGCAGTTAGCCTCATCTTTTTTTATGGAAATTAGTGAACAGTGAGATATGCTTTGGTATTCTTGCAAACTTATAACTCATGTTTCATTTCTTTATCAAATATACAACCAATGTTTCACCACCATGTGTTGATGTTGATAAGGAAATACGTGTTAAGTCATATTAATCCTTAAAAGTTAATTTAATAGTATAAAATTACTAAATAAATTTAATTAAATGATAAATAAAAATAAAAGAAACATTGAAATCATACCTACTTGCCCCACCATCTCAATGCCTAAGGGTTTTAAGGTGACCAAAAAGAGGCCAAAATCAAATATGGATCATGCAACTCGCTCATGGTAATTTGTGGCCACTCATCATCCTAATGGGGTTGTAGGACAATGTGAAATGGTTGATCACCTATGAGAGAGAAAAGAAGGATTGAGAAAAGCTTCTCTTTTGAATTTTCTTTTTCTTTTCTTATTTTATGGGATGATTAATGCTCAATGGTTACCTAATATTATTTTTAGTTAATTCTTGGCTATCCAAATCTTGAGGGGTGGCTGGTCGCTACTTTAAGGGGATTGCATTGAGAGTATAATCGAGTTTAGTTAAACTAATACAATATTAAGGTCAAGTGAATTTGACTTGAGTTTGACTAAATTCTAAATTTTGAACTCAAGCTCAACTCAAATATATATATATATATGACTAGCTTGAGTTTGACTTAATTAGCTCGAAAGCTCAATTTGTTAATAAATTTTTTTTAAATAACCTCAAATTTGCTTATATTTAAAAATCTAAAAATAAATTAAAAATTATTCCAAACTCGATCAAGTTCACAAACTTGACGAACTAAGTAATATAAAGCTTTAGATTGACTCGATTTTCTACTCAAGTAGCTCGAGTTTGAACTCGACTCATCTATCACCAAATCGAAAGTAAAACTCGAATATTTTGTAAACTAACTTAGTTCATTTATACTTATAGATTGCCCAACCACCGTAGCATAAGTTAACCAAGTGGTTGGGTTTTAATCTCAATTTTATTGTTTTTTTATTCTCTATTTTTCTGTTTAATGATGTGTGTTTTTCCATAGGTTTATTGTTATTTATTTTAATATGGTTAATAATATTATCTTATCAAAAGTAACTATTGAGGGCAAATATTATAAGCATGAATAAGTGTCCCCTTATTAATATTAATTGCAAATCAGGTGTTTGTTGGTCAAAAAAAAAAACCTAAATTATGAATTTAAAAGGAAAAAAGGTCAAAACATATAACATTTTTTTATTATTTTCCATTTTTTATATTGGCCCTCTAGAATCTAGCTTTAACCAACCGTTCAGATTCAACGTTTAAACTTCAACAACGGTCTACCTCTTTGAAATTCTCAGTATTATTCACAGGTCAACGAGAACTTCGAGAACTTCCATAATTTATGCTTGCTGGACAAGTCGGAGTGAAAGGTGTCAATATTACAACTTGCACGGGAAGAAAATAAAAATTTGTCTGTTCTCGAACATCTATATGCTCTCACTTTTTTTTTTTTTTTTTTCTATTATTATAGATTAAAAAAAAAACTCCTTTATATTTGTATTCAAAATTTAATAATTTTTTTTATGTTATAAATGTATTATTTAAGCCATCCATATTCAATTAAATATTCGATATATTTTAAATGAATCATTTAAATTCTTTATATTTTATATATATATATATATATTTTTTATACTATGTAATCCTTCTTTTCATATCTTTCATGATTTATTCGAATGAGATCCTTGGTACGATAATATAAAATATTAAATTGTATTTAGTTAAAGAAGGATATAAATAATTGAATCCAAACACGAAGGATTATATTGAACTTCAATACAGAAAAAGAGGACTTCTAATATACTTAAACCGTGGGAATTCTAATTTTGACTATAATGTTAATATTCTAGAATCTTGTAAGAAAATATGTGCATATCGGAATCTTTTACCAAGAGAGAAGAATATTTTCGCCAATTAAATAGTCAAAAACACATTGCCTTCAAAAGAGGAAGCATATGCAGATTTAATTCCTAAATATTCTAGAAGTATGACCCTCCATTAGAATTTAATTTAGGGAATAAAACTGAAAAAAAATTTTATTTAGAGATCTTGGGAATCTCTTCCAACACGGGAAAGTATTAATGAGATAATGTATGACATATGTATGTAATTATTAATTGTGTTTAGACACATGCCATTGCCATTACTATATATTTAAATATAATTGATAACTATACACTACATGTATATGCACCTAACTTATATTTTCGAGTTAATCATTTCTTATTTCCTGATTACAAAGAAAAATTACAAGATCCAATTAAAATATGTAGATGTTGAAAATTGCTATATCAATTATTGAGTTAAGTCCATTATTTGTTTAGACGAGATGATAGAATCTAAAAAGTTCGGTCTATATTAGGAGAATTTGCTCTGTAGGATCGAAACAAGGACTGTTGGACCAATCCGTCCGCCTCTTACCTTTCCCAAATAAGCTCATGTACCTATAAAAAAGGTTACTATCCTTAAGCACATTAATTAGCTCATTTAAAATAAATATAAATTGAGTAAACTTCATCGCGTTTGTCAATCGCCAAGATGATCCAACGGATGTTATCAAGTCTAATAACTTATAAATACTCGATTACCCCTCCTAATTTGACATAACTCTAAAGATAAAAAAAAAAAACGTTATTCCACTGTGAAATCTCTCCTTTCTAAGATTAAATAGCATTTAAATAAAGAACGATCCCAATTGCTCAAAAACTATAAGGTTGACGTCTTAGATTCCTTAAGCTTCCTTATTTGTCACTCGAGACTCTAGGATTGCCTGTTCCTCTTTCTTGTCATTAACTCTTTAATTATTTTATTAAGTGTCATCTCTATATTACTACTCTGAGATTACATATAATGCGATACTTGTGTGACTTGCATATAACCGCTCTAGTTAGAATCCAACATCTATAAAATATATTATTAATACTTTCACATTTGAATTTTCTTAAAAAGACATGTTATATTATTTACATGAAATAGGATTTAAAATCCAATTTTATCACTATTTTTAATGAAAAGATAGTCATGTGTGAGGGTGAGAATACATAAATGTGATTTTAAACGTTCAAAATTCTTAGAATTTGATACCTTTCTCCTCTAACAATTGATATGCTAATAAAGGAATTCAAATGTGTGAAAATCATTTTCCTTCTAGTTATTTATCGTATATGATTGCATCTTCATCAAGTTTTGCTTAAAATAACAAGAGAGAGACACTAATTTTCTATTTCATTAAATTAGTAAAAAAACGTCGTTAGCACACATACTTAATAAATGCTGGAATTGAGGGTTTTTTCTTTTTTCTTTTTTCCTTTTGCCAAATACTATTATTGCAACTTTGAAAAGGGAAGGAATTAAATCTAATTCATCACATTAGAAAATTAATACTCCTGCTACTAGACTACAACATCATTGATACTGCAATGGGGTTTTTAAAAGGACTAGAGTGGAAACGATGCACATTAATTTTGAACTTGAGCTCAATTGAAATTTGAATTTTAAAATAAAACTCAATTTGAAGTGATATTAAAGGAGCTTAACCTCAAATTAAATTTATTTATTTAAGTTTGCTTAATTTATATATAGATATATATATATATTATCCAAGTTCAACTTGAGCTAGGTGAACACTTAAATTTAACTCAAGTTAAATCAAGCTCAAGCTCGTAAGCTCATCAAATCAAATGTGATAAAACCGGTATTCAAACTCAATAAACCGGTAGAATATTTCTAGTTAAACTTTATACTTGACTATTAAAGTAGATATAAGATATAGAACCAAACCCAAGTAGATTACATATAGATTTGGCTTAAAAAGAAATAAATAAATAAATAAAAGGCTCTTTAAGTGAACCCTTTTGTCTATAGCCGACCTTAATGCTTACTTCAACCGAGACGTCTTACTACATGCCATGCAATTTGTATATCACCGAAAGAAGAATAGAGAAAAGATAAAAAGATGTAGTTGTTGTTATGTGACGTACCAATTTTAATTAATAAAAGCACGGTGTTTGGTGTCATCGGATAGCAACTAATGGGGCCAACGGACTCACGCGATGTCTATGGTAACCTTCTAAATCCACCACCAGATCCGATGAAAGATATAACACGTGTTCTCGTAGTACTTGCCAATAAGTCTAAAAAAAATTATTTTTATTGTATAAACCCCACATATCATAAAAAAAGAAAAAGCATACATAAAAGTATAACCGAACCAAATCGATACACAAATTACTTAAGTTTAAATTTAAGTTTTAATCAAATTCGATATAACATCAATCAAGTCTAGATTAAGCTACTCAAATAACAAATCAAGTCAAGCTTAAACTTTAAAATATTAAACTTGTCAAACTTACAAGCCTAATCAAATTTAATTGAATTTAGTATGATTTTTAATTTATTTTTTTTAAATATAAGTTAGTCTAAAGTTATTTAAGAAAACTTTATAAAAAAATTCGAGCTTCACCGAGTTAATTAAGCTAAATTCAAGTTTACCATATATCTCTTCAAGTTGAAAATTTAAAGCTTGATCAAATTCCAGTTTAGCTCAAATTTCGAACTTTTAAGCTAAGCTTGAGTTTGAGTTAAATAATATACTAATTTGACTCGACTCGATTATACTCCTAAACATACATAAAATGTCAATAATTTCCATTTTGACTCGTAACAAATATCCCAGTGCTTGTTAAGGAGTTATATTACCAAGTGTAAATGGCCAATATACAACTTAACATTAGGTCTTCAAAAACACGTTCACTTTTTCATAACACTATCAGAAAATACACAGGTGATAAAATTTTACAAAGTTACTACATAGAAATACACTATCGGAAATTTTTCTTTTAAATAAAATGAAAAAAAAAAACACATTATCTTTTTAATAAGACTTGTTCTTATACCGAGAGCACTCCACTTACGCTAATACAAAGCCTGGTTAAGCATCCTAAAGAAAGGGGGTGTTGAACACCGTGGGTGCTGATGTTGGATCGGGCGTGCGATGGACACAGGTGTTCACGCGGATGAACTGCAGCGGCATATTCCACGACACCTGATGAGAACCTTCGTATAGTTTAGGAGAAGTTTACTCGGAAAAAGCATGGACATCGAGACGATAAAATACGACTAATACCGGGGTCAGGCCCATAGTTAATGTAGTTAGAGAATAATTACAATTGCATTGCATCGTTGTATCCAACATGAAAACTATTCATGGGTTTTTAAATATTTTGAGAGTCCCCATGCAGATATGTTTTCGAATTTCGTATATTACAAAAGAAATGTACGAAAGTTCTACAAATTTCGAGTATATCTATACATTATAAATGAAATTTATGTGGGAGCATACAAAATTATTTATTACTATTTAGAGAGTATATTTCATCTTTAGATATTTTTGGGTTTATTTTATGTTTTATTTTACTTTGAGAATCAAAGATGTGTTTAGAATGGGGAAAAGGAATGGAAAAATGCAAAAACAAAAAGAGCTCCTAAGAAAATAATCTCAAGAGTAAGAGGTGATTTCTTTTTAAATAGAAATCCTCTCTTTAAGAGGCAATTTCGTTAAGGATTTAACTTCGAGATGCATTTATACAACTTGACTAGTATTTGATAAGTGCTTTAGAGGAGCATTAGAGAAAGGAAACACATACATTCCACTTCCACACTGATGAGATGACACAATTACACCGTATGATATTTTTGTGCTTATTGGTCTCTCAATTTATGGTCAAGTTGTGAGGAGTAGCTTACAAACAAGTTAGTCTGGTATCTGCCTACAATTACTAGGTGCTTGCCCCCCACTAAGTACTATTGATGAGACTCAAGTGAAGTTGGTATGATTGAAGAATAATTTAGATGACTTGCTGGAGGACACGAATGAGATTACCATCCAACGATATACCTAAGTTCACATTATGCAATTGATTAGAAGGATGCTTTTCTCTAACCAATTAAATAACTGGATACATTTAATGTTCTTTCCCTTCCTTTCCAACCTTAGTACAGTCAAGCAATATGCTTAAGTTGCTACATGCTTAGCATAAATCTATCACCAGTTGTGCCTTACCTCATAAATGGATGCCAATGAGATCAACAGGTCACTTATCGTACTTTAAGTGTAGGTGTGGGAGCACTTCTCACACATAGCCCCTCTACATCATTCGATTGCAGTAGTGGTAAATGACCAACTACCAATGAGTCAATGGGAGCAAACTTAGATGTTACTAAGCTTCCCACGCATGTTATTGGCCAGTATAAGGATGAATTCAACTGCCAACATCCAAAGTAGGTACATATGTTACTAACTTAAGTATTTTTAACTTATAAAGGTTTTGTAACCGCATATTCTAAATTAGTAATTTTGTTGGTAGTATGGATTCCTTATTCTCACAACAACATGGCTAAATTCCTTACTTCCTAGCAGGTTGGGAGTGATATCTAGATAGCAAGGGTACCGTTGATCTGCTACCATATTATGGAGTTATATTTCTTGGATCGTGTAGCACTTCAATATAGTAAGATCCAGGAGATTCCCGATTATACAAATACCTCTCGGGCACTACATGATATTAACTTCCGCAAGCAAACAAAAACGAATTGGGCTACTACTCATGCAACTTAGTAGGATCAATGGATAAATTCATGTAACAAGATAATTGTTATATGACCATCCCTTGATGTAGCTCCAAAATTTCTTGCCTAGTACCAATAGGCCAATCACCAATATATCGGCTAATCAAGAGCCTCGTAGGTATATATGGTATGCATTTGGCTTTATTGTTCTTGACAATTCTTTACTTATGCATTTATGTGCTTACCAAACTTTTATTTGTGATATTAAGGTGGATTTTATACATAGGTTGCTTTAAATATTATATGTGAATATTATGGTAAAGTAAGCGAAGGTGGATGGCATCATTCAACAACTTAAGGACATACATCTAAACAGTGCACCAAGGTCGGGATCGATATCGAGCTAGAGGGCTCTCCGTCATACGAGCCGCAACATGGAAGGTACCATTGAGGACGAAGGAGGAGCCATGGTAGAGGTAAGGATGTCAATAGGTCAAGTTGGCCATTAAAGACAATCATTCTCCTGAGCACCACTTTCCAATAGCATCTTTTATGGCACGTAAGTTTCAATTTTAGATACCTTTCACTGAAGAGAACTCCAGCAATCAAATGTCTCAACATCCTTCATCGGAGAAAGCTTCAGTAATCAGATTCACACTCTTCCTACTCTACTAAGGAGGCTAGCTAGAGATCGCAACGATGATATGGATGAGGGACTCACATAAGTCAAGCTTACTTCAGTCCCGATACAGGTGTCATACTCTAATACAGACACTAAGGATGGGGCACGAATCACGCAGTTGGATGCAGACCAAATAGTGCAGCTCTAGCCTAATATAGACACTCAAGATACATTTGCATATATACGACAACAACGCAAACAACATTATATTATCACTAGTTGAAGCTATTTGAAATTTTTTATTGTAATTGATGCATATTTTGTGAACACTTTGTATATATTTGAAAGGATTAATGGAACTTTCTTATCACTTAATTATGATTTTCCAACTTTTTATCCATCGTTTACTCTATTGTAGTTACTATTAATGTTAATGTTTACGAAATATAGAATTTGTATGATATTTTGTTTCATAGGTACTATTAAGTTTGAACAATACTGCAGGGTGTTTAGATCTTATTGTAAGAGTTGATCGTGATTGACTGTGAAGTTTGGTTGTTTAGATACTTTGTTATGATTAGGGTATTTATGGACTTTAAGTATTGGGGGTTTGCTAATAAAATCGTCTCTTAGAAAGATCATTTTTGCTTAACTCTTGGAAAAACAATTTTATATGAGGGCCAAAGTCACTTGTTGAAGAGATTGATTCAATATAAAATCACCTCTTCAAAACGCAATTTTAACTACTATATTTCTAGAATTATTTTCCTAGGCACAATTTTTTATCTTTTGTTTTTTTTTTTTTTTTTTTTTTTTTTTGCATTTTTTCCCCTTCCCGTTTAGAACGATACCTCCTCCTATAATTTAGGAAAAGAAAAAAGGAAAATCATATTACATCTTAATTCATATTTGGTATATGAGAATGAATCCAAGATCTCAATGGAATCACGATTTCTAATTTTATTTCGTTTCCCATTCCACCCTAAATAAAAATTTACAAAAGTAAACTTTCGATATTATACATATTTGTCTCATTTAAGAATTGAGGACATTCCTTTTATAAGCATCACTATAATATATGAATGTAATCAATAATGCTGAAAACTTTTTAAGCATAACATTGAATTTTTTATTCCATTCTAATTCATTTTATTTTAAATTATTTATATATATCAAACATGATATAAGAGA
This sequence comes from Lumnitzera littorea, assembly GCA_024138015.1. Lineage (NCBI taxonomy): Eukaryota > Viridiplantae > Streptophyta > Magnoliopsida > Myrtales > Combretaceae > Lumnitzera > Lumnitzera littorea. The sequence continues at coordinate 8,459,367 of JAMXBB010000010.1, read as the reverse complement.
ACAATTGAGAATTGAGATCCCACAACTTCCATAAGTGGTGGGCAACTGCTCTTGCGAAAGGAGGCCAATTGCCATAAAGGTCCATTCAATCTTTCCATTTCTTACCTTTTTGTTTTTTATTATTTTAGTTATAGTATATAATCAAATATATTTAAATATATTATTACATCAAATTAGTGATTGTCCATCCATGAAAAACTATTGCATGTCCATTAACTAATAGTGATAAGTAAAGATAAAATACAAATTATGTGACACGTGAAAAATAAGAACACAGATAGAAAATAATAAATGGTGAAGATATAAAAAAAAAAGAACTAAAAAGAAAAAGAGACAGGTTCTCATATTTTAGTTACTTACGTTTGTCATGCTCCTTACTGGATTTAAGGAAAGGCCAAATCCGAGCCGTGACCCGACTCGTCGATTCAATAAACCGATGCAAACTCGAATTGGCTAGGTTTGACTCGATATTGGACTTGGCGAGTCCATACAGGTCACAAGTGATGACATGCCTGAACCGATAGGTCGGTAACTCGGAGGTGAATCAACGGGTCAATTTACTGGTTTCATTAGGTTCAGTGAAAAAAAAAAAAGATAAATTTTTCTCCTGTTTATTTTACATATTCAATACTTAGATTAGATAATTTCTTTTAAAAAAAAAACACTTTAATTGGCTTTTTTTTTTAAATCTAAAAGATAGCGATATTGCTATTATTTTAGAAATCGAAAGTATTAAAATAAAAATTAGTTTATATAGTATGACTTAAAAAAAATTGAAATGACTAATCATATAAATATAACAGTTCTTTTCGAATATAAAAACTAAACAACATACTAAAGTTTTTAAAAATATATAAAAATTATTCTAAAACTAAGATGATGTGATTCTACATATTGAATACGTAAGCAATTACTAACGTAGCATGATAAAAAAAAAATTAATTGTGAAGTCATTAAAATATAATAGGTATATTCTCATTTTATCTTATATACAATATAATTTTTCAATTTATAGTACAATATCGTTATATAACAAAATATATATGTTAGTATGCATAATTCGGGAAAAGAAAAAAATAAAATTGCTTGAGAAAGAAAAAAGAGTTAAAAGAAAAAAAAAAAAAGAGGATAGATCATAAGCTAATGAACCGATCCATAAACCGATGAACCTATTAAACCGATCTAAAATCGATCTTAGCTAGGTCAATTATAGTTCACCGACCCTAAGCCTGTGGGTCGAGTTCCACCCCACCTAGGTACAGTCCTTACATATCATGAGGTCTGATGTATGAATAATTATATATAGAAGGGAGGGATTAGTTAGCGTGGGCATTGAATTAGCCATTTTACGAAGGCACGTGCAAATCAATAATTTCCTATGTCCAAAGCGATCGGTGACTGCTAATTACAGGCATGAATAAGAAAAATCGATTTACGAGTCATCAAACTTTGGTGTAGTATCTACTCATCTTCAATTGAATAGTTTCATATCAAATTAATTGAGTAGCTTATCAAGTTAAACTAATTTATTTGACTTGATTAGTCTACAAATTTCGTGTAGCTTAAATGTTAATCTAAATATAAGTCAGGATTTAAATATTAATATTATTTTAATTAAAATAGTAATATTCTTTTCGCATAATCAGGCTAAAATGAGTTCAACTAAATCAAAATTAAAAGTATAAATTCATAGATGTTGAATTTTTTAGGTCAAGCAGATTAAAGAAAAAGATCACTAATAACATCATGTGTATATGGATATAGGCGTTACAAATGATAACTGAATCGACCCTATCAATATTTATAAAATTCAAAGACGAAACCCTGGAGAAAGACGACATTCAATAGTAGTGTGGTGCGATGTGAACGTCTTATAAGTTATAAGTAGGGGAGGAGATCATCAAATATTGGAATCCTTGAAAATTGATGGGTTTCGCAATCTCATATATACTGTGAAACTTGATCCCAATTTAATAAATCATTATTCGAGTAGCTTGAATTCAAATTTTATTCTATAATATTAGAATAAGACTAAATAAAATATAAGCCGAACTTAAATAATATCGAATTGGACTCCAATAGCTTGTGGATAGATATGAGGAATGAATAACTAATATTCAGGATCAAGGAAAATATTAAATGTTATGAAGGAGTGTCATAGCAAATGGGCTTTAGAAATGAATGGAGACCTACTCTAAACTTGGGCGGGCTTGACGAAAAGAGGTCAGATTGCATGTCCAGTATCTGGCTTAGCTCATTGATGTATCAAAACCACATGTAACTAAAGAATAATATTAAAATCATTATTTGAATATTAATTTTTTTTTTATTCTTAAAATTTTAAATTATTAAATATCGTATTTAATCGAATTTTTATTTATTAAATCGACTACTTTATTTTTATGTTCTATTTCTTGATTAATGAATGTTTATCACATCATCTTTATAAAGGCGGTAAATTTATAAGCAAAAATTCACTTAGGTTTAGTATTTGATATGTCCAATTTATATGTATAAAATTTAACAAGCAAAAGTTTATTAATTTCAAACTTTATATATAAAATTAAAAAATATACATTTAACTAGTGAATTTGACATTATCTTATAATTAATGACCTTATTCTCTCATATTCAAACTGATTGATTGTTTTGATCAGAACAGCTAATCATCTGTAGAGTAATCCAATTGGACAATATTGTGGAACCACTATTAGGGTTCGCAATTTATGTTAATAAATTATGATTGTGTTTACATTTTTCAGTGAATTTCGGTCAATATAAAAAATATATAATATTGAATGGAAATAAAAAGCATTAATGTAATGGTTTCATTCGTATTATAATCATATTTTCATGTCATGTTTTATATCAGTAATCATGTTACTAATTGTGTTGTATTCATATTCGTACACTAGTTTTCAATTTTGTGATAAATTTCTGTCTGCGTAATCAAATTTGACAGCAGTATAGTATGAAATTAGATGCTTGCTCCTAAGTACGTCTTTTATCCACTGAGAAAAATAAGACCGTAAATGAAATCTGTTATCCATGTAGAAACAAAAAAATAAAAGATATATCTATATCTACGGACAATTCACCCCTACTTTGTAATTATTTTGTCTTTTGTTTGGTTGCATTTTCGTTTCTTATGCCAAGTTCTACAGTTAAATTATTCGAAACTTTAAGAGGCCATACTAAAAAATAATATTAAGAGGAATATTTCATTTTTTTTTTTCGGTTGAAATTACTTGAGCATTTCGACTGATAGTTGTGTAATCTTTTTCCTTAGAAAAAAGGGTATAAATTTAACGGAAAATGCTTGTATTTAGGAGCATCTATTTAAGATACCAAATAAATAAAATTTTGGGTACCTGAAACTACATCATTTTATATGAGTCATTAGTTTGCTAATTTTTGAAATCGAGAACCATTATTTTATTCTTAAATAAAAAATAAAAACACCGAAATTAAAAAATACATAAAACCAACTACAAAATAGTCATATAGGATTCATTATTCAAAATGCCCCCATTTTAAGATTTAGGGTCTGAATACATAATTACAACGATGGAATTTTCAGTGCACATGTCAAAAGGCTATATTTGCAATTCGTAGAAAAATTTTATTATCCCAACACTTATTTTTTAGGTAAAAAAAAAAAAAAATCTTTATGTCTTTAATAAGTTTTTTCTTTTTCTTTTTTTTTTTGTCAACTATAAAGAAGAGGGCTCTCAATCCTAATTTATACCAATAAGAAATCAATAGCAATGTTTTAACTATGTCGTTATTAAGTTAATGGGCACAAATTTGCTCCTCCCACAGTCGGAGGCTAGACAAGATAGCATTTTTAGAAACCTGGGCAATTTTCTTAATGGTAAAGTTGTAGCAATTTAAAATCCATTAAAGCCCAATCTCCCTTTGTTTGCTACTGAAATCCGGAGGCCAGGCCACAATCTTGGCACACTACCATGTTTTATGTCCTTCGAATTTTGAGTACAGCTTCGCCATTTAAGTAGATAAGTTATTTCAGCATAGTCGACCGATTCGATATGTCGATTCAATCTCAGTCGAATCTCAATTAATCACAGTTAAATTTGGTTCTACTTTTTTAATTTTTTGACTCTCTTATATGTTCGAATTAACCACCTAAACCAAATATATAAATATATATGTACATATATATTGGATAAATGTTAAACTTGATATCCAAACTTAATTATCTAAATTTTACCCTTTCTATAATTAGCTATCAAAATTTTATCAATTTTCACAATAAGCTGCTTAGTCTAGGTATTATGAACGAATTCGAAAAGTTTATAAGTAGTAAATTGGCATTTTCAAACTTCAAATAGTTAAATAAAAAAAATGCAAAATTCAAGTATCAAATATAACAATTCGCCTATAATAGGATATCATATATAACCTCTTACATGCACTAAAATAAAGCAGGATTATATGTGCCATAAGTTCTAGGCTTATGGTATCTCATATTTTCAATGTGCAATGTGTAGGATTCATGTACTCATCTTACAGATATTACAAATATATTTATATATATATATATATATAATAAAATTTAATAACAAAAACAATCCATCCTTTCTTAAACTGACTTATACATAATATTTCGACTTCATAAATGAAAAAACTAGATAGAGAAGCATCAACATAGAATATTTAAAATTATTCAAAATGCAAATACTGCTTTTAGAAATATATAAACCAGTTGCAAACCAAAATAAAAAGTTACAAAATTAGGCGTACTAAAAATACAAAGCAAAATCACATTTAATCATATGTTAAAGGTTATAGAACATTGTAGAGAATCATTACAGTAATTGATTTTTAGCCTAATTTAATGCCTTAGATTGGTTTAATAAACTTATGACAAGGCCTAGGAAATCAAACCAAAATAAGGATATTTTAGGAATATATGGCTTGGAAGGCTTGGAATAAGGACCACTTGATTAGTTATTTCATTTTTAGCCTTACTCAATTAACTTGTGCGCAAATAGTGGGCTCAAAAGAGGTTTTCATGAGCCCGTTTAGATTTTGCTCAACCTCAAAAAGAGCTATTTGAACTTAAATAAGAGTTATGGGTTTATTTTATTATTAATAAGCTTATATTATTCTATTATAAGTCGTTAGGTCTATCTAAAGCCTGTGATCCAAACTCATGGTCCACATGAAGAGAAAGAGTGAACTTTAGCCATTAGATCATCTAAGGCCATTTGATGATTGCTAGTAACGTTAGATCTCAATCATTCATCTTAGAGTAATCTAATAGTTGAAACTTGTTCATAAAATCTATAAATAAGAGGCTCTTCCTCTCATTTGGATCATTCTAAACATTAGTTAGTTTGAGACAAACATGAAAGCTTTACTGAAGTTATTCCATGAAAGATCAAATAACTTACTTAGTGAAGAAAGAATCAAAAGCATTCAAAAACACAAAACTTCATTTTTTGTTACACGCGCACATTAGTGATCGAGTCTACCTATTCCTCCTCTTACACATCTCTCCATTACATTCATACATACGTCATTGGATCAAGTGATCTCTAAGATCAACCATCACATGCATAGCACGTGATTGATCATCAGTAGCAACTCCACCTATAAACATATATAACAGTACACAAACATACATATATACATACATATATATGCACAAGTGAAAACCTACGGGTCCCAATTATGGTCAACCACACTTCTAAATAAAGCACCTAGAAGATAAACAAAGAAGGAACATCTTAAAAATTTGATTTTAAGTAAAACTTTAGCTAAAGACCTATTGTTGGTCATCCTCTGTATTTTGCCCCTTATTTTAGAAATTAACAAAAGGGACTCCTTTTAACGAAAATCTATTTTATCTATGATCTATAAAACTCTATTTAGATTTCCTCTCCAAGTACCTCTAGAAGTTGTTGAAGCCAAATAACATCTTTTTAAGACTCTTCTTAGTTTAAGAATAAAAAGACAATTTAGGTTTATGAATTGTTTATATCAAAGGTTCTTAAGAAAGAGTATAGTTTGGAGATGGAGATCCTAAGAAAGTGAACTAAGCTTATCCTTTAAGTAAGTTGATGGGAGTCCTTAGATGTACGTCTTACTAGTTAATTCAATGTTTTTAAGCTTAGAAGAGAGCTTAGGTTTTGATCAAGCAATGATTAAAGATGTTTTGGATTTCAGATATAATTGTAATCATCTAGTTAGTTTTGTTGTTTCTTAATGTTATTCAATCATATTCTAAAATTTTCAATGAAACGATAGAGGTTAGACAAATTTGGGTAGAGCTGATATTGATTTGGGATGCTTAGGGCTGAAAAGAAGGGCTTTAAACTTAGAATAGTCAACCAAAGAAATAGCCAAACTAGCTTAAAATAAGATCCATAGAAGCCTTCTTTTTGGAGCTTCAATCAATCATTTTGAAAGCGAATCAACCAACAAGTGTGTGTTGAGTTGTTATATTAAGGTTTTGATTCTAATGTTGAGGTTTTACCTTAAGCTTTTAATCCATCTTTTATTTTGAGAAATTAAAATTTAGTGATTTGGTTCTTACATAAGTTTAAAATATATTTTGTTTATTGGTGGTTGTTGTAGGTGATGGGAATTAGGCTACCGGACCTCTGACCTGCAGCCAAGTCTTCAGACTAGAGGGATTAGCGCAATGAATCCTTCTATTCCAGCAAACCCCTATCGAGGCTGAGTATTTCCTTGCCGAGTCACCCTTCATGCTGAACCGTATGATTGCCCTTTTTCTATCATACGCTGAATTGAAGATTAACCACTCGTACCCAAGCCAATTAATTACTCGGCATCTTCTTTGCCAAGAAGCCAAGAAAGAGAGAGTCTAAACTGACTAAGCATCCCTACTCGGACAAGCCAATTGTCCATACTTTTTATCTGCATCTTCTAACAACCTCGCTAATGTAGCATCACTACATATACAGTATCATGTGTAGAATTTGTTGCACCAATAATTGTTTTTTTTGTATATCCATTTTTACCCATTTTTTATCTTGTACATTACTTCCTTACGAAATGTTCCTTTTGGCTTTTCCTTTTTAAGTAAGTTGCCCTAACTTATGGGTATAAATACCCTTGTACTTGTAGCTATAAGAATAGATTATTCTGAATACACTTGAGTATTTTCTTTCTTACATAAACACTCTATTTACTCTCAATATCACTCTTATCTTAACCCATGAGCAAGGCTAGGTGGTGAGTAACTGAACTAAATCGACTCGTGTGTTATATCGAATTGTGTTGTAAGTCCTCAGAAGTTTCATTATTGCATTATATCCTTGGAGTTATTCGTGGGTTTTGCTTACCTTTCGTTCATCATTCATTCCTTTCGTACCTTCTTACATTAGTTCTTTTGAGCTTTCTGCAAATTTGGACCCATTCAGCGACTAACCTTGTCTGTTCTTGGTCACAGTTCACAACATCTTGGTATTAGAGTAGAGATTTTATTTAAGTTGACATGTGTTCTCGAAGTTTTATTATACTCTATTTTGCGTATGTAAAACAGAGCAAGTTACTGTGTTCATTTAAGCGCTGTGTTCTTAATTGTTAATTTCCTCAAGTGTTTGTTTTAGCTTGAATCCGTGAAGAAAAACAAATGACTGATCCGAGTATGAATGTTGGTACTGACGATAACAATGGAGTTGTCCATTATGGACGACAATCTCAGGGAACTTTCAAAAGCATTGACGAAAGAATTAATGAGGTAACTAACCTCTTTGTGGATTTAACCTGAGCTATTTATGTGCTGTCTTGCAGACCCACTGAGGCTGCGCAAAACACTCTACAAGTTGCTCAACCTGTTAAAGGTCAGAACCTAACTTGACCCTCTCGAGGTAAAGGAGTTAGTGGATGAGTAAGGCAAAGAATAAACTTAAGATAGTTCATGAAGAAGACGAGGAAGAGTATTTTGAAGAAGAGTATGTACGAGTCTCCAAAGCATTCAACCATGTAAAGCTTTGAATTTCGAGTTTCAGTGGATTTAGGAATGTTGATGAATACCTAAAGTGGGAAGAGAAGGTGGAGCGTATGTTTGATTACTACCAGTATGAGGATTATGAGAAGATGAGAACTGTTGCTATTGAGTTCTCCGAATATACCATCATGTGGTGGAAGAATTTTCAAGCCATGAGGAGATGAGAGGAATACCAAGAGATTCATACTTGGCTAGAGATTAAGAGAATACTTAAGAATAGATTCGTACCAAAAACCTATCTTCAAGATACTTTCACTCGGCTTCAGGAGTTGAGACAAGGAGGCCGAATTGTTGATGGGTATGCTCAAGAATTTCAAATGCTTATGATACGTTGTGAAGTTGAAGAACCACCAGCTCAAACAATATCAAGATTCATTACTAAGTTGAGAGGAGACATTCGAGACATTATGGAGCTCTAATGATTTGACACAATGGACGAAGCTATTAGGATTGCTAAGCGAGTAAAAAGGCAAAGGAAGAGCTAACTAACAGCCAAGGTGCCGACTAGTCGACTTGGACAAGCAAGTCACCGAGTTTAGTCAAGTATAGAGCTGAACAAAAAGATTAATATCCAAGCCGAGTAGAAGGACTAACCTAACGGTAAAGTACCGACCTGAATTTATGAGAAGGGGCAAGAGTCTAGTAGGAAGACGAGCTGGATCAAGTGCTTAAAGTGTCAAGGGTTCGAACATGTAGCTGCTCAATGCCCGAATTGTAAGACAATGGTCATCAAAGGAGACTTCCCGAAGCTAGAAGTAGACAATTTAGATGAAGAACCCAAGGAAGAGGAGGTCTCTGCCGAGAAAGAAAGTGCCAAAAAAGAGCTGATTGAGGAGGACGTGTTTATTAAGGACTTGGACAAGTTACTCATGGTTATCCGACGCATTATAAACGTAAATCCCTTACGAGAGGAGGAGCAGAAAGAAAATTTGTTTCATACTACCTGTAAGGTGAATGATCAGGTGTATACCATCATCATGGATAGTAGAAGCTGTACCAATGTGGTATCAGCCGATCTTGCTTCAAAACTGAAATTGCCTATTGTTGCACATTCGAGGCCATACAAGTTGTACTGGTTGAGTGAGAAAGGAGCATTACATGTCACTCGACAAATACTACTGTCAATCACTATAGGGAATTACTTTGACAAGATTCTTTGCGACGTACTGCCTATGTGCGCTTCCCACGTGTTATTAGGTAGGTCATGCTTATTTGAAAGGAGAGTTACACATGATAGCTACAAGAACACGTATATATTCAAGAAGGATGACCGGAAGATCGCACTAAATCCGATGTTGCCAAGAGAAGTTAATAAGTTACAGTTAAAACTCACTTGTAAACTGAAGAAGGCTCTGGTGATGAGTAGAGCCGAGCTCCAAGTGGCCATCAATGCTGATGAGCCAACCCTCTTGTTAGCCAGGGTTGGCCAAGCAACTGTTGGAAATGAAGGAGTGGAGTGAGCTACCCCAAGAAATCAAGGAGTTGCTAGATGAATATGCTAACCTGTTCTTAGAACATTTACTTAAGGGGTTGCCCCAATTCGAGGCATAAAGCATTGCATCGACCTAATATCCAGTGTTGCACTACCGAATAAGCCAGCTTATTGGATGAATCTCGAGCAGGCTTTTGAGCTCCAACATCAAGTTAATGAGTTGCTGGAGAGATGCTATATAAGAGAGAGTCTCAACCCTTGCACTATGCTGGCGCTTCTAGTGTCAAAAAAAGATGGAACCTAGTAAATATGTGTAGATAACCAAGCTATGAACAAGATCACAATCAAATACAAGTATCCGATCTTGAGGCTAGAAGACTTGTTGAATGAACTCAATGGAGCCAAAATTTTTAGCAAGATTAATCTTAAATCTAACTACCATCAAATCCGCATAAGACCAGGAGACGAGTGGAAGACTGCATTTAAGACTCCACATGAACTTTATGAACAGATGGTCATGCCCTTCGGCTTGTCGAATGCTCGAAGCACTTTTATGAGACTAATGAACTAAGTGCTGAAACATCTTATAGGGAAGTATGTCGTAGTGTACTTTGACGACATCTTGGTCTACAGTGCTGACATGCCGAGTCACTGTAAACATCTCAAAGCAATCTTGGATATCTTCCATGCCAAGAGACTATTCGACAATCTAAAGAAGTGTTGCTTTTGCCAGGAGGAAGTAGTATTCTTAGGTTATGTAGTCAGTAGAGAAGGCTTGCGAGTCAATGATAAGAAGATTTGAGCAATTGTCAAGTGGCCGACTCCTACTACTTGTATCGACGTAAGAAGTTTCCACGGCCTAGTTTCGTTTTATAGAAGATTCATCAGATATTTCAATACCCTCGGTGTGCTACTTACTGAATTAACGAAGAAAAACACCGACTTTTGATGTGGAGAAAGGGAGGAAAGGAGTTTTGCCAAGGTAAAAGAAAGATTGACCTGCATCTTGGTATTAGTACTACCTGACTTCGATAAAATTTTTTAGCTAAAATACCACGCATCAGGCATTGGAATAGGCGCTGTCCTAATACAAGAAGGTCGACTAATTACCTTCCACAGTGAGAAGCTCCGAGGACCCTAGTTGAATTACTCTGTATATGACAAAGAACTTTTGGCACTAATTCAAACACTATAAGTATAGCAACACTATTTACTGTCGAGAGAATTTATTAAATATACTGACCATGAATCGTTGAGATACCTTCGAAGTTAGACCAAGTTGTTGAAGTGGCAAGCGAGATGAGTTAAATTCCTTGAAGGATTCAATTTTATAATAAAATACAAGCAAGGAAAGAGCAATGTAGTTGTTAATGCTCTTTTAAGAAGGCATGTACTTTTATCTGAACTCAGATCTAGTTGTTTAGGTTCGCAAGTATCAAAGAACAGTACTCTGAAGATCCATACTTTAGATGCATAATTTCACGATACATCGAGGGGAGGACAGTAGACAAGTATCATGTGGAGGATGGCTACTTGTTTCGAGGTGGAAAATTATGCATACTGATTTGTTCACTGAGAGAGCTACTGATCAGGGAAGCCCATAATGGAGGACTCTTCGAACATTTTGGAGAAAGGAAAACCTGTAAAGTGTTGAATAGCCAATTCTTTTAGTCGAGAATGAGGAGAGACATGCACTGAGTTTTCAAAAATTGTGCTATGTGCCTTATGTCGTATGCCGAAAGGCTAAGTGCCGAGCTGAGCAAGGAAGAGCAATGCCCTTGCCTGTTCCAATAAAGCTGTGGACTAAATTGAGTATGAACTTTGTTCTTAGACTATCGCGAATTGCCCAAAGTAAAGATTCTATAATGGTTGTTGTGGATATGTTCAACAAGATGGCACACTTCGTGCCCTTTAAGACCAACGGTGCTTTGACTATTGCTTCTCTTTTCTTACAAGAGATTATGCAGAGACACAGCATGTCGAGAAGTGTGGTCTTTGATAGAGACCCAAAGTTCTTAAGCCATTTCTGAAGAACCCTGTAGCATTGGTTGGGGACCGAATTACTCTTCAGCACTTTATATCACCCCCAAACTGATGGCCAAACAGAGGTAGTTAATCACACTTTAGGGTCACTACTCCAAGCTACAATACGTAAGAACTTGGCTAATTAAGACGTCTGCTTGCCAGTGATCGAGTTTACCTACAACCGAACAGTACATAACACCATTAAGCGGACTCCTTTCAAAGTTGTCTATAGATTCAATCCCGAGTTACCCCTCGACTACACCCTTATACCAGTACCCGTACAAGAGAACCCTAACGCCTCGACTAGAGCACAATCCCTTCAGCACATATATGACAAGGTCACTCGACATATTAACCAAGCTGCTAAAAGAATACGAGAAAAGATTAAGGGTAAGACGGATAAACAATTTCAATCGGGAGACTTGGTATGGCTGCACCTCTATAAGGAGCAATTCCTGAACAAGAGGAGGAACAAATTATCTACAAGAACGAAAGGGCCTTCAAAATCCTCCAAAAAACCAATGATAATGCCTACAGATTAGAATTACTCGAGGGCTATAGGGTTTCTGATGCCTTCAACATTACCGACCTCAGTTCGTATCACCCTGACGAAGAATTAAGTGAAGACCATTTAGATTTGATCCTAAATCCAAAACAACCCAGAGAGAATAATGGGAATCAGGTTACCAAACCTCTAACTTACAGCCAAGCTTGAGGACTAAAAGGACTAACACAACAAATCCTTCTATTCCAGCTGACCCCTATCAAAGTTGAGTACTTCCTTACCGAATCACCCTTCATGCCGAGTCGTATGATTACCCATTTTTCTGTAGTACACCGAATTGAAGATTACCCACTCGTGCTTGAGCCAACCAATTGCTCGGCATCTTCCTTGCCGAGAAGCTGAGAAAGAGAGAGTCCAGACTAACTAAGCCATCTCTACTCGATCAAGTCAATTGTCCGTACTTTTTGTCCACATCTTCTAATAACCTCACAAATGTAGCATCGCCATATGTACAGTATCATGTTTAGAATCTGTTGCACCAATGATTGTTTTTTTGGTATATCTATTTTTGCCCCTTTTGTACTTACACATTACTTCCTTAGGAAATACTCTTTTTGTGTTTTCTTTTTTAGGTAAGTTGCTCTAACTTATGGGTATAAATACCCTTGTACTTGTAATTGTAAGAACAAATTATTCTGAATACACTTGAGTATTTTCTTCCTTACGTAAACACTCTGTTTACTCTTGGCATCACTCTTATCTTAACCCTTGAGTAAGGCTAGATGGAAAATAACCTCACCGGACCGATTTGTGTGTCATATCGAATTGTACCATGAGTTCTTGAAAGTTTCATTGGTGCGTCATATCCTCTGAAGCTGTTCGTGGGTTTTGCTTACCTTTCGTTCATCATTCATTCCTTTCGTACCTTCTTACATTAGTTCTTTTAAGCTTTCTGCAAACTGGACTTATCCGGTGACCAGCCTTATCTGTTTTTTGTCACGATTCACAACAATAAGGTATTTTAATTAATCAATTGACAACATCTAACAATTATGATTGTTTTTTATTGCTTGATGTGCTTGCCCCAAAGATCTACATTGTATAGAAATGTTAGATATAGACTGTCTTTTAGAGCCAATGATGGGTCGGGAGATTGGGAAAAAATTGATTGTTTAGCTTTCTTGCACTAAAGCCCATAAATATAAGAAAGACAAGCCTTGATTATCTACAGTTGGTATTACAGATATCACGGTTTAGACCAATAGGGTTATACAATACAATCTACATGATTAACGAAGATACTTGTGCATAGATTGAGACTAATGCTAAATGATATAATCTATCCTAACCAATCTAGCTTTATTTTAACTAGAAAGGCAGCAGACAATATTATTTTGCTTAATGAAGTTTTACATAGCTATAAAGGGAAAAAGGGAAAGTCAGAATGGATAGTATTAAAGATTAATCTAGAGAAGGCTTATGATAAATTAGAATAGGACTTCATCCGATTCACTTTGGAGGCTATGAACTTTCTAGATTAGCAGAATAAACTGATTATGTTTTACATATCAACTACCTCTATGAAAGTTCTATTGAATGGATCTTCCTCTAGCCCTTTTAATCCATTGAGGAAATATAGCAAGGGGGCCCAATATGTAATGCCTCGAAACCCTAGTGGGCATTACAACCCATCACATACCTCTATTAGTCAGAGACATGCTAAGGCTGTAGAATCACAATTTCCAAAATCAATAACATTTCCATAATTTACTTGATATAGACACAAATTAAAACCAGTCATCATCTCTTCATAAGAGAGTACATCCCAATACTAACATAACTCATAACATAAAATCCAAAGGAGTCTTACGAGCTCCTATGGCCACAAGTATCAAGGAGAATCATTTAAGGAGTCTATAAGCTCTACAAACAACTCAAAACAAAATAAACTAACAAAGGAGTCAATCTCTCCACTCCAATTAATATCTCCAATAATAACAGTCTCCCCAAGGGCATAACTCATCCTCGGACCGCAAAATATCATCAAGTCTCTAATCATCATAAAAATATAAATAGTCCGCACTATCGTCCTACTGAAATCCATTCACAAAAGGCTCTTCATATATAATGTAATCATCACTACCTATACCTAAAAAAGAAAAGAATGAGACGAATCCTAATATGTGATACCCAAGCACACACGGATGCTAAACAATACATGTCAATGTAGGATAAGCAAGCAACAAATTATTATCTTGTTTATTAGCTAATACGCAATAAAGGAGTGCTTATCACCTCGTTACACCATGATTTTTTATACATACAGGTAGATATAATATAATATATATATACCATATGCTATAATGAAGGCCTTATGAACAACACTCAAGAATCAAGAACAGTGAAATACTAAATCTAGCTGCATTGTCCTATATATAAGTCGATTAGAGAATTCTCACATATAATCAATAGTTGCCCCTATACTAAAGGACAAGCTAAGAAAGCATAATTAGCAAACAATGTTTTTAGGTCGGATTCGATTTAGTCAAGTTGTTCATTCTATCCTAAAACACATAAGCAATGGGCATGTACTACATACTTAAGTAATGAAATCAGATCAATACTAGATTGATTAGAGATAAGAGGATAGCCCAAGCAAAATAAACTGGCCAAAGAACATAAATAGTCCCTTAAATCATTTAATCAAAGAAACCAATAAGACTTTAACTTAAGTTTCTCCTAAAACTCTCGAACTCTAACTTTGTTAGGCTTTTAAGGGTTTAAATGAATGTTAAAGATTAAATCTTTGGTTGAGGTCAAGTGTACAAGATACTTGGACACAAGTTTAGAGTTGAAAAGAATCAAAGATACTAAGTTTAGAACCTAGACAGGACATAGTGTCTGGATTCTAAGTTATAAGCATATAAGTTGATAAAGATCAAAGAAATAGCAGCAGGTCGGTAATCCAAAATGAGTATTCGGGATTCCTACAAAAATGGGTACAAAGAACAAGAAGGTTTTGATGATGAATGTGAATGGATATAACTCATCAAGACACAAACACAATCAGGGGTTTGAGCTCAAAATAGGGTTCAATGAGACTCATGAATACTAAATGTCGCTCGAGATTCAAATAAGAGTTAGATATAACTCACTAACTCACTTAAATGATGGGGTTCGCCACAATCTTGAGGACAAGATCGATAAAAACATGTGGACGATTAAAGAGTTTAATCTATACTTGATAATCTAGTAATACTAACTCAAGAGTAGCCTCGCTCAAAAAGGGAAAGATTCCAAA
Source organism: Lumnitzera littorea (assembly GCA_024138015.1). NCBI lineage: Eukaryota > Viridiplantae > Streptophyta > Magnoliopsida > Myrtales > Combretaceae > Lumnitzera > Lumnitzera littorea. Next base: position 8,444,102 of record JAMXBB010000010.1, on the reverse strand, counting down.
ACGCAGGAATCTACTTTCTGCCTGATTTTATATGTTGATGTCTATGTATATATGTATGTATATGATGTTTATAAATATTGCTATTTATAGTAAGTCCTAAACCCTATTGGCAAAACTATAAAAATGTACAAGGCCTTAAACCCTAAAGAATTGGGCTCATAAATAAAATAAAGGAAAACATGTACAAGAATACAAAACTGTGCGTTTTATAAGGGAAGTCAGCATGTAGTCACTCGGCATGTCCTGGAAGGAATAGTATTCAAACCGGATGAGGTTAGCAATTGGATGTGCAAGTTTGGGAAGGAATCCCCAAAATCTTACAGTGTTTAATCAAGACACCAGAAAAGTCGACCTGTAATTACCGAATTCTAGAATCAGTCACCACGAGTCTCTCGATGCTATGCTAAGTGGTTCTTTGGTCTCAAATACTCAGCCTTATGGTATCTTGGCCCTTCGGCTGACAACAGGCTTGATAACGAGTGTTTATCTTCCTTTCTCTTATCCTTCTAGCTTTTGCTTAGCTTCGGCAGGCTTCGATAGGCCTAGGCTTCAAACAGGTCTACCTCGGCTTAGATATAGTCAGAGGCTAATTCTCATCATTATCGCAGGTCTGAAAGGAAGTCGTCTTCGATGTTAAGTGTTGAGCATTGGCCGGAATGCCGAATAAGCTCTTTTTCCCTTTTCGCTTTACCATGGGTACCGAATGTCTCTGGATTTCCTCAATGCTCATCAAGGTTAAGAGATAGCTCTTTCCATCCTTCTAGACAGTATAAGTGTTGAGGAATCCGTCATGGATCACTTTTTGATCAAACTCCCATGGTCGGCTACGAAGTAAATTTGTGGCATTCATTAAGACCACATCGAAGTTGATCTCATCCTCATACTATCCTGCCTTGAATGTGATTCGTGTTCTTTTATACACATGGACCATACCCTTATCATTAAACCATTTCAATCCATAAGGTCGGGGGTGTGGGTAGGTCGGTAATTTTATCTTTTCTACTAACACGGCAGAAATGATGTTGGTACAGCTACTTCCATCGATAACCAGGGAACAGGTCTTCCCATTCACTAGGCACCGCATATGAAATAAATTTTCCCTTTGTCCAGGACCTGCCTTCAGGTCCGCTTGTATAGCCGAAGCTAGGAGTTTATCCAGGTCCTCAGGATAGACATCTTCTTCTATCAACTGGTCTTCCAAACTCCTATCACTTTGACTCTTAATTTGTGCCTCGAGCCCCTCGGCCTTCAAGACCATGACCCTCTTATTCGGGCATTGGGATGCAATATGTCCATACCCTAAGCATTTGAAGTACTTCACCTCTCGGGCCTTGTTGTCGGGTGCCTTTTCTTTCTCGGCATGAACTGGTTGGCTAAGCTCTCCTTTCTCCATCTTCTTTTCTTGCTTTCTCTCGGCATACCTCTCAAGCTTAAGGTTACCTTGTTGAAGTCAACTAGTTGGTCCCTGATGCCTTCTTCTCCTTTGTCTCTCTACTCTTAATGCCAAATTTATTAGCTCGTCCAGAGAGTTGAACGACTGCAATTCAACTATGTCAGCAATATCATCCCGGAGTCCACTCAGGAACCTAGCAATGGTGTAGTCCTGTAGCTCGGCAATCTTACATCTCGTCATCAAGATTTCAAACTCTTGCAAATACTCTTCAATAGTATTTCGACCTTGTCTCAAGTGCTGAAAAGCATGGAGCATCTCTTGCTTGAAGTAAGTCGGCATAAAGCGCTGATTCATCAACCTCTTCATAAGCCTCCATGTTCTGATCGGCTCTTCTCTTTCAGCATCTTACTTAGCAACCAACTTATCCCACCAAAGGCTTGCATACTCAACAAGGGATAATGATGCCAGCTTAACCTTTGTTTATTCATCATACTTGTAGCACTTGAACAACTTCTCGACTCGGGGAACCTAGTTAAGGAATTCTTCAGGTCGATTGCTTCCACTGAAGGTCAACAGTTTCAACTTCACATTGTCAAGTCCTCAACTAGGTCCATCGCATGTCCCTTCTTGGCCTCGACTCTCCTTTCCAGGCTCCTTGATTTGTTTTGGAGTCAACACTCCTTTCATTTCTTCTTCTCTGCTCGGGTCGGTTTTCTATCCTTTTCGGCTCAACAGCTCTTCTTCGCTGTCGGTCATCATGATCAAGTTCGTTAGAACCACTTCCACTTATGGGTGTTCTCTCCTTGCTTTCCTCTTAGCCATCTCATCTGCGATCTCTAACTAATCCAGTGAGTTCTTAGATAGAGTTAGTGAGATTCTAAATATGATATTCTAAGTTTTCAACGTATCGCCTCAAGCTTCCGCTAAGACTATCACCAGTGTTGTTAACATTATCCTCCGACAATCTTGTCTGTACAATAATTTTCCAGAAAAATCAAACAAATAACAAAACACAATTACAGTAACTCAGAAATAACCACTACTCGACTTCTGTAGCTACCACTACTGACAAACAACTACTATAAACAACACACTACACTGTAGAATAATGATTAATAGGGAGGTACAAACTTTGAATTCAAACTTTGAAGAATACTAACACACATGTCTCCCCAAAGTTTTGATACTAAGATGATAAGGGTAAAAAAAACAGCAACGGGTCAGTAATCCAGAATGGGTATTCGAGTTTCCCACAGAAATAGGTACGAAGAATAGGAAGGTTTTGATGGTGAATGTGAATGGATATAACTCACTAAAATACAAACACAATCAGGGGTTTGAGCTCAAAATAGGGTTCGATACGACTCACGAACACTAAATGTCGCTCGAGATTGAAATGAAAGTTAGATACGACTCACTAACTCACTTAAATGACGGGTTTTCCACAATCTTGAGGACAAGATCGATAAGAACATGGGGACGATTAAAGATTTTAATCTACGCTCGACAATCCGACAATGCTAGCTCAAGAGTAGCCTCACTCATAAAAGGGAAAGATTCCAAAACTCAGGAATATACTTTCTGTCTAATTTTGTATGTTGACGTCTATGTATATATGATGTTTACAAATATTGCTATTTATAGTAAGTCCTAAACCCTAGTGGCAAAATAGTAAATAATGTACAAGGCCTTAAACCCTAAAGAATTGGGCCCATAAATAAAATAAAGGAAAACATGTACAAGAATACAAAACTATGTATTTTACAAGGGGAGTCGGCATGCAGTCACTCGGCATGTCCTAGAAAGAGTAATATCCGAACCGGACGGGGTTAGTAGTTAGATATGCAAGTTCGGGAAGAAATCCCTGAAGTCTTGCAGTGTTTGGCCGAGACACCAGAAAGGTTAACATGAGTCTCTCAATGCTATGCCAAGTGGTTATTTAGTTTCGAATACTCGGCCTTGTGATATCTCAACCCCTCCACTGACGACAAGCTTGATGCCGGGTGTTTATCTTCCTTCCTCTCGTCCTTTTAGCTTATGCTCAGCCTCGGCAAGCTTTGATAGGCCTAGGCTTTGGATAGGTCCACCTCAGCTTAGATCTAGTCGGAGGCTGATTCCCATCATGGGTACTATGTTAAGCATCAGAGTCAACAACCTAGCATCTCGATGTTACTAAGGGTGGTGTCTAGACATTGCAAGTGGATAACTTACAATGGAGAGGCATCTAGATGCTAATATGTAAGGGGTCCAAACACTAGTTACCTGTTCTACAATTTTGCTAAACTAGTTCACTTGAGCATAAGTCCAAAATTTTCCAATCTTAAGCTAATTTCTAAACTCCAAAAATACATGAATGTAATCAAGTTTTTCAAGAGTTTCTAGCTCCAAAAATCCACCCAAAACTAGCCACAAACTTCAATCCTTTACACCAAACTCCAACAATCCTCAATTAATCCAAAACTAAAAGGGAAAAAACAAGTAGAACTTATTTAAATCAACTCAAATGCTTAGAGAAACTCGACATTAAGGCTAAACACCACCAACAATTGTAAATAACTATTTGTTTCAGAGTCAACACTCACTAAAATCCAAGTATAACTTCTCTAAAACAAGGTATTAAGCTGAAAAACGAACCTAATTTAAGTTCACCTCCAAGACCTTACGTATACTTATTGGTAAAGCTGCTCTTGATAAATAAATTGAAATCTCCAATTAAAAACCCTTAAGAGTAAGCTGGGATTTACAAGAAGTAAGGGATTTTACAATGCTATAAGGCTTATTACGAATTACTCAAGTTTAAATTTCTGAAATCTTACCTTAATCTCCACTTGAGTTTCCTCTTTGGGTTTAGTTTATGGGTTGCTTTAAGTTTTTTGCACAAAAGGGGGTAAGGATTAGAATTTATGTGGTAAAGATTAAAGTTTTAGATGAAAGGAGGTTACTTGAGGGGATAAGGTTTTAGATAAATCCTTAAAATGACCAAAATACCCTTAATTTCGAAAATATTTTTCCGTGTTATTACATAATATCACCATACATTTTCAATCATGGAAATATTTAATAGAGCAATGGATAGGGAAGTAAAGAGGAGAGAATGGGAACCCATGAAACTAAGAGGTAGTGATCATATATTATCACATCTACTAGTTGTAGATGATGTCATTCTTCTAGCCAAAGCAACTCCAAAATCAATAATGATAATTAAAAAGGTGCTAAGAGCCTTTCATGATTGGTCTGGACTTTAGTTGAATAAAACAAAGTCCAAAGTTCTCTTTTTAAGTAATACTCTAGAATGTGTAAGAAAGGAAATTCTTGAAACACTAGAGATAAAACAAACATATGACTTAGTCACTTATCTTAGATACCTAATGGTTGAGGGACTAAAGTCGAAGGTAAGGAAATTTTAGTTCATACTTAGTAAGATTCAAAAGAAATTAAATGGGTGGAAAGGGAAGCTATTAAGTATGGTAAGAAGAATAGTCCTGGCTAAATCGATACTACAAACGATACCTACCTACTACTACAAGTAGGCCCTTTACCATATAACATAATGCAAAGAATTAAGCAAACAATAAGGGAATTTATATGGGGTGAAGGGTATGGCCGAAGGAAAATACATTGGTGCAGTTGGAATAAATTATCCCTTTCGAAGGATAAAGGAGGATTAAATAGCTTAATTAGGAGAAGCAAGGCTTTGGACTACAAAAGATGGTGGGAGTTCACAAATAGAAACAATCTGGGCAGACTATATGAAGTGCAAGTACAATAAGCACATAAGACATAGAGGATTAGTTGTATAGCGAAGGGGATCATTCTTATGGAAAGAACTGCAAAACAATCAGCAATAGCATATTGTAAATGAAACTTATATTATGGGGAATGGACGAAGCATTAGATTTTGGTTTGATTCATGATTAAACTTGGGACCTTTTCTATAAGTTGTTTCAAGGGCCATTTAGACTATTAGATTACCTAATTATACTGGTAGAGGGAACGGATAAATGAAGATACATGGAATGAAAGCCTAATTGGATATCCTATTTCAAAATGGTTGAAAAATACAATAGGTGTTATAGTAATACATCATCAAGTATAAGATAAGCAATGTATAACTTTAAAGGCAAGGAAAAACATACAATTATGTGAAATATATGATAAATTAGAACAAATAGAGAGAAACAATTGAGTAAAATGTAAATGGATTTGGTGTAATTTGCTGGTACCAAAGATAAAACTTCTTATTTAGAGAATTTGGTTTAATAGCCTCCCTACTACAGAGAAGGTAAACTAAATATTGGGCACCATGGATGCGAAATGCTTAGGTTGTAGCAGTGAAACTGAAAATTTAGATCATATCTTTAGGAAATGTCTATCGACAATAAGAGTATGGTCTCTCATTAATCCAGTGTATATTCAAGGAAACATGGACTTTAGAGAGTGGTTGAAATCAAATTGTAAGGATAGCAAGAGTTAAGATATATGTTAAAACCACCATGGATAGTGATCTTTGGATTTGCCTTGTGGTCTTTCGAGAATGAAAGGAATTGCTTGCTCTTTAAAACAAATACAAAGCTATAGAGTGAGAAGAACATTCATCAAAACATAAGGAGTACAGCACATGAGTTTTAGGTATATATGAAACAAAAGAGAAGAATGAAGCAAATTCAATATGAAAGTATTTTCTGAAATCCAGCCTCTAAGGACTAGATTATATTGAACATTGATGCTTCAAGAACACTACATGGTGATTTGTAGCAATAGGGGGCATAATAAGAGATGAAGAAAGGGAGCGAATAATGAAATATTTGAAGAAAATTAGAAATCTAGATATTTATATGGCATAAATGTGGGGATTATATTGGGGGCTAAAGTATTCTAAAACAATGGGATTCCAAGGAATTAAAATTTACATAGACTCATGCATTGTAGTCTAATTACTTGAAATAGAATCAAACTTGATAAACAAATTTTTGCATGTGGTTTTTTCATGTAAGGAAAGGTTGTACCTGCTTTAAGGGTATTCTTTTAACTACATACCAAGGGAAGGGAATGCTTTAGCAACTATTTTGGCGGCTAAAGTGCGAAGGGATGAAGAACATAAGGAGCTGATGTGTTTTATACCTCCTATAGATATTGGACTAATCTCATACTGCTATGTTAAGGGAGAGAAAGCTCCTTGTGTGTGTAAATAAGAATGTGTATAGGGGGTTGTTTTCTTTCGGTACAAAGGTATCACCATATGTGTTTTTTGTTTGTGTTTGTCTACTTTTCTGTTGTGCTATGTGACTATTGTCAATTGTATTGTTGCAATCCTTGTATGTGTCTATACTTATCTTTCTGTTTATGAATGAAATTTCACTTTGGTCCAAAAATATATATATATGGCTGGTCAGGTTCGAAAAGTCAAGAATCTATTAACTAGTCTAAAATGCTATATAGAAGGAAATCAAATATAGGGGTGTTGATTAAACAACCATTAATCAAACACAAGTGAAAAAAACTTAATATAGCTTTATTACTTTCAATATGTAGTGCCAACTAGCGACTTACAACCCTTCATATTACATTAAAGGCAAGTTATGGAGTATTTACCACTGCTCGATGAGTTAGATTTCAAATGGTTATTAAAGATTACAGGATAGGTTTCAAGCATCAATTTTTTGAAAGTTGCTCCCACATGATACTCACTCATAACTTGCTCCACCAATAGATTCCAAGTCAGAAATTGAGGGTCATAAGATAAGTCTTAGGCATCAATTTTTAGAAACCATATATATGACAACCTCATACCTTGTTTCTACCCTATAACCTTTACTCTAAGATATATAAAATACAGGTTTCGAGATATTCTATACCCACTTTTTAAAATTTATCAAATATTATAATATATATTAATAAATGAAAAAGAATCTTATTTTTTTAGCTAAGAAAAAGAAAGGAATTTAAAAAAAAATTATTATATTGATGATAAAAAGAAATGACTTAAGCTCAACATAAATTCTAAAACTTAAGCTAAAAATCAAAACCTAAAAATAGTAATTTTACACCTTAAAATACAATATTTGTTATTACTTATAAAGAACTTATATCTTCTTTTTTTGTGAATGCATCTTCATTTATTTGTTATTTAACTTTTTTGCTAATGAAGAGTGCCATTTAATATTTATTTTCTCTATAGTATTTGAAAAGCAATCTTTTAGCATAAGAAAGAAAACATATTACCACAATTTGCTATGAAAAGACATTTGAAGTTGAAATTTATGGAAAAGAAGGAAAAGAAATTTATACTCTTCCATTTTGTAAGTTTTATAAAGTACAAGTTTAGGATGTCATTAATAAAAAAAGAAAATAAGAACACATTAACCAATTTTTAAACATATAACCACAATTTGTACATCATAAGTTTTACAGAGTACAAGTTCTATAATGATTTGAGGGTGATATAAGGTAAGTTCCGGTTCAAAGAAATTAAGAACATGT